>CM065592.1:461634197-462228192 GCA_033119425.1 Bufotes viridis | reverse complement strand
AGCAGGCCTGCACATGGCAATATCACAGTAACAGGGAAGTATAAGCATTACATGAAGATGTTTTACACCAAACTCCCCCATATTTGAGAGGAACGACCGCACACAAGTGACCCTACTGTAGTGACGGGCATTACAGCTCCCGTACACTACACTTATATAGCACTTACATATTACACAGCCTTTTAAATTGTCATCACTTGCTGTCCCCGGTGAGGCTCACAATCCAGATTCACTATCAGTTTTAATTTGGTGTCTTTAGTTAAGATGATACTATAGAGATAAACAAATTTTTGAAAATGTTTTTCTTTCTGATTCCTCCAAATCGATCAAGAAATTTGATTTGGATACAAATCTATTTTTACCTAATAAATGTGCTTTAAATTCCTGGAAGATCTCTCTATCGCTATATCTCTCTCTCTCTATCTCTATCCCTCTACCTCCCTATCTCCATCTCTCTCTATCTTTCTATCTCCTCTCAGTCAAAACAAAACACCACTCCCAGTTGAAGACTTTGCTGAAACATATTGTCTGCGTTGGCAGCATCCTGGTGACGTTCCCACATAACTTTTGCTGTATGTATGAACAACGCTACTTATAGGTGTTGGTTTTGCACTGTTGCACTTTATACTGTGATTGCACTTTATTATTGCTTGTACCAAAAGTTAGATGGTATAGTGTTTCATGTGATTTTATTCCCATTCTGTAGTAGTTGCCCAGTGACCCACCTTATCCTTTGTAATCCTTTATGAATTTAATAAAGTTATACTATATAATTATTTTGTTGAAAATTTGGACTCAGTGCCTCTTTTATAAGATTGATTAAAGGAGTTTTGCAACTTTTAACTTTTTTTTAACAGACCTCACAGAGTGGGAGGACCTGTGGTAGTGATCATACTTACCTGGTCCCTACCACTCCTTTTTCTGCTCTGCAGGTCCAAGGTCTCTTGGAATCAACATCCTGTTGATGTAAGTTACGTGACCCCTACAGTGTCTCACTGGTCGAAACAGTGACCTGTTACTTATGCAGGGCCGGGCCGACACAGAGGCTGGGGAGGCTCCAGCCTCAGGGCGCTCCAGCGTCAGGGCGCAGGCCAGCTCCCCAGCCTCTGGGCGGCAGGGAGGCCAGTACTGACCACGTCTGCGGAGGAACGGCAGCTTCACTGCGTAGGCACTGTGTAGGCAGAGCGTACAGGGCGGGAGCAGGCTGGGAGCGCGGCAGCCGCAGAGTTGACGTCAGCACGTCACACTGTGTGCCTGCCCGCGTGAGCGCCTGCTGCTTCTAGTGAGCCTCTGTGCCCAGGCCCCAGCTTCGGAGGAGGACTGAGCCTGCTGCGCCTGCACCACAGCACCAGCCAGAGGCCCCTGGCCCCAGCAAGTATGTACCGTACCCTACCTGGCCCCATGGCCTGCCTGCTACCCCAGCCCCTCCTCAGTTATAACCCTTAATGTACCCTGATACCCCTCAGTTATATAATATAACCGAGGGGTATCATTGTACATTATACAGGGGTAACATAAATGAGGAGGGCTATCAGACATTATACGGTGGTAATATAGCTTACATTACCCCTGTATAATGTCCCCTGATACCCCTCAGTTATATTACCCATAATGTGCCCTGATACCCCTCAGTTATATAATATAACCGAGGGGTATCATTGTACATTATACAGGGGTAACATAACTGAGGAGGGCTATCAGACATTATACGGGGGTAATATAGCTTACATTACCCCTGTACCCCCTCAGTTATATTACCCATAATGTCCCCTGATACCCCTCAGTTATAATATAACTGAGGGGTATCAGGGTACAATATAACTTATATTACCCATGTATATTGACTGATAGGCCTCCTGAGTTATATTATCCCTGTATAATTATGTACCCTGATATCCCTTAGTTATATTACCCCGCTGGGGTAATATAACTAAGGGGTATCAGGATACATTATTATACAGGGGTAATGTAACTCAGGAGTGATATTACACACTATATAGGGGTAATATAGCTTACATTACCCCAGTATAATGTCTCCTGATAGCTGTCCTCCATTATATTACCCCATTATATTGTCCCCTGATAGCTGTCCTCCATTATATTACCCCGGTATAATATTGTACCCTGATACTCTCAGTTATATTACCCCCTGTATAATGTCCCCTGATAGCCCTCCTCAGTCCCCTATATAACTGAAACCCTTCAGTTATATAATATAACTGAGGGGTATCTGGGTAAATTATACAGGGCGGGGTAATATAACTATAGGGTATCAGGGTACATTATTATACAGGTGTAATTTAACTGAGAAGGGCTATCAGGGGACATTATACAGGGGTGATATAAGTTATATGACCCCTGTATAATGTCCCCTGATAGCCCTTCTCAGTTATATTACCTCCTGTTACCTCTTGTACAGTGTCTGAAGAAGAAGAACCAAAAAACCATACTGCCCAGGGGACGGCATGTTCTTAGACCTAGCCCCCAGCCAAATTGTTGAAGTGTCGTCTGAGATCTCCAAGGTCCCAGGAAAGTAATTGTAAGTTTTTATGTGGAGTATGTTTATGGTATACACACATAGCATGCACACAATATACAGTCTATCTCTACACTTTGTAGGGGCTATACTGTATATTGTACTGCATGGCGCAGGGGTTATATTGTCCGGCATGGTGTGACCTCTATACATTTAATGTACAGTATACATTATAATCCTTGCACTATGCCGTACAATATACAGTATAATCCATACACCATGCCGTACAATATACGATATAGTTCATACACCATGCTGGACAGCATATATTATAATCCTGTACATCCTGCATATACTGTACTGCATGGTGTATGAGCGCACTTGGGCATCTCAGCCTCTGTTGGTGGTGGGCCTTGTCCCAGCCCTGTACTTATGCAGCATGTGACCCAGTGACGTATTACATTGCAGAGACCAAATGAGCATGACCACCACCGCAGGTCCTCCCACTCTGTTAGGTCTGTTAAAAAAAGTTTAAAATTGTAGAACCCCTTTAGTGGCCAAACTGGCAGCTAAAGCTACTTTCACAACTACGTTTAACTTTTTCGGCATTGAGATCCGGCAGAGGATCTCAATACTGGAGAAAAATGCTTCCATTTTGTCCCCATTCATTTTCAATGGGGACAAAACTTAACTGAACAGACTGGAGTGCACCAGAATGCATTCCGTGCCATTTGGTTGTGTTCCCATACCAGGCAGAAGACCGCTGCAAGACAATAGAAACAATAGAAAACGGATCCTTCCCACATTGACTTACAATGGTATTAATGCTGAATCCATCATAGCTATTTTAAAGATAATATAATCGGATCAGTTTATAACGGATACAGTCGGTTGTATTATCTAGATGGAAGTGTTTTTGCTGATCCCTGCCAGATCAGGCAAAAACACAAGTGTGAAAGTAGCCTAAGGGTACTTTCACAGTAGCTTTAAAGTTTTCCGGTATTGAGTTCCGTCCGGCCAAAATTCTGAAACACTTTTCTGAATGCCGGATCTAGAATTAAGTTCCATTGAAATGTATTAATGCCGGATCCGGTAATAAGAGTTTCGGTAAAACTGATCCGGTTTCCCAGTCTGCGCACGCACAGACTTTTAAAAATGTAAAAAAAAAAAAAAATACCGGATCAGTTTTTTCCGGATGACACACAGATTCGGTATTGCAATACATTTGTCAGACTAATCCTGATCAGTTTTCATACAGTTTTCCTGATCAGGCAGGCAGTTCAGACAACGAAACTGACTGCCGGAATCAAACAACGCAAGTGTGAAAGTACCCTAACTTCGAGACAAGAAAATTTCTGGACTATGTCACCTATTCTTTAATATGATGGGACTTGTAGGTGAAAGTGATGGATAAATACTTTCTGGAGCAGCTGATAAACATTTTTAAGAAAAATAATTTACAGGTAATTCAAAACATAATTGTGAATTTATGTTGCTCAGAAACTGTTATTGTTTGTGCATGTTTTTCTACCACTACATCACATTTTACTGCAGTGGAAAGCCCAAGGTTTGCATAAGTGCGTTGAATGATTCACAGGAGTATGGGCAACACAAAATAGCTCCACTCTTGTTATCTTCAAAAACATTTTTCTTAGTAAGTTATGTTTTCCTATCTCATTAAAATTACATCTAAACACTGAATAGGGGTGATTAAATTATTTAGTCATCTTTTGTTGTAGACACACATGTATTTCTTTTCTAGTGATAGAAGCTGAAGAGAACATCATACATTAATCATCTCTAGAACTTCTCTGATGTAAACAACATTTTCAAAGATTTTTTTTCCTCTGCAAATCAAATATTTGTGGAAAAAAGGGAAATAAGTTGCGTATGTTTAGTTGATGGCTTTAATTTAAGAAAACATTTGGGAAAAGTAGACATAATCACAGAAAATAATGCATTATAATAATAGATGCAAGCATAACATATGGACTAAGCCCTCACTCTTGATAAAATCGGAGACACTTGGTCAATACTTTTTGACAGGAGCGTAGCTAGCGGCTTATGGGCCCCGGTTCAGGAGTTCAGCTTGGGCCCCCCTTCCCTAAGTGCTTTGTGTGTCTTCTTATGCGGCACAAGGGTCTTTGGGCCCCCTCAGGTTCCTGGGCCCCGTAGCGACTGCTACCTCTGCACCCCCTATAGCTACGCCCATGCTTTTTGATCAAAATACATCTAAGCCCACCTACAGGCGACAAGGTGGTCTCAGTTCAGGTTGGTTCCTATGCTAACCTATTCATGCTGTAGCGCATTTTTCAGGAGCACAGTCCCCGCACATATGTTGCCCCTTGTTACCTCCATGTGCATCAGCAACTGGTGGGAGGGGAGACACACATACCTATATGTACCACCTTAATCAAGGTCACCTATTAGATAGGTGGGGCAAAAGTGCACTTGAATATCACTACCACATGGAAGTAACAAGGGACAGCACACCATATGTGCGGGGACTGTGCTCCTGAAAAATGCGCTACAGCATGAATAGGTTAGCATAGGAACCCACCTGAACTAAGACCACCTTGTCACCTGGTAGGTGGACTTAGATGTATTTTGATCAAAATGTATTGACCAGGTGTCTCAGATTTTATCAAGAGTGAGGGCTTAGTCCATATGTTATGCTTGCATTTATTATTATAGTGCATTATTTTCTGTGATTTGGTAAATATAGCCATATACATCCGCGCATTTAATATCATATCGTGCAGGATGGTTTATATATAGTTTTTTCTGTGAAAAGTACACATAGACTAAAATTATTTGATAATTCATATTTATGCAAATTAGCTCTTACCAGCCAAAACAAAGAATAAATCTGCGGCTTTATTATAATAATAGAACTATACATATTTGAGAATGGTAAATCCGAGCATCATGGAACCATAACTGGAGTTCCACTCATCATTACAGAACAAGATATTGGTTAACTGGATAGGATGCCTTAATGGCCCTTTATACGGGCAGAGAATTCTAAAGATAATAGCTAACTAGCATTCATAGGAACACTCGTTAGCCATTATATGGCGGTGTAAATGTACTGTTGATGATTACTCTATGAACGAGCGAAACAGTTGTTCATCGGGTAATTTGATTGTTTGTGCACACACAAAAAATATTGTTTTCCTGCAGCAGATCATGCTGTGTAAACATGGTCTGCTGAGGGCAAACAATGAGTCAGTATGAGGAAGAGTGATGGCATTATCAATACTGTAGAGTTTGTTGCTGCATGTAAATGCAACAATCACCTCCACAGGTGAGCAGAAAATTATCAAGAAGGAACACTTCCTTACCAAAAGTCTGCTGCTCTGTAGTCCCATGTAAAGGGATCTTTAGATGTAGCTGCTGGGGGAATGCTATTTCTCATTGAAGAGATACCTTTGGTGTCTTTGATCTGGCTGGTATGAATTAATTTACATACTTTTATAGTCCACCTAGTCTAACCTTATATCATTTCCTTATTTTCCTCTTAGGATGGATATACACTACTCACAAAAAGTTAGGGATATTTGGTTTTCAGGTGAAAAACATCCAAAGTTCACGCTACAGTAATATTATATCATGAAAGTAGGGCATTTAAGTAGAAGAAAGCAATGGTCATTTCCTCATCTCAAACAATTTATCAAAATAAAAACCAACACCAGTGGTGGGTATAACCCCACAAAAAATGTCAATGTCTCCATAACTTGTCATGTGGCTTTGAGCATCAATTACAGCTTGACAACAATGTCTCATGCTGCTCCTAAGTCGACATATTGTCTGCTGAGGCATGGCATCCCACTCTTCTTGAAGGGCGGCCCTCAGGTCATTGAGGCTCTGAGGTTCAGAGTTACGAGCCTCTACAAGGCGACTCAGTTGATCCCATAGGCTTTCAATTGAATTAGGTCTGGAGAAAATGCAGGCCACTCCATTTGAGGTACCCCAGTCTCCAGCAGCCATTCCCTAATGATGCGACCTCGATGAGCTGATGCATTGTCATCCATGAAGATAAAATTAGGACTGTGTTGTTCATGCAGAGGCACAATGACTGGATTAATGATGTTATTTAAGTAGTATGGGCTTGTCACGCCAGGCGCGCTCCCTAGCTACAGCTCCATGCTTGATGAAGGGCTCATTACTCAGCCCGAAACGTTGCTTATGAGCTTATGAATAACTATGTCCGGCTGAACATTTAATAAACCACTTCAAGCATCATACTTTTGTGTGTGTGCCGTCTAAATCTTATTAAGTGATTACAGTTCATGTGGTGGAGCACTGAACGACATCTGAAGTGCACCCATTCTGCCAGAATAGAAAGAGTGCTGGTATCCCTCTCGCTTACATTACCATATAGGTTTGTCACTATAACATTAACAAAGCATAGGGCAGTTCTGTATTGACTAGACACACCTGCCCACACTGTAACACCACCACCACCAAAGGCTTGTCCGGTGATAGCGGTGGCTGATGCTTAGCGCTCTACTTGACACCTACAACATCGTTGGCGTCCATTATTTCTGCTCAGCGTGAATTGATTTTCATCAGTTAACAGCACAGAGGCCCTCTGGTCCCTCATCCAGTGTAGATGCTCCCTGCCCATACAAGACTATGATGCCTGTGGTCAGGTATCCTTGCAGGGCATGTAGAATGCAGACCACACTGATGTAAGCGGTTTCAAATGGTCTGACGTGACACTTGGGCACCTCTCACCTCCGTTAAATGTGCTTGGATTTGTGTGGCATTCATTATCCAGTTCCGGAGAGCATTGTTCACAATGAAGCTGTCATTAGTGCGGGATGTGGCCAAAAGACATCCACTTCTATGCCTTTCTGTGAGTCATTCAGTCTCTCTGTATCTCTGTTGCAACCTCCTGAAGACACTCTGTAACACAATAAGATCAATGAGCACTTCTGTCTGAGAACATCTTGCTTGAAGCCTCACCAATAAGAATTGGTATTTAAACAGTCCTCCTCATCATGCTGTTCACATTTTGACACTATGAGACCAAAACGACACCTAACAATTGATCAACAGTACGTTGATCAATTGTTAGGTGTCATTTTGGTCTCATAATGTCAAAATGTGAACATCATGATGAGGAGGACTGTTTAAATACCAATTCTAATTGAACCTGGAAATGTATTGAGCAATTCATGGATCAAACACCTGTTGTTAATTTTGCCATTAAAGTTCTTGGTTAAAAACAGCAAGTTATGCAAAAAGTGCTGAAAAGTACTGGAACATTGTGCATTCAAAAATTTGAGAAGGTCACATTAAGTTTACCTGTAAAGATTAGAGGGCATTTTAGGTTTATCTTGAAATTTAACCCACATGTCAAATAGCTCTCATTTTTTGTGACTAGTGTATGTCACAAATGAGCAAATTCCGAAAATTAGTTTTTTTCCGATTTGTTTAAATTCTTTGTAAATAGTGGGTACAATGGCAGGGAACGGCGATCGGGCAGTCCCCTTTCATTGAACCCCTCAAATGCCACGTTCATTGTTGATCGTGGCATCTGACATCCTTATTAAATAATTTTAGTGTTTGCTAAGAAAAAATCCAGCCAAAATCTGATTTTTTTTTATTTTTACTGCCATTTCAGGGAAAATCAATTTGTTACCACGAGACGCAAGGAAATTCGACTTCACAGCAAATCAAATTTTTCCTAAAATTCGGATTGAAGCCCACTTCATGAACTTTAATTCGCTCAACACTAGCTATCATCGTGCAGTTCTTGTCATATATCTGTGCATTTGTCTTATATTATTTTCTGCCAGGGTTGACACATCCCCTCAAATGCCACGTTCATTGTTGATCGTGGCATCTGACATCCTTATTAAATAATTTTAGCGTTTGCTAAGAAAAAATCCAGCCAAAATCTGATTTTTTTTTAATTTTTACTGCCATTTCAGGGAAAATCAATTTGTTACCACGAGACGCAAGGAAATTCGACTTCACAGCAAATCAAATTTTTCCTAAAATTCGGATCGAAGCCCACTTCATGAACTTTAATTCGCTCAACACTAGCTATCATCGTGCAGTTCTTGTCATATATCTGTGCATTTGTCTTATATTATTTTCTGCCAGGGTTGACACATTCATGTATGTTTTTTGGACCAGCTAGTTAATGTGAAATTTACCCCTATGGTAAATAATGGAGGTATCTGAGTACTTACGTACCACTGGTGGAAAAGGCGACTGTTCAGCAGTGTTGCAAACAACCTGTGTCATTATATCCAATGAGAGAATATTAATAATTCAAAATAATATAATAAAAAAATAAGATAATGAAGCAATTCTTCACAAACTATTTTTTTTCTGTAACATTGTACAAATATTGCCAAATATATTTAAGGAGTAAGGAGATTTTCATTACATTTGTTTAATATCAATGGTAACATTGGATTTAACATATATAATAGATCAATGATGGCATTGGATTTAACATAGATAACAACAAGTGTTGAGCGAGTGTTGCGTGTTGAGCTCACAAAGTATAATAATGTCCGCCACAACATATATTTTGTTCTGGGGTGAAATTCAATTGCCAAAATAGCAATACCCTGAATCTGGTGTTCCAGCAGTGGCTGGCAAAGTATAATCGTGTTCGCCAAAACATATATTTTGTTCTGGGGCGAAATTCACTTCCCAAAATAGCAATACCCTGAATCTGGTGTCCCAGCAGTGGCTGGCAAAGTATAATAGTTTCCGCCAAAACATATATTTAGTTCTGGGGTGAATTTCAATTGCCAAAATAGCAATACCCTGAATCTGGTGTTCCAGCAGTTGCAGGCCTAGTTTAAATCTGTCTGTAACAGTTTATATTTTGTTCTGGGGTGAAATTCTATTGCCAAAATAGCAATACCCTGAATCTAGTGTCCCAGCACTGGCTGGCAAAGTATAATAGTGTCCGCCAAAACATTTATTTTGTTCTGGGGTGAAATTCAATTGCCAAAATAGCAATACCCTGAATTTGGTGTCCCAGCAGTGGCAGGCAAAGTATAATAGTGTCCGCCAAAACATATATTTTGCCCAGCAGTGGCTGGCAAATTATAATAGTGTCCGCCAAAACATATGTTTTGTTCTGGGGTGAAATTCACTTGCCAAAATAGCAATACCCTGAATCTTGTGTCCCAGCAGTGGCTGGCAAAGTATAATAATATCCGCCAAAACATATATTTTGATCTGGGGTGAAATTCAATTGCCAAAATAGCAATACCCTGAATCTGGTGTTCCAGCAGTTGCTTGCCGAGTTTAAGTCCGTAACAGGGTATATTTTGTTCTGGGGTGAAATTCACTTGCCAAAATAGCAATACCCTGAATCTGGTGTTCCAGCTGTTGCAGGCCAAGTGTTAATCTGTCCGTAAAAGGGCATATACTGTAACACTCAAGGTGTATATACAAGTGCTGAGAGGGTCATCCTCAATAACTTTACACGTTACCGTGCATCTCCTATTGTATTTCTGTCCGTTGAAGGGTATATTACACAAAGTGTTAAAATACAATTGCTGAAGGCATAATCCTACATATATTTTCACAAGCTACTGTGCATCTCCAAGTGTAAATCTGTCCATAAAAGAATACCTTTCATCCAGGGCCTAAATACTAGCCTTACAATAGATATTGCCCTAAATCAGTGGTGACTGCTGAGCCTGGATTAGTGTAATACGCTACATTAATAAATAGGCAGATAGTGTTAGGTGCTTGGTGAACGGTAACAATGAGGAAAACATCTAGTAAGGGACGTGGACGCGGTCGTGGTGGTGTTAGTGTACCCTCTGGTGCTGGGAGAGGATATGGCCATTCTGCCACAGCCACACGCCCAATGCCGTTCTAAGGATGGTAAGGCCTGAGCAGGTACAGGCGCTAGTCAATTAGGTGGCCGACAGTGGATCCTGCACGTTCACAACATTATCTCCCACCCAGTCTTCTGTAGAAAGTGCACAGGTGGCGCCTGAAAACCAAGCCCATCAGTCTGTCACATTACACCCATGCATATCAGGGAAAGACTGTGTGGATGACGATGCAGGGCACGATGAGGTCCTGGACCCCACATGGAATGAAGGTCGTGCCACTGACTTTCATAGTTCAGAGCAAGAGGCAGTAGTGAGACTGAGGCAGCAGCCTAGTAAAAGAGGGAGCAGGGGTAAAAGGCAGAACAGCCCCCACCAAGAGAGTTCGTCTGCTACTGGCCACCGCCACCAGGGACCGAGCACCCCAAATGCAGCTTCAAGGAGTTCCCTGGCATGGCACTTCTTTAAACAATGTGCTGATGACAAGACCCGAGTGGTTTGCCCGCTGTGCCATCAGAGCCTGAAGCGAGGCATTAACGTTCTGAAACTTAGCACAACCTGCATGACCAGGCATCTACATGCAAAGCATGAACTGCAGTGGAGTAAACACCTTAAAAGCAAGGAACTCACTCTGGCTCCCCCTGCTCCCTTTTCTGCTGCTGCCTCGGCCTCTTCCTCCGCCTCGGGAGGAATGTTGGCACCTGCCGCCCACCAAACAGAGGATGTGCCACCAACACCACCACCTGCGCCACCAAGCATCTCCACCATGTCACACGGCAGCGTTTAGCTCTCCATCTCACAAACCTTGGAGAGAAAGCGTAAATTCCCACCTAGCCACCCTCGAGCCCTGGGCCTGAATGCCAGCATTTCTAAACTACTGGCCTTTGAAATGCTGTCATTCAGGCTGGTGGAGACAGACAGCTTCAAACAGCTGATGGCCATGGATGTCCCACAGTATGTTGTTCCCGGACGCCACTACTTCTCCAAGACAGCCGTGCCTTCCCTGCACAACCAAGTATCTTATAAAATCAAATCTCGTCGCAGCTCTGGGACTAGCCGGTTTGACGCACAGCCCTTGCCTGGCGCATGTTTTGAATTTGGTGGTGCAGAAGTTCATTCACAACTACCCCGACATGTCAGAGCTGCTGGATAAAGTGCAGGCCGTCTGTGCGCGCTTCTGGCGTTCACATCCTGCCGCTGCTCGCCTGTCTGCGCTACAGAGGAACTTCGACCTTCCCGCTCACCACCTCATATGCGACGTGCCCACCAGGTGGAACTCCACCTTGCACATGCTGGAGAGACTGTGCGAGCAGCAGCAGGCCATAGTGGAGTTTCAGCTGCAGCACGCATGCGTCAGTTGCACTGCGAAACAGCACCACTTCACCACCAATGATTGGGCCTCCATGCGAGACCTGTGTGCCCTGTTGCACTGTTTCGAGCACTCCACCAACATGGCCAGTGGCGATGACACCGTTATCAGCGTTACAATACAACTTCTATGTCTCCTTGAGAAAACGCTTAGGGCGATGATGGAATAGGAGGTGGCCCAGGAGGAGGAGGAGGATGAGGGGTCATTTTTAGCACTTTCAGGCCATTCTCTTAGAAGTGTTTCAGAGGGAGGTTTTTTGCAACAGCAAAGGCCAGGTACAAATGTGGCCAGCCAGGGCCCACTACTGGACGACGAGGAGGATGAGGAGGAGGTGGAGGAGGATGAATCAGGTTCACAGCGGAGTGGCACCCGACACAGCTCAGCCCCATCACTGGTGTGTGGCTGGGGGGATACGGAGGATGATGACGATACGCCTCCCACAGAGGACAGCTTGTCCTTACCTCTGGGGAGCCTGGCACACATGAGCAACTACATGCTGCAGTGCCTGCGCAATGACAGCAGAGTTGCCCACATTTTAAAGTGTGCGGACTACTGGGTTGCCACCCTGCTGGATCCCCGGTACAAAGACAATGTGCCCACCTTACTTCTTGCACTGGAGCGTGATAGCAAGGTGCGCGAGTAAAGCGCACGCTAGTAGACGCGCTTCTGAGATCATTCCCAAATGTCACAGGGGAACAGGTGGAAGCCCAAGTCGAAGGCAGAGGAGGAGCGAGAGGTCACCAATGCAGCTGTGTCACGGCCAGCTCTTCTAAGGCAGGGTTAGCATGGCAGAAATGTGGAAAAGTTTTGTCTCCATGCCACAGCTAACTGCACCACCACCTGATACGGAACGTGTTAGCAGGAGGCAGCATTTCACTAACATGGTTGAACAGTACGTTTGCACACCCCTCCATGTACTGACTGATGTTTAAGCCCCATTAAACTTCTGGGTCTCCAAATTGTCCACGTGGCCAGAGTTAGCATTTTATACCTTGGAGGTGCTGGCCTGCTGGCCCGAACGTATATTTAGCATGGCAGTGGTCGTCATTACTGACAAACGCAGCCGCCTGTCCACAGCCAACGTGGACAAGCTGACGTTAATAAAAATAAACCAGGAATGGATCCCACAGGACCTGTCCCTCCCTTGTGCAGAATAGACATTTATAACTGCCTACCCCTCAACCATGTATTCTTGTACTCTGGGGCACTTCTTTATCGAATCCTCATTTTTTTAACTTTACCATGATCTTGCGGTGTAACCCAAAGTTGAATTAACCTTTTATCAAGCTGGGCGCCGGGGCCTAAATAACTGAAAGTGGCCTGTTACAATGGTGGGTGACATGAAGCCTGAACCTCTGCCATGCGACCTCTCTCCTCTGTCTGGGTGCTGGGGCCTAATTAACTGAAAATGACATTCTCCAGTGGTGGGTGATATGATGCCTTATTCCTTGCTGTGGGACCTCTCTCCTCTGTGACCTTCTCCAGTGGTGGGTGATATGACGCCTTATTCCTTGCCGTGGGACCTCTCTCCTCTGTCTGGGTGCTGGGGCCTAAATAACTGAAAGTGACCTTCTCCAGTAGTGGGTGATATGATCCCTTATTCCTTGCTGTGGGACCTCTCTCCTCTGTCTGGGTGCTTGGGCCTAAATAACTGAGAGTGGCCTTCTCCAGTGGTGGGTGATATGACGCATGATTCATTGCTGTGGGACCGCTCTCCTCTGTCTGGGTGCTGGGGCTTAAATAACTAAAAGTGGCCCTCTCCAGTGGTGGGAGATATGACGCATGATTCCTTGCTGTGGGACCTCTCTCCTCTATCTGGGTGTTGGGGCCTAAGTAACTGAAAGTGGCCTTATCCAATGGTGGGTGATATGACGCCTTATTCCTTGCTGTTGGACCTCTCTCCTCTGTCTGGGTCCTGGGGCCTAAATAAATGAAAGTGGCCTTCTCCAGTGGTGGGTGATATGACGCATGATTCCTTGCTGTGTGACCTCTCTCCTCTGTCTGGGTGCTGAGGCGTAAATAACTGAAAGTGACCTTCTCCAGTGGTGGGTGATATGACGCATGATTCCTTGCTGTGGGACCTCTCTCCTCTGTCTGGGTGCTGAGGCCTAAATAACTGAAAATGACCTTCTCCAGTGGTGGGTGATATGACGCCTTATTCCTTGCTGTGGGACCTCTCTCCTCTCTCTGGTTGCTGGGGCGTAAATAACTGAAAGTGACCTTCTCCAGTGGTGGGTGATATGACGCATGATTCCTTGCTCTGGACCTCTCTCCTCTGTCTGGGTGCTGGGGCCTAAATAACTGAAAGGGACCTTCTCCAGTGGTGGGTTATATGACGCCTTATTCCTTGCTCTGGGATCTCTCTCCTCTGTCTGGGTGCTGGGGCCAAAATAACTGAAAGGGACCTTCTCTAGTGGTGGGTGATATGACGCATGATTCCTTGCTGTTGGACCTCTCTCCTCTGTCTGGGTGCTGGGGCCTAAATAACTGAAAGGGACCTTCTCCAGTGGTGGGTGATATGACACCTTATTCCTTGCTGTGGGATCTTTCTCCTCTGTCTGGGTGCTGGGGCCTAAATAACTGAAAGGGACCTTCTCCAGTGGTGGGTGATATGACGCATGATTCCTTGCTGTGGGACCTCTCTCCTCTGTCTTTGTGCTGGGGCCTAAATAACTAAAAGTGTCTTTCTCCAGTGGTGGGTGATATGACTGAAAGTGGCCCTCTCCAGTGGTGGGTGATATGACGCATGATTCCTTGCTGTGGGACCTCTCTCCTCTGTCTGGGTGCTGGAGCCTAAATAACTGAAAGTGGCCTTCTCTAGTGGTGGGTGATATGACGCATGATTCCTTGCTGTGAGACCTCTCTCCTCTGTCTGGGTGCTGGGGCCGAAATAACAGAAAGTGACCTTCTCCATTGGTGGTTAAAACCTGATTCTCTGCTATGGGACCTAAGTAACTGAAAGTGGCCTTATCCAATGGTGGGTGATATGACACCTTATTCATTGCTGTTGGACCTCTCTCCTCTGTCTGGGTCCTGGGGCCTAAATAAATGAAAGTGGCCTTCTCCTAAATAACTGAAAGTGGCCCTCTCCAGTGGTGGGTGATATGACGCATGATTCCTTGCTGTGGGACCTCTCTCCTCTGTCTGGGTGCTGGGGCCTAAATAACTGAAAGTGGCCTTCTCTAGTGGTGGGTGATATGACGCATGATTCCTTGCTGTGAGACCTCTCTCCTCTGTCTGGGTTCTGGGGCCGAAATAACAGAAAGTGACCTTCTCCATTGGTGGTTAAAACCTGATTCTCTGCTATGGGACCGCTCTCTAATTGATATTGGTTAATTTTTACTTATTTTATGTTATTTTAATTCATTTCCCTATCCACATTTGTTTGCATGGCATTTACCTTCATTTTGCTGCCTTTTTCAGCCCTCTACCCCTTTCCTGGACTATTTTACAGCCTTTTTAGTGCCCAAAAGTTCGAGTCCCCACTGACTTCAATGGGGTTCGGGTTGGGGATGAAGTTCGGGTCGAGTTCGGATCCCGAACCCGAACATTTTCGGGAAGTTCGGCTGAACTTCTCGAACCCGAACATCCAGGTGTTCTCTCAACTCTATTTTTGATCACTTGGTGTTATACTTTTTGTGAGGCAAGGTGAAAACAAATGGCTGTTTTGGCATAGTTTATATATATATATTTCTTTTACAGCATTAACCTGAGGGGGAATATCACGTGCTATTTATTTATTTTTTTTATAGAGCAGGTTGTTATAGACCCGGCAATTCCCAATGTGTCTATTATTTTTATTTTTGTTAAGCTTTACACAGTAAAAGCATTTTTGAACAGAATAAAATCTTGTTTTTGTGTTGCCATTTTCTGAGAGAATTTTTTTTTTTTTTGGGCGATTGTCTTAGGTATGGACTTATTTTTTGCAAGATGTACCATTTTGGGCTAAATATGCCTTTTAGATTGCTTGGTATTACACTTTTTCTGAGGCAAGGTAACCAGAAAAGGGCTGTTTTGGCACTGTTTTCATTTATTTATTTATTTGTTTTACGGCGTTCACTTGACGGGGTGGATTATGTGATATTTTTATAGTGCCCGTCGATACGGACGCAGTGATACCTAATATGTATACTTTTCTTCTTTTCCCTATTTTTTACAATTTTTTTTAACTTTATTTTAGGAAAAGGAGTTGTTGTTTTTTTTTACATGAAACTTTGAATTTTTTTTATTTGTAAAACTTTATTTTCACCCTTCACCCACGACAGCACCACAATAGAGAGGATCCACCCCCACAGACAGGAAACCTGCAAAATAAAAGCTCAGACACTCTCCTACCAATACAGTATGGTTTCCTGTCTCTGGTGAAGACTGCAGTGTCTTTCAGATCCTTCTCCCTGGTGGTGCTCCTATACTAACCACTGTTGTTGGGCAGGAAGATGGCTTTTTACATACCTGCAGTCCCCTGAGGTAAGATGCGGCATCAGTTGGTGCGCTAATGTGGATGTGCAGAGGCACAGTAAATCTCCAGAGGGAGCACCTTGTGTGCTGGAACGTGGAGTGCCTGGCGGCATCGCTGATGCACTAGATTCATGGACCTCCAGGTGGAGGATAGGGAGCTTCCAGCGAGGAATTAGCCTGGGGAAAGCTCGTGCATCATGCGATCGGCGTGCAGCGCCGGGCGGTGATGTCATCAATGAGCGCCTTTGAGAAGGATGCGCTGTGAATTGTATGACGGCGTCCTAATCAAAATCCTGATTGGCGGTCCAGTTGGAAGCATGGAGGAGGAGAAACAAACAGAAGAGTCTGGAGTCCCTCCAGCCCTGGTACCTCTGAGGGGTGAGTGCTTTGGGGCATATTGAGTCCTGCTTCTCTTCTGATACCCTTATACCTAAATGTGTTGTAGACAAAGCCTAGGAAGGTCATTTAAAAAAAGAAGAATAAGGAGTGTGGTCTTTGTAAATCTGTGTTTCCAGCTGAGTGGGTGAAGAGGATGTGTCAGAGCTGTATTGATAAGACAGTGGCTGAGGAATTGCCATCGTTTTATAAGTGTCTTCAGGCGTTGGTCAGATCTGAAGTTAATTTCTCTCTATCCTCTAAAAAAGGAGCCGGAACTACAGATCCAAGGTTGAAGCGACTAGATACGGCACAGGAACTTATTTCATGTGATTATGAAGAAGATGAAATCCACTCCTCCTTATATTGGCATTCTGGAAATGCATCCTTACCTTCTTCTGAGGAAGGCGAGATTAGTGGTAAAC
The DNA here is from genome assembly GCA_033119425.1 of Bufotes viridis. Classification (NCBI taxonomy): domain Eukaryota; kingdom Metazoa; phylum Chordata; class Amphibia; order Anura; family Bufonidae; genus Bufotes; species Bufotes viridis. The sequence goes on along the minus strand of CM065592.1, from coordinate 462,211,266 downwards.
AGTGTTTTCCAATAGAAGATACGGATAGGCTTTTAAAAGCCGTCAGATCAACTTTGGCGCTTGAAGAAATAAAGGAACCTAGGTCCATTCAGGATATTATATTTGGGGGTCTCGAATACAGGCACCACAGCACCTTCCCGGTTCATAAGAATGTTTCAGCTTTAAATAAAGGGGAGTGGAAGAAACCTATCAGAAAAGTTTATATTTCAAAGAACCTTAAGTGAAAATATCCTTTTAAATAAGAAGATTGTGCTACTTGAGATAGAGCGCCTAGGAAAGATGTACCTATATTGAAAGTCTCTAGGAAAACAGCCCTTCCTTTTGATGATATGGGGCCCAGTCATTTCTAGCTACGCCCCTGGGTGACACCACCAGGAGATGAGCGCTTGCATTATGGAAGCACTCATCTCCCTACATTCATCTGTATCGCGATACAGATGAACACTGCAGCAGGGCAAGGAAGAGACGTCTCCCTTCCCTGTTCCTCTAATAGGCTGCTGGCCTTGTGCCGGCAGCCTTTCAGAGGCGGGTGCAGGTGGCTCAATGACGTCATTGCGCCGCCTGAGCCGTACTGCTCGGGACACAGGCCAGAAGAGGCCTGCATCGCTGCCATGGAGGTAAGTATGTGTTTTTTTTGTTTCGTTTTTATGTATGCAAATATGTGGGGGGATGCTAAGCAGACAGAAGACAGACCGCTGGGGGTTGGGGTGGGGGGGCCTGTTGGGGGTGCTATAATTTGAACCCAAGAGATAACATGGATGGGGGTTTGGATAGTAAACAGACAGCTGACGTGTGTGTGTGGGGGGGGGGGCTAAGCAGACAGATCGCCGACAGGGGGATCGTTGTGCTTGGGGGGGTGACACCATTTTCTACCTCACCAGGTGACACCAGCCCTAGCAACGCCACTGTCTGGGAGGCGTCTTTCTCTTCATTGAGGCCAAGTATAGCTTCAACTTGTATGGCCCATTCTCTTATGGTCTGGCTCTCTGAGTTGGAAAATCAGTTAAAAAAAATGGATGTTCCAGAGAAGAAATATCAGCGTCCTTGCCCACTATGAGAAAAGCGGCGGATTTCTTGAAAGGTGCTTCGGCCGATTCTGTTAGATTGGCATCCAGATCTGCCGCTTTATCAAATTCAGCCCATAGAGCACTCTTGCTTATAAACTGGGCGGGAGACTTTCCATCTAAGAATAAGCTATGTGATGTTCCATGTGAAGGGGAATACCTTTTTGGGCCAGCACTAGATGATCTACTAAACAAAAGGTGCAGATAAAAAAAATAAAAAGTTTCCAGTGTTTCGGGGTTCCTTCTCTTCTAGGAATAGATTTGGCGATCTTTTTCATTCCTTTAGGAATAATCCAGAAAGAGATAAAAAATCAAGGGAGGATAGATTTAGGAACCAAAGGAAGGGTAGAAATTATTTTTCCAAACAGTCCTTTCAGGACAAAAAGAAAGGTAAGGGGCAGATTAAAACTTTTTTTCCCCGCCTAGTCCCAGATTTCTTCAAACTCATGGATTCTAGCCAGTATTCTCACCGGACTAAAACTAGAATTTCATATAGTCCTTCCAGTAAGATTTTTAATCACAAAAAATCAGACTTCAGCTCTAGGAATTTCTGCTATGGAAGGAGAAGTGCTAAAATTAGTTAAAAAATTGGGTTTAGTTCCTGTAACAAAGGGGGAAGAATGCAAGGGATTTTACTCTCCCTTGTTTTTAGTAAAGAAACCGGATGGTTCTCTCAGAACAATAAACTTAAAGAAGCTAAACAGATTCCTACAAATAAAGAAGTTCAAAATGGAGACTATAAGATCAGTAATAAACCTTCTTCCTCCTTACTGTTTCATGGCAGTACTCAATATCAAAAATGCATATTATCATGTTCCAATCTTCCTCAGGCATCAAACATTCTTGAGAGTCGCAGTAAAAATAGGAGGAGAGTTACAACATTTTCAGTTTCAGGCTCTTCCATTTGGCCTGTCCATGGCTCCTACATGTCTTTACAAAAATAATAGCAGAGATGGCGGCTCATGTAAGACAAAAATATATTCGTTTCATACCATACCTGGATGATTTTTTAATAGTAGGGAAAACAGAAGAAGCTTGTGGAAGTGCAGTCTCAACAGTGTCTGAAATTCTGGATAAGCTAGGCTGGGTCTTAAATCTAGAAAAGTCAAAACCGCATCCTACCAGAAATCAGACTTTTCTGGGATTGATCCTAGATTCATTTTCCAAAAAATGTGTTTTGCCAGAAGAAAAGGTCAGTCATATTCAAGAGAGAATCAGAGATCTAACCAAAAATCCAGTTGTCTCTATAGAGAAGGGAAGGTCTCTTTTGGCATCTCTCACATCTTGCATCCCGGCAGTAAGATGGGCATAATTACACTCAAGGGTTCTCCAGTGGAAAATCCTTTCCTTCTGGGAGAAGAACGGCTCCCTAGATTCAAAGATAAGAATCTCATGCCAAACTCTCCTGAGCTTGGCATGGTGGTTAGAAAGAAAGAACTTGATTCAGGGAGTTCCATGGAAGTTGGAAGACCTAATATGTCTAACCACGGATGCAAACCCCTGGGGATTCTGGAAATCTCCCTCCAGGGTTGTTGGGGAAATATCCAAATTGGGGAATCCTCCAACCTAAAAGAACTAGCAGCAGTAGGTCTAGCAATTTCATAAGTCTCAGGAGATTGTGCTTCCTACCTTTTTTGAGAACCCAAGGTCAGAAGATGAAAAATCTCTTCATTGCTTGGATGCGAGACGGGCGTTGGTCAATTATTTGTCTCGCACTGAGAATTGGCGAAAATCTTCTTCACTCTTTGTCTTCTTTCAAGGAGTGAATAAGGGTAAGGCGGCCACCAAAAGTTCCATTGCTAGATCGATTGTTTCTGCCATCTCTTTGGCCTATTCTGCATCTGGGTTATCTCCTCTGGTGGGTCTTAAAGCACATTCTACCAGGGCAGTTGCTACCTCCTGGGCAGAAAGATCCTCAGTCCCCATAGAGGATATTTGCAGAGCAGCTACCTGGTCTTCTCCTTCAACCTTTTTTAAGCACTATCGGCTTGATTTGAGCTCTTCTTCTTCTAGATCTTCCTTTGGTGAAAAGGTACTCCTTTCAGCTTTTCCACTTTGAATTTTCCTCTGGTAAATCACTTGTGGTGCTGTCGTGGGTGAAGGGAAAAATGATTACTCACAAGTAATTTGATTTTCCAGAGCCCACGACAGCACCCTTATTTTCCCTCCCTTCTGGGATATTCTATTCTCCTATTCTCACAGGGGTGTAGCAAAAAAAAAAAAAAGAGATTATTTATGTATTAAGTTGAAGATTATTGTTGGTCATCTAAACAATATATGGGCAGACTTCCTCCGTTGCTTGGATATCACACTAAATTGGGAGGAGAGTGTCTGTCCTTTTTTTCTGCAGGTTTCCTGTCTGTGGGGGCAGATCCTCTCTCTCGTGGTGCTGTCGTGGGCTCTGGAAAATCAAATTACCTGTGAGTAATCGTCATTTTTTTTTTACTTTATGTTTTGTCTCACTCTGGGACTTCAACTTTTGGGAGTCTGGTCCCATTTACAATGCATTACAATACATCTGTATTGTAATGCATTGGCTGTAAGTGTAATACACTAAGTAATACACTTACAGCCTGCTTCCTTTGAGATCCAGGGGGCTCGATCTCACAGGCTCACAGGAGGGCAGCCACGATGCCTAAGAAAGGCATTGGGCTGCCATCCCAGCAGTGCAGGGACCCGATGGACACTCGGGACCTGTGAGGATACCACACATGCCGCAGTTAGCGCTGGCTGTGGCAGTGTGAGGGTTAATGCACCGGCATCTGTTTTTTCACCGATGCCAGTGCATACTGCAGGGGTCTGGCTGTCAGTGACTGCCGGACCCCTGCAGCTGATCAGGTGGGCAAAGGCTGTACGGCACTGGGATTTCAGACCCAGTTCCCAGCGCCATACCTGTACAGCACTGGTATCCTACGGGTTAAATATAGACTTTAAAAAAATTGTCCAAAAATGTTTCCTTTTTGGTGACAAATGCCTGCCAGTGTGTATACACAGACACCACCCAAGGTGAGGTTATGCTCTTTTGTCATCTTTCCTGTCTCCTGATCTAAAAAATGGTTGTTGGCTTTTGTGAAAAATACCCCCGAATCGAATCATGAAAAATTTGGATTCAGTTGTAACTGAATTTTTGGAAAATCCTGATCGAAATTCAATTTGAACTTTCTAATCAAATCGTCAGGTTCAGTAGAGTGTGGTGAATAAACATTAATGGGTTAAACACTGTGATTATAATAAATTTTTCTCCTGTTAGTAACCCCAATTAAATAAGAGAGGAAATGGTTAAAATAAAATATGCCCATTTGGCATTAGAAATGATCAATTTCAAAGCAAAATAGCTGAAAGCTTATTTTTAAAATGAATTTTGCATAAGCTTTTTGCACTGTGACATTTGTATCACATTTATGCAAGTGCATGGTCATCATCTGTGGGTCATATTTTAAATCCTAAATTAATTCATAGAGCAGCACAAAGGTTTGGTAGCTCATTTTTCACTGTCATACCTATGTCTTTAGTGTCAACATTTCTGTGCTAGACAGACGTACATTCCTATTCTCTTCCTGAATGATGTGATATTAAAGCTATTACTTTTGATAAATGTTCTTTTGTCATTTGCCAACTTGTTTAAATGAAATAGAAAATATGAATATTTTTAACGTTTTGATTTAGCAAAAATATAACAGTAGATCTTCAGAATTCATAAATATGCAGTTCTTGCACAGTTGATATACAGAAAATGCCTACCATCCCACCACAGTCTTGTACACATCTCTATATATACTACACATATAAAGTGCAATAAAGGTCCAAAGGTTTACATGGGTACATTAGATAGTTAGTTAGTTAGTTAGCTTATATATATAATACTGATAGATAGTGGGAGATAGTTAGTGTAGGTTAGATCGTGATATAGTGTGTTCCAGTGCAGGGTGTTAGGTAGTGTGATAGGTTCTGCTGTCCATACAGTACATACATACATACATAGTGCTGTGATGTCACAAGTTCACAACAATACTTAGTACACCAATCAGTAATATGTAGTCAGACCTGCTAAAATGTAAAGTTTCACGTATTGCGCCAAAATATGCGCATCATTAATTGCCAATTTGTGCAATAGCGAATGTATTGGAGCACTCTATCTGCATATAAAGCTATTGCAATGTTCTGCCGTGCCAACCATTTTCTCCAGTCTCAGGAAACTTCTAGCAGCTTGAAAAATGTAGCAAAAGTGACCCACGCCTGTATTGCATGCGCAATACACAAATATTACGAATATTCACCAAAATATTTTCAAAATATCGGAAATTCAAATATTGCCCCAGCCGCTCATCACTAATGGCCAACAGATAGTTTGGGCCCTCCAAAGGAAGTGGCCAGAGCTGCCACTGTCATCCAGCAGTCGTGTTTTGACTAACAATCCAGCTGTACTGGAATAGTTGACTCTCTCTTCAACATCATCTCAAGTGACAACAGATATACAAAGCCAGGTAACGGTGGGTTCCTCTGACACCATGCTTCATTGGCATGGCTCAGAAATTGCCTCTGTATCCTCACCTGTCCTGAATCTGTCTCTTGCTTTGCTACTCCATCTGCTAGCCAAATAATTTATGCCGCCGGCTCTGCTCCACTTTTTAGCGAGGATGAGCTTTGTAAGGACATTCATTAGTTACAGGCCAGCACAGCCTTGGAAGGAAAGGTCCGCTATGGACTCCTCTAGGTGTGCAACTATCAATGATGATAATTTGGTGGGGAGCACATGTTGTGAGTAGTCAGGGATGTACACAAGACACAGGTGAGGTTGACACAAGTGACAATTAAAAAGATGCAGATGATGATGAAGCGATCGCATGTGGGAGCTGGGTCAAGAGGGAGCATCGTCATCATCAGGGAGTTGGAGGAATAATTTTGTACTCCCTAGTGTTGGAATTTTTCACCAAGTCACTGGACGTTAGCATGACGGTATACAGGATATGTGGGCAGAAGGTGAGGCGCAGCCAGGGTGCTAGTGTTGGCATGTCGGCACGGTGGAAGCACATGGAGTGTCACCATAAGGTGGCGTGGGAAAACCGTGCAACTCATTTAGTGTTACAGCCTAATGCAGCAATTGTTGCATCTATTATTGGCCGCACCCTCTCTCCAGCAGTCAGGGCTCGACACCATCAGCAGAAGGAGGCTTCAATGTCATTTATTTCTCCTGATGCTCCTCCTCCTACACCTTGTCACTTGTTTCGATTACGTAGCTGATTGCAAAAAGACAACAGTATGCATGCACTCATCCAATGGCACTGAACATACTCCTGGCCAATTGCTGGTGCTAAAGTCCCTCCCTTTCTAAGTAGTTGATAATGCACATTTGAGAGCACTGATGGCTTGTGCCCTCCTAAGGTGGAGAGTCCAAAGCAGACATTCCTCTTTCAAAAAAGCTGTACCAGCCCTGCACATGGAATTTAAGCCAGTGCTGACATATGGAGTTATAACTATGGTCAAAGACAAAAGAAGTCATTCACAGCCCACTGGGTAAATGTGTTTTTAGACCAGGCACACCAGAAACCTGGCCAGGTGATGGTAATCCAGCCTCCACGTTGTAATGCTGGGATTTCTGCACCAATGTACTACTCTGCCTCCTCATCCTCCACCTTGTCCTCACCCTCCCCTCTAGGCATAGTTGACATTGGTGCTCCAGCATGCAGTGGTGTAGGGATCACCAAAGCAGCCATAGCAATGGCTATGGGGCCCTACGCCACTGGGGGCCCAGGCTGCCAGCTGAGTTTATTATTTTTTTTATTCATGTGGCAGCAGATTAGAAGTGGAGATGACTGCTTCCATTGTGGAAGCGCTCATCTCTGTATTCATCTGTATCGCTGTCCTCAGGACAGCGATACAGATGAATGGAGCAGGGGAGAGGAGTCTCCCTTGCCCGATCTTCTGATAGGCTACAGGCCTAATGCCTGTAGCCTATCAGAGGCCGTTGCAGGCAGCGCGATCCGCCTGAGACGTACAGCGCGGGACACAGTCCAGAAGAGACCTGCATCGCATCGCTGACAGCAGCATAAAGTAAGTATGTGAGTTTTTTGTTTTTATTATTTATAGTATACTGTGGCAAAAGGGGGGGGGGGTCGGCACTATGGAGAAGAGGGGAAACTATGGGGGCCCCATATACTGGCACAACATGGGGGGGGCACTATGGAGAAGAGGGGAAGCTCTATGGGGGCCCTATATACTGGCACAACATGGGGGGGCACTATGGAGAAGAGGGGAAGCACTATATGGGCCCTATATACTGGCACATTATGGGGGGCACTATGGAGAAGAGGGGAAGGAGCACTATGGGGGCATTTACTGGGGGCCCTATTTACTGGCACACATTATGGGGGTGCACTATGTAGAAGTAGGGGACAAGAGCACTATGAGGGCATTATATAGGGGCATTTGATAGTGGCACCCATTTTGGTGCCACTATGGGGAAGGGAGGAAAGGAGTATTATGGGGACATGTATGTGGGGCAGTCTATAGGGGCATTTTAGAGTGCCACATTATGCAGGGCACTATGGAGACGGGGAAGGAGCACTATGGGGGCATCTTCTTTGGGCACTATATAGGGGTATTTTATACTGGCACAAATTATAAGGTCACTATGGGTACATAAGCTCAACTGGTGGCACTAAGTGTTTTTTGTAGTGGCACACAATACGGGTCATTGGAACACATGAGGGAACTCTGGGGACATTGGCTCTACTGGGGGCACTAATTTCTTTTTTTACTGCCACACAGTGGGGCATTTTTTGTACTGGTGCACATTACAAAGAGGGGGTCTACTGTCACACATTATAAAGAGAATTATTACTATCAGGGTATTATTGTGGGCTTTATTACAACTGGGGGACTATGGGAACATTATTACTTGTGGGACACAATTACTGTTGGGGGCACTATAGGAGCACTATTACTACTAAATGCACTCTGGCAAATAAATAATTACTATTGTTGGGACTTTGGGAGCACCATTACTTTGGGGGCACCCTGGCACAGCATCAGCTTAGCACAGTTCTTTTTGCAGTATAGTTTTGGGGAGCACAGCTTCTCAATATTGGGGGTGCATGAAGGGATGTTAATTGGAGGATGATGGAAAAGTAGGAAACTAAGATGTCTGTCAATCTCTGCAGAGACGTGAGATGGCTGAAAGAAATTATCACTGTGGTCTGGTCTGAATGGAGAAGATGAAGAAAGAGAACATCTACTGTACATCAAAGGAGACGTCACTAGATATAAGAGGTATGTGGAGCTGTACGAGGCTACTTTCACATCTGCGTTAGTGATCCTGGCAGGCAGATTCCAGCTGAGAATTCACTGGATCCGGCACTGCTAGATGCAGACAGAATGCCCGCCAGCCCCATTAACTATAATGGGGTACGGCAGAGATCCAGCCACAATCTGGCAAAAATGCAGAGAATCAGCGGGACATAAACCTCTGCATGCTGTGGTTTGTGTCCAGTTGATTTCTTGCATTTTCTGCCGGATTAGGTGGCCGGATTGTACTGCCACAGGTGTGAAAATAGCCTTACCCTGTATGTTTTGTATTGCTGTATGTAATGTTAGATTAGAAAAGGTTAGGTTGAGAATTTGGCATGGGGGTGGGGACCCAGGCACATTTTTTGCACAGGGGCCCTCTGCTGTCTGTGTCCGCAGCTGGTACTATAGATGACTACAGTATACAGTATAATCCCTGCACCATGCAGTACCATATACGGAATCAGGGCCTTCTTTAATATTGATTGGACCCTGGGCAAAATTTACTTGGGCCCCCTGGATCCCGCCTTCCCACATCTTAGCAGGCAATCACGCCCTCCACCACAACACACACACAAAAAATCCACACATCTGGTAGAGTACAGTGAATGACTGTAAATACTTCCAGTTCTGAAGACTCCAGCGGCTCAGGATCAGTGCTCTGGGCAGCTGGGCTCAGGCTGGAAGTGGGCACCGCTCTGCAGGAAGGAGACCAGGGCTCGGCTCACCCTAGCATTACAGTGCACCCCAGCACCCCACAGCATGCAGTATAGCACCCTATAGTATACAGCACAACACAGTATGCAGTATAGCACCCTATAGTATACAACACCACACAGTATTCAGTATAGCACCCCACACTATACAGTACCCCACAGTATATAGTAGAGCAGTATAGAAGCCTACAGTATACAACACCTTACAGTATACAGTAGAGCAGTATAGCACCTCACCGTATACAGCACCCCAAACTATACACGATACAGCACCCCACACTATACAGTACAGCAGTATAGCACTCCACAATATACAGCGCCCACAGTATACAGTATACAGCCCCCACAGTATACAGCCCCCTACACTATACAGTACAGCAGTATAGCACTTCACAATATACAGCACCCACAGTATACAGCCCCCCACAGTATACAGGCCCCCACAGTATACAGTAGTTTACAGTATATTAGCATAACAGCCCCTGTCACCTTTTTCTGATGTAATCTTCACAAAAAAAGCTCCACAGTTAAGGCAAACTTCTACAGCAACACTCCTGGTAGAAAGGACCTTGATGACCTCATAGCCATGTGACCAGTAATATTGCTAGGTTACTGGTCACATGGGGATGATGTCATCTAAGGTCCTAGAGAATCACAGCTCTTACAGTACGCTGCCTGGAGTGCCGGCAGGCATGGCATGGCATCACCCCCTGTGTAGCTGACAGCCTGACACCCGGGGCAGTGGCTAGCAGGGCTCAAGAGGCAGCTGCCTTGGGCCCCCCAGGAGAAACTGGGCCCGGGGCAGCTGCCCCTTTTACCCCTTGTTAAAGACGGCCCTGTACAGAATAATCCATACACCAAGCCATACAATATACAGTATAATCCATACACCATGCAGTACAATATACAGTATAACACCTACACTGTGGGGTTATTGTGTATATTGTACGGCATGGTGTATTGATTATACTGTATACTTTGTACAGCATGGTTTATGACCTATACTGTATATTGTATGGCACGGTGTATGGATTTTATAATGCATTCTGTACTGCATGGTGTAGGGGTAAGGGTTCATTCACACGTCTGCAATTCTGTTCCGCATTTTGCAGAACGGAATTGCGGACCCATTCATTTCTATGGGGACACACTATGTCCTGCCCACATCCACAATTGCGGATATGCACTCCCGGTCCGCAATTGCGTTCCCAAAAAAATAGAACATGTCCTATTCATGCCTGCAATTGCGGACAAGAAATGGAACTTTCTATATAGTGTTGGCGATGTGTGGTCCTCAAAATGCGGAATGCCGGTGTCCGTGTTTTGTGGATCTGCGGATCCGCAAAGCACACATGGGAGATCCGGGAGGGGGGCCCATAAAAATGTTTTGCTATGGGGCCCAGTCATTTTTAGCCACGCCCCTGCCAGCATGTCACCTATGCAAAGCTAGGCATTGCCCCGCTTTAAAATAAAGGCTCAGAAGAACAGAAAAATAAACAGTGATGTAAACACAGCCTTACTGCCACTACTGTTGCCTCCTTTCCCCACTCTGGTCATGGGGCCACTATTGTCACTGTTGCTGCCACTTCTGCTTCCACCCTCTCCACTTTGTCATGGAGCCACTACTGTCACTGGTACTGCCAATGCAGCCACCCTCCCCATTCTGTCATAGTGCTACTATTGTCATTGTTACTGCCACTGCTACTGCTGCCACCCTCCCCATTCTGTCATGGGGCCACTACTTGATTCTTGGGACACTGCGCAGTTAAATCCACAGCTATAAATTAGACCTGACGATAACAGTGACCTGTAATACTCATGCACAGTAAATCTACAGCATTAGGGATTAAAAAGCATGTGTTTGAACTTCCCCAAGATGTAAAATAACTTTTTTTTTTCTCCACTACTTTACTGGCGCGGCCTCCATTTCTTTATTTTGTCTTACTAAAGAGCCATTGCCCTGCAAGGGTGCACACAGGTTTTTTGCTTTACTGAAGGGTGCTGTATGTTTTTCTTTTTGTTTAACAGAAGGGATTGGATATGAACCTTGGTGCCATGCACAGTGATGTAGATAAATTACATCTGTAATAATGATGGTACAGTACCTACATAATGGATTAACTATGAATGTGGACTAGAACATAATGGACATGGTGATTCACTCACCCTGCAAACTCCCTTTAAGTTCCAAACCTTCACACTGAGAGTGGGCCGCCAAGTGAAATGAAAATGAGTAGGCAGAATGGCCTGGGTATACCTTATTTATTGCGATTTGTGACAAATTAATTAGTAACTAATGCGTCCAATTGGACAAATCAAAATTTTTCAGAACGTCGCACATCTCTAATCAAGATTTTTCTGCTTATTTGTATTTTATTTTTAATCTGAACCCTGCATTGTGCACCAGATTCTACAGAGCCAGTGAAGGCAAGGCAGCAGCAACTGGATACATCCCAACAAGTTTATAGCAGTGTGGTTTCTGGTACACAACCAGGTACCGCAGGAAGCATAATTTGTTTATTTGAAAGTTTCCTTATGAAGACCTGTGTTCCCATTCTTAATAGGAATTGAAGAGTTAAAATGTCTACTATACTTTCACACAATTTTACTTAATTTAATAGAGAATAGTGTAACTTGTAAATTTCTAAATCACTTCATAAAATAAATGTGACTGCATCCACCTGAATAAAGCTATAAATTAATGGTCACTAGGGGTCTCACTTCCACCTACAGTACTTTGTGGTCCACTGCCTGTTGCCAAGGCAAGATCCATCCCTAGTAAAGGAGACATAGAAGGGTGTGTCTGAGCTAGCAAAGATCATGAGCCTGATAAAATAACTACTTCACAGTTTTTGAAGATTATAGGAGCCTCCTGTGTGTCTAAGTGTGATGCCCCCTCCCCCCCCCCCCTTCATTATCTATTCAGTGAGCTCCAGAGCTGATAACAAACATAGTGCAAAGCAAGGGGAAGGATGTCACAACAGTACAGTGCTGGCAGATTCCACAGAAGGGATACACCCCCTGCTTGGGAGAGAAATGCATCTAGCTCTGCATCTGAAAAAGGGAATAATATGGCTTAAAGAAATAAAAAATACCTATTTCTTAATGGTTATGATTGTACAAAGAAACACAGCCATTATGCAAACATTTTTTTTTATTTAAATAAAGGTACACATCAAGGTTTTTATATGTTCCATGGAAATGTACTAGTAATTACCCAACCGACAAGATGATAAAACCCAAATGCTGTTACATTGAAGTAGGTTCCAAGTTCAGCCATTTTTCATTTTCTACAAAATGTTCTAAATTTCCAACTCTTTGATGGACGTTTATCAAGACTGGCGTTCCCATATGCCAGTCTTCATCCCTTTGCACCAGAGTGAGATGCACTTAATTTATTAAGAGACAGATACCTCTTATCAAACTAGGCACATCTCTGGCGGTCTGTGCGCCTGAAAATGAACTGTACACCTCCTAGGGGTTGCTGCAAACTTCAGATATAACTTTCACCAGAAACTGGTTTGTTATAGTTAATCTAGCAGGCTGTGCAAAGACACCCCCACCCCCCCCCCATCCCACTAAACCCCACCATCTTTTACTGCCACTTTAGAAAAGTGATGAGGTTGCAAAGTATGTTGCACATATGGCGTGCACCATAATTTGTGATTCATTTGCGCCACAATATTGGTGATAATGTATTGATAAATGCCCCTCTTTAGTTTTAAACTTTTCTACCATCACTTTTTGTTTACCTAGGTGAGAGTTTGCAGAAATTTCATTTGCACAAACACGATTTCATTTCGAAACCTCTGATGCATTCCTTCCCTGACACATTTCCGTTTCTTGCCTAATGAACAGCAGAATAGTTGGTCTAAGCCTTTCAGGCAATCTGCAGGCACAGACTGCTTTTCTGATGTGTCAAGAAATGTTGCCCATTATAACTGAACTCAGCAACTGATATTTTGAATTGTTGGTTTATATTTTTCCAGCTGTGTAGATAATGCCAATTTTTGTGACAAAATGGAAATTGTTATTTTTTTGGCATAATTATGTTTGCTTTCCTAGTAAAAGAAATATGTCTAAAAAAAATACCACTGCTGTTCCTAGGCAGCATTTGCACACTATATCATGCATATACTAAATTAGTAATACCTAATTGGAATGTATGCCATACTCAATTTATCTGTTTTTAGCATTTTAGTGTTTCAATATTTGTGGGATCTGAAATTCAGAAAAACGCTAATGAGCGTTCGTATGATTGCTCCTCCCCATACTGTGGAGTAGATCGCTACATGAAATAGCAGCGGTCTCACCCACTGACGAGCAGGTCATTGCTGGGAAGGAATGCTTGACTCCCGATAAACGCCTGTATAATCTGCTTGTCTAATACAGCCTTTAGGTGCAAAGAGTTTACTAAATAATGATAAAATATATAGACATAAAGATATACAAATATAAAGTAATTGATGCGCAAAGTATTTGAAAATTCTATTCGGATGCTTTGCTAAATTCAATAAGAAAATTTGCTTCGTGACAAATTACTTTGTCACAAAGCGGATTTCTTTATAAGGCTGGGTTCAGTTATTTTGATCAGTTATTGTGAGCCAAAACCAGGTGTGGGTCAAAAACAAAGAACAGGGGGAAATCAAATAGGTACACTTGATCTTTCAGTACACTTCGCTACTGGTTTTGGGTCACAATCACTGATGGAAATAACCAACCAAATAACTGAAGTGTGAATAAGGTTTAGGCCTCATGCACACGACCGTTTTTTTTTGCTGTCCGCAAAAAGGGGTTCCGTTGTTCAGTGATCCGTGTCCGTTTTTGCCTTCCGTTGTGCTTCCGTGTGTCATCCGTTTTTTTCACGGACATGACTCACAAACCAAAACAAAAAATAATCAAGTCTGTTTAAATATGACACAGCCAGCAATATAGGTATATATGCTTGCCACCTGAGAGTTAGTTTGGTGGCCATTTTCTGTAGTCTCCAGAGGGTACAGAGTGTGTTTTGGCTGCTTGGTTTTGCTGTTATAGTATTCTAACTTTTTTTCGACTGGTGTCTCACCATAGCGGATGATTCTGAGGAAGAAGTTGTACTGCACTGGCTTGTCTCTCGTCGCTGGGGACAGCGTTGCCTTTTGGACGAGGAACCGACTAGAAGGCGGCGTTTTTGGGTCCATCCTATTGTGTCTCAACGCTACCGGAAAGGACACTTCCATAGCCTTTACAAAGATCTTCGTCTGCATTCTGAGAAGTTCTTTGCGTTTTGTCGGATGTCAGTGGGTACCTTTGATTGTTTGTTGTCGTCTCTACGTACTGTCCTTACCTTTATGGACACCAATATGAGGCGCAGCATTACTCCAGAGGAAAGGCTCATCGTCACGTTGAGGTAAGCCATTTTTTCAAAATGTTTTCACAATGTGTTAGGCCAGGACTTTGGTGCTTACTGTCTTTTGTCACCAAAATGTATGTTTGAACATATGTGGGTGTATGACGGGATGATATCTTATTTTGTCCAAAATATGTATTTTCCATTTCAAATTCTGTGGATTATGTTTTATCCAGGGCCTAAAACATGTGAAGGTTTTCGGCTTATTTGGTGTAGTCGAATCCACTTTAACAGGAAAATGTGTCCTAATGATAGCATCATGCTGAGTGTCCCTCCATCATACTCCCTGAAATATACATGGTGGATGTAAATATTGTCCGCACAGGAGGTCTAACATCTCATTTTTTAGTTGTGGCTACACTGCCTTTGGTGGCAGTGTAGTATTGTAGCCACGTTTATGTAATCTTTGGTATGGATAGTCAGTCACAATATATAGCCACACACAGTTTTAACCCCGGTCATATCAAGCAGTCGAGGATTGTTAGGGAACATCCTGCTCTCTCTCTTGCTGGTTTTTAGATGTAACTCCCAGTATGTATAATGTCTGATGCTGTTATTAAAAATTTTTCTATAAAAGAAAGTGTGAAGTGTGTGCACTTTCCCTGCAGCTTGAGAGCTTGAGGTTCCATACCCCTGCATAATCGGCAATATGTGTATGCTGTCCCATTTCTTGGCCTACTTTATACTGATCTATATTTTTAATTTTCCCACAGATTTCTTGCTACTGGGAACTCGTTTGCATCACTGCATTTTGAGTTTCTTTTGGGAACCTCGACGATTTCTCAGATTGTACGTCACACTTGCCAGGCCATCTGGCTACAACTCCGAGAGACGGTGATGCCACAGCCCAAGGTGGACGATTGGTTTCGGATCGCTGAGGGCTTCCATGTATCTGCGCAGTTTCCAAACTGCTTGGGGGCACTGGATGGCAAGCACATTCGTGTGAAGAAGCCTCCTCACTCAGGGTCACGATTCTTCAATTATAAGCAATTTTTTTCTATAGTGCTGATGGCTGTTGCTGACAGTAACTATAAGTTTATAATGGTTGATATCGGGGCCTATGGAAGCACAGCGGATGCTCGCATCTTTAGTGCTTCTAGAATGGGTGAGCGGCTTCGTGCCAACCAGCTTGCCCTGCCCGAGTCCAGAAGACTGTCCGGATCAGCAGGTCCACCGGCTCCATTTGTCTTCGTGGCGGATGAAGGGTTTTCATTGACTCCCCATGTCATGCGTCCCTTCCCAAAGCGTGGTTTGGATGTCAGGAGGCGTATCTTCAACTACCGATTGACTCTTGCCCGTCGGTATGTGGAGTGCGCTTTCGGAATACTCTCTAACAAGTGGAGGGTGTTTCTGTCATCCATACAGATGGATCCGGAGAATGCTACCGGGGTGATTCAAGCTTGTGTAGTTCTACACAACTTCACCCGGATTCACGAGGCTTCGTCCTCTTCTTCTGTTGATATGGATGAATTTCCTTCGTCAACAGTTTTGGGCTTGGATCGGACCCTGCATAGACGACCACGTTCTGCAGCTATTGCAGTTCGGGAACTCTTTGCAGACTACTTTTGAGCCCAGAGGGTCTTTGCCATGGCAGAGGGACGCTATTCGTGGCAGTGTTTGATATCTTCTGTTCTCGTTAGTTTTTATTATTTTATAAGGTAGATTAAATAACGCCATTGATTTTAGTTGAGTGTAGGGACCCGCAAGAGAATGAGGACCCTTGACGTGGGCTTGTGGGCTGAGCTTTTCAGTACATAACCATCTTTTTTCTTTAATTTTTCAATGTGAAAGATTGAATCAACACAATTTTGTGGTGACTAAAATCTTGGTTTAGTGATCGGTATTGTCCTCAAAAGCTTCTAATACCTCATTTGTAACCGAGTTTAAACCCATTATTTATATAGGGTAATAAATGTGATCACAGAAAATCATGTGTGTGTCTCGGTTTATATATGGTGAATGTGTATCGAAAAATGTCTATGTGCGTGAAGGATGATTGGACCAAGAATAGACGACAAAGGTAAATTTCAGACTAAAAATTTTAGTCAACCACCAAAAAAACATATACGCAAACAACTCCACAGAGTTTCCACATTAAATATAATACAGTCCTCCCAAAAGTACAGAGGTAAATAATAAAAACTTTACAAATCATAAAGGTCCCTAGTAAATGATCCATGGCCATAGGAAGTGCCAGCTGGCACATGTCCCGATTCTTGAGAACCCGCTGCAAAACTGGGACCATGAGTTTGATGGCCACGGGGTGGAAAATGTTGCTCATGGGCCCCCTGGTACTGTTGTGGGTGGTTAAAGGAGGGGCCATGAGTTAGTGGCGGAGGCGGCTGGCAGGGTTGGCCATGTATGGATGTCGTTGGCCTCATGACCCGCGTGCGCATTGCAAACATTTCGGCCAGTAGGTCTCCCGGATAAGCTGAACCATACATGTCCAGCAACATTGCAATTGCTGCCATGCATTCTGAATGCTTCTCGGCGGGGACCCGTCTTAAGAGGGGAGCAAAACCCCTTAACATGGCCTCTTCTTGCCCATCACTCCTCCTCTGGGCAAGAAACTCTATAACACGGGAATCTATCATTTCCCGAGTTTGTTGCCCAGAGGAAGAGGGTTGGGCCTGACGCCTCCGCCTGGGCTGCGGTTGCGCTCCTTGTTCCGGCCTCTGCTGGGAATGGCTCTCGGGCTCGGCTGGAGCAGGTTCGGACTCCTCAGCTGGCGGTGTTGCGGGGATTGAGGCTGGGGACAAAGCAGCCGCTGTTTCACTCCCCCCCGGCATCCGAATCCTCCGGATCATCCAGGCTATCCACGGTACTGTATTGAAAAGGTTAAAAGAATAAAAAACATTATGGGACCATTCGCCATGTTATCTGAATTTCAACTAAAATACGGAGTGAAGCCGTGTATGGCAATTACATAATCGACATGCCCCACCTAATTACATTTCCGGCCATAATGGATTAGAAACGTATCCTCAAAATATTCTCCGTCAAATTGCCCTTTCAAAACATAAGAAAAAGGGGGCCAAGTGTGAAATGCACCCACACTTTAAAAACAGTTCTTAGTGCTTGGAGCTGTCCAGCACTGAAATATCTCCAACAACACAAGGAGCTAACCAAATGCTGATGTTAGCCCGGTATTTACACAGGGAACTTTACAAGTCCAAAACATATTAAAAAAAACAAAAGGGGACAAATTATTAACATAACAGCATCAACAGTATTGCAAAGAGAATAATAAGCTGACCGCTACCACGAAAAGAAGAAACGATAGAAGAAATCAAGACGCAGGATGACAAACCAAAGACAAATGCCTGTTGACCACCAACCACAAATGAGGCCTCCTTTCTAAGCTTTCTCAACTATTGCCGGAATAGGTGACCTATAACGGATTGTCAGGGGAACAACACTGTGCACCGCACAAGATCCAGTATATGTGGTGGAGAAGCGAAATGCAGGACACACGTGTCAGCCACCCGCTCTCTTCTGGTTCTCTGCATGTAGATAGCACAGGTATGTGACATATAACAGAGGGCCCCACATGAAAGAGAGAAGGCAGCCAGCATATATATGCACATAGCACACCCCATCGCATCATATAGGTATTCAGATTGCAGGGCCTAACAGGCAAATACGTTTTGGGGACAGCAGGAAATGGCTACTAACATGACATATAAACGAACAATGTGGTGTTGAAAAAAAGGTGGACTGGAAAAGAGTACTTACGGCCTTAGATCCATGACAGGACGCAGAAATTGAAGCTGGGCCGAATACATATAGGGCCTCTTCCGGGAGCTGCCTGGCCCACTTTGGCCCCGGTCATTCTGTTCTCGACGGAATTGGTCTCTGCAGCTATTCCATCTTGTTTTAAGTTGCTTGACTGTAGTAAAAAATGGAAAAAAAACTTTATTAACCCCCACCTGAAAAGAAGCTTACTATAGAAGAAAGAAGACGAATGTAAAAGGGATATATAAGCATACAGACAAAATACAATAATATGACATACAAACTTTAACACGTGTTCATCACAAACTGGGACTATAATGTTCTAACGTTCCATGTGCATGGAACAGTATGATAAGTGTTTGCGAGAGTAATGTACAAGCATGCCAGGGAAAAACTGTGCAAATTTCAGCTGTCTGGTCTGGAAAGGACACACTTTATCACCATAGAGGATGGTGACAACTATTGCATGAACTGGCATCACAGGCGCACATATGCAACATAAAATAAACAGATAATATGCTATGGGAGACATATATCATATATATGCTGCACTACTAAGGCAGAAATATTCATATTATACAAGGGAAATGATGATGTAATTTTGGGAAAAAGGCCTAAACAGCAACCAAAAATAAATTATTCTAAAACAACTATAAGGCCCACCACAAATCACACAGTATCATGGCCTACTTGAAGTAGAAATCGAAAGAAAAGTGACAAGACAAGTGTAGGGCCCCAAAAATTCCATAGGTGGCACTTACCCAAATCAGCACGACGTCGCCTGTCCCCTTTCTCCCATTCGGCACGCCGCATGCAACGTGCCACCTGCTCCCAGGCCAACTCTTTCCGTACCCGATCCTGGTACGCACTGCTCCTGCTGTCCCATATTTCAGGACGCTCTTGGATGAGCGAAATCAGTTTGTCCACATTCCAACGTGGCATTGTGAATACAAATTCGCTTAGCCAGCAGAGTAGCAGAACCAGCCACACGGTGCACAGGGATCAGGAATCTATTTGCCAAGCCTGCTGGCTCTCCACTTCCTGGTTTGTGGTTAACCAGATCCTACCAAAAGACAGGCTGACAAGTTGCCAAATTCAAGCCAAGGGATCCGCAAAAAAAACGGACACGGAACGCGGATGACACACGGATGGCCATCCGCAGTTTTCACGGACCCATTGACTTGAATGGGTCCGTGAACCGTTTTTCACGGACAAGAATAGGACAGGTTATATTTTTTTGACGGACTGGAATCACGGACCACGGACACGGAGGACAAACGGTGCATTTGCCGAGGTTTCCACGGACCCATTGAAAACCAATGGGTCCGCAGAAAATCACGAAAAACGGAGCAACGGACACGGAATCAAAAAACGGTCGTGTGCATGAGGCCTTAAGTAGTGGATGCAATGACAGGGAGTGGCAATTGCACCAGCCCCCCCTTTCATTGTACCCCTCAGATGCCGCTTTAATACATGATTGCGGCATCTGAGATACATAACAGTGTAAAATGCAAAAAAAAATACAAAAAATCTGACTTATCCCCACTTGTGGGCCAGTCGCCATCTTGCTTGAACAGGTGATGTGAAATCTTGTGCGGTCTGAGATGACATCATCAAGTCGGCGGTTGTGATGTAATACTTCACCGTGCATGTGATTTCAGCCGAGATCTTCAGGAAAGATGGAGGTGGCCAACCTGTCGTGAGAAAATGGATCAGGTAAGTTTTTTTTTTTTTTTTTTTCAACTATTTCAGGTTAAATTAATTCACTACCTCAAAGCACGAAGAAATTCAGCTTCACGTCAAATGGAATTTATCCCGAAATTCAGTTCAAGGTCCACTCAACACTAGTAACAGTCATTGAGAGTCGTCAAACAGATAGATGGGCTCTAGATCAACCAGTACCCAACATGCTTTCAAGACATCTTACCCTGATGATGACTTCAATGGAGCTGAGCTCCTTCTCCAAAACTAAGGGGGGGGATTTTTCAGGAAGGGAAAATTTGAAGTCAGTTTTGCTTGAGTCTGTGTTTGAGTACTTTATGCCACATTAATCAAATGTCTAATGTTAATTAATAACTTTGTCTTATCCTTAGACCTGACACTTTTGTACTCCAGTTTTCCTACTCCACCATCCTCCTGGAGTGAGATTGTGACTTTTTAGAAAAAGTCTCAATAATAAATCTGAAGTAAAACTCATTAACATAGCTAACCACACCCACTTTCCCACCCACATAACAAAACTGGAGTGAGTGTTGCAAAAATTGCAAAAGTAGCTAAATTTTATGCACGCTAGTGCAAAGGAGTTGCTACATTTTGTGCAATTGCTTACATTTTGCGCAAGCGAGTGCAAAAAGTCACAAAAGCCCCATTTCAGTGACGTTTTGACACCAGAATTCTGGAGTCAAGGTATGATAAATCAAGGCCTAGTCTCCTGGCCCCTTTTATGGAGGGCCTATGTTTGAGGCATACACATCCTTGAATGGACATTGCAACAGGATGTATGTGTTGCACAGCAATTGCAGGGAATAGGAAATAATAATGTTCATAGACAAATATAGTTCATCATATCTGGCATAGCTGGATACCACTGTGCAGCACAGGATCCGGATTCACTGTGATGGGATCCAGCGGTAATCCACCCGCTTTCTGCAGCAGAAAGCCAGCATGTGCCCCAGATACAGTGACCGGATTACAGTGCCAGAGTTCATAATGCAGAGGTGAACCCAGCCTAAGGGCTCATATACATAAATGTATTTTTTTTCTGTGTCCTTTCCACTTTTTTTTTTTTTTGTGGACCATATGTGGAACCATACATTTCAATGAGTCAGCAAAAAAAAAAAACTGAAGTTACTCTGTGTGCATTCTGTTTCCATCTGTCTGTATGTCTATTCTCCAAAAAAATAGAACATGTCTTACTATTGTCTGCATTACGGACAAGGACAGGACTGTTCTATTAGAGGCCAGCTGTTCTGTTATGCGAAATATGGAATGCACATGGACATCATCTGTATTTTTTGTGGATACAGTCATGGACATGAGACCTAAAACAGTGTTTTCTTATAAGATTAACCCCCCACCCTTTAATGATAATAGGTTGATTTTAATGACCCTTACTTAAGGCCCACATACCTATTGGTGTATAGTCAGCCAAACACAATGGCATGTTCGGCCAATAGTCTAATGCTGACAGATGATAGATGATATCGGAGACTAATGATATTGGGGAGGGATGAATTTGGGGAAATATGATATCTGTGGAAGAATCCTGTAAACTGAATATATTTGTCAAACCCTTTTGTTGTGCCAGGTCTTTTGCAATAGCTTTGTTCTCTCCCCTCCATTGAATACACATACCCATTTGGACAGACACATCTATGTGTATGGGGTAGTCGGGTGGGAGTTGGGAAAAATATCTGTTGGCCAAACGATCATTTGGCGAACAGCTATTCAATGTGTATGTAAGTCTACATAGCATTTGTATTTCACTTTTTAATTATTTTTTTCTATGTATAAAATCAATGAAGAATTTCCAAAGTCAGTTTTTCAGGAGCCTACGCTGCCGTTATTTGGGCCAAATTTATCAAATTTAACACAATGAGGGTCATTTATCAAGACTGGGGTCCCTACACACCATTGTTGATCCCGTGTGCCTGAGTAAGAAGGCCAAATGTATTAAGAGACATTAAGCACTTCTTATCAGTAAGTCTGCCAAAAACTAGGGGCCACCGCAGACTTCAGTTATAACTTACATTAGAAACAGGCCCAAGCTTTAGTAAATCTAGCCAGCCATATAAAGTCTAGCCCCACAACCTTTTCTCGCCACTTTTCCAAAGGTACAAAGTTGAAAATTATGGTATGACGTGCGCTAGAGATGAGTGAAGTATTTGAAAATTCAATTTGGCTGCTTCGCCGAATTTTACAAAAAAACTAGCTTTGTGACAAATTACTTCGCCACGAAGCACATTTCTTTGTAAGTAGTGGGTGCAATGACATACGCCATCACGCACAGGATTTCGGCCAGCCTGTTGCGAGTAAATGGAGCAGGTAAGTATGATTTTTTTATTTTTTTGCACTATTTCAGTTTAAATCTATTTAGTACCACAAAACACAAGGAAATTTGGCTTCATGGTGAATCGAAATGATCCATAAATTCGGATCGAAGTTCACTTCGTGGAGTTCGATTCGCTCAACACTAAGGTGCGACATATTTTCATCACAGTAGTGGCGTAAATGCATTGATCAATGGCCCTCAATGTTTTATGAATTTGATGTCTCTTCTTTCTTGTGATGTTACATCATTTTCTATGCCACCCCTTCACTGAACAATTTTTATATTTTTTGCAAAAATTGATAAATCTGGCTTAAACCAGCTTGGCAGGCCAGCCATGCCCACTTTCCCACCCACTTTTTGAAGCTGGAGCAAGTGGGGAAAAATTGTAAAATGTTGCAAACTAGTACAATTTTTACTCAAATAAGCCCAAAAAAGTCCTATTCTGCAACTTTTTGAAGCCAGAATTCTGGAGTGCAGGACACGATTAATTTTCCCCTATGTATAATAAAACTCTATGTAAATATATTTTATTTTCTGAGGATACATTATGTAAAAATATGATAGCTGGTTCAGTTGCATTCTGTAAATTAAAAATGGAAATTAAAACGGCTATTCATTGGAATCTCTTAACTATTTAAAAAGCAGAGAACATATGTTCATGTGATGGAATGCTAATTATAGTGTTGCTGAGGAAAATGTGTTAATATTATGGGTATCCTACACAGGTAATGATGCTTGCTATCCAACTGTGTTGGAGGCAGTCAGTTTGAATTATGTTTGCTGCCAGCACTGCAGTTTACACTACAACACAAGCCATTATGCCAATCGTTTTGGACATGTCAAAAGCAAAATGATAGCAGAAGCTGGGTAAAAGTAGTGTTCACTACATTTTTGCAGGTAAAGGGCTCATGCACACGACCGTATATATTTTGCGGTTCACAAAAAATGGATCAGCAAAAAATATGGATGATGTCCGTGTGCGTTCCATATTTTGCAGAATGGAACAGCTGGCCCCTAATATAACAGTACTATCCTTGTCCGTAATGCGGACAATAATGGGACATGTTCTATTTTTTTGCGGAACGGAAATACGGACATACAGAAATGGAATGCACGCAGAGTAATTTTCGCTTTTTTTTTTTGCGAACACATTGAAATGAATAGTTCTGCATATGGTCCACAAAAAAAATGGAACAGGTCAGGTTTCTGCATGCAATTTTGGAAGCCAAAATCAGGGGAGAATCATAAAATAAATTTAAATTTTTTCCTGGTTCTGGCTTCGAAAACTGCATACACAAACCTGACCATGTGGCTGTACCCTAAAAATGACTACTGTATGCAGGGTACATTGACATCAACGCTAGTGATTCCCGTCATTCTGCTCCATTACAGGAGCAAAACAACAAAAATAAGGGAAGTGTTGGATTCAGCACATAACTGAGACGAACATGAAGTCTGTTCAGTTTCCATTTAGAAACCAGTTTTTTTACTGGACAAAAAAAGTTCTGCATGCAGGACTTTTTTGTCTGGTCTTTTTGATGGAATCTGTGATTGAGGCCCTGAAAGGAGCCTCCAACCTAGATAAGAACGAGCCCTAAAAAAGCCTTGTTTAAACTCTTTCCAACCATAGAACCATATGGAATATTTGATACTTCAATAATTTAAAAACATGGCATTTTGGTATACCATTGTGGTACCATTAGGTCATTGTGGTAGTGTTCAATTGTAACCACCTTCCTAAAGCAGTTTCTCTGTCTATAGATGCCCTCTGATTGCTTAGAAAGCTCTTTTGCCCTCAAAATATCCATATGCTATAACATTTTAACTCCTCCCAACTTGCACAGTATGTATACACCAGAACTTAGGACTTTCAGCTCCGGTGGTTTTTATACTTGAATGTTTTAATTTTTCACTCCCTGCCTTTCTGGGACCGTCCATTCACATAGCCGTATGAGGGCCTGTTTGTTGTAAGACAGGTTGCACTTCCTAATTCCACAATTTAATACTGCATACAATGAATTGGGAGTTGAAAAAATTCCAAATGGGGTGAAATTAGAAAAAAATGATTTAGTTTTTTACAACATTCCCTATGAGGTGAAACTGACCTGTAACTTTCATTCTCCAGGTCAGTGCGGTTGCAATGATACAATTTAAATATACTCTGTGTGTGTGTGTATATATATATATATATATATATATATACAGTGGATATAAAAAGTCTACACACCCCTATTAAAAATGTCAGGTTTCTGTGCTGTAAAAAAATAAGACAAAGATAAATAATTTCAGAACTTTTTCCACCTTTAATGTGACCTATAAACTGTACCACTCAATTGAAAAACAAATTGAAATCTTTTAGGTGGAGGGAAGAAAACAAAAAACTTAAATAATGTGGTTGCGGGATGTAGCTTTGTTCAGAATTAAGCAATCACATTCAAAATCATGTTAAATAGGAGTCAGCATACACCTGCCATCATTTAGAGTGCCTCTGATTAACCCCAAATAAAGTTCAACTGCTCTAGTTGGTCTTTCCTGAAATTTTCTTAGTCGCATCCCACAGCATAAGATATGGTCCACAGAGAGCTTCCAAAGCATCAGAGGGATCTCATTGTTAAATAGGTATCAGTCAGGAGAAGGGTAGAAAAGACGTTCCAAGGCGTTAGATATACCATGGAACAGACTGAAGACAGTCATCATCAAGTGTAGAAAATATGGCACAACATTGACATTACCAAGAACTGGACGTCCCTCCAAAATTGATGAAAAGACGAGAAGGAAACTGGTCTGGGAGGCTACCAAGAGGCCTACAGCAACATGAAAGGAGCTGCAGTAATATCTGTCAAGTACTGGCTACGTGGTACATGTGACAACAATCTCCCATAATCTTCATATGTCTGGGCTATGGTGTAGAGTCTTAAGACGAGAGCCATTTCTTACGAAGAAAAACATCCAAGCCAGGCTACATTTTGCAAAAACACATCTGAAGTCTCCCAAAAGCATGTGGGAAAAGGTGTTATGGTCTGATTAAACCAAGGTTGAACTTTTTGGCCATAATTCCAAAAGATATGTTTGGCAAAAAAACAACACTGCACATCACCAAAAGAACACCATACCCATAGTGAAGCATGGTGGTGGCATCATCATGCTTTGGGCTGCTTTTCTTCTTCCCTTAGTTAAGATAGAGGGAATTATGAACAGTTCCAAATACCAGTCAATATTGGCACAACACCTTCAGGCTTCTGCTAAAAAGCTGAACATGAAGAGGAACTTCATCTTTCAGCATGACAACAACCCAAAGCATACATCCAAATCAACAAAGGAATGGCTTCACCAGAAGAAGATAAAAGTTTTGGAATGGCCCAGCCAGAGCACAGACTTGAATCTGATAAAATCTGTGGGGTGATCTGAAGAGGGCTGTGCACAGGAGATGCCCTCGCAATCTGACAGATTTGAAGTCTTTTTGCAAAGAAGAGTGGGCAAATTTTTCCAAGTCAAAATGTGCCATACTGATAGACTCATACCCAAAAAGACTGAGTGCTGAAATAAAATCAAAAGGTGCTTCAACAAAGTAATAGTTTAAAGGTGTGCACACTTAGTCAACCATCTTATTTTATACTTATATTTTTTTCCCTCTACCTAAAAGATATCAGTTTGCTTTTCAATTGAGTTTATATGTCATATTAAAGGTGGAAAAAGTTCTGAAATGATTTATTTTTGTCTCATTTTTTTACAGCACAGAAACCTGACATTTTAACAGGGGTGTGTAGACTTTTTATATCCAATATCTATATATATATATATATATATATATATATATATATATATATTGTAAGAGGGTGCAAGGTATCATATGCGATGGCAGGTACGTGTCACCGAGGTTGCTGGCCTCGGTGAGGTGAGAGCCGGGTTTTTTGTCTGCAGCAGCTAGTGCTGCTAGACTCTGTGACTTAGTTTGGCTGCAAAGCTAATCCGGGCCGGCTCTTACTGGGAGTAGGTAAAGTGTAGGGTGGGTGCCTACTCCCCACGGTCCAGGCCGGACTTTATCCGGCCCCTTTAAAAGGCAGCCTCCTTAGCAGCTGGGGAGGTGATTATCCTGGAGCTGCTAACAGGGCTGAGGAGTTTTCTGTCCTGGAGGAAAGAGCTCAGCAAGGAGGTGTTTTGTTCCTGGCTACCTGAAGCTGGATTCTCCTGCGGCGGGGCCGACAGCGTGGTGCGAACCTGCACCTACACCTCCCAGGTGACTGAACCTGTGTTGGCCTGTTTTGCTTTGCCTCCTTGTGTCTGGCCTGTGTGAATTACCACCAAGAGACTGTTTCTGTTTATTTTTGTGTCAGTGTGAATAAAACACTGTTTGTTGCACAATTCTGGACTCCTCGTGCCTCGTACTGCACCCGCCGCTATCTACCAGAGCGACTCCCACATTTGGTGTCGGATGCGGGCATGCGCAGTGAGGCTGGCGTGAACGCCGAACTTTGTTTTTGTGCGGAGCAAAAGTGAATGTCCTATATTAGGCCGGCAAAGTTGCAGCCTGTGATCTCTGGCAACATGGAGGCTGCTGTGAAGGCTCTCGTAGAAGCTAACGTGCAGCAGCGGGAGACCAACCAGTTACAGCTACAACATGTGATGGCGTTACAGGCGGCAGGAGCGTCCCACCACGTCCATGATGCTCGGAAGCGGTCCGTGCGGCGATCCCAAAGATGACCCCCGCAGACGACGTGGAGACATACCTAGCGGTCTTTGAGAAGGTCGCCGTGAGGGAAAAGTTACCCCGTGACCAGTGGGCCGAGGTGGTTGCTCCGCTCCTGGCATCCGGACCCCAGCAAGTTTTTTGATTTGGCAGATGACCAGGCTGCTGACTATCCCACGGTGAAGGGGGAGATCCTGGCCAGACTGGGGGTAAACGTGTTGGTCCGGGCTCAGCGGGTCCACCAGTGGGACTTTAAAGTGGCTGAACCCGCCAGGCCGCAGTACTATGAGTTGCTGCACAGGTTGCAAAAATGGCTGCAGCCTGAGGTTCTAAGTCCGACTGCTATGCTGGACCGGCTGCTGGCTGACATGTTTTGGAGGGCCTTGCCTTACCCCCTTCAACACTGGATCGGCCAGGTATCCCCCACCAATGCCCTTGAGATGGTCGACCTGGTGGAGCGATATGTGGCCACCAGAAACCTGCAAGGGGGTTCTTTTGGGAGGGGGCCAGTCAAACCCCGGAAGTCTCCACCCCAGTCCCGGCGGCCGGCCAAACCCGCCCGGGAGGTACCTCTTTCAGATCCGTCCCCAGTGGTCTGCTGGCAGTGTCGGGAGCCTGGACACATAAGGGCCAACTGTCCACAGTGGGGGGAACCCATGGAGACTAATTATGGGTACCGGCCTTCCATGTATGCCCGGAGACTGTGTGCGACCGGCACCCGAGACAATAGACAGTCGCCATCTGTGCCAGGTGCAAGTCGGGGATAACCTGGCAGTGGCGCTGTTGGACTCAGGGAGCCTGGTAACCCTGGTAAGTGCTGCCCTGGTACAGCCCACCCAGTATACGGGCCGGAAAGTGGGTGTGGTGTGCATTCACGGAGACTTAAAGGACTATCCCACTGCTGTAATGTCTCTGTCCACGGCGGCCGGCACCTGGACTTGTGAAGTGGCGATCTCCACAAAGCTACCCTATGAACTGATAATTGGGAGAGACTTCCCTGGTTTTCCATCACTGTGGCCTGAGGTGAAGGTGTCTAATAGCCCTGAGACAGGGGTAACCCTAGCAGAGTGGCCTGATACCACTGGAAGGCCAGAACCCTGGGAGCCCGAGTCTGAAGGGCCAGCGGTAGGGGTGACCACTGCTGCAGCGGTAGTGGGGAAGACAACCCCACTGAGTGTAATGGTGGGAGACACGGAGGACTTGCCACCGGGACCTGAGTTGGCAGACCTCAATGTCTCCGGGGAAAATTTTGGGACCGCACAACACCGGGACCAAACCCTAACCAGGGCCTGGGAGAATGTGCTGGAAATTGATGGTAAACCCCAGAAACCAGGGGCTGAATTAATGTTCCCACGATTTATTGTTCTGCAGGATATGTTGTATCGGGTGAACCAAATCCGAGGTGAACCTGTTGAACAGTTGGTGGTGCCCACAGCGTATCGCAAGCTTGTCATGGAGCTTGCCCACCAACATGTTCTTGGGGACACCTGGGGTGGCAGAAAACCCAGGACCGCATACTGCAGCGGTTTTATTGGCCCAGTGTGTTCAAGGAGGTAGAAAATTATTGTAAGTCCTGTCCAACCTGTCAGGTAACTAGCCCCCAGCCACATTTCCGTAGTCCTCTGGTACCTCTGCCAATTATTGAAGTACCGTTTGAGCGAATCGCTATGGATTTAATTGGGCCTGTACCAAAGTCTGCTAGGGGCCACCAACACATTCTGGTAGTTCTCGACTATGCCACTCGGTATCCGGAGGCGGTGCCTCTGCGACATACCTCAGCTAGGCTCATTGCCAAAGAGTTAATGGAGATGTTTTCCCGTGTGGGCCTGCCAAAAGAGGTTCTGACAGACCAAGGGACCCCTTTTATGTCCAAAGTAATGAAGGAACTGTGTAAATTGTTGCGTATAAAGCAGTTACGGACGTCCGTTTACCATCCGCAAACAGACGGTCTTGTTGAGAGGTTTAATCAAACTCTAAAAATATGTTAAAAAGGGTGGTGTCTAGAGATGGGAAGGACTGGGACCTGCTTCTGCCCTATCTCATGTTCGCAGTGCGAGAGGTGCCCCAGGCCTCTACTGGGTTCTCGCCCTTCGAACTGCTTTATGGCAGACACCCTCGGGGCCTGTTGGATATCGCCAAGGAAGCATGGGAACAACAGCCCCCACAAAAGTGTCATTGAGTATGTCGCCCAGATGCAGGAACGGATGGAAAGGGTGTTGCCCTTGGTCAGGGAGCATATGGAGGCCGCACAACAAGCCCAGAGTAGGGTGTACAATCGTCAGGCTCGGGTACGGGACTTCAATCCGGGAGATCGGGTTTTGGTTCTGGTACCCACCCTTGACAGCAAATTCTTAGCTAGGTGGCAGGGCCCCTATGAGGTGATCGAGAAGGTAGGGAAGTAAATTACAAGGTACACCAGCCAGGCGGCGCAAGCCGGAGCAGGTGTACCACGTGAATTTACTTAAGCCGTGGAAAGATAGGGACGCGGCCGACGACCACAGCCCCGACCAGGGCTTCTAGGTGAAAAGGGTCCAGCCCCACAGTTCGAGGCCTGTGAAGCCGTAACCACGGTAAAATTGCAGACAGCCTGTCTTCCAAACAAGTTCAGGAAGTCAGGGAGTTCCTCAGTCGGAACACGGATGTGTTCTCAGACCTCCCTGGCCGCACGTCTCTCATCCGACATGACATCGTCACTGAGCCTCAGGCCAAGGTCCGGTTAAAACCATACCGGGTACCCGAGGCTCGGCGGCGGGCCATCGCGGAGGAAGTGCAGTTAATGTTGAAGCTCGATGTCATTGAGGAGTCGAAAAGTGAGTGGGCCAGTCCCATAGTCCTAATACCCAAGCCGGATGGGACGTTGCGGTTCTGCAACGACTTTCGCAAGTTAAATGAAGTATCCAAGTTTGACGCGTATCCCATGCCCCGAGTAGACGAGCTTGTTGAAAATTTAGGACAAGCCCGTTATTTTTCTGTGCTGGACCTCACTAAAGGGTACTGGCAGGTACCCTTAACGGAGACGGCTAAGGAAAAACCGCGTTTGTTACCCCGCAGGGCCTATATCACTACAAGGTGTTACCCTTTGGCCTGCATGGCGCCCCGCCACTTTCCAAAGGTTAATGGACATAGTGCTGCGACCACATCGTCGGTACGCCTCGGCCTACTTAGATGATGTAGTCATCCACAGCACCGACTGGGAAAGCCATTTACCCAAGGTGCAGGCGGTAGTGGATGCCCTGAGGAAAGCTGGACTAACCGCCAATCCAAAAAAGTGTGCGATTGGGTTGGAAGAGACCAAATATCTGGGATATGTAATTGGGCGGGAGTCATCAAACCTCAGGTAACTAAGGTAGAGGCCATTCGCAACTGGCCCCGACCGGTCACCACCAGGCAGGTAAAGTCGTTCCTGGGGATTGTAGGATACTACATGAGGTTTGTGCCCCACTTTGCCACAATAGCAGCGCCATTGACAGACCTGTTGAAGGGGCGAAAGTCTGGGAGGGTTAGCTGGAGTGAGAAGGCGGAGGAGGCTTTCTCCGCGTTGAAGTCGGCCCTGTGTGGGTCCCCGGTTTTGGTGACACCCGACTTCAACAAGGAGTTTGTCGTACAGACCGACGCCTCGGAGGTAGGCCTCGGTGCGGTACTGTCGCAGGAGGTCAACGGGAAGAACATCCCGTTGTCTTCCTGAGCCGTAAGCTCAGTCCCGCTGAGTCCAGATATAGTATAGTGGAGAGGGAGTGCCTGGCTATCAAGTGGGCACTCGAATCTCTCCGCTACTACCTGTTAGGGAGGAGGTTCCGTCTGGTGACCGACCATTCCCCCTCAAGTGGATGAGTCAGGCCAAGGAGAGGAATGCTCGGGTCACCAGGTGGTTCCTATCCCTTCAAAATTTCAAATTCTCCGTGGAACACAGGGCAGGCCGCTTGCAGGGCAACGCAGATGCCCTGTCCCGCGTCCACTGCCTCACGTGTGTTCACCCCTCAGGGTTGAACAAAGGGGGTGTGTAAGAGGGTGCAAGGTATCATATGCGATGGCAGGTACGTGTCACCGAGGTTGCTGGCCTCGGTGAGGTGAGAGCCGGGTTTTTGTCTGCAGCAGCTAGTGCTGCTAGACTCTGTGACTTAGTTTGGCTGCAAAGCTAATCCGGGCCGGCTCTTACTGGGAGTAGGTAAAGTGTAGGGTGGGTGCCTACTCCCCACGGTCCAGGCCGGACTTTATCCGGCCCCTTTAAAGGCAGCCTCCTTAGCAGCTGGGGAGGTGATTATCCTGGAGCTGCTAACAGGGCTGAGGAGTTCTCTGTCCTGGAGGAAAGAGCTCAGCAAGGAGGTGTTTTGTTCCTGGCTACCTGAAGCTGGATTCTCCTGTGGCGGGGCCGACAGCGTGGTGCGAACCTGCACCTACACCTCCCAGGTGACTGAACCTGTGTTGGCCTGTTTTGCTTTGCCTCCTTGTGTCTGGCCTGTGTGAATTACCACCAAGAGACTGTTTCTGTTTATTTTTGTGTCAGTGTGAATAAAACACTGTTTGTTGCACAATTCTGGACTCCTTGTTTTGCCTCGGTACTGCACCCGCACCGCTATCTACCAGAGCGACTCCCCACAATATATATATATCTTGCATTGATGATGGTAGAGTTGGACCGCTGCGCAAAGCCTTCTCCAGCACATTTCAAAGATCCTCATTGGGATTTAGGTCTGGACTCTGTAGCCTTCTCCAGCACATTTCAAAGATCCTCATTGGGATTTAGGTCTGGACTCTGTGGTGGCCAATCCATGTGTGAAAATGATGTCTCATGTCCCTGAGTCACTCTTTCACAATTTGAGCACAATGAATCCTGGCATTATCATCTTGGATTATGCCCGTGCCATCAGGGAAGAAAAAATCCATTGATGGAATAACCTGGTCATTCTTGGAGCACATACTGTTGCTGAACCTAGACCTGACCAACTGCAGCAACCACAGATCATAGCACTGCCCCCACAGGCTTGTACAGTAGGCACTAGGCACTAAGCATGATGTGTGCATCACTTCACCTGCCTCTCTTCTTACCCTGATGCACCTATCACTCTGGAACAGGGTAAATCTGGACTCATCAGACCACATGGCCTTCTTCCATTGCTCCAGAGTCCAATTTTTATGCTCCCTAGCAAATTGAAGCCTTTTTTTCTGGTTTGCCTCACTGATTAGTGGTTTTCTTACGGTTCCACAGCAGGCCCA
Organism: Bufotes viridis; assembly: GCA_033119425.1. Classification (NCBI taxonomy): domain Eukaryota; kingdom Metazoa; phylum Chordata; class Amphibia; order Anura; family Bufonidae; genus Bufotes; species Bufotes viridis. Next base: position 462,179,126 of record CM065592.1, on the reverse strand, counting down.
ATCCCTTGAGTCCTCTTCGCATTGTGCTTGTGGAAATGCTCTTACTTTCACTATTAACCAGTACAGGACCGCCTAACGCAGGGATGCGTCCTGCGGGCGGTCCTGTAGCTCTGAGATGACGCGTCGGCGCGTCATCTCGTGAGAGCCGAGATTGCCTGTGAGCGCGCGCGTTCACAGAGAAGCGCGGCACGGCAGTTAGGCTACAGACTGCCAGCGATGATCCATCGCTGGCAGGCTGTAGATGCGAATAAAATCGCATCAAACAGCTATATCAGACGCTGTTTTGTGAACAGCGTCTGATATAGCTGCTACCTGGTCCTCTGGTGGTCCCATTTGCTGGGATCGACCACCAGAAGACCAGGTAACACTGTAAAGTTGCACCAAACACTACACTAACCCCCCCACCCCCCCTCACCTAATAACCCCTTAATCACCCCATCTAGACCCCCTGATCACCCCCCTGTCATTGATCACACCCCTTGTAAGGCTCCATTCAGACGTCCATATGTGTTTTGCGGATCCGTGGATTCACGGATCCGTGGATTCACGGATCCGCGGATCCGATCCGCCGAGGTCCTCAAAACACGGACACCGGCAATGTGCTTTCCGCATTTTGCAGATCCGCACATTGCCAGAACTATATAGAAAATGCTTTTCTTGTCCGCAATTGCGGACAAGAATAGGACATGTTCTATATTTTTGCGAACGGAAGTGCAGACCAGACGCGGATCCGTAATTCCGGATCCGAGCGGGACAAAGTCTGTCCCCATAGAAATGAATGGGTCCGCAATTCCGTTCCGCAAACAGAATTTCGGACGTGTGAATAGGGCATAAGGGTCCCTTATCACCGCCAGTTAGTTAGCTACTTGTTAGGTAGTTGGCGCCCAGCCCACCGCACTGCAGTCACTGATTTTGGCAGAGATTTTTCATCCACATTGACCGATGTGAATGAAAAAATCTGTGCCGTTCATTTTTTTTTTTTCAGCGCAGAGGCTGAACGGAAAAAAAAAATCTCATTACCCGTATGCTCAATATACAGAGAATTGCAGAAACTCCTAATGCTGGCCATACGTGTAATAATTACGGAGACCCTCAAATGCCAGGGCAGTACAAACACCTCACATGTGACCCCATTTTAGAAAGAAGACACCCCAAGGTATTCCGTGAGGGGTATGGCGAGTTCATGCAAAATTTTATTTTTTGTCACAAGTTAGTGGAATATGAGACTGTAAAAAAAAAAAAAAACAATTTCCGCTAACTTGTGCCAAATTTTTTTTTTTTCTGTGAACTCGCCATTCCCCTCACAGAATACCTTGGGGTGTCTTCTATCCACAATGGGGTCACTTGTGGGGTATTTATACTGCCCTGGCATTTTAGGGGTCCTAAAGCGTGAGAATCCAAATGCTTAAAAATGGCCTGTGAAATCCTAAAGTTACTCATGGGAATTTGGGCCCCTTTGCGCATCTTGGCTGCAAAAAAGTGTCACTCATGTGGTATCGCTGTACTCAGGAGAAGTAGGGCAATGTGTTTTGGGGTGTATTTTTACATATACCCATGCTGGGTGTGAGAAATATCGCTGTAAACGACAACTTTTTAAATTTTTTTATTCAAAGTTGTCAATTTACAGAGATATTTCTCTCACCCAGCATGAGTATATGTAAAATACACCCCAAAACACATTGCCCTACTTCTCCTGAGTACAGCGATGCCATGTGTGACTCTTTTGCAGCCAAGATGCATAAAGGCTCAAATTCCAACAGTATATTTAGGAGGGCATTTTTACGCATTTTCTTCTCACGCTTTAGGGCCCTAAAATGCCAGGGCAGTATAAATACCCCACATGTGACCCCATTTTGGAAAGAAGACACCCCAAGGTATTCGCTGAGGGGCATAATGAGTCCATGAAAAATTAAACTTTTTGTCAAAAGTTAGCGGAAAGGGAGACTTTGTGAGAAAAAACAATTTTTTGGCACAATTTCCACTACCTTGTGCCAAAAAAAAAATCTTCTATGAACTCGCCATGCCCCTCATGGAATACCTTGGGTTGTCTTCTTTCCAAAATGGGGTCACATGTGAGGTATTTATACTGCCCTGGCATTTTAGGAGCCCTAAAGCGTGAGAAGAAAAATGCGTAAAAATGCCCTCCTAAAAGGTACTCATTGGAATTTGGGCCCCTTTGCGCATCTTGGCTGCAAAAAAGTGTCACACATGTGGTATCGCCGTACTCAGGAGAAGTAGGGCAATGTGTTTTGGGGTGTATTTTTACATATACCCATACTGGGTGAGAGAAATATCTCTGTAAATTGACAACTTTGAATAAAAAATGTAAAAAGTTGTCGTTTACAGAGATATTTCTCACACGCAGCATGGGTATATGTGAAATACACCCCAAAACACATTGCCTACTTCTCCTGAGTACGACGACCACATGAGTGACACTTTTGCAGCCTGGAATGCAAAGGGGCCTAAACTCAATGAGTACCTTTAGGATTTCACAGGCCATTTTATGCATTTGGATTCTCACACTTTAGGACCCTAAAATGCCAGGTGAGTATAAATACCCCACATGTGACCCCATTTTGGAAAGAAGACCCCCAAGGTATTCCGTGAGGGGCATGATGAGTCCACAGAATTTTTATTTTTGGCACAAGTCAGCGGAAATTGATATTTTTTTTTATTTTGTTTTTACAAAGTCTCATATTCCACTAACTTGTGACAAAAATAAAATTTTACATGAACTCACCATACCCCTCACAGAATACCTTGGGGTGTCTTCTTTCCAAAATGGGGTCACATGTGGGGTATTTATACTGTCCTGGCATTTTAGGGGCCCCTAAAGCGTGAGAAGAAGTCTGGAATCCAAATGCGTAAAAATGCCCTGTGAAATCCTAAAGGTACTCATTGGTTTTAGGGCCCTTTGTGCACCCAGGCTGCAAAAAGTGGCACACATGTGGTATCGCCGTACTCAGGAGAAGTAGGGCAATGTGTTTTGGGGTGTATTTTTATATATACCCATACTTTGTGTGAAAAATATCTCTGTAAACGACAACTTTTAAAAATTTTTATACAAAGTTGACAATTTACAGAGATATTTCTCTCACCCAACATGGGTATATGTAAAAATACACCCCAAAACACATTGCCCTACTTCTCCATAAGTGACACTTTTTTGCAGCCTGGGTGCGCAAAGGGGCCCAAATTCCAACGAGTACCTTTAGGTTTTACATGGCGGCTCACAATTTAGCCCCGTCCAAAATGCCAGAACAGTAAACACACCCCACAAATGACCCTATTTCGGAAAGTAGACACCCCAAGGTATTCACTGAGGGGCATAGTGAGTCCGTCTGAGATTTAATTTTATTTTTGCCAGAAGTTAGCAGAAATTGAAACTTTTTTTTTTCTCAGAAAGTGTCATTTTCCGCTAACTTGTGAAAAAAAATGAAATGATACATGAACTCACCATGCCCCTCCGCGAATACTTTGGGGTGTCTTCTTTCTAAAATGGTGTAATTTGGGGGGTATTTATAGTATCCTGGCATTCTAGCACCTGAAGAAACATGACAGGCGCTCAGAAAGTCAGAGCTGCTTCAAAATGCCGAAATTCACTTTTTTGCACCATAGTTTGTAAACGCTATAACTTTTACCCAAACCAATAAATATACACTTATTGGACTTTTTTTTTATCAAAGACATGTAGAGCAATAAATTTAGAGAAAAACTTATATAGAAATGTAGTTTTTTTTAAAAAAAATTTACAACAGAAAGTGAAAAATGTCATTTTTTTGCAAAAATGTCGTTAAATTTGTATTAATGGCAAAAAAAGTAAAAATGTCAGCAACAATGAAATACCACCAAATGAAAGCTCTATTAGTGAGAAGAAAAGGAGGTAAAATTCATTTGGGTGGTAAGTTGCATGACGGAGCAATAAACGGCGAAAGTAGCGTAGTGCAGAATTGTAAAAAGTGGCCTGGTCATTAAGGGTGTTTAAGCTAGGGGGGCTGAAGCGGTTAAACATAGCCTACTGTTGTTTTTCTTCTCATTCAGAATTTTTTTCCACCCACATTTCTTTCTCGAATACGATGGGTTCCCACTATCCTGCCAAATTTTAAATAATGCTTGGACAGTTCGTAACCCAATTTTAGTAGTTTCACCAATCTCCTTAGATGTTTTCTCTGCTTGATGCATGCCAATGATTTGACTATTCTCAAACAGACTAACATCTTTTCCAAGACCACAAGATGTGCCTTTAGACATGGTTGTTTAAGAAATGAGAAGAAATTCATTGCACCAGTTGGGGTTAAATAACTTGTTTCCAGCTGAAAGATAATCGCCCATGCAGTAATTTTCCAATAGGAGGCTCAAACTTATTTGATTAGTTAAATCCAGGTGGCGACTTTTTTTTTTGGACAGGCAATGTATAGGCTTTAATATTGAAAAAAGAAATAACCTTAATTTTTTTTTCTTTTTATTATCATTTTCTGACCCCTATAACCTTACTACTATCTTGGGGAGAATATGACTTTTTGATCACATTTTATTGCATTTTTTTGGGTAAGAGAAGTAATGAAAAAATGGCATTTGTGACCCATTTTTCTGTTACGCCATTCGCAGTATTGGGGAAATAGTTTTATATTTTAATAGCAGTGGCTTTTTGGTCATGGTGATACCCATGATCAGGGGCGTAGCTATAGGGGGTGCCGAGGAGCCCAGGCCCAGGAGCCTGAAAGGGCCCAAAGAAACTTGTGCCACATAAGAAGACACACAAAGCACTGAGGGAAGGGGGGCCCAAGCTGAACTCTTGCACCAGGGCCCATGAGCCTTTAGCTACGCCCATGCCCATGATGTTTATATTTTTTGTTATTTATGTATTTATATTTTTATTCTATGGAAAGGGGGGGGGGCGATTTAAACTTTTATATTTTTAAATTTTACAACTTTTTTACTTTTTTGTTATGATTTTGAAGCTTGTATTTGAGCATACAAAAGTCTTTTTTTTGTTTCTAATTCTGAACATTCCTATTTTTTTTACATCAATTTAACATTCAGAATTGCTAATTTCTTATGTTCAAACACAACAATAGCTGATCTCAGGGAGACCAGCCACAAAAACACAGCGGAGCCTCAGTTAAGAGTCTCAACACAGCAATCCAAAGTGCAAAGCTCCCTGGGACACAGTAATATGCAAAATAAATGTGGAGCCCCAGTATTGGGTCTACAACACAATGAAAGCCAGATATCCCTCAAAGGAAGGACACCTGGTACAAAGGGGTGTCTCTATTACAGAGATCACCAAATCCATCATATGAAGTGGCCCCTATGTCAAGATCCCGCTTTTTTACAAGCTTTAAGGATGTGACAGGGAAAATTTTGCATAATTTCTTATGTTGGCCTGCCACCTGCTGACCAAAATAAGAATTGCAGCTTAAATGCCCTGGGTCTCTTCAGCAAGACCTAACGCATTTAAATCAATTACAGGCATCCTCATTGACCGCAGAGGATGTCGGTAAGAAGCTCAGAAGCGCCAGTCACGGTATTTAGTAGGTGGTCACAGCTGTATAAACAGTCGAGATCTGCCATTCATGATGCCCGCTGCATGTGCGAGTTGGTGCCATGTTTGGCCATCGCTCCTTTATATGTACTGCGCTGGTATTAAAAAGGATCAAAAAGTCATACATATCACAAAAATGTGATAAATAAATACTACTGATTGTCCCCCAGAAAATGGGCCTGCACACACCTCCATAGAAATTTAATATTAAGAAATGTAGGGGAGTCCGAATATGATGATGCAAACAAAACATTTTTAGTATTAAGTAGTTTAGCATTAAATGACAAAAAAAAAAAATGCAAAAATTGTACTGTAATTATACTGTCTTGGAGAAAAAAGATAACATGTCAGTTTTAGCACATAATGAACATCGTAAAAACAAAACCCATACAATTAAAATTTCACCCAATTTGGAATTTTTTTTTTCAGCTTTCCACTATTTTGTACACAATATTAATTGATGCCATTAGAAAGTACAACTTGTCGTCCAAAAAAACAAGTCTTTATGTGGCTATGTGAAGGGACAAATAAAAAAGCTATGGTTCCTGGAAGGAGGAAGTAAAAAATGGAGAATGCAAAAATTGAAAATGTTTGTGTAGGAAGAGATTAAACACAGAACATCAAATCATGAGATGAAGAGGATGTAGCTATAATCTTTCTTCAGTTTTCAGTGAAACAGCATAGGGGAGAGAGTGGACGAGGAGCGTAAAGGGGAAAAACATCTGACTTAGAGCTCATGGCACGGCTCTTAATTAATGATTTATGTGAGGAAATCCTTATTACTTAAATGGAAGCCCTTAAAATGTTGAGCTATTGCTCATTGTGTGAAATGGATAAATGTCTTCTTGCCACTGTGTTATGAGCATCAGGGATCTTCCTGTTGCATCACGTTCTTAGTTATTACTTTGGCAGCTACTATGCAACCACCCTGAATGTGGATTTTGTTATTGCCTTCCTTTGCAATGTCGATTAGGGTGGCGTTGCTGATAGTTCAGTCTATTTCTATTAAGACCTCAGTCCATAATGTAGTTGGGTAAATTTATTGCCAAGTGTATTTCCTCTTAGATTCAGATCTTAGTACAGTTTGATGTGTTCTGTGTATTCTGAGAGCTGAAGTTTCATGGAGTGTAATGGCCTTCTGCATATTCTGGAATTTATAGTTCCAGTGTCTGATGTGTTTTCTGTATAGTCTGAAATCTATAGTTCCAGAGAGATTAGTTTGTTGCTGTGTATGGAATTGGTCAGTTACTATGCTGTTGTATTATCCTGGCTGAAATGCTGGGCTGAATTCAGATAGTCAGTTCAGCATTGCTCCATTTCTGTTCACTGGCATTCATCTGCTATCTACCTATATGACATACATCTTTCATCCACTACATTACTAGATCAATTCTTCCTTACATAACCCTTAGCATTCAGTTTCTGTAATCCACCAGTAAGTTTGTGTGTCTTTTCTGCCAAAATCCATACCTGCTTCATTTAAATTGTTTATGCGACCATCCAGTTGTTATGCAATTTAGCCATACTGTCCTGTATGTATCTGAGTACAATAAGCTACACTTAGGCCTCTTTAACACGGGCGTCACATTTGACGCCCGGATAGGATGCGGGTGCGTTGCGGGAAAATGCGCAATTTTTCCGTGCGTGTGCAAACTTTTGTAATGCGTTTTGCACGCACGTTGGAAAAATCGGCATGTTTGGTACCCAGACCCGAACCCGGACTTCAGCACTGAAGTCCGGTTTCGGGTAGAGTATTCTGGAGAATTTATTATTTTCCCTTATAACATGGTTATAAGGGAAAATAATATCATTCTTAATAAAGAATGCTTTGTAGAATGTGGATTAAGGGGTTAAAAATAAAAAACTTAACTCACCTAAGCCACTTGATCGCAAAGTTGGCGATCTCTCTTCTCTCTTCAAGCATTAGCTGTAGTCTAAAGGACCTGTGATGACGTCACATCACATGGTCCAATCACATGGTCCGTGTCCACATTCTACAAAGCATTCTTTATTGAGAATGCTATTATTTTCCCTTATAACCATGTTATAAGGGAAAATAATGAAGATCTGATCCCGTCTCTTAGCAACCATGCAGGAAAATCGCACTGCATTCGCACTTGCTTGCGGATGCTTGCGATTTTCCTTCAGCCCCACTTCTATGGGGCCTGTGTTGCGTGAAAAACACAGAAACTGGAGCATGCTGCGATTTTTACACAACGCAGAAGTGATGCGTGAAAATCACCGCTCATGTGCACAGCCCCATAGAAATGAATGGGTCTGGATTCAGTGCGGGTGCAATGTGTCCACCTTACGCATTGCACCTGCGTGGAAAACTCGCCCGTGTGAAAGGGGCCTTAGGATGTGGTAAAGGTGACTGTTATAAGTGCAGTCCAATTCTGCAGTCTTGTGCACAACTGGAGTCTTTAGTCTCCGTACAAAATCACTTACTCTTTGAGAGGGAAACCTGACATTAAAAAAATAAATAAAAAATCTCAGACCCATGACTCAGGGCCTATAGCAAACATGAATGATTGGAAGGCAAAGTAGTTAAGTATGCTTGTGTGATTGGGGTCAGGTTTCATGTTGACTCTGCATAAGCATTTTTGTTACCAACCCTCCTTCATCTGCATTATTGATCCCGTGTTCTTTGAAATGTTCTTGATTTTCTCCAGTGGGATTATATAAAAAAAAGTGATTTGTAGGGTTAGCTGTTTTAATTGTTGATAATTTTTCTTTAAAAAGGAAAAATAAAAAAATACATGCAGCAGCCTTAAATTTGACATGACGCTGAAGGTGTTACAGCAGATTAAAACTTTGAGAATTAAAAAGGTTAAACTTATTTGAGTTAATCTACCAGTTGTGCAATGCATACTCTTAATGACCTCTGATTACATGATAATATGTTTAAGAGGCGTTACCACTGTAGTTGATGTTGAAGACAAGTTTAGTATCACAAATAGAGGTGATCGAATTTCATATTTTAAAATTTGTTCACGCATCATTTGGTGGTAAAAGCACAATTGCGTTATGGATTCCGTTACCACGGACCATAATTCAATTCTATGATGGAATGCATAATGGAATACCGTTATTGATTCCATCATAATAGAAGTCTATGGCTTGCATAACGGATCTGTCCCTTTTCCGTTATGCGAGCACCCAAGTATAATGGAAGTCAATGGGAGACAACCAGGCACCCCCTGCTCGGATGAGGGAAGGGTGCCTGGTCCACTGGAAAAGGTCAGAAAGTCATCCCAAAAATGGATCTGAAACTGCATGGGGACCATGTCTGAGTGCATCTTGGACTCCAATGTCACTGCTGGAAAACATATTGTCCAAGTTGTCCACCACTTTTACATAGCGACAAAATCATGCCCAAAATCCCGCCCCCTCAAAAAAAAAGGACATTTTTAGAGGTAAAATTGTTAGGAAACATTCTTTCCTGTATATTCAATTTTATATACAGTGCAAATGCTGCCAAAAATTACAAGGAAGAAGCACTCTGATACAGCCTGTATATCACATAAAGGAGGGCCTCATTCACATGGTGCTACAATTGTTCAGATACACTGCTACACTCATAAAGCCTATGCACTAAGTGAAAGGGCTGGCAAAAATTACAAGGAACCGACACTCCAATACACCCTTTGTTACACATAAAGGAGGGCATTATACACACCCTTGAAAAATTATGATTGATGGCCTGCTAGTGACCCTCAAAAACATTTGGAGCAAGGGCCTGCTGGTTACTCTCTAAAATATTATAGTTGAGGGCTTGAAGGTGAGCGGACCCTATAAAACATTATAGTGAGGGCCTAAAGGTGAGCGAACCCCATAAAACATTGCAGTGATGGCCTACAGGTGAGCAGACCATATAAAACATTAGAGGTGAGGGCCTGAAGGTGAGAGAACCCCATAAAACATTGCAGTAATGGCCTACAGGTGAGCAGACCGTATAAAACATTGGAGGTGAGGGCCTGAAGGTGATTGAACCCCATCAAACATTGCAGTACTGGCCTACAGGTGAGCAGACTGTATAAAACATTGGAGGCGAGGGACTGTAGATGAGCGAACCCCATAAAACATTGCAGTAATGACCTACAGGTGAGCAGACCGTATAAAAGCATTGGAGGTGAGGGCCTGAAGGTGAGAGAACCCCATAAAACATTGCAGTAATGGCCTACAGGTGAGCAGACCGTATAAAACATTGGAGGTGAGGACCTGAAGGTGAGCGAACCCCATCAAACATTGCAGTATTGGACTACAGGTGAGCAGACCATATAAAACATTGGAGGTGAGGGACTAAAGGTGAGCGAACCCCATAAAACAATGCAGTGATGGCCTAAAGTTCAGCAGACCGTATAAAACATTAGATATTAGGGCCTGAATGTGATCGAACCCCATAAAACATTGCAGTAATGGCCTAAAGGTGAGCAGACCGTATAAAACATTGGAGGTGAGTGCCTGAAGGTGAGAGAACCCCATTAAAACATTGCAGTGATGGCCTAAAGGTGAGCAGACTGTATAAAACATTGGAGGCGAGGGACTGTAGATGAGCGAACCCCATAAAACATTGCAGTCATGGCCTACAGGTGATCAGACCGTATAAAAGCATTGGAGGTGAGGGCCTGAAGGTGAGAGAACCCCATAAAACATTGCAGTAATGGCCTACAGGTGAGCAGACAGTGTAAAACATTGGAGGTGAGTGCCTGAAGGTGAGCGAACCCCATCAAACATTGCAGACTGTATTAAACATTAGAGGTGAGGGCCTGAAGCCGAGCGAACCCTACAAAACATTGTAGTGAGGACATATATATTCTGTGTGGAAGAGGAGGCGGAGGAGGAGGCGGATGAGAAAACAAGATTCAAACACATACCCATTTTTTGCGGTGAAAAGGGTGCATCTGAATCTTGTGGAGTGAGTACATTATAAAGCATACATTTAAATTGCGTTACCTAATCTGTGTTACCTAAAATGCGTATAACACGAGGGTTGTGGGAAAGGCAGTCAAGACGTCCATGTCAACTTCAGGATGACTCTTCATACCTTCATCCTCGTCCTCCTCTTCTGCCCATCCACGTTGAACATTTGCAATTTAAGTTCTAATAGTAGTAGCCTCTGTAGCAGAGGCAAGTGTCTCTAGCTCCTCCTCCTCCTCATCTTCATGGCCCAATTTGCGCTGAGAATACAAACTGGGGGAGGTCTGGCTATCACCCTGTGTAATTTCCTCCCCCATTACTTCGTCTCCCACATTCAACGTATCCTCCTTAATTGTGAGCAGAGATTGTTTGAGTAGACACAGCAGTGGGATGGTTACGTTAATAATACCGTTATCGCCACTAACCATCTGTGTGGATTCATCAAAGTTTTTTAAAACCTCACATAGGTCTGACATCAATGCCCACTCCTAGCCCCTCACAAAGCCTGACCAACATGTAGAATGTAGAGTTCCACCGCGTGCTCACGACGCGCAACAGTCGGTGAGCTGGAAGCAGCGTTGATAGACCGGCTGAAGCTGTGGACAACTTTTGGAAATGGGCACACAAGCGGTGCGCCTTCACTAGTAGCTCCTGCATGTTGGGGTAGCTTTTGAAAAACCGCTGAACCACTAAGTTTAAGACGTGGGTTAGGCATGGAATGCATGTCAGGTTGCCGAGCTCCAAAGCCGCCACCAAGTTGCGGCCATTGTCAGACACAGCCATGCCTGTTTGTAGGTTGAGTGGCGAGTAATTTTGAAAGTTGCGCATTTAGTGCTATGGCCTGTGGGTAGGTGGGTGGGTATTTGCGCTTGCCTTCAAATGCCTGTGTTATCGACATTTGGACGCTGCACTGGGTCAGGCAAGTGGATGCTGTTGCTGATGGTTCATGCGAAAGTCCAGGTGCAGAGCGAAGGGCATCTGGGCCTGCGCCTTCCACAGGGCATTGGCCAGCAGTGCGTAACACAGGGGAAAAGGAGGCAGTGGTGGGACCCGCAGACCCAGAGTGTGGACCCAGGAGGTGGGCCCACTTATTAGGGTGCTTGGATTCCATGTGGCGGATCATGCTGGTGGTGGTGAGGTTGCTAGTGTTTACGCCCCGGCTCATTTGGCACGGCACAGGTTGCAAACTACTACTCTTTTGTTGTCTGTGCTTTCCTCAAAAAAGCGCCATACTGCGGAACACCTACTCCTTGGCAAAGTAGATTTACGCATGGGGGTGCTTGGTGTAACGGTTGTGGGCCTGTTTGATGTGGGCCGACGTCTCCCTTTTGCAACCCCACTGCCTCTTCCAAACTGTTGCAGTTCTACCGATCCCTCTCCCTCTGTACTGCTGTCCTCGCTCGGCTTTTCACCTTACCATGTTGGGTCAGTGACCTCATCGTCCACCACCTCCTCTTGATTGACAACTGTGTCTCATCATCATCCACCTCGTGAACGAATGATTGCCGTTCACCACTGTCATCTTCTTGAGACTGTGAAGGCTCAAGAGGTTGGGAATCAGGTCACAATATCTCAGGTACCTCTTCAAGCGTGCTTGACGAGAGAGCCAAACCAAGTACTGGTGATAAAAAGAGGTCATGTGAATATCCGAGTGTGGGATCACTTGTTTGGCCAGAATCTACATGGTGGGAGGATCAGAGTGAGGATTCGGTTGACCAGACTCTTGGATACAGAGACTGGACTTATTGGAACAGAGGGTGGTGCTTGTGTAATAGGGGTACAGATGTATGGGAGGGTTAAAGAGGGGAGCGTCCGTTATTTGGGAAAGTGGTGCGAGAAGGGAACATGTTATTTAACTGTTATTGCTGAATTGTTATAAAAATGTGAATTGTCATGTCTCTTGATCACTGCAAGCCGGTAGGGGTGTAGTGAGGAGAGTTGGCCACTAGAGGGACCCCTAGGATAGATATATAATAGGCTTAGTGAGGGGAGGAGGAGTTCAGTTGTTCAGTTCAGTTCAGTGGAGTGGAGTTAAGATGTAGCTGCAGTGGCAAAGAAGTTCAGGCCCCTGAGCCTGGTGAAGCCAGGGGCACCTGGGTCTATGACCTAGGGAAGGGTGTGCAGTTGAGGAAACAGCCGGAAGGGTCCTGCCTGGAGGTGAACATAGACAACCGGAGATAGGAGGACGCCAGTTCCAAGGGCCAAAGTGGAGCAATACCCTTAGGCCGGGCTGAGAGACTGAGAAACGGAGCAGGGAAGGAAAAGAATCACTGGATACCAGCCAGACGGGGCTGAGGACCCAGAGCAGAGCCTTAGTGAGGAGAAGCACAGGAAGGGCGCAGGGATCAGGAGGCATATTGTCCATGTCCTGCATTGAAGGCCCGTTGGTGTACCGTTCACTGGAAAAGGTCTGTTGTGATAAAGACGTGATTGTTCCCTGGTTAAGTGTGTGGCCGGTAGAGGAATCTGCTTGAGGTGGAGAAACGTTTTGCAACCCTTTTAAGTAAAGACTGACAATTTAACTGAATCGCCTGGTCTTCAATTATTCCTGCTAGCAGGGGAGTGCTACAGCTGCTATACACTGAGTCCACCATCTGGAGAAGAACACGGAAGGGATCCATAAATCCATCAAAGCATACCTCTCAGGTGGGTGACGCACTGCACCACAACACCCAGCATGTCCTGGTCCCCCCTGATCCCTAGGTAGCTTACAACTTGGCATAGTCGGCAGGATCCACGCGTTTCTGTGGTACAGGGAAACGTGATCTCAGTGCCTTGGACCATTCTGCCCAGTGTGAGTAGTGACTGTGACTTTTATTTAATATTGGGCCAAAGGAAGTGTATCTAAAGTGCCCCAGAAGCGCTGTGTGGAGTAGCGCTGGCCTGGGTGAAGAATTAGATTGTTACAGAGTGATTAGTGCACTGTGGTGGAGCGGCTTGCTGTCAGTGAATTGAAGAAAAGTGTTTCCAAGATGGCTGCCGGCGCTGAAGAATTTCTGTCTGCGCCATCACTGATTACTGAGGCGCGAAACTTTGCCGCCAAATTCCTCCAGGGAGGAGGAGGGGACTGTATAATGTGCCTGTCCAGTGAAGTGAAATCCTGTGAAGATGCCGCCGGCCCTATTGCAGAGTACCTAGGGGGCGGATCTGTCTGGAGGCGTGGTCTTCTGTGCCTGCGTGTGGAGAGAGCAGAGCGAGAGAAGATGGCGGAGCTCCGTGATTTCGAGGACTTTATGGAGGGCCAACCCGAGCTGGCGGTGGCGGAGTGGGGAGTTACCCCACCTGATTCTCCTCTTGCTGAGGAGTGGAGTGGACCCGAGGAATGGGCCGGTGCGGTCCGGTGGCAGGACCCGAGTGACTATGATGGTGAGCATCACCCCGCGTGGCCGGCTCTGATGGAGGAGTTGCGTGCAGTAGCAGTGGCCTGGGCCGTGGAAAAGAAAAAGAAGGAAGAAGAGAAAGCCAAGTTCCAATATGACTTTCCGGCCAGCAGGACCCAGCCCATGGAGCGGCGGATCGGAGTGGTCCTAGAGTTTGATACAGTGAAGGGCTACGGGTTCATCAAAGACCTGCAAACCCGAAGGGACTTTTATGTGAACCGCCGGTCTGTGAAACGATCATACCTGCCGGACTATATGCATAATCTGGAAGTAGGAGAGACTGTGGGCTTCACCCCTGCTGAGGGTCCCCGTGGGGCCTATGCTATTGCGGTCAGTCGGCCCAGAGGCCTACCGGAAGGATGGGAGGAGGATGAGAAGAACCGGCCCTTTCCCCTATCCGGACCGGATTACCCTGCGGAAAGACAGCAACGTCGAGAGAGACCGGCCAGCCCACGAGTTTCTGTAAAAGATCCGGAGATGATCCATGAAACGACCCCGGGTGCCATCTGGATGGAGGTGACAGCGGATTCCTGCAACGCGTCGAGGCCTGCAGCGACGGTGGCGGTTGCTGAGGAGGTGGAGGTCCCCGCGGTGCCGGAGCTACCTGTCCAGGGTAAGACGGCGACACGAGCCCATAGGCAGCCAGTGTATTGGGAGGAGAGAGTCCCTGGCAGTGAGGAGACCCGGTTGAGGCCTTTTCCCAGGTCCGTTGAAGAGGCCCGGACAATACGGTGGCGACCTCTGAGAATCGTCACTGCCGAGGGTTTCCAGCTGTGGCCGGCTCATCCAGAGCAATTGTGGTTTCCTCGCAAGGATGACTCCTCGGATAGCGAGCCGGAGGAGTATGACACGTATTTGTGACAGGTGAAACGTGTCTAGCTGAATGAGTACAGGAGCCATGCGTATGTCAGGCTGGTGGAAGCTATCTGCCAGTTTCCCCACGGCCGGTGGCAGCGTTGTTGAAGAACTGCCCCAGAAGTACCACTGCTCCCAGCCTGACCTTTGTGTGTTCCTAGGACCTGCTGTTTGATTCCTGGACCCTTCCAGGATGTCCCAGTTGTGCTAGTTGCACTTTATTTCCCCTGTTTTAACCCCCATTTCAGGTTGACAGGGATCTGCGTATGTCAGCATTTTACAGGGACCACAGAGTTCGCCAGGATAACGTGCCCCTGGTATTGTTAGAACTCTGTATTGTTTTAGATAAATGCTGCTGACATACGGCGTTTGCAACTGTTTTAAGGTAAAGGTGCCCAGAGGTGGACTTTCAGGTGTGGACCTCTGTGTTTTATATTTATATAATATGAGGACTGTTGTATGTATTAAGGACTATCCTGGCGTACGCAGTGCCGGGACAACGCCGTGTTCCAGACCTGTTTCCTGTGAGAAGATGACGGCGCCCCTGTCATTGAACTTTATCCCTTGCCAGTGTATCCGGATGTGAAAAGTTGAGAGCAGATGTTATGCGTTGTTGGGTATATGCGTATATGTGCCTGCTAACTTTTTATTTACAGGTCCCTGAAAGGTAGAGCTAGTGAGCACGGGGACGTGCTCAAGTTAAGCGGCGGGGAAATGTAATAGGGGTACAGATGTATGGGAGGGTTAAAGAGGGGAGCGTCCGTTATTTGGGAAAGTGGTGCGAGAAGGGAACATGTTATTTAACTGTTATTGCTGAATTGTTATAAAAATGTGAATTGTCATGTCTCTTGATCACTGCAAGTCGGTAGGGGTGTAGTGAGGAGAGTTGGCCACTAGAGGGACCCCTAGGATAGATATATAATAGGCTTAGTGAGGGGAGGAGGAGTTCAGTTGTTCAGTTCAGTTCAGTGGAGTGGAGTTAAGATGTAGCTGCAGTGGCAGAGAAGTTCAGGCCCCTGAGCCTGGTGAAGCCAGGGAGCACCTGGGTCTATGACCTAGGGAAGGGTGTGCAGTTGAGGAAACAGCCGGAAGGGTCCTGCCTGGAGGTGAACATACGACAACCGGAGATAGGAGGACGCCAGTTCCAAGGGCCAAAGTGGAGCAATACCCTTAGGCCGGGCTGAGAGACTGAGAAACGGAGCAGGGAAGGAAAAGAATCACTGGATACCAGCCAGACGGGGCTGAGGACACAGAGCAGAGCCTTAGTGAGGAGAAGCACAGGAAGGGCGCAGGGATCAGGAGGCATATTGTCCATGTCCTGCATTGAAGGCCCGTTGGTGTACCGTTCACTGGAAAAGGTCTGTTGTGATAAAGACGTGATTGTTCCCTGGTTAAGTGTGTGGCCGGTAGAGGAATCTGCTTGAGGTGGAGAAACGTTTTGCAACCCTTTTAAGTAAAGACTGACAATTTAACTGAATCGCCTGGTCTTCAATTATTCCTGCTAGCAGGGGAGTGCTACAGCTGCTATACACTGAGTCCACCATCTGGAGAAGAACACGGAAGGGATCCATAAATCCATCAAAGCATACCTCTCAGGTGGGTGACGCACTGCACCACAACACCCAGCATGTCCTGGTCCCCCCTGATCCCTAGGTAGCTTACACTTGACTGACTGGAAGCATTGTCTTCTGCAATCCAACCGACCGCCTGGTCCGACTTGGACAGTGTTGTCCTGTGCCCCCCAGCTAAGTTGGACATGGAGCTTGGTAAGGTGGATTTTTTTGTTTATTCTGTTGCACTTGCAGCAGGCATAGTTTCATTGCACCCAGGCCATGACCTCTGCTTGCACCATCAGCATCACGCCCACTTCAACGTCCCTTTGTGCTCGTCTGTCATATTATTGGTTTTGTCTATAGATGTAGAGCAGATTGTTTTACTGTCCGCTAAAGACACAGTTTTCTGATGTAGGACAGTACTGGATACAGAAAAATACAGATTATGGCCACTACACTAGGCCCGAGAGAATGTAATTTTTACAATACAGACTGTATTGAAATGCAGTAAGGTACTGGATACAGAAAAATACAGATTTTGGCCACTACACTAGGCACAAGAGAATGTAATTTTTAATATACACACTGTATTGACATGCAGTAAGGTATTGGATACAGAAAACTACAGATTTTGGCCACTACACTAGGCACAAAAGAATGTAATTTTTACTATACACACTGTATTGACATGCAGTTCGGTACTGGATACAGAAAAATACAGATTTTGGCCACAACAGTAGGCCCAAGAGAATGCAATTTTTACGATACCACCGTATTGACATTCAGTAAGGTACTGGATACAGAAAAATACAGATTTTGGCCACTACACTGGGCCCAAGAGAATGTAATTTTTAATATACACACTGTATTGACATGCAGTTCGGTACTGGATACAGGAAAAATACAGATTTTGGCCACAACAGTAGGCCCAAAAGAATGCAATTTTTACGATACCACCGTATTGACATTCAGTCAGGTACTGGATACAGAAAAATACAGATTTTGGCCACGACACTGGGCCCAAGAGAATGTAGTTTTTAATATACACACTGTATTGACATGCAGTTCGGTACTGGATACAGAAAAATACAGAGTTTGGCCACAACAGTAGGCCCAAGAGAATGCAATTTTTACGATACCACTGTATTGACATGCAGTAAGGTACTGGATACAGAAAAATACAGATTTTGACCACTACACTAGGCCCAAGATAATGTAATTTTTACGATACACACTGTATTGACATGCAGTTCGGTACTGGATACAGAAAAATACAGATTTTGGCCACTACACTAGGCCCAAGAGAAAGTAATTTTTATGACACACACTGTATTAACATGCAGTTCGGTACTGGATACAGAAAAATACAGATTTTGGCCACTACACTGGGCCCAAGAGAATGCAATTTTTACGATACACACTGTATTGACATGCAGTAAGGTACTGGATACAGCAAAATACAAATTTTGACCACTACACTAGGCCCAAGATATTGTAATTTTTATGATACACACTGTATTGACATGCAGTTCGGTACTGGATGCAGAAAAATACAGATTTTGGCCACTACACTAGGCCCAAGAGAATGTAATTTTTACAATACCACTGTATTGACATGCAGTAAGGTACTGGATACAGAAAAATACAGATTTTGGCCACTACACTGGGCCGAAGAGAATGCAATTTTTGCGATACCACTGTATTGACATGCAGTAAGGTACTAGATACAGAAAAATACTGATTTTGGCCACTACACTAGGCCCAAGATAATGTAATTTTTACATACACACTGTATTGATCATGCAGTTCGAGTACTAGATACAGAAAAATACAGATTTTGGCCACTACACTAGGCCCAAGAGAATGTAATTTTTAATATACACACTATATTCGGATGTAATTCTATATTGGATACAAATTTGTCCCAAATAAAATGCATTCTCTGCTGGAATACTGTATATACGGTTGCGGCCTAAACGCTCACACAGATGTGCCCAAAACGAGTTAACTATGGCCATAATATAAATAACTCTCTGCTGGAGTATTTAATATAACGGTTGCAGATTGAACACACACACAGATGTGGCACAAGTTAGGTTAATTTCCCCAGACAAACAGCACAAGCTGTTTGTCTGTCACGCTAACTACAAGGTGTAAACCTGTAAGTCGAATAAAGTTGTTTTTAACCTATTACTTGGGGTATTGCACTGTTTCCCGTTTTTCAAAGGGATTCTGGATATGGAGCTCTTCAGTTGGTGTTTGGAGTGTAATTACGAGTGACCTGAATAAGAGAACAGCGCGTATAGAGCACGTGTTTATGGTGGATCCATTAGCACGGACCTGATACCTGACTTTTGTATACTGTGACTTTGAAGGAGAAAGGACCTACTCCGTATTTCAGGACTGCTGCATTGTCCGTAATTCACACTGTTCTAAGTTTTGTTTTAATTAGAGTAAGTATAAAATTGAATTTGCACTCATAGTACCTACTAGTAGCCATTTGGCTCCAGGAGGAGTACATAGTGGGCTCAGCATGTTGGGCTCTTCCCACTGGCTAACCTGTCTGACAGGTTAAATGACCATGATCAGAGTTATTTCTGATCCCAGTCTTTGCCATGGGGTTTTAGCTGCATAACTCGTGAGCCCCCTGCAGACATCCCTTAAATGCAAATGACATATAGTTACATCATTTTGTGTCTTTTTAATAAATGGTTTACTATCAGTGAGAACCACCTGCTGTATTCCAGGTGGACAGGCAACCAACAGTTATACTACAATATGTGTAAATTTGTCCATTATGTTTCATCTATAATTAAGTGTATACACACCAATCATCCATAACATTGAAACACTTAAATAACATTGATAATCCTATTAACTCATTATCGTATAATCTTGTGTATATAATTCAGTAAGGATGGAGAAGCAAAAGTGTCTAATGATGCTTGAACATGATGCAACCCAGCCATGGGATGCACATACGGATTACCACTAACTGCTGGACTGGTTTTATACTTCCCGTTGTTTCAAATGGCAAATACAGATAGCGCCTGGCAACTATCAGTAATATTTGTGTTGGTCCTGTGCCCTGCCGACACCTTAACAGTGTGGAGTGGCTCTTGTTATAAGGAGAAAGAGAACAGGATATTTAATATGTGGCCAATTGTTTCTTTCTCACTTTAATACATGAATTGATGTGCTCCTGGTGTTTCATACAGTAGAGAAATTCACTTTTTTCTGGACCTTCAATAAGTTGGATCAACTTTACCTTTCTCCCAGTAGGTCCAATAAATTTTAAGGATCAACCAGATGTCTTTGTTGCTTAACCAGGGTCTAGCTTAACCAGGGTCTAGTTTTAAAGTTAAAGGGGTATTCCTTTGGATAAGGGATAACTATCAGATTGGTGGGGTTCCTACCTCTGGGACCCCCACTGATCACGAGAACCCCTGAAATGAATGGAGCAGCTGGTTAGTCCAGGTTCAGAGCTGAACCAGGACATATCCCCATTTTCACCCAGGCAGGCCCTCTGGCACACACTCAGGCATCCCCGCTGTATTACGCAGGGCAAGGGCTGTTTGTTTATATTTTTTACACTATTATGCGGAGGCTTTCACCAAGCAGTGTTCCCGGTGATGTCACCGACAATGATGGGCGGGCTGTAGAGCTGTTCTAGCCATTTTACAGGCTAGGGCAGCGCTTAAGCCCGCAGACGGAAACCTCTGCCTAGCTTTACCCATGGAAAGACCAGTACATCACCGGATCTCCAGAAAAGCTATTTCTTGTGTGATTCAGCCCTGCTATTAGTGTCGGTGATGTCATTGGGCTCACTACTAGGCGTAAGTCTCCGCCTACCTTTATCCATATCATCAGTCTGTGTTTATTATAGCCCAAAGTCATGCCATATAAAAGGAAGGACCTTAGAATTGGAACAGTAGTGTACTTCCCTTGAGAAAAACAGTCTATCTCCAGGAGTTAGATCATTGAGGGAACTTCATTCTAAGAGAGTTTGTCTAGACAATCTCTACACAATATATGCAGTATCAATGTGTATGGCTATGAACTTAATTCAATAGACAACACTTACTACAAGCAACTGGTTGGTTGACATACAGCAGATTATTTCACTACTATAATCCTTTGCTTTTTTTCCCCACTCCATAGTAATCCCATGTCTTCATTACTCTGTATTATATTATACAGCCTATGAGATTCTTAAGTAAAAAAGACAACAAATAGCATGTGAAATATAAAATCCTGAAAAGCAGTTTTCGAATATAAAAATAAACATGTCAATGCATTTGAAGAGTGCATACAATCCTTATTCATCTCCTGATAGTATTCAGCTTCACAGATCCTTTTCAGCGCAGTATCAAACAATCCAGATAAAGTGCAAAAATGCGAGGTTTTCATTTGAATAATGACACCGAAATTTAAATTCGTGTAGAACATAATAAACATTTGTTAATCAAAGCTTCTATCAACGGCGTCAACACATCATTCTGCATTCTAGGAGCTTTGTGTTGCTCATTTTGATTTTGCATACCAATTAGGTTATTAAGGAGGGAAAATAGCTGCGTGTTTTGTACAGTCATTTGAAATTTAGATACTTGATTATAATTTAGAACCAAGCATGTCTGAGGCGATTCACGACGCTTCACAGTTAATCTGTGACAGTGTTCTTTCTTTTTTCCTTTTTTTCCCCTTTTTTATGCAATACTAAATGTGAAAAAACAGATGGCCGACAAAATGAGAAAAATTAGAAGTGACTGTAATCTCCCATTCTGTACAAGGACGTAAATTTGAGACTCCCTAAATATGCATAATAAATGATTGTCTACCCCGTGTTTTGTGTTTATTCCCCTAAAAGTCTTATTGTTTTCACTGTGATCTGAGGTGGGACATGCCACTGATGAAATCAAAGATGTGAGCATAGCTGAAAAGAGATAGATAGATAGATAGATAGATAGATACTGTAATTGACTTTCTCTTTGAAATAAGAAATGTAATAATTCTCCTTCTCCTCCTTCTCATTCTCCTTCTTCTTCTCCTTCTTTTTCTCCTTCTCCTTCTCCTTCTTCTTCTTCTTCCTACTCAAAGTATTAAAGGGAATTTGTCACTTCCATATAAAAGCAAGACCACTGTTAGATCCAAACAGTCGTGTCCCTTTTCTCAACCAGTGCCTTCACTACTGAGAAATGCTGCTATTCCTAATTTCAAAAGAGCTGTTTGGTGCAACAAGGGCATCACTATTGCATCTCGTCACACCAAATGCTCTGATCCTTATCACTGCCAGCCCTGCACCCCCTTTCCCCTCTGCTTTGATTGAGAGGACAAGGCAGTGGAGATATAATTTTGTCTTTTGGTGTGGTGAGGTGCTACAGTGATGTCCTTGTCGAACCAAACTGCTCATTTGCATATAAGTAATAAAAGCATTTCTCAACAACAGAAGCACCGGTCAGGAAGAGACCAAAAACATTTGGATGAAGATACCATAATAGATATGACCATGGTCTTGCTTTAATGCTGAGGAATAAATAATGAAGTGTTTAATTTTCAAGAAATTAAATTGTGATGATTGAACTGATTCTAATCTACACATCCAAATCTTCTGAATTTTACAAAAATGTGTATATCTGCAATTTGATTAGGATGAACCTCTCAAAATGGAAAGCACCATTTTATAGGCCAGAAGACAAAGGAGAAGGTATCTGCCACCAAAAGAGATAATTTGTCAACCTTTTTTTAATTTAATTGCCATCCATTTACCCACATATTATCACTGTCACTTTGACATTGCTACTGCTGATTTAGCATTAAAGAGCTTCACAAGTGTTGGAATACAGTGGTAGGAGACCTCAGTGTCATACACAACTTTCCAGGGTATGCTGAGCACTTTCGATTTCGGTCAAATTTATTGGTACTTTTATAGCAAAGTATTTTAGTGGTCCTTTCCCTTTTCATTTCTTGTAATGTAGCTGGTTAGTGGTGCCCGGTACCTGACTTAGTTTCTGAAGTATGAAGTAACTGGTAATGCGTAGTTCACACTCAATACCTTTAGGTAGGTCTAGCACGGGCCAGGAGACTAGAAAACATCTAGCTAGGTAACAAAAAAAATTATCTCCATTAAGCAGTAGGGATGTCCGGAACTATTCGCTAGCGAACTGTTCTCAGCGAACATCGCTTTTTCGCGTTCACCGCGGCGGGCGAACATATGCGATGTTCGGTCTGCCCCATATACATCATCATTGAGCAAACTTTGACCCTGTACCTCACAGTCAGCAGACACATTCCTGCTAATCAGCATACCCTCCCTCCCAGACCCTCCCACCTCCTATCAAAAAGCAAGGACAGCATCCATCTTAGATTCATTCTGAAGCTGCAGTGTTAGTTAGAGCAGGGAGAGTGCTGCTGCTGCTGAATTAATATAGGGATTCTAGGGAAAGCGTTAGTTACTAGTGTTCTGTGTCCACTCCAGTCCTCAAAGACTCACCTGCTGTAAGGACAGCTTCCTTACAGCACCCCAAAAAGCCCTTTTTAGGGCTGGTAAATCAGTCTGCTTTTTATATATATATAAATATATCTATAGAAGAAAAATGACGGCACTGGTCAAAAAAATGGAGAGAAAATGCTGGGTGCACGTTCCAAGGTATAGGTTTCTTACCCCAAAATAATATATTATATTGGTTTTTGCATTGCCCTGCCAGGAGTTCAATGCAGGGTGTTTAGAGATATATTGCGTCCATCTTTTCATGTTCTTTTATATGTTTTCTTATGTTATACCAGTTGCCCGGATATGGCTCCATCAGCTTGAGGAGATCCCTCACGAGTGGAATATGTGCATATTGCATTTGGGTATGACCTGTTGTGACTCCATGTGAACGTGGATGTCCATAAGTCTTTCCCCCTATGGCGAGGTTACAACCCTGTGATGGGGTTTGTCCTTTGCCTGCCAGCAAGACATCACACTCGACACAGAAGCTGTTGTATCAATAATACTAGTAAGTTGTGTTAGTGGTATTTTTCCACATTTAAAAATGGAGCCACAATATTGTTTCACAACTGGGCATGCGCTGGATTCGAATACCTTCTTCTCACTTAACAAAGATGGCGCTTGGAACCTTATTGGCCGGTGCGCATGCGTGGAATGAGAATTCTGACGCATAGCGCATCTGACCATTGATATGCACCCGTATTGGATTACTCCAGGCAGGCGCAATGAATTCCATGTAACGCTGAGGTTTATGTAATCACATTGGATTTCAACTGACTGGTATGTCCGCCGATTACCCTTTTGTAATTCCTCCCCCTGGTCTTGAATTTTTATTTCACAACAGCGCATAATCCACAGATGATATTTGGGTACTAATATGTAATTTTTGATTACTATGAAACATATGTATATTAAGAAATCGAAACAAAGGAATCAGATGGGATTATGCCCTGATTTATTATGTTTTCGTATCACTATGTCAATTGTATCACGTATATTATTGCATGTGTTTGACTAATTAATAGTCAACACCCACTATTGTGATTGGGCCACATGACCTGTATGTTAATTTGATTTTCACTATATATATTTCACCATTATGCATGTGTTCTTTGCTTGAGAAAGGCTCTATTTGAAGGAGCCGAAACGTTGCACTGTTCAGGTGAATAAAGGAGTTCCTTTTTTCCACTTTTATTGGAGTGCTGTTCGCTTTTTCTACATTATATATATATATATATATATATATATATATATATATATATATATATATTTATTATTGCAGTTGCCTGCCCGTGTGTGAGAGGCTGCAGGCCCACAGACTGTACTGTGTGCACACCACTCATATAGGGTGGCACAGTACCTTGCAGATAAAAAAGTCATAAAATTTTTACCCTTTTATATAATTTAAGTTCCCTGCCAGTGTGTGTCAGGCCCACACAGACTGTATTGTGCCCACTGCCAGTGCCCACCACTCATATCAGATGGCACAGTACCTTGCAGATAAAAAAATCATTACATTTTTACCCTTTAATATAATTTAATTGCCTTCCAGTGTGTGTCAGGCCCCCACAGACTGTACTGCAGGGCTTGACAAATTTCCTTGGAATCTAGGAGCCAGCTAAGAAAGTTAGAAGCCAGACGGAGCCGCGTCATAAAGCCCCCAGTAGATGCCCCCATAGTGCTTCTCCCCCACTTCTCAAAAGAGCCAACCAATGATACATGCCAGTACATAGGGCCCCCATAGTGGTCCTTCTCCTCCCCCCATAATGTGTGAGTATATTGGAGCCCCCATAATGTGCCAGTATATAGGGCCCCCATAGTGCTTCACCTCTTCAATTGGTTATATGACACGTCAGACGCTGCCAGCATACAAGTGATCGCCCCTGGCGGCCGCCATGACATGTGGAAACCCTTACAAGGATTACAGGGTCCGGACCCTTACAAGGATTACAGGGTCCGGAGGGGAGAGCAGTGGGGTCCGGAGGGGAGGGCAGAGGGGTTCGGAGGAGAGGGCAGGGGGGTCCGGAGGGCATAAACACAGCGGGCACCAGTACACTTTACCGAGCACTACAACCCCCAGCTGGCGCTCAGCCTCTGCAGTCCCCACATCACTACAACTCCCACCTGGGGCTCAGCTTCTGCAGTCTCTGTATCACTACAACCCCCAACTGGGGCTCAGCCTCTGAAGTCCCCACATCACTACAACCCCAACTGGGGCTCAGCCTCTGCGGTCTTCGAATCACTACAACCCCTACAACCCCCAGCTCTTTTCCACTCTTCTCATTCTTTTTCCCCCTCTTGTCATTCTCTTCCCTCTCTTGTCATTCTCTCCCCCCTGTTATTCTCTCCCCCTTGTCATTCTCTTTCCCCCTTGTCATTCTCTTTCCCCCTCGTCATTCTCTTTCCCCTCTTGTCATTCTCTTTCCCCTCTTGTCATTCTCTTTCCCCTTCTTGTCATTCCCCAGCATGGAATTCTTTTTCCCCATCTTGTCACTCCCTTTCCCCCTCTTGTCATTCCCTTTCCCCCTCTTGTCATTCAATTTCCTCCTCTTGTCATTCACTTTCCTCCTCTTGTCATTCCCTTTTCTCCTCTTGTCATTCTCTTTCCCCCCCCCCTTGTCATTACCTTTCCCCCTTGTCATTACCTTTCCCCCCTTGTCATTCTCTTCCCCCTCTTTTGTCATTCTCTTTGCCCCTGTTCATTCCCCCCTCCCTCCGCTACCTCTAGTGTAGCGAGGCCGGAACTCTGTATGGTCCACGGGTACAGGAGCTTTAGTTTCCTGTACCTGAGGCGGACTGACAGGAAGTGCACACTGTGTGTGCACTTCCTGTCAGTCTGGCAGGCTACAGGAGTCAGATGCTCCCTGTACCCGCGGACCTACAGGGCTCGGCAACAGTACAATAAGGGAGTGACAGGAGGGAGCGCTGAGCGCTTCCCTCCTGTCAGTCCCTCTCTTCATGCTGCGCCCGGGCGGTGTGCCCTCATGGATGCGCCAGCCTGAGCAGTGCTGCAGCCGCCTGAGGCTCTATATACAGTGCTCGGGCGGATGCAGCATGAAGGGCCGGCGCTCCTAGTCCGCCTATAGGACTCGCCGGCCCTGCGCCCTGGCACCTTAGAACGGGCTGACAAATACCCAGGCGCCTGGGATTTGTCGAGCCCTGCTGTACTGTGCCCACTGCCAGTGCCCACCAGTCATGGAGCTGCTGCTGCTGAAATAATATAGGGATTCTAGGGAAGCGTTAGTTACTAGTGTTCTGTGTCCACTCAGTCCTCAAAGACTCATCTGCTGTAAGGACTGCTTTTATATATATATATATATATATATATATATATATATATATTATATTGCAGTTGCCTGCCCGTGTGTGAGAGGCTGCAGGCCCACAGACTGTACTGTGTGCACACCACTCATATAGGGTGGCACAGTACATTGCAGATAAAAAAGTCATTTAATTTTTACCCTTTAATATAATTTCAGTTGCCTGCCAGTGTGTGTCAGGACCACATAGACTGTACTGTGCTCACTTCCAGTACCCACCACTCATATCGGGTGGCACAGTACCTTGCAGATAAAAAGGTAATTTAATTTTACCCTTTAATATAAGTTCAGTTGCCTGCCAGTGTGTGTCAGGCCCACACAAACTGTACTGTGCCCACTGCCAGTGCCCACCACTCATATCGGGTGGCACAGTACCCAGCAGGCCAGGAAGGTGTGTGGCCATTTCAGGCATTCCTACACGGCCATGGCGCACTTTTCCAATATTCAGCGGCGAAACAACATGCCAGTGAGGCGCTTGATTTGCGACAGCCCGACACATTGGAATTCAACACTCCTAATGTTCGACCGCCTGCTCCAACAAGAAAAAGCCATCAACGAGTATTTGTTTGACCGGGTGCTAGGACAACCTCTGTGGAGCTGGGTATTTTTGCCACGTTGATGGACGCTCATACGCAATGCCTGTAGGCTCATGCGTCCTTTTGAGGATGTGACAAACCTAGTCAGTCGCACCGAAGGCACCATCAGTGACCTCATCCCATTTGTTTTCTTCCTGGAGCATGCCCTGCAAAGAGTGTTCGATAAGGCCGTAGATTAGCGTGAAGTGGAAGAGGATGACTTGTGGTCACCATCACCACCAGAAACAGCCTTATCATCATCGCTTGCTGGACCTGCGGCAACGCTGGAAGAGGAGTCTGAGAAAGAGAAGTCAGAGGAGGAATGTGGCTTTGAGGAGGAGGAAGACCAACCACAGCAGGCAACCCAGGGTGCTTGTTGTTGTCACCTATCTGGGACCCGTGGTATTGTACGTGGCTGGGGGATGAACAGACCTTCAATGAGATCAGTGAGGATAAGGAACGGGAGATGAGTAGCTCGGCATCCAACCTTGTGCAAATGGGGTCTTTCATGCTGTCATGCCTGTTGAGGGACCCTCGTATAAAAAGGCTGAAGGAGAATGACCTGTACTGGGTGGCCACACTACTAGACCCCCGGTATAAGCAAACAGTTGCTGAAATGTTACCGAATTACCGGAAGGCGGAAAGGATGCAGCAGTTCCAAAACAAGTTAAAAAGTATGCTTTATACAGCGTATAAGGGTGATGTCACAGAACAACGGGAATATAACAGGGGAAGAGGTGAAAGTAATCCTCCTCCTACTACCAAAGGACTATATATTTCACCATTATGCATGTGTTCTTTGCTTGAGAAAGGCTCTATTTGAAGGAGCTGATACGTTGCACTGTTCAGGTGAATAAAGGAGTTCCTTTTTTCCACTTTTATTGGAGTGCTGTTCGCCTTTTCTACATTATATATATATATATATATATATATATATATATATATATTATTGCAGTTGCCTGCCCGTGTGTGAGAGGCTGCAGGCCCACAGACTGTACTGTGTGCACACCACTCATATAGGGTGGCACAGTACCTTGCAGATAAAAAAGTCATAACATTTTTACCCTTTTATATAATTTAAGTTCCCTGCCAGTGTGTGTCAGGCCCACACAGACTGTATTGTGCCCACTGCCAGTGCCCACCACTCATATCAGATGGCACAGTACCTTGCAGATAAAAAAGTCATTACATTTTTACCCTTTAATATAATTTAATTGCCTTCCAGTGTGTGTCAGGCCCCCACAGACTGTACTGCAGGGCTTGACAAATTTCCTTGGAATCTAGGAGCCAGCTAAGAAAGTTAGAAGCCAGACGGAGCCGCGTCATAAAGCCCCCAGTAGATGCCCCCATAGTGCTTCTCCCCCCCACTTCTCAAAAGAGCCAACCAATGATACATGCCAGTACATAGGGCCCCCATAGTGGTCCTTCTCCTCCCCCCATAATGTGTGAGTATATTGGAGCCCCCATAATGTGCCAGTATATAGGGCCCCCATAGTGCTTCACCTCTTCAATTGGTTATATGACACGTCAGACGCTGCCAGCATACAAGTGATCGCCCCTGGCGGCCGCCATGACATGTGGAAACCCTTACAAGGATTACAGGGTCCGGACCCTTACAAGGATTACAGGGTCCGGAGGGGAGAGCAGTGGGGTCCGGAGGGGAGGGCAGAGGGGTTCGGAGGAGAGGGCAGGGGGGTCCGGAGGGCATAAACACAGCGGGCACCAGTACACTTTACCGAGCACTACAACCCCCAGCTGGCGCTCAGCCTCTGCAGTCCCCACATCACTACAACTCCCACCTGGGGCTCAGCTTCTGCAGTCTCTGTATCACTACAACCCCCAACTGGGGCTCAGCCTCTGAAGTCCCCACATCACTACAACCCCAACTGGGGCTCAGCCTCTGCGGTCTTCGAATCACTACAACCCCTACAACCCCCAGCTCTTTTCCACTCTTCTCATTCTTTTTCCCCCTCTTGTCATTCTCTTCCCTCTCTTGTCATTCTCTCCCCCCCTGTTATTCTCTCCCCCCCTTGTCATTCTCTTTCCCCCCTTGTCATTCTCTTTCCCCCCCTCGTCATTCTCTTTCCCCTCTTGTCATTCTCTTTCCCCCTCTTGTCATTCTCTTTCCCCTTCTTGTCATTCCCCAGCATGGAATTCTTTTTCCCCATCTTGTCACTCCCTTTCCCCCTCTTGTCATTCCCTTTCCCCCTCTTGTCATTCAATTTCCTCCTCTTGTCATTCACTTTCCTCCTCTTGTCATTCCCTTTTCTCCTCTTGTCATTCTCTTTCCCCCCCCTTGTCATTACCTTTCCCCCCCTTGTCATTACCTTTCCCCCCCTTGTCATTCTCTTCCCCCCTCTTTTGTCATTCTCTTTGCCCCTGTTCATTCCCCCCCCCTCCCTCCGCTACCTCTAGTGTAGCGAGGCCGAACTCTGTATGGTCCACGGGTACAGGAGCTTTAGTTTCCTGTACCTGAGCGGACTGACAGGAAGTGCACACTGTGTGTGCACTTCCTGTCAGTCTGGCCGGGTACAGGAGTCAGATGCTCCCTGTACCCGCGGACCATACAGGGCTCGGCAACAGTACAATAAGGGAGTGACAGGAGGGAGCGCTGAGCGCTTCCCTCCTGTCAGTCCCTCTCTTCATGCTGCGCCCGGGCGGTGTGCCCTCATGGATGCGCCAGCCTGAGCAGTGCTGCAGCCGCCTGAGGCTCTATATACAGTGCTCGGGCGGATGCAGCATGAAGGGGGCCGGCGCTCCTAGTCCGCCTATAGGACTCGCCGGCCCTGCGCCCTGGCACCTTAGAAAACGGGCTGACAAATACCCAGGCGCCTGGGATTTGTCGAGCCCTGCTGTACTGTGCCCACTGCCAGTGCCCACCAGTCATGGAGCTGCTGCTGCTGAAATAATATAGGGATTCTAGGGAAAGCGTTAGTTACTAGTGTTCTGTGTCCACTCCAGTCCTCAAAGACTCATCTGCTGTAAGGACTGCTTTATATATATATATATATATATATATATATATATATATATATTATATTGCAGTTGCCTGCCCGTGTGTGAGAGGCTGCAGGCCCACAGACTGTACTGTGTGCACACCACTCATATAGGGTGGCACAGTACATTGCAGATAAAAAAAGTCATTTAATTTTTACCCTTTAATATAATTTCAGTTGCCTGCCAGTGTGTGTCAGGACCACATAGACTGTACTGTGCTCACTTCCAGTACCCACCACTCATATCGGGTGGCACAGTACCTTGCAGATAAAAAGGTAATTTAATTTTTACCCTTTAATATAAGTTCAGTTGCCTGCCAGTGTGTGTCAGGCCCACACAAACTGTACTGTGCCCACTGCCAGTGCCCACCACTCATATCGGGTGGCACAGTACCCCAGCAGGCCAGGAAGGTGTGTGGCCATTTCAGGCATTCCTACACGGCCATGGCGCACTTTTCCAATATTCAGCGGCGAAACAACATGCCAGTGAGGCGCTTGATTTGCGACAGCCCGACACATTGGAATTCAACACTCCTAATGTTCGACCGCCTGCTCCAACAAGAAAAAGCCATCAACGAGTATTTGTTTGACCGGGTGCTAGGACAACCTCTGTGGAGCTGGGTATTTTTTTGCCACGTTGATGGACGCTCATACGCAATGCCTGTAGGCTCATGCGTCCTTTTGAGGATGTGACAAACCTAGTCAGTCGCACCGAAGGCACCATCAGTGACCTCATCCCATTTGTTTTCTTCCTGGAGCATGCCCTGCAAAGAGTGTTCGATAAGGCCGTAGATTAGCGTGAAGTGGAAGAGGATGACTTGTGGTCACCATCACCACCAGAAACAGCCTTATCATCATCGCTTGCTGGACCTGCGGCAACGCTGGAAGAGGAGTCTGAGAAAGAGAAGTCAGAGGAGGAATGTGGCTTTGAGGAGGAGGAAGACCAACCACAGCAGGCAACCCAGGGTGCTTGTTGTTGTCACCTATCTGGGACCCGTGGTATTGTACGTGGCTGGGGGGATGAACAGACCTTCAATGAGATCAGTGAGGATAAGGAACGGGAGATGAGTAGCTCGGCATCCAACCTTGTGCAAATGGGGTCTTTCATGCTGTCATGCCTGTTGAGGGACCCTCGTATAAAAAGGCTGAAGGAGAATGACCTGTACTGGGTGGCCACACTACTAGACCCCCGGTATAAGCAAACAGTTGCTGAAATGTTACCGAATTACCGGAAGGCGGAAAGGATGCAGCAGTTCCAAAACAAGTTAAAAAGTATGCTTTATACAGCGTATAAGGGTGATGTCACAGAACAACGGGAATATAACAGGGGAAGAGGTGAAAGTAATCCTCCTCCTACCAAAGGACATGACACTTTACAGACGTGTTGTTGATGGAGGACATGCAGAGCTTTTTAAGTCCTACGCATCGCTACAGCCCTTCGGGGTCCACCCTCAGAGAACGACTCGACTGACAGGTAGCAGACTACCACGCCTTAACTGCAGATATCGACACTCTGAGGAGCAATGAACCTTTTGACTACTGGGTGTGCAGACTTCTGGCCTGCCCCGCTTCAAGTGTCCTGATACCGAAGGGACTGAAAGTGTGGGATACATTTGACTAAAAAAGGCCTGATGAGATGCCGTGGGTCCCCACGATGCTGTATTTAATCTCTGCATGCCGGATAACTTGCGTGTCTTCTCCGCCACCATCTAGGGTTCAAGTCGCAATGTTTTAGTACACTTTCTGCCTGGAAAACATAAATTTTTCAGG
The DNA here is from genome assembly GCA_033119425.1 of Bufotes viridis. NCBI lineage: Eukaryota > Metazoa > Chordata > Amphibia > Anura > Bufonidae > Bufotes > Bufotes viridis. Next base: position 462,147,719 of record CM065592.1, on the reverse strand, counting down.
CCTCTGCTACAGCAGCGGCTGCAACAATACCTAATTTTTCAGGCATGTGTACATGCCTAATTTTTCTGGCCTCTGGTGCTGCACTGTGGCTGCAAAAACAAAACCAAAAAAAAGGCACATACATGTGTCAATTCCTCTTCGTGATCGTTACCTTGTTGTGGTGAAGGGGCTTGCGTATCACAATGAAGCGATCACCTCTATGAGTGTGTTGGCAATGTTGACACACCCCAGATGATAAGGTCGTTGCTTCATTGTGAACAGACCAAAAGTGATCGGCTGGATAATTTTTCATAGAAAAAACATTAATTTTCTTTGTGATCATCTAAGGTGATCATTAAAGCCTACTAGGCCAACAATGGGCCCACACTGCAGAATCATTGTTTTCTGGGTCACATAACTGTCACTGAACTACCTCAGCACGACCATAGGCTTTGAAAAACCGCCATTGCCTGCAATCTCCCAAACGTGCGCACGAGCACAGTCATCACTTCACCAAGATTGACGCATAGAGGAATAAAATTTATGTCCTGAGTGTGTCAACTATTGACAACTCTTTGAGGTTTTTTAGAATCTATTTGATACACGTCCCCTGATAGGGGACAAAACAGAGATTAAACTGGTAAGAACAGATTTTTTTAATTTAAAAAAAAAAGAGTACAGCCTCTGCGGAGCTGGGTATTTTTTTGCCGCGTTACTGAACGCTCATGCACAATGGCTGTAGGCTCATGCGTCCTTTTGCGGAGGTGACAAACCTGGTCAGTCAAACCCAAGGCAACATCATCGACCTCATCCCATATTCATTTTTTCTGGAGTGTGCCCTGCGAAGAGTGCTGGATCAGGCCGTAGATGAGCATGAAGAGGAAGAGCTGTGGTCACCATCACCACCAGAAGCAGCCTTGTCGTTGTCGATTGCTGGACTGCGGCAACGCAGAGAGAAGTCTAAAGAAGAGGAGTCAGAGGAGGAAGGTGGCTTTGAGGAGGTGGAAGACCAACCACAGCAGGCGTCCCAGGGGGCTTGTTGTCACCTTTCGGGGACCCTTGGTGTTGTACGTGGCTGCGTGGAGGAAGAGACCTTCAATGACGTCAGTGAGGACAAGAAACGGGACATGGCTAGCTTGGTATTCAACCTTGTGAAAATGGGGAGTTTGCGGTTGTGCAAATGGACTGTTTGCTGTTGTTTGCGGTGCGTTAAACCGGGAGTTTGGTCTGTCAGAGTTTGGTCTGTCACTGTGAAGCGGGCGTAACCCTTACACTACCTGATCGATACAACATCATACCTGATCGTATACACACACTGGATGTTTTAAAGCACATTATTCCAAACAATTTAGGAATGTTAGGTGATGTATGCCCTTTATGGATTAAAACCCGACTCTGCGTCAACTACGTAATTTTCCATGGGAGTTTTGCCATGGATCCCCCTCAGGCATGCCACAGTCCAGGTGTTAGTCCCTTGAAACAACTTTTCCATCACTATTGTGGCCAGAAAGAGTCCCTGTGGGTTTTAAAATTCGCATGCCTATTGTAGTCTATGGCGGTTCGCCTGTTCGCAAACATTCGCAGAAGTTCGCGTTTGCCGTTCGCGAACGGAAAATTTTATGTTCTCGACATCTCCATTAAGCAGATCATCAGCAGCCGCTCAAAATGGCAACCATCATTTTATAGGTAATAAGAGAGAGAAGAAGGCCGTCTGCCACCAAATGGAATAATTTGTCAACCATGTTTCAATTTAAAAATAAAATCTGAGCATTGCAAAGTGTTATTAAACCGGTTGTTTATAACTGGCTGCATTCCGTTTACCCATAGCCATTTCTGTCACTGTCACTTTGACATCACTACCACGGTTCTTGCATTAAATAGCTTCAAATGTATTGGATACAGTACTAGGAGACCTTAGAGTGTCATGCAAAACTTTTCAGGGAAACCTGAGCACTTTTGATTTAGGGCCAAATTTATTCATACCTGCATAGCAAAGTATTTTAGTGGTTCTTTCCCCTTTAATGTCTTATAATGTAGCTGGTTAGCGGTGCCTGATAACTGGCCGCGATCCTGAATTATGAAGTAACTGTACATGAGTAATACACATTGAAGACCTTTAGATGTTTCTGGTTCTAGGGCCAGGAGAGTAGAAAACATCAGGGTAAAATATGTCTTACTACCATCACCTCTGTTTGTATCATATGGCCAGGTGCCATGTTGGCACTGGTTGATAGGGAGCTCACTCATTTGTTCACTGCTTTGGTGGCTGTTACTTACTTTACTCTGTATGTTATCTTATCTATCTATCTATCTATCTATCTATCTATCTATCTATCTATTATAATCTACTAAACTTTTACGCACCTTAGGCTACTTTCACATTGGCGTCTTGTGCGGATCTGTCATGTATCTGCACAGACGGATCCGCACTGATAATACAACCGCATGCATCCGTTCAGAATGGATCCGTTTGTATTATCATGAACATAGGCAAAAAGGATCCGTCTTGAACACCATTGAAAGTCAATGGGGGACGGATCCGTTTTCTGTTGTGTCATATTGTGTCATTGAAAACGGATCCGTCCCCATTGACTTACATTGTATGTCAGGACGGATCCGTTTGGCTCAGTTCCATCAGACGGACACCAAAACGCTGCAAGCAGCGTTTTGGTGTCCGCCTCCAGAGCGGAATGGAGACTGAACGGAGCCAAACTGATGCATTCTGAACGGATCCTTATCCATTCAGAATGCATTGGGGCTGAACTGATCCGTTTTGGACCGCTTGTGAGAGCCCTGAAACGGATCTCACAAGCGGACCCAAAAACGCCAGTGTGAAAGTAGCCTTAGTTGTGTTGTCTATTTTTTTCCTGAATCTCAGAATTCATGATAATACAGTACATGAATCTATTCTACCATCCGATTCATTAGAATCGAATCCAAAGCAAATTTGAAGAAAGTTGCTTATCTTTAGGATTAAATAATAATTTCTAATGATTTGTGTCTTATATCCATTTCCTATATATATTGTAACAACACGGGGTCATTTAGCTCTTCCAGATCGCCGTCTTAACGCCTTAGACGGTTGGCACACATCAAGAAGCCACTCCACCACTGTAGATTCGGGTGCAAACTGGCCACGACCAGCTTTATTGTCACAACAGCAGTACAACAAAATCATAAAAATAAATCCTCGGCCGTCTGGCCACTGACTAAACAGTCTTTCCCTCTCTATCAGGATCTGGGTCTACCACCCAGCTCCCCAAGACACATCACCAGTGCTTACTCTACACACAGGGTTAGAGGGTCCCGGCTCCCACAGGCCTGGACACAGCCTGCTCCTTTCCCAGACTGGGAGCCCTGATTGAGAAGCTCAGCCACGATTTATCCAAGCTCCTCAGCTGGCTGATAATTATCCCCATTACCAGCCTGACTGCTGCAGACAGTGGGAAAAACCTATTTTCCCACCCTTTCTTGTTCTCACCCAGCTTTCTCTGGGTGAGATACGCCACTTGAATGGCCTTCCTATGGCCTTCTGGCAGCTCCACTGCCACATATCCTCCCCCTGATAAAGGCCGTAGGACTTTTCACTTTACTTGAGCCCCTCCAGGGTCAAAGCTCCTACGTTGGGAAACATCTGAGGGTTTTCCCACTCCAACTCAACGGCCTTAGCTTCTTCAACCTTTGAGACTCCTTTGGAGTCTTCATCCACTTTGTTAGCCTTCTCAGACACGGAATCATATACTTGCATTCTTAACTCCTCCTCCTCTTTCTCATCAAGGTTGGAGGTACTGGGGACATCAGGGTCTTCACCAGACTCGTCGTCTTCTGGCAATCCCTGCATAGGTTCACCCAGGATATGGTTCTCCTTTCGGGCTGGATTCAGGAGAGCCAGCCCATCGGAGTAGACAAGACCCTCATACTGGTCGTCGGTCCCCCCGTATTTCTTCCCCAGCAGACTGCTGGCTTTATGGAAGGCGTTGACAGCAGAGGGAATGTCTTTCATGACCAGGTCCTGGCCACACCCCGCCACGAGTCTCTGGGCTTCTGCATTCACCTCAGCACCACCATCTGGTTCAGCAGATACATCTTCCATCTTCTCTGCCTCGGCTGGCACCACAGCGCCACCACCTCCAGACCCATTCTTAACGGGCTCTGACTTCTTGGCATCTTTTAGAGGATCTTCCTCTTCAGGTATTTCATTTTCTTCAACCTGCTGCGCAGGAGCACACTGAGACTTCTCCAACTCATAGACTTCATCTTTTGAGCTCCTGAGATCTTCCATCTCTGCTCTGAGTTGCTTGTTCAGCCTCTCCAATTCATCTCGCTCCTTAAGCGCTTTTTCAAGTGCTCTAGCCAAGGCGAGGGCCTTGGTCTTCTTCTTAGTTTTTCGCACCAGCTTGTTAGCAGCGCCCCACTCTTGGGCCTTCTGTTCTAGCTGCTCTTCACTCTGTTCTGGTGTAACAGCAGTTGTAGGAGTAGCACCATTCTTCCTTAGACACTCTGTGGGATTTCCACCCAGGAACTCTTCAAGGCCATTGCTGATGTCTACTATAGACTTTTGTGTCTTTCTGGAGTCTTTTCCCTTCCCCAGGACACCAGGCGGTAGACCCTTCAGTTCACTCATCTTTTCAGGGGTCTCCTCTTTTGACCCTTCTGCAGCCTTCTTTAGTGACTCCATGACGACAGCTAGTCCCTTCTCTATCGTATCCAGGGACCCTGTGGCGCGAGTGAGATCAGCCTCCTGTTTGCAGCTGTACTGTCCTGTCAGGTCATCTAAGACTGTCTGAATATGAGCTTCAGACACTAGGCTGACGTCACCCAACTGAACTCTCGTCTCGTCAGATATAACAGTCATCTGGTCGCTACTAGTAACCCCTTTAGTTTCGCAAGTCCTCGACATGGCAGCCTCTCTCTCTGAGTTGCTATCGGTCACAGAACATGCGTTATATATACCGCTCGTGTCATTCTCAATCCTGTCCTCTAGGGGCACCGATGAGCTAATCCCCACCTGGGACATTTTATTAATCATAGAAACCTGTGGAGACTGCATATCCACTTCTAGTACGTGTGGTACACCCTCTAGGACTGCCCCATGTACTTGCACATTTTTCACAGTGGTTGCCCTCAGTTGTGAGCTCTTAACATCAATTAGCATTTTTATACCATCCACATTTTTACCAGCAGGGGAGCTTCTACCCTGATCACACCCTTTAAAGGAGCAGGTATATCATCGTCACACATATCATTAGGCACTTCAAGTAACTTGTTTTCTATGTGCAGCACCTTCACATTATCCACAATAACATTATGCTTTTCGGCAAATATGGTACCATCGCTTTGCAAGAGAAAAGGCATGTCGTCATCATCATCATCATCCATCATGTCTTGCACATGACATCACATTTTCATTTTCTCTTCAACTACACAACTGTTTTCAATGGTCCTTTCCCTTACACCTTTACTTAAAGGGACAGGTACAGGTTCTGCAGGAGCGTCACCACTTTCTACAGAAGTGTCCCTATTGCCCCACATCATGTCATGCATAATTTTATTTGCCACATCAAGTTCATCAGTCCCAGTTCCCACTAGAGCCTCACGCTCAGTGAAAACCATCGGATAGTCCTTCTTATCCGCACAGTTGTCCAGCACATAGTCCCCAGCCACCATGCTGGCACGTACCAGGCTCCCCTGGCTTCCTGCGTCCAACAACGTTTGGACTGGACTGCTATCTTTCAAAGCGCCACCCATTTTTTTTACTTTGATCATGGGCAGCTTACGTGACACAAAAACCTTCTCCCCTCCAGATCCCTGCGGGGGGAATAATCACAACAGGCTTACCTGCCTGTTCAGACACTGCATTTTTCCCAATGTCACATATTTCCGAGACAGTTCCTCGCCTCGGCAATTTATCGCTCACCAGTCCAGCAGGTATCAACTGCCGCCGGCTCACCATCACAAAATTATCAACAGGAACAGTCTTACCGATTGTCGTCACTGACTCAGCACTCCCGGAAGATAAGGGTAGTCCAGGTATATCTCCAGCACGGTCACCTCCCTTCTCCTCAATGCAGTAGTTGCCACGGGAGACGCCTTGGACTTGTCTCCTGTCTTTTCCGGACGGACATTCCAGCCGCACCCTTTAGGATTCAGTGCACAGTCGCAGGGAAAATAGGCACTCCTGAGAAACGCACCACTCTCCACCTCTTTGTCTTCCCGACGGTTGCCCTTGGCAACGGCATACTTCCGCTTGTCCTCCGGAACTCCAACTGCAGAACTTGAAGTACTCCCGCCATACCATATCTGCCAAAATAAGGGAAAATCCTTGCCCAGTACGAATTCTAGCCCCAGGGTCTCACATTTCAACAGCTCCCACTGCACAGAGCCATAGTCCGTCACAAAGGTCAGTGACACCTTAGTTTTTGTCTCTGGACCTCTTGTTACAAAGTTCAGAATTTCGGGCAGCACCCGAGACACTTGCTGGCGGGAGTCTAGTATGACACCCAAAGGGATCCCCCGATCACCATCTCGCAGGACTTTTCCCACGGGCTCCACCATGTTGCAGCCATTTTGACAGGTCAGTTTCTTTTATTGTGCTTCTGGCCCTTTAAATCCGCACACAGCTTGCACCACAGAAAAAACAGTCCACTATCGCATGAGCAGCACTTGCTCCACTAGACAAAACAGGCTTCCGGCCCTTTAACTTCACACACAGCAAAGAAAAACTTTCAGCAGCACCTGCTGTCTCATCGTTGCCCCTAGCAACCAAGTGTTTTTTTTAACTTTTCAGCACGGCCACTTTCCGTCCAGCAATCCCGCAGCATTCAGCACAGACAACGCTTCCTGGTGCCCTTAGCAACCTGTTGTCCTGCCCTTTTAGCTCTGCAGCACCCAGCTTCGTGTGCCATTTTCATGCCATAGCATCCCTCCACCATATGTAACAACACGGGTCATTTAGCTCTTCCAGATCGCCGTCTTAACGCCTTAGACGGTTGGCACACATCAAGAAGCCACTCCACCACTGTAGATTCGGGTGCAAACTGGCCACGACCAGCTTTATTGTCACAACAGCAGTACAACAAAATCATAAAAATAAATCCTCGGCCGTCTGGCCACTGACTAAACAGTCTTTCCCTCTCTATCAGGATCTGGGTCTACCACCCAGCTCCCCAAGACACATCACCAGTGCTTACCCTACACACAGGGTTAGAGGGTCCCGGCTCCCACAGGCCTGGACACAGCCTGCTCCTTTCCCAGACTGGGAGCCCTGATTGAGAAGCTCAGCCACGATTTATCCAAGCTCCTCAGCTGGCTGATAATTATCCCCATTACCAGCCTGACTGCTGCAGACAGTGGGAAAAACCTATTTTCCCACCCTTTCTTGTTCTCACCCAGCTTTCTCTGGGTGAGATACGCCACTTGAATGGCCTTCCTATGGCCTTCTGGCAGCTCCACTGCCACAATATATATATATATATATATATATATATATATATATTTGATATTTAGACTCACATTCTCTCCAAAAATATATTTAGCAGTCTGTGTTTTTCACATCAGCACTGTTTGATTTTCTTTGCAGTAGAATTTAAAACACATCTATAGCTAATAAATATTGTACAGACTACAGACTTGAATGGTAACATACACTGCCTGCCCAAAAAAAAGTCGCCACACCAAAAAAAGGTCACACACTAATATTTCGTTGGACCACCTTTAGCTTTGATTACGGCACACATTCGCTGTAGCATTGTTTCGATAAGCTTCTGCAATGTTGCAAGATTTATTTCCATCCAGTGTTGCTTTAAGATCTTGCATTGGTGATGGTAGAGTCTGACCGCTGCGCAAAGCCTTCTCCAGCACATCCCAAAGATTCTCAATGGGGTTAAGGTCTGGACTCTGTGGTGGCCAATCCATGTGTGAAAATGATGTCTCATACTCCCTGAACCACTCTTTCCCAATTTAAGCCCTGATGATTCCTGGCATTGTCATCTTGGAATATGCCCTTGCCATCAGGGAAGAAAAAATCCATTGATGGAATAACCTGGTCATTCAGTATGTACAGGTAGTCAGCTGACCTCATTCTTGGAGCACATACTGTTGCTAAACCTAGACCTAACTAACTGCAGCAACCCCCGATCATAGAACTACCCCCACAGGCCTGTACAGGAGGCACTAAGCATGATGGGTACATCACTTCATCTTCCTCTCTTCTTACCCTGATGGACCTATCACTCTGGAACAGGGTAAATCTGGACTCATCAGACCACATGACCTTCTTCCATTGCTCCAGAGTCCAATCTTTATGCTCCCTAGCAAATTGAAGCTTTTTTTTCTGGTTTGCCTCACTGATTAGTGGTTTTCTTACGGCTACAAAGCTGTTCAGTCCCGATCCCTTGAGTTCCCTTCGCACTGTGTGTGTGGAAATGCTCTTACTTTCACTATTAAATATAGCCCTGAGTTCTAGTCTTGTTTTTCCTCGATTTGATTTCACCAAACGTTTAAGTGATCGCCGATCACAATCCTTCAGGATTTTTTTCCGGCCACATTTCTTCCTCGAATACGATGGGTCCCCACTATCCTCCCAGTTTTTATTAATGCGTTGGACAGTTCTTAACCCAATTTTAGTAGTTTCACCAATCTCCTTAGATGTTTTCTCTGCTTGATGCATGCCAATGATATGACCCTTCTCAAACAGACTAACATCTTTTCCACGACCACAAGATGTGTCTTTCGACATGGTTGTTTAGGAAATGAGAAGCAACTCATTGCACCAGTTGTGGTTAAATAACTTGTTTCTAGCTGAAAGATAATTGCCCATGCAGTAATTATCCAATAGGAGGCTCACACCTATTCGCTTGGTTAAATTCAGGTGACGACTTTTTTATGGACAGGCAGTGTATTTTGCTTATAGAAGGAAGTCAAATGTACAGTAAAAGTCAATTTAACATTGCACTGTAATGAATAGATGGGATATTAGGCCCTATGCCTATTGCCCTATCTGTTGTGAAAATACAGTACTTTATCATCACAGATTTCATTTATTACAATGCAGTGAAAGAAATCTACAGCTGTATGTAACATGATTATTTCATTGTGGATTTCGGTACCGATTTTTTGGTTCCAAAGTCTAAATTTACGCTATGTTTGCACATACCCTCAGAATTAAATTAGTGGATTTGATTAGTGGTTGACTGGTTTAGAATACTCATGATTGCATATCCTATTCGGGAATTGAGAGTTAATAGATTGGGGTTTCTAGTTTGGAAGCTGCTCTTTGTTTAAAGGACCCAGCAGAAAACAGCCCATTGATTCCAATTGGCACCATGTAATGCATTATATTATATCTGGTAATGGTGCTTCATTGTGTAAAGCAGATGATTTTTTAAAGGGCGTTATCCCATGATTCATGTAACAAATGAAAATCAGACATAATATAGCACATGACAATACCTTTCTAACAAAGCTTGAAGCAGCCCTGTACCTCATGAGTCCAGAGATCTTCCCATTCATTGCTCCGATTACTCTGCTAGATTCTCTTCAGCCTGGGACCTCAAGGCGCATGTCCTTTCTGCTGTATCTCTCTCCCTTTCATTGCCACAATTTCTAATGGAACATATGGCTGGAAGAAGTTAAAGATTTAAACTGAGCAAGTTCAACCAGTTCAGTCAGACGGACAAAAAAATAAGGAGAAGAACAAACAGCAGATTGCGCTAAAGAGATTCATTTTATTTAATAACTCAGTTGCTATACTAAATGTTTAATTACATGCAATTACAAAATTATTCAGATGCAGGTGCTGGTTTGAAAAATGTCGAACATGTTTGGTGACACAATCCTGTTAAAGTATGATTAAAAAAAAAAAAGTATTTAGCTAATTTTTAAAAATTCGATTCAGCTGTTTCGCAGAATTTCACAAAGAAATTTGCTTTGTGGCCAATTACTTAGTCACAAAGCACATTTCTTTGTAAGTAGGGGGCGCAATGACTCAGAATAGCGATTGTGCCGACCCTCGTCATTGAACCCCTCAGATGCCGCATTCATCGCTGATCGCGCCATCTGAGAATAATAGTGAGGGCTTTCAGGAGTTAATACATCAAAAAAAAAAAATATATATATATATACTAACCTTATCCATTTGAGTGTGAAGAGGCTGCCGTGGCCATCTTGATTGAAGACCCTGCGTGAAATCTCAAGCTGTGCGTGATGTCGTCGTCACGTTGGCTGGCTTGGTAATGTCATACATCACTGCGCCGGAGATTTAACGCTGGATCTTAAATCAAGATGGCCTTGTCAGTCTCTTTGCTCTCAAATGGATGTATACACAGTTGTGTTCAAAATTATTCAACCCCCAATGCTGTAAAGGGTTTTAGGGAATTTAGTGTACATTTGTAATTGTTTTCAGAATGAAATCTTACAAGGACTTTTTAAAGAACCAAATGCAACTAAAATGACATCAATTGTTTTTGTAATACAGTATTACATGTTTTTTTTGTGATTTCTTCATTGACACAATTATTCAACCCCTTAAAGACTACCACTCTTAAGAACAGAGGTTCATTCAAGTGTTTTCGATCAGGTATTGAAAACACCTGTGGATGTCAAGGAGCAGCAATCAAGCATAATAAGCACCAATTAGGCAGATGTAAAATGACTGTGATACTCCGCTCCTTCTAGACATTTACTGGTGTGTTTATAAACATGGTGAAGTCAAGAGAATGGTCCAGGAAGACAAGAGAAGAGGTGATTTCTCTTCACAGGAAGGGCAATGGCTATAAGAAGATTGCAAAGATGTTAAACATACCAAGAGACACCATAGGAAGCATCATTCGCAAATTCAAGGCAAAGGGCACTGTTGAAACGCTACCTGGTCATGGCAGAAAGAAGATGCTGACTTCGACTGCTGTGCGCTACCTGAAGAGCAAAGTGGAGAAAAGTCCCCGTGTGACTGCTGAGGAACTGAAAAAAGATTTGTCAGATGCGGGTACTGAAGTTTCAGCTCAGACAATAAGGCGCACACTGCGTAATGAAGGCCTCCATGCCAGAACTCCCAGGCACACCCCCTTGTTGTCTCCAAAGAATTAGAAGAGTCGACTGCAGTATGCCAAAAGTCATGTGGACAAACCACAAAAGTTTTGGGATAGTGTTCTGTGGACTGATGAAACAAAATTAGAACTGTTTGGGCTCATGGATCAACGCTATGTTTGGAGGAGAAAGAACAAGGCCTATGAAGAAAAGAACACCTTGCCTACTGTGAAGCATGGCAGGGGGTCAATCATGCTTTGGATCTGTTTTGCTTCTACAGGTACTAGGAAGCTTCAGCATGTGCAAGGTACCATGAATTCTCTTCAGTACCAGGAGATATTGGATGAAAATGTGATGCAGTCCGTCACAAACCTGAGGCTTGGGAGACGTTGGACCTTTCAACAGGACAATGATCCCAAGCATACCTCCAAGTCCACTAGAGCATGGTTGCAGATTAAATGCTGGAACATTTTGAAGTGGCCATCACAGTCACCAGACTTAAATCCGATTGAGAACCTCTGGTGGGACTTAAAGAAAGCAGTTGCAGCGCGCAAGCCTAAGAATGTGACTGAACTGGAGGCTTTTGCCCATGGAGCATTGGCGAAGATACCCGTAGATCGCTGCAAGACACTTGTGTCAAGCTATGCTTCACGTTTAAAAGCTGTTATAACTGGAAAAGGATGTTGTACTAAGTACTAAGATTGAATGTCACTTGGGGGTTGAATAAAACTGATAATGATGTGAGCACAGAAAAGACATTTGTGGTTATTTCATTATAAATGTTATGTTATATTTGTCTGACTTAAAAGTGCCTCTTTGATTCAATTGTAAACAAGATGACTGAAATGATCAAAATCAATGTCAAACTGGCCAAAACAATCAATTTCAGTGGGGGTTGAATAATTTTGAACACAACTGTGTGTGTGTGTATATATATATATATATATATATATAATGTGGGGAGTTGCTCTGGTAGACAGCGGTGCGGGTGCAGTACAGAGGCAAAGAGAGTCCAGGTAGTGCAGCAAACAGTGTTTTATTTCACACTTGCACAAACAAAACTCAAAACAGTCACTTAGTGTTACTTCACACACACAGCAAAAACTTGAGGCAAAACAAAAGTCCAAGACTGAATCAAATTCACCTGTGTGGTTTAGGTGCGTGTTCACACCCGGCTGTCAGCCCAGCCGCAGGAAAGTCCAACCTCAGGCTTCCAGGCAGACTGCACGCCTCTTTGTAAGCTCTTGCTTCCAGCCCTGAGAGCTCCACGGAACACCAGCAGTTTCCAGGTTAAATCACCTCAAATCCTAGGTGTCAGTTCACACCTGCCTGAATGCTCGGCAACACAAAAAGTCCACTGACCGTCTTTACGTGGCCTGTTCTCCTTACACACGGGTCTCAGCTTTTCAGCCCAGCACAGGGCTCAGATCCCAAACACAGAGAGAGCCTTGCATAAACCCAGCTGTCTTTTAAAGGCAGCTAGGTATTAACCCAAAAAAACCCGGACCGGCACCTAAAATCCGGGCCAGTATTTGCCCTCACCTGGCTGCAATCAACCCAGCAGCACAGGCTGAGAGGAAAATACCTGTTTTTTTACCACCAAACCTCTCACTGTGTCACAATATATATATATAAACAAACACCATTTCAGTGGAAATTGATTCATTACCACAAAATACGAGGAAATTCGGCTTCGTGACAAATTTAATCTTCCCTGAACTTCAGATTAAAGTCCAATTCGAATACTTCGATTCACTTAATCCTAAAAATAATCTAAAGGATTTTTTTTTATAAGGATTTCTTCTTTCCAACAAAATAAGCAATTTCATGGAAAGCACACCATATTTTGTGTAACAAAATCTGTAATAATCAGGTTGTTTCAACTCCAGAGACTACCATCATGTTGACACAGTTATCTACTGATTGATGTTTGCTTGTGACCATTTATACACATGAACATTTCCGCATTCCTATGGATATTTTACTGTAAAACCCTAGAGTTGCTGTCAGCTTGCCTCTTATGATCTCAGAGCAGAAAACAGCATGCTAGAACTGCACTAGTACAAGTAAGCAAACTAGATCCTAATATTCTGCTAATGCTTTATCCTTATCCTAAGAACATTAGCTCTTTTTGTTCTAAGATATTTTCTTAGTTCTGGAAAATATGTAACTTGTCTCTAAACCTGACCTACGGTATACTGAAATGTATGGCTATCTATCTATCTATCTATCTATCTATCTATCTATCTATCTATCTATCTATCATTATTGTAATACAGTTTTATATACAATTCAAAAAAGTTTAATGGTGTACATATCTGTGCATTGTTTAAAGGTGGCAAAATCAGAAAGGCAGGAATAAATATTGCAGAACATTATTTAGCAAGCCTAATGAGACACCTAAGAAGCATTCGCACATTTACACATACTGCACACTTGGTCATGTACCACAACCAAGATTACAAATATAACCAGTTTAAAAATAACGCAAAACATTTTACATCTCCACATATTGGAATTGTACACTTTTGTTCAGATTAACACACAGATTGTAGTCGACCCACTGGGGTTTGTTGCACGCAAGGCAACCTATAATCAACTTATAGGCTATGGACACTTTTAGGGGCTTTCTTTTACTTAAAGGGGTTGTCTACAGTCGTGGCCAAAAGTTTTGAGAATTACGTAATATTGGAAATTGTAAAAGTTGCTGCTTAAGTTTTTATAATAGCAATTTGCATATACTCCAGAATGTTATGAAGAGTGATCAGATGAATTGCATTCTTTGCCATGAAAATTAACTTAATCCCCAAAAAAAACTTTCCCACTGCATTTCATTGCTGTCATTAAAGGACCTGCTGAGATCATTTCAGTAATCGTCTTGTTAACTCAGGTGAGAGTGTTGACGAGCACAAGGCTGGAGATCATTATGTCAGGCTGATAGGGTTAAAATGGCAGACTTGACATGTTATAAGGAGGGTGATGCTTGAAATAATTGTTCTTCCATTGTTAACCATGGTGACCTGCAAAGAAACGTGTGCAGCTATCATTGCATTGCATAAAAATGGCTTCACAGGCAAGGATATTGTGGCTACTGAGATTGCACCTCAATCAACAATTTATAGGATCATCAAGAACTTCAAGGAAAGAGGTTCAATTATTGTTAAGAAGGCTTCAGGGCATCCAAGAAAGTCCAGCAAGCGCCAGAATTGTCTCCTAAAGAGGATTCACCTGCGGGATCGGAGTGCCACCAGTGCAGAGCTTGCTCAGGAATGGCAGCAGGCAGGTGTGAGCGCATCTGCACGCACAGTGAGGCGAAGACTTTTGGAAGATGGCCTGGTGTCAAGAAGGGCAGCAAAGAAGCCACTTCTCTCCAAAAAAAACATCATGGACAGATTGATCTTCTGCAGAAAGTATGGTGAATGGACTGCTGAGGACTGGGGCAAAGTCATATTCTCTGATGAAGCCTCTTTCCGATTGTTTGGAGCATCAAGAAAAAGGTTTGTCCGGAGAAGAAAAGGTAAGCGCTACCATCAGTCCTGTGTCATGCCAACAGTAAAGCATCCTGAGACCATTCATGTGTGGGGTTGCTTCTCATCCAAGGGAGTTGGCTCACTCACAATTTTGCCCAAAAACACAGCCATGAATAAAGAATGGTACCAAAACACCCTCCAACAGCAACATCTTCCAACAATCCAACAACAGTTTGGTGAAGAACAATGCATTTACCAGCACGATGGAGCACCGTGCCATAAGGCAAAAGTGATAACTAAGTGGCGCGGGGACTAAAACGTTGACTTTTTGGGTCCATGGCCTGGAAACTTCCCAGATCTTAATCCCATTGAGAACTTGTGGTCAATCCTCAAGAGGCAGGTGTACAAACAAAAACCCACTAATTCTGACAAACTCCAAAAAGTGATTATGAAAGAATGGGTTGCTATCAGTCAGGAATTGGCCCAGAGGTTGATTGAGAGCATGCCCAGTCGAATTGCAGAGGTCCTGAAAAAGAAGGGTCAACACTGCAAATACTGACTCTTTGCATAAATGTCATGTAATTGTTGATAAAATCCTTTGAAACGTATGAAGTGCGTGTAATTATATTTCATTACATCACAGAAACAACTGAAAGAAAGATCTAAAAGCACTTTAGCAGCAAACTTTGTGAAAACTAATATTTGTGCCATTCTCAAAACTTTTGGCCACGACTGTACAATTTTCAAACCAGCACCTGCATCTGGATACTTTTGTAATTGCATGTAATTAAAAAATTAGCATAGCCACTGAGTTATTCAATAGACTGTTTCTTCATAGTGCCATCTGCTGTTTGTTTTTTTCTTATTTCTTCATCCTGCTCACTGGGAAGGCCGCACATGCTCAGTCTCATCCTTTAACTGCCTCCTAAGCTGTGATAGGAATGGACAGACCCTCTGAGCTGCAGCAGAAAGGACACTCCTCTTGAGCTGCCAGATTGATATAAATCTAGAAGAGCAATGAATAAGGATATATATGGATCCATGTTAGGTACATGGCTGTTTCTAGTTTTGTTAGAAAGAGCTTGTCATGTCCTATATGATGTCTGATTTTCATTTTTCACATTAGTCATGTGATAACCCCTTTAACTGCCATATTTTTTACTAAAATAATTTCTGTTATTGGGTTATATCATACGTTTTGCACCATTTGGCTTATGCAGCTTTTTAGTATCATAGTACATAGCAGGCTGCAAAATGCAATTCACAGTCAAATTTATCAGATAGCTGATCTCCATCAACTCCTGTTATGTTCTACCAGGGATCATATGGACCCCTAGAACATCTCTTCAGCAAAACAACACCAAGGCACAAAGACAGACAACAAGGCAAGGACCAAAATGAATACTTTATTAGCATGAGATATGGACATGACAGGAAGCTGGACTAGCAGGTAAGGGTATAGTGGCAGATAATACCACTGGACTAAGTGAACTGAAGTGAACCCAGAGGGTGGAGACTAAGTGAGCCCCATTCTTCACAGAGCCCCTGGTGGTGGGGATGAACTTAGCTGAGGGCTCACCAGGTGGCACCTCTAGGATGGTCACGGTGGACCTGGCCACTTTCCTGCAGAGACTCATGTTGGTGAAAGCACCAGCAATCCAGTAAAACCCAAGACTATACTGGAACCCAGGCATAAACACAGGACACAGTTCATACAAGACATAACAGGAACCAGAAAACAAGACACAGAACCAAACTAGCAGATGCTTGTTCCCCATGCAGAGTTAGTCCCAGGGATAAACAGACAGAGCTGCACCACAAGACACAGAACCAGAATAACAGATACCTGTTCCCCACGTGGAGTTAGTCCATGGCCAAACAGATAGAAGCTGAATGAGAGTAAATATCAATCAGGGTCCAGGCAGAAAACAAAGACAAATTAACCTTGATGTTTCACTAGGTGACCAGGGCAGATGGAATAATCCCAGGTATGTTGCATGACCTGCACCTAGCAAGGCTTAACACCAAGACCCAAGGCCTACAGCTCACAGGATTATATAACAGGTAACAGGATCATCTAACCACTTAATAAACCACACCCAGACCAAGAAACATTAACTCCACATGAACTGAGACAAACAGGGAAAATAGTGTGTCACATACACAGGTCCACAAACACACACAAGGCCCCAGCCAGCATGCATCACACTACCCAGCAAGAAGGGGAACAGCCCACTACCAGTACACAGTGCACGCAGCCAGCCTGCACGGCACAAATGTCAGGAAAACACTGTTATAGACACAGAGGGCATTCATACACAAGGAACAGTTCACACACAGGCCGCTACCACTACACGTCGCCCAAGGCAACCAGCCTACACAGGAAGCCTTCAGTCAGTACGCCAGGGCAACTAAAGTGAGCACACACGCCAACCCGTGTCACAGTGAACCACAGTGTGACAACCCCTTTCTACTCATGAATGATTATCTAAGCTCAATTATGCTCAAAATAAAGTTGATTCAGAAAGAGAAAGGGAAATAATGAATATGTCATCTATATCGGGTTAGGACTAAGCATCTACTGGCTTTTGTCAATGTATGCCACAATGTGTCATATTCGCTTCTGTCATTCGGTTAGGTATGAAAAAGTGGAACTGTTGTGTTTTTCATAGATGAAAAAAATGTACCAGTTTGCATCAACTTATCATACCTCATCAAATGTATAACCTTCTGAATATAGATTGCTGGAATAGCACACACGCTGGCTGGTGACTCCTACAGAAGCATCTACATCTTTACCACTCAAGTAACCACAACGTAGCTATTGTTCTGTAGGTATCAGCTTGTTCCTGTCTTAAAACTGCTCTTGCCCTCTACATAGATTTAGAAAGCTCTAAATACTACCTTAAAAACCTGTTAATGAGGATCTTTGTTGGTCCTTTCTAAGCCAGACCACTTAACTATCCATCACTGACCATACACATCTGCAAATCCTGCTCTCCTAACACTTCGAGACTTGAAACTGCCTTAGTACAGCTCTGCACTACTCTTGTTGTGATGAACAGTGGCTACTTCACCAAAGCAGAAGCCACTCTATCCATACTGACAAGGATCCCACAGCTGGGAATCAGCTGATACTCAGCCCAGAGCAGTTTAAAAAGAGGACAATTAACGTGGTGAATATTTGCACCCCTCCTCTCCTCCGAAAAATCCTCTTCTTATGGACTCATGCACACGACCGTATGTGTTTTGCGGTCCGCAAACCACGGATCCGTAAAACATGGAAGCTGCTCATTGTAGAAATGCCTATTCTTGTCCGCAAAACGGACAAGAATAGGACATGCTCTATTTTTTTGCGGGGCCACGGAACGGAGCAACTGATGCAGACAGCACACGGAGTGCTGTCCGCATCTTTTAGGCCTCTTTCAGACGGGCGTTGCGGGTGCACTCCGTCAAACAGTGCGGGTGCGTTGCGGGAATTGCCGCGATTTTTCCCTGCGAGTGCAAAGCGCTGTCATGCGTTTTGCACGCGCGGGAGAAAAATCGGCACTTTTGGTACCCAGACCCGAACCTGCACTTCTTCACAGAAGTGCATGTTTGGGTCAGAAATTGTCCCGCTGGTATTATTTCACATTATAACATAGTTATAATGTAAAATAATACCCTTGGCCATCTCCCTAATGTTGAACCCGGTGCAGAATGGGTTAAAAATAATAAACTAATCATAACTTACCTGGTCCATTTGATCGCGGCCCGGCCTCCTCTCCGTTAGCTTGAAAGATGTAAAGGACCTGTAATGATATCACAGCATCACATGGCTCAATCACCTGCTCCATCACTATGGTGATGGAGCATGTGATTGGTCCATGTGACCACGTGACATCATCCAAGGTCCTAAGCACTATCCACAGCCTGAGGATAGTGATTAGGACCTTGGATGATGTCACATGGTCACATGGACCAATCACATGCTCCATCACCATAGTGATGGAGCAGGTGATTGGGCCATGTGATGTGACGTCATCACAGGTCCTTTAGATCATCGATGCTGCAGGGAAAGAGAGGACAGATCGCGACTACGCGATCAAGTGGCTAAGGTAAGTTAACTTTTATTATTTTTAACCCTTCCTCATCATTTAACAATGCATTCTTTATTAAGAATGCTATTATTTCCCTTATAACCATGTTATAAGGGGAAATAATAGAGATTGGGTACCGTTGCTAAGCAACAATGCGGGAAAATCGCAACGCATCCGCACTTGGTTGCGGATGCTTGCGATTTTCCCGCATCCCCATTCACTTCTATGGGGCCTGCGTTGCGTGAAAAACGCAGAATATAGAACATGCTGCGATTTTCACGCAACGCAGAAGTGATGCGTGAAAATCACCGCTCATGTGCACAGCCCCATAGAAATGAATGGGTCCGGATTCAGTGCGGGTGCAATGCGTCCTCCTCACGCATTGCACCCGCGCGGAAAACTCGCCCGTGTGAAAGGGGCCTTAAGGCCCCACTGAAGTGAATGGGTCCGCGCCCGAGCCACAAAATATGCGGGTCGGTTGAGGACCAAAACAACGGCCGTGTGCATGAGGCCTATCTCTTTGCCAAGGGTTGTGCGGATTGGGGAACTCACATTTGAACACTTATAAGCTCAGTGCTCAGTAGGATAGATTCAAGGATTCTCTTTACCCCATATCTAAGTCATTCTCAAAATGACCCATAAGGCATGGCGAAATTAATCCTTAGAATACCTTGCGATTTTCTGTTTTTGCCTTTTTGATTTTCACTATCTGCATTCCTAGTGCCATAACTTTATTTTTATTTTTCCGTTCACATAGCCTTATGAAGGCTTATTTTTTATGAGGAAAGTTGTATTTTCTAATGGCTCTATTTAATTTTGCATATGATGTAGTGGGAGCTGGAAAAAAATTCTAAGGCCTCTTTCACACGGGCATCATTTTTGACTCCCCGATAAGAGGCGGGTGCGTTGCGGGAATATGCGCGATTCTTCTCTCTTCAAGCTTCAGCTAACAGCTAAAGGACCTGTGATGACGTCACATCACATGGTCCAATCACATGGTCCATCACCATGGTAAGATGGACCATGTGATTGGACCATGTGATGTGATTGGTGTGATTTTAGTCATCTCATCTAGGTTATGGATATATCTTGCATAAGTTGTGAGAACATATTTAGGGGTCTGATCTGGGTCTGAATAGGTTTAAGGGTCTCATATCTTAATGAATAAATTGGTTTGTTCTAATTCAGCAAATAATATACCTTAAGATATATCGTTCTACAAAGTTAGCAAGGTATTGACAAGATGACAACTTATTATCTTAGCTCAGACCTTCACGTGACCACAGAGCCAGGTAAGTTTATTCCAGAACTCTTTGAGTGCCCCTCCTTTAGGAAATATGAAAATTGTCAGACAGAATGTTTATTTTTATTATTTAACAGAATTATTATTTTAAAACTAAAAATAATCACTTGGACCTGTTGGTGTGTTAACAAAAATTTACATGTAGAATTTATTCTTGCCAAATTAAGCTTAGATGTAAAATTTACAGCAGATACTAAGTATTAAAAAAAATATATATATATTTTTACTCTTATATATCATCATGGAACACTAAAAGAAAATGCCAATAATATGTTTATTATATAAGACCAGATTTCATGTAAAGAAATTAATGTTTTTCTTTAAAGAATGTCACTGCTGGCCGCCAGCACAACCATACAAGTTACAGACTTAATAATAGTACACATTTACATATTTCAATAATTTAATTAAACTCTTTTAAAAACACACAGTGCTGCCCAAAAACTCTCCCTTTTGTGCCTTGCTGGACTAAGTAGCTTGTGATTAGGTAGAATTAATCAAACAGGAGTTTAAACAGCAGGAGTCGCACAGCTCATACTTACCGTAAGTGCATTTTTTCCTAAATAACTACATTAATGTTCTTGGCAAGTGCCTTTTAAGTGCATCTGTTCTCCTAGTTTAACACCAGGAAGCTGGAGGAAAGCTAGATATATGTGTATTTACTAGTGATGAGCCGCATAGGCAATATTCAAATTTGTGTTATTTTGCAAATTTTTGGCTAAATATTCGCCATAAATTATCAAATTCGAAAATTCGTGATGTCCAGTTATTATTTACTTGATTGCAAAAATCGGCACTGTACTATATTCGTAATAAAAATTTGTGATTACAATATTCGCGATCAACACTAAAGGGTTGGCAACTTTTCTATTGGTTGCTAGGGATGTTTCTAGAGATTTTGCTAAATTGACGATATTCATGATAAATTTGCGATTCAACACTATTGAATACGAATATATAACACTATTGAATACGACTATATAGCACTATTGAATACGACTATATAGCACTATATTCTAAATATTCGCAAATTCTTAAAGTGGCGATATTCGCGATTCGAATATTCACGTTCTGCACTAGTATTTTCCGCCCTTGTTTTTGTGGGAACTTTTTTGTGTGGCTTTGATTTCTTTTGTAATAATAAATAAAATAAATAATGATAATACTAATAATATTGATACATCATATTATTATTATTATTATTATTATTATTATTATTAGACATATTACAAATTCTAATAAATTATAACATTCTTTTATATAACTTTAAGAGGACCCTTCACCACGCCTGACATGCCTGTTTTAATAGCTACATGCATTCCCCATGTAATAACAATTCTGGAGCATCTATTCTTATGTCTCTATGTTATGCCACTCCTTTATTATTTCTACTAGAAGTTATGAATGAATTTCTAGCAGTCTGCAGAGGGGTACAGACTGAGGTACAGAGGGGTGACCAGTTGGGGGGTTTTACCTGCACAGTCTGAAAATAGCAGCACTGATTGGATAGAGTGAGTCTGTGCAGGGACACTCCTCTAACTGGTTACCACCCCTCTGTACCCTTACTGCAGACTGCTAGCAATTCATTCATAACTTCTAGTAGAAATAATAAAGGAATAGGACAACATAGAGCCATAATAATAGATGCTCCAGATAAGTTATTACATGGGGAATACATGAAGATATTAAAAGAGGCATTTCAGAAGAGGTGGCAGGTCCTCTTTAAATACTATATTTATTTATTATTAGTATATTAAAATGCATTATTTCAATTTATGCACAATACATATTTTAATTTATAGTGTAGTAAAGCGTGTTGTAAATATAACAAAAGATGGAGAACAAAAAAAAGCGCTCTTTAGGGGAAACATATCAATATTCAATCTTCAATGAATAGTATGCAAAGATAAAGGGATGTAATTGACAAATGACAAATAGTGTTGAGCGTGAATATTCGAATAGTGAATTTTTATCGCGAATATCGAAACTTCGATAATTCGCAAATATTGCGAATATAGTGCTATATATTCGCAATTTCGAATATTATTTTTTTCTTTTTTTTGTTGTTAATCCTTGTTGCTCTCTGGTTTGCTTCCCATTTCCCAAACTGTTCTTACCTGTCCGGAGGATTCCTGGCTCCCTGCCCGCTCCAGTTAATGCCTGTTGCCGCTTCTGCCGACTTCCTGTGTGCATGGGAATGCCTCCATACTAAAATGTACTGTCGGATGTGAGAATCACGATCTCACAAATTTGACTAAGTTGTAATCGCAATGCAATTAATATAACCTGAATTATTCGCATTACGATATTTGTTATATTCTAGCAATACAACCATTAGGAACCCAGCTTTAAGTTGAATTCGCAATGCAAACATATACTCGCATTGCAAATAAACTTAGAGCTGAGTTCCTAATGGCTGTATTGCTAGAATATAACGAATATTGAGAATATAGTGCTATATTCGTAAATTCGTGATATTCGTCATCTTCGTTATATTCTAGCAATACAACCATTAGGAACTCGGATCTAAGTTGTAATCGCAATGCAATTAATATAATACTTAATATTAATCGCATTGCGATTACAACTTAGATCTGAGTCC
Source organism: Bufotes viridis (assembly GCA_033119425.1). Lineage (NCBI taxonomy): Eukaryota > Metazoa > Chordata > Amphibia > Anura > Bufonidae > Bufotes > Bufotes viridis. The sequence continues at coordinate 462,125,264 of CM065592.1, read as the reverse complement.
CCATTGGTTGTATTGCTAGAATATAACAAAAATTAGGAACTCAGCTCTAAGTTTAATTCGCGATGCGAATATAAATTCGCGTAATATTCGCAATATATAGAATAGTGACGAATATTCAATTTTGACGAATATATGATGAATACTCAATCGAATATTCGTGAAATATCGCGAAATCGAATATGGCACCTCCCGCTCATCACTAAATTGACAAACACACAAATGCAAAGCATGTTTATTAAATATGTCAATAAAAATATATAAAATAACTAAATAATTCAATAAAAAATATATGCATAACACAAATGGCATTACATTATGTAGAAAAATTGAAGAATTACAATGCTAGGGAGGATTTTGGAGTTCCTTGTTTTATTTAAACCTCAGACATTTCACTTACCTCAGATTATAGGTAGCTATTGTCTAGAAAGATTGCCAAACAATATGACATCAATCATTTCACTGTTCACAAGACATTCCACAAGTGGACAATTTCTTAGTTTAATCAGATTAAACTCGAAAGCAGAAAAAAAGAGGCTGCAGGAAGACTTTAAACTCAAAATGTCATCCTGGTTATGGCAATGGTTATTTTTATTATATTATTTATCACACTGCCTAATTTATGGCTAAAAATTACTAGATTACCTAACTTTTTTGTTAAACTGGTTGGCTTACAAAACAAAAAAAATTGCTTTATGGTTTGTTTCTTTAATAGATGGTGTTTAGTGTTTATTTGGGCATAAGGTATTTACTCAAATAGGAAAAGTGCTCCTTTAAATTTTGCTATTTTTTTTGAAGACTTCAATATCTGTACTGGTAACCTGAGTTTAAGATGAATAAATCTTTAACTTCTATATGTTTGGAGTTACAATATATATATTTAACTTAGATTATATCAGTTAAAGTGATTTCTAAATTTATGCTCGATATAGCCAAGTTCAAAAATGTAATTGAACATAACTCACACAAAAATGGAACCTAGCTAAAAAAAAAATCATGTTGTATCAACCAAAGGATATCCAGGTTACAGAAATGGAACTTTTACCTATAATAAATTGGATGAACTCTTTCTCCACTGAGCCTGTCCTATCTGCAAGACTTTGATAAAAAAAAAAAAAAAAAAACACTTTGCAGTGAGAAATACTGTATATTGTCTCTTGTCATGCTTTTATTTTTGCTGTGCTTTAGTTGGTGGTGAAGTCATCATTTCTGGTCAACTGTAAGCAAATAATATCTTTTTCTGGGTTAGAAAGAAGTGAAAAGGGTCAGTAGTTCTTATAAAGTTATGTATACTTTTGTAAATCAATTTCTTTTTGCAACATAGCACACAGAGCTTCATGTATATAGAAGAACCATGTGGAGTAGGCTATCTGATGGCATGCCAAGCCTCCTGTTGCTCCAACATACACAATCAAAGCTACCTACCATATTTTTGGCTTTATAAGACAAACTTTTTTCTTACCCAAAAGTGGGGGAAAATGGCAGTGCGTCTTATAAAGCGAATGGTGCACTGACACTGATGTATCACCGGCCATGCTGTTTAGCATTGCTGGCGATACATCAGTTACAGTGCGGGAGGGAGGAGGGGCTGGGGGCCGGCATTTGGTCTTGAAATGGCAGCGGGGCAGGAGGCGTAACTCACTACGTCACGACCGCGCCGCCCACTTCATGAATGAAGCAGGCGGCACGGGCACGTGACGTAGTGAGTTACGTTGCCAGTGCCCGCCCACCTGGCCTCCTACCCCTGCCTCCTGCCTGCTACTTAGACTTTAGTAAGTTTCAGATAAATAGACTTGAAGATTATTATTGCACTGGCTACAGTTATACTTTGTATTGGTACAGTGAGTGGGGCCCGGTGCAATAGAGTACAGTGATTGCACCGGGCCCCGCTGCCATTACATAACCACAGTAGATGCTGGCCCCCACTCACACTTAACAGGGACACTGTTATGGGGGAGATCTTTGGATGACACATAGCGTAGGTTGCTATGTGTCATCCACAAATCCCCCCCTAGCAGTGTCATGCCATGCACAGATTCCCCCATAAAAGTGTCACACACAGTCTCCCAAAACAGTGTCACCCTCAGTCCCCCATAACAGTGTCACCCACAGTCCCCCATAACAGTGCCATCCACAAATCCCCCATAATAGTGCCATCCACAAATCCCCCATAACAATGTCAGCCACAGATCCCCCATAACAGTGTCAGCCACAGATCCCCCATAACAGTGTCAGCCACAGACCACCATAATAGTGTAATCCACAGACCACCATGAGGTCAAAACCCACCAAAAGCACACCTTTTGGTTCAAAATCTTTTTTTCTTATTTTCCTCCTCAAAAACCTAGGTGCGTCTTATGATCAGGTGCGTCGTATAAATCAAAAATATGGTAAGTACTCTGCCTGGTGCCATGCTTCTAGAATAAACTACTTAAATACAGATGTGTACTTTTCCTCTTACCTCAAAATGTTCCAAGATGTGTGGCGTGAGGTGAAAATTATAATTTTGGGTTAGTCTGTCGAGAGATGTGCATGCTATTCTATATGTGATCACTTTGTGATTAGAGATAAGCAAATTGATAATGCACAATTAAAAATTGTTACAAATTCCTTTAACCCCTTAAGGACACGGACATATTTCACCTTAATATTTTTGCAAATCTGACCAGTGTCACTTTATGTGGTGATAACTTTAAAACGCTTTTACTTATCCAGGCCATTCTGAGACTTTTTGTCAGATATTATACTTCATAACACTGGTAAAATGGAGTAAAAAAGTTTGTTTTTATTTATAAAAAAAAATAAAAATTACCAAAATTTTGGAAAAATGTGCAAATTTCCAAGTTTCAATTTCTCTACTTCTATAATACATAGTAATACCTCAAAAAAAAAAGCTATTAATTTACATTCCACATATGTCTACTTCATGTTTGGATCATTTTGTAAATGCCATTTCATTTTTTGGGGACGTTACAAGGCTTAGAAGTTTAGAAGCAAATCTTGAACATTTTCAGAAATTTACAAAAACCTACTTTTTAGGGACCAGTTCAGGTCTGAAGTCACTTTGTGAGGCTTACATAATAGAAACCACCTAAAAATGACCACATTCTAGAAACTACACCCCTCAAGGTATTCAAAACTGATTTTACAAATATCATAATAATATCATTAAATGCCTTATTAAAGGCATTTTCTATAGTAGTCGAGCGATGTGCGGTCCGCAAATTGCGGAATGCACATCGCCGATGTCCGTGATTTGCGGATCCGTGGATCCGCAAAACACACATGGACGTGTGAATGGCCCCATAGGGTGGCAGTTTTTTGGTACTATTTTAGGGTAAATATAATTTTTGTTTGCTCTATATTACACTTTTTGTGAAGCAAAGTAACAAAAAATAGAAATTCTGAAATTTCATCTCCATTTGTCATGAACTCTTGTGGAACACTTAAAGGGATAACAAAGTTTGTAAAATAAGTTTTGAATAACTTGAGGGGTGTAGTTTCATAAATGAGGTCACTTTTTGGAGTTTCTACACTAGGGTGCATCAGGGAGGCTTCAAATGTGACATGGTGTATAAAACCAGTCCAGCAAAAACCGCCATCCAAAAACCATTTGGCGTTCCATTCTTTCTGTGCCCTGCCGTGTGAACATACAGTAGTTTACATCCACATATGGGGTGTTTCTGTAAACTAAAGAATCAGGGCAATAAATATTGAGTTTTGTTTGGCTGTTTACCCTTGCTTTGTTATGGGAAAAATGGATTGAAATGGAAAATTTGCCCAAAAACATCTGTTTTGACAGCATTTTTATTTATTATTATTTACAACGTTCATCTGACAGATTAGATCATGTACTATTTTTATAGAGCAGGTTGTTACGGATGCAGGAATACCTAATATGTATACTTTTTTAGTTATTTAGGTTTTAAACAATAATATCATTTTTGAAGCAAAAAAAATCATGTTTTAGTGTCTCTATTATCTGAGAGCCACAGTTTTTCAGATTTTGAGTAATTGTCTCAGGTTCAGTATTATTTTTGCAGGATGAGATGACGGTTAGACTGGCACTATTTTGGAAAGCATATGCCTGTTTGATCGCTTGCTATTACACTTTTTGTGATGTAAGGTGACAAAAATAGCTTTTAAACTGTTTTTATTTTATTATTTTGACATTGTTCACCTGAGAGGTTACGATCATATGATATTTTTATAGAGCCGATTCGTTACGGACGTGGTGATACCTAACATGTATAATTTCTTTTATTTTTTTAAGTTTTACACAATAATATTATTTTTTAAACAAAAAAAAACATGTTTTAGTGTCTCCATAGTCTGAGAGCCATAGTTTTTTCAGTTCTTAGGCAATTGTCTCAGTTTGGGTATCATTTTTGACGGGATGAGATGACGGTTAGATTGGCACTAGTTTGGAGGGCATACACCTTTTGAACGCTTGCTATTACACTTTTTGTGATGTAAGGTGACAAAAATAGCTTTTAAACCGTTTTTATTTTATTTTTTTGACAGTGTTCACCTGAGGGGTTAGGTCATATGATATTTTTATAGAGCCGGTCGTTACAGACGTGATGATACCTAATATGTATACTTCCTTTTTTTTTCAGTTTTACTCAATAATATTATTTTGAAAAAAAACAACATGTTTTAGTGTCTCCATAGTCTGAGAGCCATAGTTTTTTTCAGTTTTTAGGCAATTGTCTCAGGTTTAGTACCATTTTTGCGGGATGAGATGACGGTTAGATTGGCACTATTTTGGGGGCATACGACTTTTGGATCGCTTGCTATTACACTTTTTGTGATGTAAGGTGACAAAAATTGCTTTTTTGACAATGTTTTTATTAATTTTTTACGGTGTTCATCTCAGGGTTTAGGTAATGTGGTATTTTTATAGAGCAGGGTCTTCTGGACGTGACGATACCTAATATGTTTACTTTTTTTTATTTTTACGTTTAACATAAAAAGCATTTTGAAACAAAAAATCATGTTTTAGTCTGAGAGCCATAGTTTTTATATTTTTGGGCCATTGTCTCATGTAGCAGCTCATTTTTTATGGGATGAGGCGCAGGTTTGAATGGTACTATTTTGGCATACATACGACTTTTTGATCACTTTTATTACCTTTTTGGAAGTAAGGTGGGCAAAATTTCAATTTCATCATAGTTTTAATATTTTTATTTTTATGGCGTTCACCGTGCGGGAAATATAACATGACCGTTTTATAGATCAGGTTGTTACGGACACAGTGATATATAACGTGTAGGGAATTTTTTTTATTTTTAATCAGTGATAAATGTGTTTTTTTATTTTTACTTTTTTTCACTTTATTTTTGACCCAGACTCACTTGGTTCTTGAAGATCCAGTGGGTCTTATGTCTGTATAATACAGTACACTATATAGTGTACTGTACTGTATTTCACTTACACTTCTGTCTGAACAGATCTCTGCCTTTAGCACAGATCTGCTCAGCACCATGGACAGCAGGATGCCTGAGAAGGCTTCCTGTTGCCATGAGAACCTTCCACGTCTGCCACAACTGAGCAGAGGGGGAAGGGGAAGGAGGGGGCTCCTTCCCTCTGTGATCCCATCCTGTCTGGGGGCTGCAAAGGCAAAGCAGCCCCCGATGGGAGAGGAAGGGAGCTACCTCACTGTTAACCACTACCATACAGCGGTCCCTACGGACCGCGGTATGGAAGGGGTTAAAACGGCTGACATTTGCACAGATGTCAGCCGTTGGAATCAGAGTGTCAGCAATGAGCTGACACTCTGATCTAACCGCTCGGCCATCCTGAGAATAAACGGGGCGGGCGGATGATCGCGACGCCCGCCCCCACACTGCCACACACCACTTATTAACTAGAGATGAGCGAATTTCATGTTATGAAATTCTTTCATGCTTTGTTTGGTGGTAAAAGCAGAATTGTGTTATGGATTCTGTTACCATGGACCATAACGCAATTCTATGATGTAATGCATAACGGAATGCCTTTAGAGGCATTCCGTTATTCATTTCATCATAATAAAAGTTTATGGCCTGCATAACGGATCTGTCCCATTTCCGTTATTCAGGACAGGACTCCCCTACATAACGGAATCTATAACGTAATTCTTTTTTTACCACCAAGTGAAGCGTGAACGAATTTCAAAATATGAAATTCGCTCATCTCTATTATTAACTGAATAAGAATCTGCAAGTGCAGTGTCTTATTGAGCAGGCTGTTTGGTACCTCCAGCTTTGTTACCTCCATTTACCCATAGCCATTGATAATGCACAATTAAAAATTGTTACAAATTCCTTTAACCCCTTAAGGACACGGACATATTTCACCTTAATATTTTTGCAAATCTGACCAGTGTCTCTTTATGTGGTGATAACTTTAAAACGCTTTTACTTATCCAGGCCATTCTGAGACTTTTTGTCAGATATTATACTTCATAACACTGGTAAAATGGAGTAAAAAAGTTTGTTTTTATTTATAAAAAAAAAAAAAAAAATACCAAAATTTTGGAAAAATGTGCAAATTTCCAAGTTTCAATTTCTCTACTTCTATAATACATAGTAATACCTCCAAAAAAAAGATATTAATTTACATTCCACATATGTCTACTTCATGTTTGGATCATTTTGTAAATGCCATTTCATTTTTTGGGGACGTTACAAGGCTTAGAAGTTTAAAAGCAAATTTTGAACATTTTCAGAAATTTACAAAAACCTACTTTTTAGGGACCAGTTCAGGTCTGAAGTCACTTTGTGAGGCTTACATAATAGAAACCACCTAAAAATGACCACATTCTAGAAACTACACCCCTCAAGGTATTCAAAACTGATTTTACAAATATCATAATAATATCATTAAATGCCTTATTAAAGGCATTTTCTATGTAGTGCCGGCGATGTGCGGTCCGCAAATTGCGGAATGCACATCGCCGATGTCCGTGATTTGCGGATCCGTGGATCCGCAAAACACACATGGACGTGTGAATGGCCCCATAGGGTGGCAGTTTTTTGGTACTATTTTAGGGTAAATATAATTTTTGTTTGCTCTATATTACACTTTTTGTGAAGCAAAGTAACAAAAAATAGAAATTCTGAAATTTCATCTACATTTGTCATGAACTCTTGTGGAACACTTAAAGGGATAACAAAGTTTGTAAAATAAGTTTTGAATAACTTGAGGGGTGTAGTTTCATAAATGAGGTCACTTTTTGGAGTTTCTACACTAGGGGTGCATCAGGGAGGCTTCAAATGTGACATGGTGTATAAAAACCAGTCCAGCAAAAAACGCCATCCAAAAACCATTTGGCGTTCCATTCTTTCTGTGCCCTGCCGTGTGAACATACAGTAGTTTACATCCACATATGGGGTGTTTCTGTAAACTAAAGAATCAGGGCAATAAATATTGAGTTTTGTTTGGCTGTTTACCCTTGCTTTGTTATGGGAAAAAATGGATTGAAATGGAAAATTTGCCCAAAAACATCTGTTTTGACAGCATTTTTATTTTTTATTATTTACAACGTTCATCTGACAGATTAGATCATGTACTATTTTTATAGAGCAGGTTGTTACGGATGCAGGAATACCTAATATGTATATTTTTTTTAGTTATTTAGGTTTTAAACAATAATATCATTTTTGAAGCAAAAAAAAATCATGTTTTAGTGTCTCTATTATCTGAGAGCCACAGTTTTTTCAGATTTTGAGTAATTGTCTCAGGTTCAGTATTATTTTTGCAGGATGAGATGACGGTTAGACTGGCACTATTTTGGAAAGCATATGCCTGTTTGATCGCTTGCTATTACACTTTTTGTGATGTAAGGTGACAAAAAATAGCTTTTTTTAAACTGTTTTTATTTTATTATTTTGACATTGTTCACCTGAGAGGTTACGTCATATGATATTTTTATAGAGCCGGTCGTTACGGACGTGGTGATACCTAACATGTATAATTTCTTTTATTTTTTTAAGTTTTACACAATAATATTATTTTTAAACAAAAAAAACATGTTTTAGTGTCTCCATAGTCTGAGAGCCATAGTTTTTTCAGTTCTTAGGCAATTGTCTCAGTTTGGGTATCATTTTTGCGGGATGAGATGACGGTTAGATTGGCACTAGTTTGGAGGGCATACACCTTTTTGAACGCTTGCTATTACACTTTTTGTGATGTAAGGTGACAAAAAATAGCTTTTTTTAAACCGTTTTTATTTTATTTTTTTGACAGTGTTCACCTGAGGGGTTAGGTCATATGATATTTTTATAGAGCCGGCCGTTACAGACGTGATGATACCTAATATGTATACTTCCTTTTTTTTTTTTCAGTTTTACTCAATAATATTATTTTTGAAAAAAAAAAAAAAAAAACATGTTTTAGTGTCTCCATAGTCTGAGAGCCATAGTTTTTTTCAGTTTTTAGGCAATTGTCTCAGGTTTAGTACCATTTTTGCGGGATGAGATGACGGTTAGATTGGCACTATTTTGGGGGGCATACGACTTTTGGATTGCTTGCTATTACACTTTTTGTGATGTAAGGTGACAAAAAATTGCTTTTTTGACAATGTTTTTATTAATTTTTTTTTACGGTGTTCATCTCAGGGTTTAGGTAATGTGGTATTTTTATAGAGCAGGGTCTTCTGGATGTGTCGATAACTAATATGTTTACTTTTTTTTTTTTTTTTACGTTTAACATAAAAAAAGCATTTTTGAAACAAAAAAATCATGTTTTAGTCTGAGAGCCATAGTTTTTTTATTTTTTGGGCCATTGTCTCATGCCGGGGCTCATTTTTTGCGGGATGAGGCGCAGGTTTGAATGATACTATTTTGGCATAGATACGACTTTTTAATCACTTTTATTACCTTTTTGGAAGTAAGGTGGGCAAAATTTCAATTTCATCATAGTTTTAATATTTTTATTTTTATGGCTTTCACCGTGCGGGAAATATAACATGACCGTTTTATAGATCAGGTTGTTACGGACACAGTGATATATAACGTGTAGGGAATTTTTTTTATTTTTAATCAGTGATAAATGTGTTTTTTTATTTTTACTTTTTTTCACTTTATTTTTGACCCAGACTCACTTGGTTCTTGAAGATCCAGTGGGTCTTATGTCTGTATAATACAGTACACTATATAGTGTACTGTACTGTATTTCACTTACACTTCTGTCTGAACAGATCTCTGCCTTTAGCACAGATCTGCTCAGCACCATGGACAGCAGGATGCCTGAGAAGGCTTTCTGTTGCCATGGGAACCTTCCACGTCTGCCACAACTGAGCAGAGGGGGAAGGAGGGGGCTGCAAAGGCAAAGCAGCCCCCGATGGGAGAGGAAGGGAGCTACCTCACTGTTAACCACTACCATACAGCGGTCCCTACGGACCGCGGTATGGAAGGGGTTAAAACGGCTGACATTTGCACAGATGTCAGCCGTTGGAATCAGAGTGTCAGCAATGAGCTGACACTCTGATCTAACCGCTCGGCCATCCTGAGAATAAACGGGGGCGGGCGGATGATCGCGAGCCCGCCCCCCACACTGCCACACACCACTTATTAACTAGAGATGAGCGAATTTCATGTTATGAAATTCTTTCATGCTTTGTTTGGTGGTAAAAGCAGAATTGTGTTATGGATTCTGTTACCATGGACCATAACGCAATTCTATGATGTAATGCATAACGGAATGCCTTTAGAGGCATTCCGTTATTCATTTCATCATAATAAAAGTTTATGGCCTGCATAACGGATCTGTCCCATTTCCGTTATTCAGGACAGGACTCCCCTACATAACGGAATCTATAACGTAATTCTTTTTTTACCACCAAGTGAAGCGTGAACGAATTTCAAAATATGAAATTCGCTCATCTCTATTATTAACTGAATAAGAATCTGCAAGTGCAGTGTCTTATTGAGCAGGCTGTTTGGTACCTCCAGCTTTGTTACCTCCATTTACCCATAGCCATACAGCATATGTTGTTGTCACTTTGACATTACTTCTACTGTCTTGGCATTAAAGAGATTGACAGGGGTTGGCTACAGTCCTAGGAGATCCTAGAGTGCCATACACAACTTTTTAGGGCAATTAGGGCACTCTTGATTTGGACGGAACTTATTTGGTTTGAGAGAGGAGAATCTCAGAAAATTTATTCTGGATCCAATTTGTTTGAATCAGTGGGTTAATTTATGAAACTGGTGTAAAGTAGAACTGGCTTAGTTGCCATTGACAACCAATCAGATTCCACCTTTCATTTTCCAAAGGAGCTGTCAAAAATGAAATGTGTATTCTATAGAATTAGTTCCCTCTTCTCTATTTGGTCCTAACAAAAAAAGTCACTCATTCTAATTGTTGTAGATGTGGTTTGCAGTCTGTCAAGAGTTTTGCTAGCATGTCATGAGGTAGCATTACATTAGTATCAGGAGAAATTGGGAGTCCTAGTAAAATTTGCTGAACATTGTTCCTGCTGGATTTATATAATAGGTACTGTGGTGTCTAATTTTTGATTGTTTTGTAAAAAAAAAAAAATAACACCCTTTTAACACTACAATCTTTGCTGAATGTGTGACTGTGTTATCACAGTGGTTAAACAGCCAATAGGGTAATTTAATGCTCATCTGCCAATGCAGTATATTTATGGAGCATGCTGGGGATAAAGAGGGGATAATTATCGTGCTGAAAGATGAGCAAAGTCAAAGTACTTGAGCAATGGCATGTTGCTCTTATGTAATTTCACACTCCTTGCATTGATTCTAACAACTTAATTTTCTCTTGTAAATTACAGCATGTTCCAATATACGTCTAAGCTATCATTGCATAAATCATCCAAAGTTTCTCCCTGTAAACAGTTTCCCATATGGGATATATTTTTTTCCAGTTAAGTGCTACAAACAGAACATAAACACAACAAACTGGGAGTCTATAGTGATTACACATTTACATAGCAAAAAGGTTTCTGCATAATTATATTATGAAAAGCAATAAAGTACAGTCACTATATTTAAGTCATTAAACAAAAAAAGCTTTGTTTGTGGTGAAAATGTCATATCTGCTATTGGCATAGTCATGGTGATTGCATTACGAATCGTGTAGTAGTTGATTGAGGTGAGGCTGTCTAGGGTTCTCTGTAGAACTTAGTGATCATGTAATGTTATGTTGATTACTAAACCAGGATGGAATATTTATTCTTAGCATTTTGATTTGGAATATGAATGAACTGTAGTCATTTTATGGTATTCCATGGAGTAATGGGTCTACATTCATACTACTGTAAGAAATATCTAGGTTTAGCTTTTTCCACACATGATTAGTTTTGACTGCCACTGTTCATAACTATACAATTATCTTGGCATGGAATGTTAGATGAAATGTGTCACTTCTTTGGAAAGTACAAATTCTACCATATTTGTGTCAAAGACAGGGCCCCTAGAATAACAATGTCACAAAAAGATGGCATGATGAGGTCTACAACTAAGAAGACAAGAGAGAACATTTTTGATCAGCGCAATTGTGATCTTAAGGTGAGGAGGATAGTAAGCCATCACTAGATAAGCTGATGCTTATCATTCTTGAACACAAAATAATTGGGTGTGCTGAAATTCGACTCACTCAATTCTTTTTTCACCGGGATTGTCTGTGGTCCACCATACTGTAATGCCTGTAGGTAGGGATAGACAAGGACAGTAAGAACTAACCTAAAAGCCAGCCTCTACCTACTTGTAGTATAAGCCCTACTTGGCAGAACCACAAATGGATGGTGATCCCTACTGTAAATAAGTGCAGAGACAGACAAACACTAATAGACAAACAAACATCAAAGCAGAGTCATGCAGAGTGGTTCTGAACCAGACGGGATAAACAGTACCAAACAAGAGACAGAGCGTCGTCAGAAGACAAGCCAAGGTCAGAAGCACAGAGGAATCAATACCCAAATGAAGGAATAGGGAACAAGGAACCTAACTAGTGAGCAAAATAAGACTTTCACTGGCAATGGTATATAGCCAGGAAGGGCGCCCTTCTTTTGCCATCTGCTTTTCCTCCTTTTCCACATCCTCTAATATTGATGATAATATTCCATCAGGAACATCCAGCTCCTCCCCCCTCTGCATTTTGCTGACCTTTCTAGGACATGGAGACATTAAAGGATGATTTGGAAGAAGTAAAGCCAGCAAAAGATGAGGATGGTCATTATTAAGACTTAGCCCTCCTAAGGGGTGCAGAGTGAATGGTATTGGTTGGCATGCTGACACTGGAATAATGAAGTCTTCCATCTTGTTGGTATTGAATAACATATCTTAGTTTACTGATATAGTAGTAAGTAAACTTTGAAACAACACTGGAGAATGTCGCTCTCGTCCACAGGAAACCAGGAGCCCGGACCTCGCCCTGAACCTTGGTGCACAGAAGAGAAAAACGGTCCAGCTTCACTGAAAAACTTGAGGCTTTATTCAATCCCGTGCAGATAAAAACTAACGTACAGCAATGCAAGAAATCGACCGGTTGCGGATCACTATAGGTGCGGATCCTTAGTCATGATGTGCTTTTCTCTTCAGTAGTAAGTAAAGGTAGGAATAAATAAATAAAACTGACTCAGAATAAGTCTTCCAGCACTCTCCATCCTTAGTATTCTTCAATTAATCGTTTTCAGCAACACTGTCCCTAGCGCATGATTGCTTGCCACGTCTCTCCCTATGCTCAACTCTCAGGACAATGGTGGAGGCCGCGCAGGGTGAGGGTTTTATAGGACTGTGACATCACAGGGGATGGCTATCTGCGAATTGGCTGGCTGCAGGGCATTATGGGTGTCCTTGCGATTCTGGGGTTGTCTGCTCTACACTTGGCTTTGTAACACATGCCGCCGTCATTTTAGGAAAACCTGACACATTACTACGAAGAACGACAAAATTCAGATTCTTTGCAAATCGAAGTTTTATCTTTGCTTAACACTAATTAAGACCATAATTACAATAAAAAGGGGAGATGCCACTACAGGAGCTGACATGATTATTGAAAGCAAACTCCGCTAAGGACAAAAACCTCCTCCACTTTATCTGTCAGACACAAAGCATCTTAAAAACTGCTCCAGTAACTGGTTGACCCTTTCAGTTTGTCCTTTTGTCTCAGAATGGAATAAATATGACAAGGACAGTTTGATCCCCATTCTATTATTAAATTCTTTCCAGAATCTTGAGCTGAACTAAACTCCTCAATTTGAGACAAAGGCCTCGGATATCCCATGTAATCTGAGAATACTGTCGACAAGCATGGTAGCTAATTTTTTTGCATCAAGAATTAGGTGACTAGAGTTTAGATTCGGCTGAACTTCACAAAAAAGTTCGGTTTCGGGATCCAAACGTAACCCGAACTTGACTCCGAACACCATTGAAGTCAATGGGGATCCAAACTTTTGGGCACTAAAATGGCTGTAAAAAAGTCCTGGAAGGGACTAGAGGGATGCAAATGGAAGCAAAATGTGGGTAAGTGCCCTGCAAACAAATGGGGATGGGGAAATGACTTTGTAGGCCCCTGGCACCCAGGCAGAGGAGGGGTTTATTGACGGCAAAACGGGGGTTCATGTCATCCACCAATGGAACAGGTGATTTTTAAAAATGTAGGCCCCTGGAATCCAGACAGAGCAGTGGTTTATTCACGGCAAAACGGGGTTCATGTCACCCACAAATGGAACAGCCAATTTTCAGAGATGTAGGAACCTGGCAAAATGGCAGAGCAGGGGTTTTTCACCGGCATAACGGGGTTGATGTCACCCACCAATGGAACAGACAATTATTAAAAATGTAGGCCCCTGGCACCCAGGCAGAGGAGTGGTTTATTCATGGAAAAATGAGGTTTATGTAACCCACCAATGGAACAAGCGATTTTTAAAAATGAAGGCACCTGTCACCCAGGCAGAGGAGGGGTTAAAGGGTTTCTGTCATCAAGTTTTGACATTATAAGCTGTCTGACATTAGCTATGTGCTAATGTCAGAGCAGCTTGATAATGTCCGATTTATATTTTGGCTGAAAAACGTACTTTTATAATATGTAAATTAGCCTCTAGGAGCAGGGGGGGTGTTGCCCTGCTCCTAGCGGCTCCGTGCGGAAACCTGCTGGCACGCCCCTTCTATCTTTTAATGACAGTGCCGGAGGCAGGAGAGGATCGCTGCCCGGCACTGTCAATCAAAGAAAGAAGGGGCATGCCAGTAGGTTGCCGCACGGAGCCGCTAGGAGCAGGGCAACGACCCCCCTGCTCCTAGAGGCTAATTTACATATTATAAAAAGACGTTTTTTTTTAGCCTAAATATACATCAGAAATACATATAAAGCACATTATCAAGCTGATCTGACATTAGCACATAGCTAATGTCAGACAGCTTATAATGTGTAATCCTGGTGACAGAAACCCTTTAATTCATGGCAAAACGGGGTTAAAATCACCCACCAATGGAACAAACGATTATTAAAAATGTAGACCCCTGGCCCCCAGGCTGAGGAGTGGTTTATTCACGGCAAAACGGGGTTCATGTCTCCCACCAATGGAACAGGCGATTTTAAGAAATGTAGGCCACTGGAACCCAGGCATACGAGGGCTTAATTCATGGCAAAACGGGGTTCATGTCACCCACCAATGGAACAGACAGTTTTTAAAAATGGAGGCGTCTGGCTTCCAGGCAGAGCAGGGGTTTTTCACCGGCAAAACTGGGTTGTTGTCAACCACTAATGGAACAGACGATTTTTTAAATGTAGGCCCCTGGCACCCAGGCAGGGAAGGGGTTTATTCACTACAAAATGGGGTGCATGTCACCCACCAATGGAACAGGCGATTTTTAAAAAAGCAATTCCCTGGCATCCAGGCACAGCAGTGGTTTATTCATGGGAAAATGGGGTTCATGTCACCCACCAATGGAACAGACAATTTTTGGAAATGTAGGCCCCTGGCATCCAGGCAGACGACGGGTTTATTCACGGCAAAACAGGGTTCATGTCACCCACCAATGGAACAGACAATTTTTAAAAATGTAGGCCCCTGGCACCCAGGCAAGTGAGGGGTTTATTCATGGCAAAACGAGGTTCATGTAACCCACCAATGGAACAGGCGATTTTTAGAAATTTAGACCCCTTACACCTAGGCAAAAGAGGGGTTCATTCACGGCAAAACGAGGTTCATGTCACCCACCAATGGAACATATGGTTTTTCAAAATGTAGGCCACTGGCACCCAGATAGAGGAGAGGTTTATTCACGGCAAAACAGGGTTCATGTAAACCAGTAATGGAACAGACAATTTTTAGAAATCTAGGACCCTGGCACCCGGGTAGAGGAGGGGTTAATTCATAGAAAAATGGGGTAAAAGTCACCCACCAATGGAACAGACAATTTTAAAAAATGTAGGCCCCTGGCATCCAGGCAGTTGACGGGTTTATTCACGGCAAAACCAGGTTCATGTCAACCAGCAATGGAACAGGACATTTTTTTAAATCTAGACCCCTGGCACCCAGGCAGAGGAGGGGTTCATTCACGGCAAAACGAGGTTCATGTCACCCACCAATGGAACATACGGTTTTTCAAAATGTAGGCCACTGGCACCCAGATAGAGGAAAGGTTTATTCAAGGCAAAACAGGGTTCATATCAACCAGCAATGGAACAGGCGATTTTAAGAAATGTAGGCCACCTGCACCAGGCAGAGTTTGGGTTTATTCACGGCAAAATGGGGTGAATGTCACACATCAATGGAACAGGCGATTATTAAACATGTAGGCCACTGGCATCCAGGCGGAGCAAGGGTTTTTCAAAAGCAAAACTGGGTTGATGTCACCTACCAATGGAACATACAATTTTTTTTTAAATGTAGGCCCCTGGCACCCAGGCACAGGAGGGGTTTATTCACGGCAAAACGGGGTTCATGTCACCCACCAAAGAAACAGATGATTTTTAAAAATGTAGGCCCCTGGCACCCAGGCAGAGGTTGGGTTTATTCAAGGCAAAACTGGGTTCATGTCACCCACCAATGGAACAGGCGATTATTAAAAATGTAGGCCCCTGGCACCCAGGCAGAGGAGGGGTTTATTCACGGCAAAACTGGGTTCATGTCACCCACCAATGGAACAGGCTATTTATAAAAATGTACACCCCTGGCATCCAGTCAGAGCAGGGGCTTTTCACCGGCAAAACTGGATTGATAAAACCCACCAATGAAACAGGAGATTTTTTTAAAATGTAGGCCCCTGGCACCCAAGCCGAGGAGGGGTTAATTCACTGCAAAAATGGTAATATTGCACCTAACAATTTAAAAGAAGATTTTTCAAATTTGCGGTCCCTGTTACTTATGCAGAGCATAAGTGCAGGGTTACTTGACAGCAAAAAATTGGAATATGTCAACCCCTGAACTCCCAGACAGATTAAATATATTATTTTCCCCGTCACATATGCAGCGCAGGCCGCAAAGATAATTCCTGACCTTATAAAATATAATTTTTTCACCATCCATGAATACCATGGATTTAAGTGGTATATTTTGGGGTGTAGGACCTCATCATTGTCAACATCATCGTCCAACAAGTCTTCACCACTGTCCTTTTTGTCAGTCTGCACACCGCAAAAAGCCATAGCAGTTTGCACCCGTGTTTCGTCATCCTCAGAGACGTGCTGCGGTGGTCTTCCCATGTCCTCATCCTCAAACCTAAGTGGTTGGGCATCCGTGCACTCAATCTCTTCCACTTCTGGGACAGGGCTATGGCTATGGCCCTGGGAAACCCTGTCAGCAGAGTCATCAAAAAGAATAAGAGACTGCTGCATGACTTGGGGATCAGATTGCTTGGCTAATTGGCAAGGGGGTGAGGTGAAAGACTGATGGGCATGGGTTGCAGGTGCCAACTATGAGCTTTCAGCAGTGGGAGACAATGTTAAGGTACTGGAGGCACTATCAGCCACCCAATCTACTAGCGCCTGTACTTGTTCTGGCCTCACCATTCGTAGAGTGGCATTCGGGCCTACTAAATAACGCTGCAGGTTCTGTCGCCTATGGAGTTGAGCGGACACCTAGATATTTGGGTTCGATGGGTTCGGCCGAACTTTGGAAAAAAGTTCCAGTTCGGGACCCGAACTTTACCCGAACTTGACCTGGAACCCCATTGAAGTCAATGGGGACCCAAACTTTTGAGCACTAAAATGGCTGTAAAAATGTCATGGAAAGGGCTAGAGGGCTGCAAATGCCAGCAAAATGTTGTTAAGAGCATGGCAAGTGCTCTGCAAACAAATGTGGATAGGGAAATTACTTTAAATAACATAAAATAGGTAGAAATAAAAAATAATAATCTTGATCTAGGAGGACGAGGTCCATATGGAGTAGGAGGTTGAGGAGGCGTCAAAAAGGCGAGACCACCGAAGAGGGGGAGAAAAAAGTGTATCTTTCTAATAATGGCCCATCGATATTATACGTATATCGCCCACTGGCGTTATTATACCTGTTTGTTAGCGAGGCACCTTTTTTGACTTATATATGTGGCTGTCTAGGGGGCATCTATTTACTGTTTCCCACCCTTATATCTGCCCTGTATACGCGACCACATCGGGGTGTATATGAGAAAGATACACTTTTTTCTCCCCCTCTTCGGTGGTTTCGCCTTTTTGACGTTCTGCAATTTGATTATTTATCATTATGTTCCTTCTCCGAGCTCCCCTGATGAAACATTGCTTGGAAACGTGTCACGTCGGGAACTGAGACAAGGACATTTTTCCCTTCAGGGGACCCTCTCTTTTGCATTTTTTTTTGGCCTAGGTTAGACTAGGGACTTGTCCATAGATAGGGACAGGTATCCGGACAGGGTCGCCCCTTTCGGGGCGGGTGCTCTGTATAGATAGGCAGGGACACACTAGCCCCCTTCCCTGTCTGTGTAGGGCATTCTAGGGCTTACCTACATCTGCTCTGCCCCCGTCCTCATCCCTGCAAATTTAAGTCTACCATTATCATCATTGGCCAGCTTGGATCATTCCAGCCATACGGACCTCCGTGGCGGATCTACATCGTGGTCCTCCTCCTGAAATATTATCAGTATACCGTACTCGGACGTCTAGAACTTGGTGAGATGGTTCCATTTTTTATCTTCATCTATTGCTATGTGGCCTAGTGCACTTTTAGTATATTATTATTAAAGGTTATGTTTTAAGTAATTATTCCCTGATTGGGTTTGTCCCAGTCTTCTGATTTTGTGCATATATTTGGGAATTAATAGGTGGTCTCCAATTTCCCACCTTTTTTCTGAATTTGTTTACACTCCAAAAAAGTGTGAACTATCCAAAATACAATCATGAGCAATTGCGCTGCAGTATAACAATGGCTGGTTAGTGCCAGTATACATGCCTATTCTGCACAAGGTACGGACAAGTCCTGAGGGATCCATGCCTGGTTCATTTTAATTAACGTGAGCATGTCCACATTGGCTGTGGACAGGCGGCTGCGCTTGTCTGTGATGACGCCCCCTGCCGTGCTAAACACACGTTCAGATAATACACTGGCTGCAGTGAAGGCCAGCACCTCCAAGGCGTAAAGGGCAAGCTCAGGCCATGTGCCCAATTTGGAGACCCAGAAGTTGAAGGGGAAGACCTG
Source organism: Bufotes viridis (assembly GCA_033119425.1). NCBI lineage: Eukaryota > Metazoa > Chordata > Amphibia > Anura > Bufonidae > Bufotes > Bufotes viridis. The sequence continues at coordinate 462,106,666 of CM065592.1, read as the reverse complement.
TCATTCAGTACGTGTAGGCGTGTGCACACATACTGCTCCACCATGTTGGTGAAATGCTGCCTCCTGCTAAGACGTTCCATATCAGCTGGTGGTGCTGGTTGTTGTGGCGTGACAAAGCTTTTCCACATGTCGGCCATGCTAACCCTGCCTTCTGAGGTGCTAGCGGTGCCCCAGCTGCGTTGGCAAACACTTCCTAGTCCTCTGCCTTCGCCTTGTTCTTCCACTGTGCCTCCGCTGTCAGGTTGGAATGCCACCAGCAGCGTGTCTACCAGCGTGCGCTTGTACTCACGCATCTTACGATCACGCTCCATTGACGGAATTAAGGACGGTACGTTGTCCTTGTAATGGGGATCCAGCAATGTGGCCACCCAGTAATCAGCACAAGTTAGAATGTGGGCAACTCTGCGGTCGTTGCAGAGACACTGCAGCATGTAATCGCTCATGTGGGCAAGAAAGCTGTTCTCTGTGGGAGGTGTATTGTCTGTGTCCTCTGTATCCCCCCATCCACGCACCAGTGGTGGCCATGAGCTGGTCTGGGTGCCACCCTGCTGTGAACATGGTTCCTCCTCCTCCATCTCCCCCTCCTCATCCTCCAGAACTGTGCCCTGGCTGGACAATTGTGTACCTTGGGTTTGTGTGTGCAGGAACCCACCCTCGGTGCCACTTTGGATTGACTGGCCGGAAACCCTACGAAATGATCCCTCTTCCTCCTCCTCCTCCTGTGCCACATCCTCTTCCATTATCGCCATGAGTGTTTTTTCAAGGGGGCATAGAAGTGGGATAGTAACGCTGGAGTACTCGAAACAGCGCAACAAGGAACACAGGTCTCGCCTACTCGCACCTGAGGAAGGGGTTTCACTTGTGCGTGTAGCTGGCACAGATCGATCACGTCCTCTCCCTGCAACAGGAGCTCCACCAGCAACACCACGACCTGGGCCACGTCCCTTATTTTTTGAATTCAGGATCTTGCCCTAAATGGGTGTTTAATTAATAGTAGAAAAAAACAACAGTATGTAAAGTGTGTATCTCACATGGCCTGAACCAGACTAGGCCTCAATTAAAGATTTCTTTGCACAAAATAGCTGTATTTCAAAAGGCTATATTTCAAATGGCTGTATTTCAAATGGCTGAATCAAACCCCTGTATGTATAGGGGGTATCTCACACGGTCTGAACCACTGTAGGCCTGAAGTAAATATATCTTTGCACAAAAAGCCTGTATTTCAAAAGGCTATATTTCAAATGGCTGTATTTCAAATGCCTAATTCAAACCCCTGTATGTATAAGGGGATCACACACGCCCTGAATCAGTGTAGGCCTGAAGTAAATATATCTTTGCACAAAAAGGCTGTATTTTAAATGGCTGTATTTTAAATGCCTAATTCAAACCCCTGTATGTATAGGGGGGATCACACATGCCCTGAATCAGTGTAGGCCTGAAGTAAATATATCTTTGCACAAAAAGGCGGTATTTCAAATGGCTGTATTTCAAATGCCTAATTCAAACCCCTGTATGTATAGGGGGGGATCACACACACCCTGAATCAGTGTAGGCCTGAAGTAAATATATCTTTGTACAAAAAGGCTGTATTTCAAATGCCTAATTCAAACCCCTGTATGTGTAGGGGAGATCTCACAGGGCCTGAACCTCTGTAGGCCTGAATTCAATATTGGTGCACCAAATGGCGGTATTTTAAAATCTCTGAATGTAACCCAAATGTATTAAGGGTGTATCTCACAATGACATCTGCATCAAAGACTGGCAACTAAATTTTTTGGGCCCAAACGACTGTTGTTTAACAACTGAATTTGACAGCAGTATATAAGCCTGTAATTTCACACGTGCTGATGCTGCATGGCCTGAAAATAGTGTGTTTTTTTCTAAAAAGTGTGTTTTACAAACCCCAGAAAATGATGGGTGTATTTCTAACATAAGTTGCACACGGACTAGTACAAATGTTGTACATTGCCCCAAAAGTCTTTTCTTGAATTTAACACTTGCAGATCTGAAAAATACTGTTTTTGGGAAAAAAGTGTGTTTTCAAACCCCAGAAAATGATGGGTGGATTTCTAGCTTAAAGGGGTTGTCTGGGATTGGGGAAATTGGTTTAATGGTTTAACAAGCACATAAATATCCCCTACATGACTGTCCTACCTTTCCCATACTTTTCTGATGCCCTGTATTCCTGACACAAATTCTCACCTGGAAGGTAGTCTTTTCTCACAGTCAGTGACATACCGGGTCCCTTCTGCAGAGCGAAACTGCTTCTTCCACTTCCCAGGGAGCCCGGTGATGTCACTATCAGCAGAAAGCATTATGCAGAGCACTCGGAGGGGCAGTACCTCGGCAGCCACAGATCACGCTAAGCCACGCCCCTCCGGTCCGGTGACGTCACCGGGCAGGGCATGTTGTTCACAATGTATGATGCAAGGGAACTATGCTAATTAGCATAGTAAACGCCTCCAATGCAGGCAAACGGGCTGGAGATAGAAGCAATACTCGGACCTAATCACTTTTCAAAGGACTGAGCCAGGAGGAGTTTATTGTTTATTGGGCGTTACTAAGGGGGAGGAAAATGTGCGGCAGGAGGCGGAATCTGATTCAAGGGGGGCGGATGCATGGAGGACGTGGCGATGTGTGTCAGGAGGCGGAATAACAATAAGGGGCGGAGTCACGGCGGAGATGAGAGTCGTCTGACAGCACGCAATCCCGTGATGGGACCCACAGTGCAGAGCGGCAGGAAGTTAGACAAAAATAAACAGAGATGTAAACAGTGTGGGGGGACCATCGGAGCTGCGTAGACATGGCGAAAATACCTTAAATCATATGGGGGGGGACCTAGAATCACCTGTTAACAGTGAGTACACTTAAAAAAAAAAAAAAAAAAGTTGATTCTGGAAAACCCCCTTTTAATTGCACACTGACTAAGGGTACTTTCACACTTGCGTTGGTGCGGATCCGTCTGTTTATTTGCACAGACGGATCCGCACCTATAATGCAAACGTTTGTATCCGTTCAGAACTGAACCGTTTGCATTAGTTTTAAAGAAAAATGACAAAAACTGTCATGTTTCTTCAGGTGCTAGAATGTCAGGATAGTATAAAAAAAAAATAAATGACACCATTTTAGAAAGAAGACACCCCAAAGTATTCGTGGAGGGGCATGGTGAGTTCATGTATCATTTCATTTTTTTTCACAAGTTAGCGGAAAATGACACTTTCTGAGGAAAAAAATAAAATAATAAAGTTTCCATTTCTGCTAACTTCTGGCAAAAAAATAAAAAATCTCCCACGGACTCACTATGCTCCTCAGTGAATACCTTGGGGTGTCTACTTTCCAAAATGGTGTCATTTGTGGGGTGTGTTTACTGTTTTGGCATTTTGGGCGGGGCTAAATTGGGAGCAGCCCTGTAAAGCCTAAAGGTACTCGCTGGAATTTGGGACCCTTTGCGCACCCAGGCTGCAAAAAAGTGTTACTCATGTGGAATCGCCGTACTCAGAAGAAGTAGGGCAATGTGTTTTGGGGTGTATTTTTACATATACCCATGCTGGGTGAGAGAAATATCTCTGTAAATTGTTAACTTTGTATAAAAATGTTTTAAAAAGTTGTCATACAGAGATATTTCTCACACACAGTATGGGTATACGTAAAAATAAATCCCAAAACACATTGCCCGACTTCTTCTGAGTACGGCGATACCACATGTGTGACACTTTTTTGCAGCCAAGATGCGCAAAGGGGCCCTAATTCCAATGAGTACATTTAGGATTTCACAGGGCATTTTTACGCATTTGGATTCCAGACTTCTTCTCACGCTTTAGAGACACCTGAAATGCTAGGGCAGTATAAATACCCCTCAAGTGACCCCATTTTAGAAAGAAGACACCCCAAGGTATTCTGTGATGGGTATGGTGAGTTCATGTAAAATTTTATTTTTTGTCACAAGTTAGTGGAATATGAGACTTTGTAAAAAAAAATAAATAAATTCCGCTAACTTGTGCCAAAAAAAAAAAAATTCTGTGAACTCGCCATGCCCCTCACGGAATACCTTGGGGTGTCTTCTTTCCAAAATGGGGTCACTTGTTGGGTATTTATACTGTCCTGGCATTTTAGGTGCCCTAAAGCATGAGAATCCAAATGCGTAAAAATGCCCTGTGAAATCCTAAAGGTACTCATTGGAATTAGGGCCCCTTTGCGCATCTTGGCTGCAAAAAAGTGTCACTCATGTGGTATCGCCGTACTCAGGAGAAGTAGGGCAATGTGTTTTGGGGTGCATTTTTACATATGCCCATACTGTGTGTGAGAAATATCTCTGTAAATGACAACTTTTTAAAAATTTTTATACAAAATTGTCAATTTACAGAGATACACAATTTACAAAAATACACCCCAAAACACATTGCCCTACTTCTTCTGAGTACAGCGATACCACATGTGTGACACTTTTTTGCAGCCAAGATGCGCAAAGGGGCCCTAATTCAATGAGTTTTTTTTAGGAGGGCATTTTTACGCATTTGGATTCCAGACTTCTTCTCACAATTAGAACGAACAGAAATACATAAACCGTGATACCAGGTCTCCACGTATTGAATTTTAATTTAAGTCCTGCATGTGGTAGACTCTAAAACATATACCTTTAATGATATGCATTAAAAATGGCAGTAGCCCCGATTTTCTAAGGGTGCGTGCGGCGTGACGTCATGACGTAGGCGCGCTGCATCTCCCCGCCTCCCCCTCCGCGTCCCTCGTGTGTAGCGCTCTCCCTATCCGCCGGCGATGCAAGCCCGACTCCGGCCCTTGGTGGAGTGGAGCGTCGGATATAGACGCCGGGTATAGAGCCGGGTGTTGAACACTGGAGCACTGTTGGCGTTGTTGGCACCCTGGCTCATTACCTCTGAAACGGCTTGTAGGGGCTTGTACAGGTTACTATCAGCCTCCAGGGGAAAGGGGCTGCCCCTGGGAGAATAGCTGCCGCCATTTAGTCGGTCGTAGCATTAGACCGCTGGACAGAAAGGGACGGCAGCGTGGACGTTTGTGGCATGTGGTGAGGCACTGCGATCTATCCCCCTGTCTTCTTTGTGGATTATATCTGAGGATCCCTGTGTGACGGAGATGGTGATGATGCGATGATACCCTGGTCGTAGATGTGCCCCTTTGCCTTATCTGGGTTACCTGGATTATCCTGAACGGCTGAACTTCTGAACCTCTGGTCCTGGAGTGGTGATCCGGCCCCGCGGCAGCGCTTCCTGGTGTCCCTTTGGTTACACGACTGGAGACATTGAGAAGCAGCAAAGCAGGAACGCAGGAAAATCTGGGCAAGTGCTGGCAAGTACTGTGGATTTATCTATGTCGGTTGTAATTGATTTGAGGCATAAGTAAAGTTGGTGCACCATTTGTTGATACAGAGGAACCCGGGGAAAACGGGCCCCGACTTTTACATATCCGAAAAATCTGTATTTGGTCCATAGCAGCTTTTATATGCCTATACGCCTATATATGTAGGGCTATGTCAAGGCCCTAGATGAACTCAAACTGGAACTGTAGTTTCACGGAAGAAGAAAGAAGCAAAAGCAAAGCAAAGACTCTGAGACATTGGGGAGGAACTTTTTTTTTTTTTTTTTTTCTCCCTTTTTTTTTTCTTTTTTTTTTCTTCTCTACCGATCATTGCAGGCAAATATATCTGATCGATAGACATAGATACTATTGATATTGTGTATAAGATTGTACTGCACCAATTGAGGGATTGTTTTGGAATTTGGGAATTACTCTTATCAAGAGCTAGAGATGGGCCCCAAAATTCAAAGTCGTAAGTCAGCAGGGGGCACTTCAGGCACAAATTCCTCTCCCAAGGGAGCAGGGTTAGGTAGCCCTACTAATAAAATTGATAGATTTCTAAAGTCCCCCCAAAATAAAATAACCAGATTAGCTCAAAGAGCCTATAAGGAAACTCATGTAGATAGGCCAGAACTGCAAAATGCGGAGAATGATAATGAGAAACAACTACCGTCGGGGGATACTTCCAGGATAGATAAGATAGATCAGAAGCTGTCAAATATACTTGATGCAGTTCAGATGACCAATTCCTCACTAGGAGATTTGGCAGCCCAAATGGCAAAAGTACAATCGGATGTCTCTTTAATTAGAGATGATATGAATAAAATGCGTGATAAGATTAAGGACTTGCAGGTAGTGACAAAAACGCTTACTAGTGAACTTGAAGTAGTGAAAAAACAAGTGGGGAATATTGAGATGGAGAAGAAGAGCTTGCTAGCAAAGGTCACAGAACTGGAAGACAGGTCGCGCCGCATGAATATTCGGGTGGTGGGATTCCCGGAGGGCTCAGAGAAGAATGATCCTGCCGGGTTCACTCAGAAATGGTTAACAGAAGTTTTTGGTAAATGTGAGCTAGTGCAGAATCTTGTAGTAGAAAGAGCGCACCGAATCCCATTTAAAAAACCGTTACCGGGCGGCACTCCTAGGGCGATGCTTATAAAATTGCTGAACTCTCGGGATCGAGATGTAATTATGCAATTTAAAAGGCAACTGGGCAGAATTGAATATGAGGGTAATCAGATTGAAATATACCCGGATTACTCTAGGAACACTCAACTCAGACGTATTGGATTTAAGGAAGTTAAAAAAAGAATGGCAAAGGTCGGAATTAAATATTCCTTGTTATATCCAGCAAAAATGAGGATAATTTATGGTGACCAAACTTTGTTTTTTGCTTCCCCGGAGGAAATCTCAGAGTGGTTGGATAGGAAGGGAATAGATATCTGAATGTTATGGTTTTGTGATGTGGGACGTGGAAGAAGGGGGGGGGGGGAGAAGAAGGCACAGGATAAGAGGTCAGAGGGATTGTATGTCTCTCTTTCCAGGTTAGGATGTGGGGGGGAAATGGGTGGGAGGTTTGGGAAGGGGTCATGGTCGGTTCAGATGGGGAGAGGATGCACTGTAAGAAAAGAAAGAAAGAAACAGGGAAAGGAAAGAGAAGGGAACAGAGTAATAAATGGATAAAAAGGAAAGAGGGGAAAAGGAAAGATAAGGAAAAGGTTAGATGGTACGGATATTGACATGGAATGTCCGGGGAATGGCTGACAAGGTGAAACGGATGGCGATTTTTGATGTAGTATCCCGACATTTACCAGCAATTGTTGGATTATTAGAAACGCACCTGATTAAGGATAATACCCCTAAAGTAAATAAGAGGTGGGCCAAATTGGAATACCATTCATGCCTGTCATCATATTCCCGGGCGTTAGTGTTTTTATTCATAACAAGGTGGATTTTGTTCCCATTAAAAATAAATGTGATAATGCCGGTAGATTTGTTTTTCTATATGGAAAGCTACAAGGAATTTTATGTATATTGGCATTTGTTTATATCCCGCCCCTTCTCTATTAATATCCTGGTCAAGCTATCAGAGTTTATTATGGACCTTCCTGAATGCCCAGTTTTTGTCTCTGGTGATTTTAATGAAGTAATGAATCTCAAGTTGGACCGAGTATCCTCTCAATTGAGGTATAGGAAAGATCAGGGAGATACAGGGCTAAAATACTTTTGTGATGAAATGATGTGGTTAGACACATGGCGAGTTTTAAATGGAGATAAATATGTCTACTCTTGTTTTAGTAGAGCGGGGGTAGTTAAGTCCAGAATAGATATGGTCCTTGCTAACATAGATTTCATAGCATTAATAGAGAATATGAAATATGAGAATCACTCTATCTCCGATCATACACCAGTAGTGGTCACGTTGAAAATAAAACTGCAAAGTGAGAAGATCAAGAGATTTAAGTTAAATCCACACTGGCTCAAAATGATTGACGATAGAATGATAATTATTAAACAGTTTCAAGAATTCTGGGATATTAATTATGGCTCAACACATATTGCTTTTGTGTGGGACGCTTTTAAAGCCTATGCTCGCGGGATATTTAGCTCAAAGATAAGGGGTAAAAAGAAACAATTTGCTGAAGAAGAAAAAGCCCTGAGGAACAACATGAGAGAGGCACTTGAAAAATCAGTATGTAATAACTCAAAAGAAAACTCAGAATTGCTTGAAAAAGCTAGAGTAAAATACAGTAAATATATGATAGAAAAAGCTCAGGAACGCCTTTTCTTTTCTGGGGTAAAATCCTTCAGGCGGGCTGGTAAACCGGGATCCCTGCTCGCTTCAAGGATTCAGAACCAGAGGTGCCCAAACAGAGTAAATAAGATTAGGATAAGTGATGGGGAAGTGGTGCGGGAACAGCCAAAAATTCAGGAAGTCTTTGTGAAATATTATCAACAATTATATACTAGTGAAAGTTCCCCCTCTCCGGAAGAGATTGAGAATTTTCTGGATACAGTTCCAATCCCTCATATTTCTCTAGAAGAGAATGAGATACTGAACCGTCCTATAGGATTAAGAGAGCTTTGTCAAACATTGGATACTATAAAGGGAAACTCTTCCCCGGGGCCAGACGGGCTCCCTTTTGAATTTTACCGAGAATATAAGGATTTCTTGATGCCCAGGTTGTTGGAGCTTCTTGATAGATCTCTGGCGGAGGGGACTCTTCCCCCTTCAATGATGGAAGCAGTTATTATATTGATTTTAAAAAAAGGGAAAAAAGAAGAAGAGGTGGGATCATATCGTCCCATCTCGCTGTTAAATACAGATTGCAAGATATTTGCGAAGACTCTGGCAATAAGATTAGGGGGAGAGTGTTCCAGGAATTGAATAAACAGACCTCGCTATCTGTCCCATTGGACGGTGGTTTGGCGTTTCTTGGAATACTCCCTCCCATGATCCATAATAAGAACCCGATAAAGGAGATTTGGAATAGAGGTCTCGTAGCCGCACGAGTAGTATTGGCACGAGAATGGGGATCAAACACTCCACCCTCCTTTAAGAGCTGGGAGAATTTATTGATATGTATATTGAAATATGAGGAATGTATAAGACGGTTTAATATTTAATATTAATATTTAATATTATTGAATGTTTGAAAACCTATTTTTTTTCTTTTTTTTTCCACTGACCCGACCAAGATGGGGGGGAGGGCGGGTGGGAAAGGGAAGGATGGGGAAGGGAGGGAAAATTGTAGAGACTATATATTATGAATTGTTATAATCATGTATTTAAATAAGAAGTAATCGCATGAAATGTTGTAATATACTTTTTGAAAAAAAAAAAAAAAATGGCAGTAGCCAAGTGACTAAATAGCAAACAAAAATAATTCCCTTTCAATTGGTGAAAACAATTTACACCATGTATGGGCCCCAGGGTGTGGGTGGGAAAGTATGAGCGGAGGGCGGCTAGGGGGGACAGGTAAGATATCCCTACTCTATACCTTGATTATCCCTGAGCCCGAGGGACTGACCTGATAGTGGTGAGCCCTAGTCCTCGTACCTACCCCTATAACCCTGGATTGCCCTAAAGTAACCCGATCGCCCCAACGCGTTTTCCCCTTATTTAGGGTTCATAAGGAGGTCAAACAAAGACAGGTCAGAAAGATAATCAAATGTTATAACAGTAATGGTATAAGAGGGAGCTGGCTGTAGCCAGCGGTACCTAATACAAATGAGGCAGTACTTGTCCAATGACAGATCTATAAATCAAAAGGAAACATAATCCCAAATCAGGTATACACCAATGTAGAACATTAAAATCAAATCATAGGATAGTGTTTAGCGACCTACATATAGTGGCAGCCCCTCAGGTGCCCAGCTCCCTCATGGGTCCAATACATGTGGTATCGCCGTACTCAGGAGAAGTAGGGCAATGTGTTTTGGGGTGTATTCTTTCATATACCCATGTTGGGTTAGAGAAATATCTCTGTAAATTGACGACTTTGAATAATAAAAAAGTTGTCGTTTACAGCAATATTTCTCACACAAAGTATGAGTATATATAAAAATACACCCCAAAACACATTGCCCTACTTCTCCTGAGTATGGCGATACCACATGTGTGACACTTTTTTGCAGCCAAGATGCGCAAAGGGGCCCTAATTCCAATGAGTACCTTTAGGATTTCACAGGGCATTTTTACGCATTTGGATTCTCACGCTTTAGGGCACCTAAAATGCCAGGGCAGTATAAATACCCCACATGTGACCCCATTTTGGAAAGAAGACACCCCAAGGTATTCCGTGAGGGGCATGGCGAGTTCACAGAAAAAAAAAAATTTTGGGCACAAGTTAGCGGAAATTTATATATTTATATATATATATATTTTTTTACAAAGTCTCATATTCCACTAACTTGTGATAAAAAAATTAAATTTTACATGAACTCACCATACCCCTCACGGAATACCTTGGGGTGTCTTCTTTCTAAAATGGGGTCATATGTGAGGTGTTTGTACTGCCCTGGCATTTGAGGGTATCCGCAATCATTACATGTATGGCCAGCATTAGGAGTTTCTGCTATTCTCCTTATATTGAGCATACGGGTAATGAGATTTTTTTTTTCCGTTCAGCCTCTGGGCTGAAAAAAAAATAAAAATGAACGGCACAGATTTTTTCATTCGCATCGATCAATGTAGATGAAAAAATCTCTGCCAAAATCAGTGACTGCGGCACGGTGGGATGGGCGCTAACTACCTAACAAGTAACTAACTAACTGGCGGTGATAAGGGACCCTTATGCCCCATTCACACGTCCGCAATTCTGTTTGCGGAACGGAATTGCGGACCTATTCATTTCTATGGGGACTGACTTTGTCCCGCTCGGATCCAGAATTGCGGATCCGCACTTCCGGGTCTGCGCTTCCGTTCCACAAAAATATAGGATATGTCCTATTCTTGTCCGCAATTGCGGACAAGAAAAGGCATTTTCTATATAGTTCTGGCAATGTGCGGATCTGCAAAATGCGGAAAGCACATTGCCGGTGTCCGTGTTTTGCGGATCCGCGGATCCGTGGATCCGTAAAACACATGTGGACATGTGAATGGAGCCTTACAGGGGGGTGATCAGTGACAGGGGGGTGATCAGGAAGTCTATATGGGGTGATAAGGGGTTAACAAGGGGTTAATAAGTGACAGGGGTGGTGGTGTAGTGTGGTGCTTGGTGCTACTTTACATAGTTACCTGGTCCTCTGGTGGTCGATCCCAGCAAATGGGACCACCAGAGGACCAGGTAGCAGGTATATCAGACGCTGTTAACCAAACAGCGTCTGATATACATTTTTGAAGCGATGTATTTTACAGCTACAGTCTGCCAGCGATTGATCATCACTGGCAGGCTGTAGTATAACTGCCAAGCTGTGCGCTGCTGTGAACGCGCATGCGCACGTGCATTCACAGCAAATCTCGCGTCTCGCGAAATGACGCACGGATGCGTCCAGGAGGAACAAACCTGCCGCCTGGACGCATCCGTGTGTGTAGCGGTCGGCAGGCGGTTAACCAAACTACAGAAATGCAGCATGTCACCCCAAAAATTATAAAACAGGTTTTTTAGCATTGTATACAAACGAGCTCTGTGGCACAACAGTACAGGTTTATTAAACCAACTACAGAAATGCAGTATGTCACCCCAAAAATTGAAAATATGTTTTTGTGCGTTGTATGCAAAACTGCTCTGTGGAACAACAATACAGGTTTATTTCCCCCAAATGCACAAATGCTGTATTTCACTGCTAAATTTTAAAATAGGTTTTTCAGCGTTGTATGCAAACATGCTCTGTGGCACAACAGTACGGGTTTATTAACCAAACTACAGAAATGCAGTATGTCACCCCAAAAATTATAAAACAGTTTTTTTAGCGTTGTATGAAAATGTGCTCTGTTGCATAACAGTACGGGTTTATTATAGCAGCTATAGAAATGCCCTATGTCACCGCAACATTTTAAAATAGTTTTTTCAGTGGTGTATGCAAACGTGCTCTGTGGTACGACAGTACGGGTTTATTACAGCAACTACAGAAATGCACTAGGTCACCGCAAAATTTTAATATTGGTTTTTCAGTGGTGTATGCAAACGTGGAACTACAGTAATGATGTCACTCCAAAATTATAAAATAGGTAATGCACGTGGACTTGACCTGCCAGAAAAAAGGAAGTTTTCCTCCACTGAGCTACCAAAAAATAATTTGACTGATGTCCCTGGCAGGCTGGCACACATGCAGGTATGGATTAAAAATTATTTTGCACAATCACTGGGCTCAAGCCGCAGCATCCTATCCCTACACTGAGAAGATCTGAATGACGCAGAAGAAATCACTGAACAACGAACCCGAACCTGAACTTTTACGGAAATTCGGGTTTGGGTTTGTGTGCAAAAAAACATAATGTTCGGTACGCACCCGAACTTTACAGTTCGGTTCGTTCAACCCTACAGGTAACTCATTTTATGGAACTTGTGAATGAACACCCAGTCTTCCCCCGGGAGGGAGGAAGGTCAGTAATCAAATCCATTGAGATGTGGGCCCAACGTCTCTATAGAATGGGCAAGGGGCAAATTAGACCCGAAGGGTGTCTCCTGAGTACCTTGGCCCTTGAGCAAACATCACATGCCAATTTAAAGGCAGCCCTATCTCATGATCAAGTAGGCACCCAGTAGCCTCTGGAGACTACATTTTTAATCCTAATAATTCCTAGATTACCTGCAAGTACAGAGCAATGAGATTCCTCCAAAACTTTAAGGGGAAAATTTGGAGGAACAAACAATTTACCAGATTATTGGGAGCAAAATCCTGACAACATTGTATTTCAGAGGCAATATCAGGATTAATGGCAGCAATGACAATATCAGGAGAAAGACTATTACCATGTTCAGTACTGATAAAATCACAAGTACCAAAACTACCTGATAAGGTATCCATTTTCACATTATCTAGAATGGCAAGTAACAATAAAATGTAATTAGGTGAAGAAGGCCTAAGCGTGCTTGTCTAGGATTCAAGTGCTAAGCAGTGTCCAGATATGTCAGGTTCTTGTGATCCCTAAATACAATGATCTGGTGGTGGGCTCCTTCTAAGAAATGTCACCATTCTTCAAAAGTCCATTTGATAACCAGAAGTTCCCGATTGCCAAATGCATAGTTCCTCTCAGAGGAGGAACATTTTCTTGAGAAAAATGCACATGACTAAAGATTAGTTAAGTAAAATTACCCCTGAGACAGGACTGCACCCATGCCTAGCTTAGAAGCATACACCTCAACAATGAATGGTTTGGTGACATCAGGCTGAATAAGCATGTGTGCGTGAATGAACCTTTTTTTCAGTGTTTCGAAGGCTGACAAAGCATCAGGTGTTCACCTGATGCTTTGTCAGCCTTCGAAACACTGAAAAAAAGGTTCATTCACGCACACATGCTTATTCAGCCTGATGTCACCTGATGTAAGTCAGTCAAAGACTTGGAAATAATTGAAAAATCTTTAATGAGTTTTCGATACTACTTTACAAAACCGAGGAATCACTGAAGAGCCTTTAGAGAAGAAAACATAACCCAATCAGCTACAGCTTGAACTTTAGCAGGGTCCTTTCAAAAACTTTGGGGTAATAATAGCAGTGTCGGACTGGGGTGACTAGGGCCCACCAATAAAACTCATTCTGGGGGCCCACTGTACAGTGACATGCAAATATGACCTGCTCACACAGAGGCAGACATCAACAAGATGGTTATTTGGGATGCTGTGCTAGTGGACTGGGGGCCCACCATTCTCAGTGGCCCACTGGGGGATTCCCCATTTTTCTCAAGAGCTCACCAGGGGATTTCCCTGTGGGCTAGTCCGAGCCTGGGTTACCGGATATAACCCAGGAAGGAAACTTCTATGTTTTGTTTTTACGATGTTCACTATATAGTAAAATTGACCTGTGCTCTTCAATCTATGGGCCAGTAAAATAATACCACATTTTGATGCTTTTTCTTGTGTTTTCATACAGAAAAAAAATTTAGATTTAGAATAATACTACATTTGGAAAAGTCAATTAATCTATTTTCTACTGTGGAGCAATATCCCAGAAACGATGGCTAAAATTTCAAATGGAATTTTATTTATCCTTGGTATGACATGCAGATTCTTTTTTTTTTCTAATTGAATTACATACCTAAAAATACAGATTAATTTTACATAATTTGGCCATATAATTTATACATCAAATGAAAGTGACAGACAAGCAGTTATCAGAGTAAATTTGCACTTGGCAGATATGTTGTAGAAAATCAGTTCTATTCATCTGACAAATCTGGCACGTGTGAATACAACATAGCCTATGAAATAAATAACTGGTCTAAATAATAAAGATAGTCTGCAGGCTTTTGTCTACAAGTTCACTTTTAAATTGCTCACACTTGCTTTTAACCATTCATAAACTCCAGTAATTTAATTGACTTTACAATGAAGGCAAAAATACTTTAGCATCACTGTCAACCTATTTTGCTATTTAAAATTGAGTTGTTTTTTTTCCCTGAAAGGGGTTTTTCACCCCTAGGGACCATTTCTACAGAGCCCCCAATGTGGCCCCCACTACTGGTTTCCAGCTACATTGCTATCCTGCTGGCTTTGCAGGTCCCAGGTTTCTCGCATCATGATCCATTTAGATGTGGGCAATGTGACTGCTGTAGCCAATGACTGGTTGCAGCAGTGACATTTCACCGATGCGCCAACTCACTGGGTCAGGTGATACCTGGATAACACGTGACCATGGTGGTCATTGACTGTAGCAGTTACATGACCCACTCAACGTGGATGTAGCAGGCACCCAATGGAGGGGTCGGGTAAGTATGATTACCACCGCGGGTCCAGTCATGCTGGGGTGATCTGTAGAAAACATCCACAGGAGTGAATAACTATTTAGTTTTTTTGTCTGTGTTGGTTTTTAGGATTTTGGTGAGCTACAAAAATAACTGTAACTAAGCGAACCTCTGCACAGGAAAATCTGGTCAAGAGGTGTGATGTGGTTCTCATTCAGGAGAAGGGACAGGAAAAGGAGGATAAGAATATGGTGGCAAGTCATACTGTCTGAAAAAGGTGAGCACCATGCATTCATGTGAGCTGACACACTATCACATATCAGGTGTAATAGGGACATTGAAGAGCAAGTACCATATTAGACTAGAGAAAAAAACAGTTATACTTTGTCTTCTAACAAGCAATGAATGGGGAGATCGCTGGATTCATGTGAGGTACAGGGCTGCTTCTAATTCTAGTTAGAAGGAGGTTGTCATGTACTTAATGATATCTGATGTATCATTTTTTTACATTAATCATGGAATACACCATTTAAAGCCACTGTTGACTGGACTACGGTGATGAGCTCTGATCTAACATCAGATTATCTACTCGTGAATTTGTCAAATGAACAGACAAGAGAGGTAGTTAGTAAGCATCTGACATGATTGAGAGAAGTACTGTCTTCCTTTAGAATAGTCCATATGCTTACCTTTTATTGCAACATGGGTTATAACTATTGAAGAGTGAAGTTCTTCAAAATTCGATTCGGCTGCTTCGCTGAATGTTACAAAAAAATTACCTTTTTGATTAATTACTTCGTCATGAAGCACATTTTTTTGTAAGTAGCGGGTGCAATGAACCTTTCACTGAACCCTTCAGATGCCACGTTAATCACTGATCGCGGCAACTGGGATCAATATTAAAGCATTTTAGTAGTTGGTAATAAAAAAAAAATTGTACTTAAAATTTGATTTGCCGAGAAGCTGAATTTCCTCATGCTTCATGGTAACAAGTTGATTTTCCCTGAAATGGCAGTAAAAATTAAAAAAATCATACTTACCTCATCCATTTGAGCACAAAAAGGCCACTGTGGTGCAAGACCTTCAATCAAGATGGCAGTGGCGGCTTCTTCATGTTCAAATTGATGAGGTAAGTATGATTATTTTTATTTTTACTGCCATTTCAGAGAAAATCGACTCGTTACCATGAAGCACAAGGAAATTCAGCTTCTCGGCAAATTAAATTTTTCCTGAAATTCGGATCGAAGTCCACTTAGTTAACTTCGAATTGCTCAACGCTAGTTATAATGTTTCTTTTTGTATTGTGATTCTTGATTGCTTGAGCCAGGTTTTAATGGTTCTATTAAATCTATATTTCAGGGAAATCATCTCTCAAAGGTGGGTGTTCTGATAAGCCTATGATAGACTTGTATTATAAACAGCAGCCAACCTGAGGAGACAGAGCAGCAGGTAGAAAGAACAGAGCAGCATTCTAAACCAATTACGAGACAAAGGGTGTGTCCCAGACTACTTCAGACTCCCTGTAGACACTGTAGCAAAACTATAGTCACAGTTCTTCCTTAACAAATTGGGAATAAAAAGCAAGACATAGCAAGTAAGCATGATGTATAGATATTACATGTGATTTTTTTAGCTCAAGATCAGACATTCACTTTTACAGATACTTATCTATTCTTGAATACTGTCTTGGAGAAAGAAAACAAATAGGTTGAACATACTGACCTACATTTACTAATGTGAGTGCACCTATATTTTAACTTAAATTGTGTCAGAAAGTAGCACAATTTGGCTCATCTAATTTACCGAAAGTTTCTACATCTAGTCAAAAAAGGGGTGTACCTAGAAATGGGTGGAGCTTCAGGAGAAAGGGTGTGGCCTAAATTCAATGTTCTGTACCACAATTCTAGAGTACAATTCTGTCTCAAAGTAAGCCAATCAAAAGTTGATTTAGGCCTCTTGCACACGAACTTTGTGCGTCCGTACCGTGCATTGGGGACCGCAATTTGCGGTCCCCAATGCATGAGTAATGTCTGTGCGATGGCAGGGACGGATCGAGACCCATTCAACTTGAATGGGTCCGTGATCCGTCCGCACAACAAAAAAATAGAATAAGTTCTATTTTTTTGCAGTGCGGAGGCATGGACAGAAATACCACGGAAGCACTCCGTAGTGCTTCTGTGGGATTCTGATCCGTGCTTCCGTTACCCATCTCCGTTATTGCGGACCCATTCAAGTGAATGGGTCTGCATCCGTGATGCAGAGTGCACACAGGCTGGTGCCCGTGTATAGCCAACCCGGCCACGGGCACACAACCTTCGTGTGCATGAGGCCTTAGAGTCAGAGAAATGTGTACATTCCTGAACCAGATTTATCATTCAGCCTGAGCCCCTGTGATAAATCTGGTGAAGGTCTAGACAGCCGGTCTAAGATTGTGCCATCTATAGGCTAAGTATGTCAGCCCCATGTAAATCTTTTTCAATTATAAAAAAAAATTATTCCCTTTAATATTAAAAACTTTTTTGGTATAGAAAATGACTTTCTACACCAAAATTTCACCATAGTAAGGTTCAATAATATTCAGGCCCCTAACATAAAAAAGATCCCAATTCTCCTCCATTAGATATTTTATGTGGACGGTCAGAGTTTATATAGCCTTTGGCAATCATTTAATGTAGTAGCTGGTTGTATTAACTCTCTAATATGTAATAGCAGTCCCTAATACATACGATAGCTACGTAGGTTTTTAGGCAATTTGTCATTAAGATGCATACAAAAGTGGCTCTATCTATAATGGGCATGGGTAATTCCATCTACAGTGTAATATGGGTCACTTACTTTATGAAATGCATTTAAGTGGCCAAGAAATAGCTTGGAGATATATTTGGTGCAGCTAGGATATGAATGCCTATTACAAATGTCAGATATAGTTACTTGGCTTTTACAAGAATTTACACTTTTTTTGCTTTTATTACCAAAAATAGTAAAACTTACATAGTATATCCTAATGTCATTGTGTCAACAGTTGATAAAAGGTTTAACCTCGATAAGATATCCAACATTTTTGAATAGTAATTGTAATGATTTTTTATTTTTACTTTAAACTTTTTTGTGTGTAAATGTATGGTACCTTCAGAAAATTACCTATTATTAAAAGATGGTTTCTGGTGGCCTTTTTTTGCATTTTTGTCATTTTCAGCATCATTTTTTGTGCTGCATTTGTTAGCTTTTTCATGTGATCTATAGTACTTTATGATATTCAATACAGATTAAGTGTTTTTTAATGCTATCTTTTGAGTGTTTTTTCTGATATTTTTCCCTTAGCCATCTCTACAGGAGTTGATAAATGCCTGAAGTTTTATAATACAAAACTGTATAAAATGAGCTGCACAAAATATTGTGAAAACATGTGGAAAAGAATGGTAAAAACAATAAAAATCATGTTTTTTTTTTACCACAACCCAGGCTCATTGCACTTTGGGGCCCGCTCGCACGTGCAGTGAGCATCATGGACGGCAAGTCTCCGCTGTTGTAAACAGCAGAGACTTGCGGCTAATTACCGCAACCAGCATTTATGCTGATTGCGGTAATTAAAGCCTTTAGATGCCGTGATCAAGTGAGATCACGGTATCTAAAGGGTGAAAAACCCAGAAGTTCACTTCTGGGATTCTTGCCAACATCCTCTGCGGCCAATGAGGATGCTGGTAATTGCTTTAAATGCACTAGGTTTCACTGAAGAGACCTAGGACATTTAAGCTGCAATTCTTATGTTGGCCAACATAAGAAATGAGCAATTCTGACATTTAAATGGATGTAAAAAATCCATGAATGTTCAGAATTAAAAGCAAAAAAATTGGATTGAGTAGGCTCAAATATTAGCTTCACAATCAACAAAAAAGGACAAAAAAGCTGTTTGAGTGGGATGTCCAGAAAGCTCATGTAGGTGTGATGGTCAGATGTCTGTCCAGATACTTTTTGCCATCTTATGTATGTCTGTGCATATATATTTGGTCCAAACACTTATGTTCTTTAGAGACGTTGTCTAACTTCAGCAAATGCCATTTATCATGTAGCGAAAGTTACTACAAGGCACTTACTAGTGTACTGTGATTGTCCATATTGCCTTCTTTGCTGGCTTGATTCATTTTTTCATCACATTGTACACTGTATATTTCCAAGGGTTACAACCACCGCTGCAGCACAAGTACAAGGTGGCCTGGAGCTGCTGTACATGTGTAATACTCCAAAGCGGGCACTTGCAATCAGTCCAACACCCTGCTACTGTTTCTAATGGTTAGCAAATAATGTCATCTGTATATTTAATTCCAGGTCCTTTTATATTGTGCCTTAATAATATTGCTATGTAACTTATGTTTTGTATTACATGTAATGTGCCTGGATCACCAGCTGGTAGTAGTGTATCTGGCAGAGAAAGATCTTTACATAGAATGGAACTTACCACTCCATTCTTCCCCCTTTTGGGTAGAAGTGTGCTAGTCATGCTTTCTACCAAGGGAGGGTTGCATGAAGCTATAGTAGTCGATAGAAGAATTGGAAAGAGACAAGACATGGCGCAGTGAGGGAAAGGCCCCCTCACAGACTAGGTATTAAGAGGGGGTCAACGGCCAAAGGCACCCCACTCAAAGATATTAGCTAGGTGGAGGTATTTAGCTCTTTGGGGTTGTATAATGTACCACAATATGGTATTGCTAGCCCTGCCTTCCATCAATTTGGACTTAGCTACAAAACAGGGCCACTTTAAGTTCCCAGTCCGCCCCTGGTACCAGCACTGCTAAAAATCTCAATAACCAGACGGAAGACAAAGATTAGCACAACAGAGAAAGATAAAGCAAAGTGTTCAAGTTCACCTGCCAGTTTGCAACAAAACTTGCTGGAGCAAAGAGAAAGATCAAGTGGAGTAAGATGAGTCTCCTTTCTGCTGCAGCTCTCTCCTTTTCACAGCTTGAGAGGCAGTTGAAGGATGCAACTAAGCATGTGTGTCCACATCAGCCAGGTGGATATGAAAATAAGAAACAGAACAAACAGCAGGTGGCACTATACATATGCATTTTATTGAATAACTCATTAGCTATACAAAATTTTTAATTACATGCAAATTACAAAAGATTTCAGAATGATCCAGGTGCTGGTGTAAAAACTCCAAATTAAGAGGCCAAAGGAAAGGAGCATTATTGATCAAGATCTGATTATAAGATTTTTTGGATGAAACTTTACTATAAATATTTTAATATAAATTTTATATGTGATTATTCTGTCAAGACTTCTGATTTACCATACATTCTTGACTTGTACATTTCAAATATTAAAAAGAAAGAAAAAAAATATTTTGTGGAAAAGCTTTACCTAGTTCCTATTTATGCAGTTTTAAGTGCTTAGCACAATGGTTTTAAATTCAACAATGCTCTCTGTAACATAAAAATGCATTCTAGCCTGTAGGGGACAGGTAATCTTGTGGCAGAAGCCTTTGAGAAAGGAAAAGCAATCTAACCGAGGGAAAGGGACTAGAAAATCCATGTAATTTTTTTTTTTACAGGGTATTTAGCAAATAGAAAATCTATTGTTGAATTACTGATTGGATGTTTTTTTTTCTTATTAGAATTTAAAGTCAATAATCAGGAACTCTGATTTATTTAGATCTTCTAGGACTATGGCTGCCTTATGAAAAATGAGGTTGAAGAAGCTAGAAACTGCAAATGTGCCCTAAAATCAGCAATAATGGGAACACTTGAGATTTATTATGTACCAGGCACATCTTATACAGTGCTATATCAAATAAATAAAGTATGCACACATTAGGAAAGGTCTGCAGAGACTGAATGTGATTTTTATTTACCGAGTCTTTCTGCAATATGAAATGGAGTCGTGCATCATTTTTCATTCAAAATTGTATCTAAATTACAAGAGACCATTGCCTCATATATAAAGATTTTAGATTTAATAGCTAGCAATCAAAAGCTTTCATTTTAATTCCTACCCGTCTCTGTAGGAAATTATTTACTGTAGTGTATAGTGATAAAAGATCATTTTGCTTAAACACTTTATCTCCTTTACTACTCATTGTTAGATGCTGTGAACTAGTTATCAGGCTTAATGCACATGGAAGAGCCAGGTGCATGGTGGTGTGCTAAGGCACACTGTGTCCCTGCTGCACCGTACTATGCATGATGCAGTATGCAACATTCATATGACACCATCGTAAAAAATTGTTTTCTTCTAAAAGCAATGCTTGAAAAAAAAAGTAAAAACAGTACCATAAACACCTATCACATATTAACCTATAAGTGATTATTCTATGTAAAAAAATAAAAAAATAAAATAAAAAATAGGGTGTTTTACTGGACACAATTTTTTAAAGTAACTCCATGTCTTCTACTTCCAGTCCTGGTTCTTTAACTTCCTCTTTATTTGGACTTTAAGCACTGCACTAAACAGGGAAGTCAATGAATGACTCAATTAGAGCTTACAATACTGCACGAATCGATGCCATGCGCTTTGACTGTTATCTTTTTCTAGGTCTATAAAAAAATAAAGCTAACATATTGTTATTCCTAGTCTACACCTACTTTTATAAGAACAATTACCTTATAGATAAACTTTTCCCCTCACAGCAGCAGTAAACTGATAATAGATTATCTATCTGTATAGGAGTTTTATCTCTCAATGTTGATTACAACAGAAGAACATTTTTTTTTTTTGTATTTAATGTTTAATGATATAGCACTGCCCAAAAGAATAAGAATAACTGCCAAAAAAAAAAAAAAATCTCTATGAATTTTGAGTAAAATTCAGCTTTGAAATGGATGTGTCTTTTTAAGTGGAATATGTTCATAAGTTGGTGCACAGTGCAGCATATCACTTTTTAAATTTTTTTTTTTAAAATTCCAACAATGTAGTCATACAGACCTATAATACCTTGTGCATGAAACCTTAAATGTTGTGTTCTTCCAGAAGGAACCCTTTTAAAATACAGCTGCCTGAGCGATCAGCAAATTTTCTCAGTTCTGTTTTTCAGCACCCTCGACAAACAGCTAATTTTGACAGTTAAACCCCAGACAGACAGACATGTAATACTAGGATGGCGGAAGTATAGGAGCTGCTCATACAAAGGGGCTAGTTGTTATGGCCAAGAGGAGGTTCTGTTCTAGAGGAAGTTCATGAGACAACTCTTTTAATGGCGCTCTCCAGGAATATAAAGATGATGACCCATCTTTCAGATAGGCTGTCAATGTTAGATCGGTGGGGTCCAACTACTGGTATCCTGCCATCAGATGACTGAAGGGGCAATAGTGCATCAACAAGCACCTTGTCCTGTTCATTGTTTACCAGACCATAAATTAAGTACTGTCAACGCCTAATATTGCAGCTTATACCCATTCACTTTATTACAACGGAGCTCCTTGTAAACAATGAAGGGGGCATGGAGCACCTGCAGTCAGCTGATTGATGGAAAGCAAGGGTGGACTGGGAACTTAAAGTGGCCATGGAAAAACATACCAAAAGTGTCCCTGTTTTGTAGTCGATGTTAGCTCCAAGAAGAAGCGCACTCTTTTTACACCGTCGTCAGCTGATTCCACATAGATGTCTAAAGAACCTGTTCTATTATACGCTTATACAAGTAGATCCCCTGACAGAGTGGAGAGGATGTGAGCAGTAAGTTTGTGTTGACGTCACTGATTATTTTGCCCTTTCCTCTGAGCCATCAGAATAATAACCCACAAAAATCGGATCCTGTCTGTGGAGCATCCGCCTTCAGCATTTTGTCTGTAATCCATCAGTATTGCTAATGCCAAAAAAAAAAAAAACAGGAGTGGATCCAAAACAGAGATTACACATGAACTGAATATTTGCATGTCTTATGTGTTTTTGTGATTTAGTAGCCACTCCTGCTTTTGGCTACCAAATCACAAGCCAATTATGATGAGACCATCCAGGTCTTACAGCTTCTAGACAGAGAGGATCCATTGTGCTTCATATTTTTCCTTCCTTCTGACAGATCAGAAAAAGGGTCAAATAAAAGATGATCCACAAAGGCTAAATAGTGGCCCTGTCAGGAAGTGGGGAGAGTGGGAACAGCATGAGAAGTCCACAGAGTGGCCCTGTGACATAGTGGTGAGGTGGAAGCAGCATGAATAGAGCACAAAGTGTCCCAATGACAGAGTGCTGAGGTGGCGGCAGCAAGAGGAGGCCACAGAGTGGCACAATCACAGAGTGTGGGCAAGGCTGCAGCATCAGGAAAACACAGAGTGGCACAATTACACAGTGAGGAGGTGGTGGCAGCATCAGGAGGCCATAGAGTGGCATGACAATGAGAGATTGTGGAATTGGCAGCAACATTAGGAGGCCACACAGTGGCACAAAGACAGAGTCTGGGGGTGGCAATAGCAGGAGGCCACAAAGGCCACAAAGTGTTTTATAGGGTCAGCCCACCTGTAGGCCCTCGCATATAATGATTTATAGGGTCAGCACACCTAAAGGCCCTCACCTACAATCTTTTACAGGGTCAGCTCACCTACAGGTCATCGCATATAATGTTTTACAGGGTCAGCTCACCTGCAGGCCCTCACATATAATGTTTTACAGGGTCAGCTCACCTGCATGGCCTAGCATATAATTTTTTTCAGGGTCAGTTAACCTGCAGGCCCTCGCATATAATGTTTTACAGGGTCAGCTCACCTACAGGCCCTCACATATTATGTTTTATAGGGTCAGCTCACCTGCAGGCCCTCGCATATTAGTTTTTATAGTGTCAGCTCACCTTCAGGCCCACACATATAATGTTTTACAGGGTCAGCTCACCTACAGGCCCTCACATACAATGTTTTATAGGGTCAGCTCACCTGCAGGCCCTCGCATATAAATTTTTACAGAATCAGCTCACCTGCAGGACCTTATCTACAATGTTTTACAGGGTCAGCTCATCTACAGGCCCTCGCATATAATGTTTACAGGGTCAGCTCACCTACAGGCCCTCACATGTAATGTTTTACAGGGTCAGCTCACCTGCAGGTCCTCACAAATAATGTTTTACAGGGTCAGCTCACCTGCAGGCCCTAACATGTAATGTTTTATAGGGTCTGCTAACTTGCAGTCCCTCGCATATAATGTTTTACAGGGTGAGCTCACCTGTAGGCCTTCGCATATTAATTTTTATAGTGTCAGCTCACCTTCAGGCCCACACATATAAAGTTTTACAGGGTCAGCTCACCTCCAGGCCCTCACCTACAATCTTTTTCAGGGTCAGCTCACCTGCAGGCCCTTGCATATAATGTTTTACTGGGTCAGCTCACCTGCAGGCCCTTGCATATAAATGTTTACAGGGTTAGCTCACATTTAGGCCTTCGCATTTAATGTTTTACAGGGTCAGCTCACCTGCAGGTCCTCGCATATTATGTTTTACAGGGTCAGCTCACCTCCAGACCCTTACCTACAATCTTTTTCAGGGTCAGCTCACCTACAGGCCCTCGCATATAATGTTTTACATGGTCAACTTACCTGCAGGCCCTTGCATATAAATTTTTACAGGGTCAGCATACATTCAGGCCCTCGCATATAATGTTTTACAAGGTCAGCTCACCTGCAGGCCCTCACATATAATGTTTTACAAGGTCAGCTACAGGCACTCGCATATAATGTTTTAGAGGGTTAGCTCACCTGCAGGCATATAATGTTTTACAGGATCAGCTCACCTACAGGCCCTCACCTACAATATTTTACCGGATCAGCTCACCTGCAGGCCTTCACATATAATGTTTTACAGGGTCAGCTCACCTGCAGGCCCTTGCATATAATGTTTTACAGGGTCAGCTGACTTGCAGGTCCTCACCTACAATCTTTTAAAGGGCCAGCTCACCTGCAGGCCCTCACCTATAATCTTTCAAACGGTTATCTCACCTGCAGGCCCTTGCATCTAATTTTATTAGTGGGTCAGCTCAGCAGCAGGCTCTCAACCATAATTTTTAGATGTTCAGCTCAGCAGCAGACCCTCACCCCTAATGTTTTAGAGGGTCAGCTCAGCGCAAGCCCTCGCCACTAATGTTTTGGATGGTCAGATCAGCAGGCCCTTTCTCCAAATGTTTTTGAGAGTCACCAGCAGGCCATCAAACATAATTTTTCAAGGGTGTGTATGATGCCCTCCTTTATGTTTAACAAAGGGTGTATTGGAGTGCCGGTTACTTGTAATTTTTGGCAGCCTTTTTGGCAGCACTTAGTGCATAAGCTTTATGATTGTCGAAGTCCCACTACATGAACAGTTGTACCACAATATGAATGAGTCCCTTCTTTTTGTGATAAACAGGTTGTATCAAAGTGCCTCTTGCTTGTAATTTTTGGCAGCACTTGCACTTTATATACAAGTAAATATAAAGGAAAGAATGTTTCCTAACAATTTTTCCTCTAAAATCGATTTTATCTTTGGTTTTGTGTGTATTATTGTCAGTCTGTAAAAGTGGCATACTACTCGGACAACACCGTTCCCAGCAGCAACGTAGGAACCCAAGATGCATCCAGACATCTTCCCCATACTGTTCCTGAACCATTTCGGTGGTGTTTCCCTCAATTTCTGAACTTTTCCTATGAATCAGGCACCCCCACCCCGCCCCATCGGGTGCCTGGTTTAATGTTCTGGTTCTCCCATTGACTTCCATTACACTCACGTGCTTGGTAGAGCACCCGAGCATCCCAATTTGTTCTGCCCGAGCACCGGAGGACTTTGGTCCAGCAGGTCTTCAATGTGGGGTGGCAGGGTGCTGTCCAAGTATGCCACCATCTTCTGGTTCAGGTACTGCTCCAGGTCTAGCTGCTGCTGCTGGTGAGCAGTTTCTTCACTATACTGCTCCTGCCACTCCACCCCTCCCCAGCAGCCATGGCAGTTGAACTTGAGCGCAGAGGGCCACCCGGTCAGACTTGCGAGAGGAAGGATGATTGACCAGAGAGGCAGAGGCCATCTGACTACATATGATGTCTCTATAGTAGTTCAGTTTGTCCTCCCTCTCAGCAGTTGTAAAAGAGACCCCCATTTTGGTCCGCTAGCGAGGGTCTAACAAGATGGAGAGCCAGAAGTCAGCCCTCTGCCAAATGCTGACAATTCGGCTTTTACTACACAAGAATGTGAGCATGCATCAAGCCATTTGTGCAACTAACTGCGAGGGACTCCATGCCTCCATCGTCACTGCATTCTGCCACGGTGTGTCTGGGTCCTCTGCCTCATCTTGACAATTTCTTGACAAGGGACACAGAGCAGTTCCTACCCTTTGTGACTCCATTCACTCAGGAAAAGGAGGTGCAGAACAGTGTGACACCGCAGTGCCCAGCACATGTGGTATGCTGGAGGGCCCCTGTGAATTGTCCCTGCAACAGAGGTTGAGGACACAGTGGATGAGAAGGCAGAGGCGGACATTGTCACAGGACGAACAGCATGGCAACGTGGAGGCGGAAGCAGCGTCACCTGGCCAAGTTGCTGGTGTGGCTGTGAAGGGACCACATTAACCCAGTGGGCCGTAAAGGACATGTATTGTCTCTGACTATAGTTACAGCTCTACACGTCGGCACTGCCATGCACTTTGGCTGACACAGACCGGCTCAAGGACTGGCCCACCTTCTGTTCTAAATGTGTGTGCAAGGCTGGTACTGCCTTTTTGGCAAAGAAATGACAGCTTGGAACTCTCCACCTCGGCTCGGCACAAGCCATCAGTACTCTGAAAGGTGCAGAGTTCATCACTTGGAAAGGGAGGGGCTGCAGCCCCAGCAACTCGGACAGGAGCAAATCAGCTTCCGCGCTGTTGGATGCCTGCATGCATACTGATGTCTCTTAGCAATTGCTTCGGGGATCGATTGCTGACTGAATGACTGACGAGGAGGAGGAGGATCAGGAGATTTAAGATAAGCAGATGATGGGAAGGACAGACCGTTCCCATCGGCTAAGGTGGTGGAGCCTTGACTGCCTGAAACCGGATGCATGCCACTGGGTGATGCAGCGGTTGCTGCTCCAGGCTGGACCACCAAATCGGAACCACGGTTGTCCCAGGCCACTTTATGGTGACGCTGTATATGTTGACGCAGGGCTGTGGTGCCAATATTCTCCTTCTGCCTACATATTCTACATATGGCTATGTTCACCTCCTCAAGTGGCGTAACAAAAAAAACTGCCACACGGCCGAGTAAGTGATTTTACCCCCAACACTATGCACTGACTGACTGCTACCGCCGCTTCCTCCGTGAACCCGTACACAGTTACTTCCCCAGCAGGTAGGCTCCTAAGAAATGGGTGGTCTACCCCTGGCATGTTTTACTCCCGACCTCCCACTTCTGCCACCCTGCTGACTCCTGGCCATGCTAGCGACTTGCTGGCTCCACCGGTGGCTCACGGGCAAGCTGCCACCCTCTTCTCCTGATGATGATAAAGCCCCTTCGTCACCTGGCTCCCAAGTGCGATCAGCTACATCATCGAGTACTGTCTGCATGTCACTAATGTCCTCCTCAACCATCTCTGGATCAGGAGCCTGACCGCTCGCAACACCAGCTCCAATACCACTCTCCTCATCACTACTGGCCTGCCTAGTGGAGGAAGCTTCTTTTCCTCTAGTAGCTCATCCTAGCTAAAAAAGTGGAGCTTAGCCCAAAGCATATACTACTTATTTGGCTGAGTGAACAGAAAAGGACAGAGGCAAGTTGAGGAAAGATGAAGTCACAGGGACTGGTCGCAGGCCATGCCAACTAAGCGTCTTGTCAGAGGAACCCACCGACTCTTGACTCAGGGTGTCTGATGTCATTTGGGATGAAGTGGATGACCGAGTCAACCATTTAAGAGCCACTGGGTTGCTCTTCAAGACATGACCGCTAGATGACATCGGGAGCTCAGGCCTCTCGCTGCAACCCCTGCTGCCACGCCCCCTTACTCTGCTGTGACCTCTGCCTGTGCCAGAAAAATTTAGGCGTCTGCCACTCCCCTGTGTAGGGCCTGGTACTTCTCTGTCTGACATACTGTTAGATCAAATAATCAAATGTTAGATCAAATATTTTTTATTTTGCCACTAATACACGGCAAACAAGGTTTTAGAATATATCACTGCACCGCAGAATGGCAATTAGGCCCTAACATTTTTCTACTTTTACACAAAAGACTTTTCAACAGATAAGTGGAACACTGAATGGAGAATATATTTTTATTTCTATTTCGCCGCTAATACACGGCAAACCGGGCTTTACAATATATTACTGCACTGCAGAACAGCAATTAGGCCCTAACTTTTTTCTACTTTTACAAAAAAGGCTTTTCAACAGATAAGTGCAACGTTAAATGGAGAATATATTTTTATTTCGCCACTAATACACTGCAAACTGGGCTTTAGAATATATCACTGCACAGCAGAACAGCAATTAGGTCCTTATTTTTTTAAACTTTTACACAAAAGGCTTTTCAACAGATAAGTGCAACACTGAACGGAGAATATATTTTTATTTCGCCACTAATACACTGCAAATAGGGCTTTAGAAGATATCAATGCACTCCTGAGCGGCAAAGATTATTTTCCTTTTTCCACTAATACACGCAAGAAAGGGTTTTAAAACAGATAACTGCATCACTGAGAGGCAAATATATATATATATATTTTTTCCACTAATACACAATAAAAGGGCTTTAAAACAGAGAACTGCACCGCTGAGCTGTGGATATTTTTCCTTTTTCCACTAATACACGCAAAAAAGGGCTTTAAAAGAACTTTAAGAGAACTGCACTGCTGAGCGGCAAATGTATTTTACTGTTGCCACTAATGCACAACAAAACGGGCTGTAATTTTCGCACTTCACCACATAACGGCTAATAAGTCCTTTTTTACCACTAATACAAGCCAAACAATGCTTTAAAACATATAACTGCGCCGCACAAGGGCAAATAAAACGTAGAAATATTTCCTTGTAATAAACCCTCTTAATGCCTGTATCAAACAGCACTTGCACCCTAATAAGAACGGTTTGCTGGAATTACAGAGCTGTATAATGGCAATTTGGATCTCCAGTCAGTGCGGCAAGGTGCAATTGGATTGTTCCTATTACCCAGGCTGTCACCTCCCCAACTGAACCCTGTTCAACAGAAATGCTGGTGGAATGATTCCTCACTATACTTTCCCTACACCTTGAATAATCTTTCCATGCACTTGTAAATCGTTTTTTGTCACCACAATCAAGTCTTTCCTATCACTGTCCTTAGTGCCTGTAGACACATCTCTCCCTGCACTAAGTAAGCTGGTGAATGGAAGAATCTAATATGGCTGCCGCTATTTATTGCGCCCTGACAACACAGGGCTGGCTGCTGATTGGCTGCATGCATGTCAGTATGGGTGATCCCACGTTCCTCACAAACACATAAAAGAGAGAAAAAGGGATACAGCGCCTCATGTGTGTTTTCACCTTCAAAGAGTAAATTAAATAAGCTTTGTGCGCTTACCGGATCCCACCTCCCATTGCAAGCATGGCTACATGTTGGAGGTTACTGCAACTACGCTAATGAACAGCGAACAGTGAAGAGGTCGCAGGAGGATATATTAACTATCCACAGAAGCATCCGCAGAAACACAAGCTTGATAAAGCGATAAAACGCGGCACGGCATTACAGTGCATGTATTCCACGTGCAGTAGTGGCTGTGCGAGCGGACTCTGTTCAACTGAAGGGCTCCCGATACCGGAGTGTGGACAATAACTACCAAGTTTGCACTATACAGAGAGCTACCCTAGACTTTGAGACCCTGGTAAGACTGTTCTAATTTGCTATTGCTCAGCGATCGCTTTATTGATTTTAAGCAGGACGCCGCTACCTTAAGTGTCGGAGTGGGACGCCATTCCAGACACACTA
This sequence comes from Bufotes viridis, assembly GCA_033119425.1. NCBI lineage: Eukaryota > Metazoa > Chordata > Amphibia > Anura > Bufonidae > Bufotes > Bufotes viridis. The sequence continues at coordinate 462,077,120 of CM065592.1, read as the reverse complement.
TCCAACTGACTTTACTGGCAAGGAGTTTTACAACGAGAGACTATCCTTTACAGTTTTTGTAACCTAGAGGCTCATTCACAATTGGGCTTGCTTTTGTATTTGGGTTTGGTCTGTTAACCATACATTATATTATATTATTTTACATTATCCTATTTTTATTTAATAAATATCTACTGGTTTAATCCCTCTATATGCTCCTTGATATCAGAGAGTGCCACACTATTTTTCTTCCTTTTCTTCCAAGAATCTGATATGGCTGCTGCTATTTATTGCGCCCTGACAACACAGGGCTGGCTGCTGATTGGCTGCATGCATGTCAGTATGGGTGATCCCACCTTCCTCACAAACACATAAAAGAGAGAAAAAGGGATACAGCGCCTCATGTGCATTTTCCCCTACAAAGAGTAAATTAAATAAGCTTAGTGCGCTTACCGGATTTTGTTGTGAAGGAAGTCACAACATCTAATTGAGCTTTGCTGGATTCTACCCCACCATCTTAGGGGGATGCCTTGCTGCTGCCTGGTCTGGCCACGCTTGTATTTCACGGATTGCAGAAGTAGTAGATGCAAAATAAAAGGATTTGAAGACCATGTACACGGCGCTGCAGGCAGACAGATGACTCCTGGGTCTTGATAAAATTGTTCTTTTTATTTATTAAATAATTGTCTATGCTTTTCGGGGGCTAACTCCCCCCTTCATCAGGACAATACAGTGACATGGTCTTCAAATCCTTTTATTTTGCATTTACCACCTTCCTCACAGCTATTTTAGGAAAAAATGTGAATCGTTACCATGAATCGTGGGTAAATTCGGCTTCGGTGCTTAGATTTACTTATCTCTAATCTTCATGATCAATATTACAGTCTTGAAAGGGTCTTTAACAAGTCTATAAAAGGTCCGTTTGTAGAAGACACCCCCTTTTGAAAAGTAAGCATTTCCTACCCCTGGCTCTCACCTTTCATCATTAGAGTAAACCATGTCAGGTCACGCATTTTGACTGCTGCTGGACAAATGTAGCATTGCATGATGGTTTCTGTAGCAGCTAGGTCGATCAGAGCTCATTCTGGCTCATAGATGGAGGTCTTGAGAGAGACAGCGTTACAGTATGTTCTAATACACTAATTGACAAATAATATTGCACCTAAATAGAAAAGTCAATGTCATGGTAGCGGTTCTAACAGGGATTTTTTTGTAGGATAATGCTTTCCCACACACTGCAAGAATTTCCCAGGAATGTCTAAATCAGATTGCAACACTTCCTTGGCTTGCCGGGTCACCATATTTATCACCAATCGAGCATTTATTTGACAAGCTGTGATGCCAGCTTTGGCAACCTAGACATGTGCATAATCTAGAGGTCCGAGTGCAACATCTGGGGGCAAATATGCTACAGGATAGCATAAGTAACCTGTATGCCTCCATTCCCATCTATTTCTCACCTTGTATCCAGGCTAGAGGTGGCCTAACAGGATCTCATGGCCTTATTTTAATTGTAAAGTTTTCCTAAATAAAAAACTAATTTGGCTCTAATATTGTAATCACCAACATTTTATTGACTCCCGACTTGAGGCCTTTACAGCAGGGTAAAATTGGGCCGTAAATACAAAAGGAACTCTCCCACAAAGCAATCGTGGTGGACAAGTCCTATCTGCTCAACAGACAATAGACACTGCTGTTTTATTTGGGAAATCAAGAGTCACTATGCCTAAGAGACAATACAGTGTGTTGCCCCCTAAGGAGCACACTTGTGAACATGTGATTTATGATGCTTCCAGACTTGGGGGGAGCCACTGCCTGCGGTGACCTGTTCTGCAAGTCTGTTTGTCCTTTAGATGAAGGACAGCTCTGGACTCAAGGATGTTTCCTATAGGAAGGTGTTAATATCTACAACTATATCTACAGACTATAAATGGACCGTGCTGATTGGCTAAGACAGTATCTGGAAGGTGTATCAGGGATGGGCACTTCATGGGCTATGTGCGTGTGTATGTATAGCTAGTAAATGAGATTGTACATAGATAGCTAGTGAGGCACTTCCTTCCCTACCCTTGACTTGGCAGATATATATATATATATATATATATATACATATATAATCATCATTACATTCACACATACATTTGAGTCCAACAACTCCTTTTTGGCACACTATCAAGCTAAAATATTGGGATATAGAATAAAAGGAGGCAGGAAGATATGACAAAAGAACTGGAGTAGCATGTGTTCTTAGTATTAAAGTGACCCTATAACCCGAAATAGGGTCACTGTTTTCAATGAAACAAATAAACCCCTTTGTATTAATGATGGGTCCAAAATGCAAATGAGCCATCTCCTTGCAGGAGTTGGGTTCAGTAATAGGTGATTCCTGGCATGCCCTCTCCACAGCATTAACACAATTTCCAATCAATATTAGGATCCTTATGTTTGGTTACAGTTGCTTTTTTAGTACCCACCAGTTCTCCAAAGTAGCTGTATACACAAAATGGTGGGATTTTTAAAACGTAATTTTCTTTATTGTTCTTGATAAGTGCTTGGGGCTACATTTTATATGCATACTACAGTGCAGTTATGTAGTATACATGATAAAATTTGCTTGTCTCATCGCAATTTTTGCCTTGAGGGATTAATCATTTCTTGATTTGAGTGCAGTAACAAGAGTGACACATAATCATAATTACATTAATGTTACTTATGCAACATTACACTTATATATATTCATGCAATTATAGTCTATAATTTCCATATTCATGCCTTAATGTAACCTGTTTGTCTGAACAGAAAATGCATTGTGCATGAAACATTTAATTTCCACACTTAAGTCCCTTATGTTAGATGGTATGTGAATAGCAACACAAAATACCAGGCTATTCATTGGGTACCCTTTTCTTTGGGAAGAAAGAGAGAGAGAGGAAAGAGGAGGGAGAGAATGTGAGAGAGACAGAGATAGAAAGAGAGAGTGAGAGAGAAGTATTGGACAAGAAACACATTTTAATAAAGTCGCTCATCTCTAGATAAAACACATTTAGATTTCAGTGTGGTGTTACTGAGTATATAATATATAAAACATTTTTTCATTACATAAAGCATGTTACCCTTTCATTTCCCAAAGGAAAAAAAATGTAAAAAGCTATAAAAGTACAAATACTATATTAAAAAATAAATAATAATAATATAAACCATAGCAGGACTGCGAAAGGTTGGTAGTGACAATGAGAAGGGTAAACACAGGTTAAAGGTGGGAAAGAGACTATAATAAAAGCAATGGGTAGCTAGAAAGGACAAAAGGCATTCAGGGGACTAATTTTGTTAAAATATGGAGAATTAACCTTGGAATGTTGTTTTCATTCAACTTGACTCTTGACAGAAATGTAACCTATAAGTCTGCTGTGAAAATAAAATGTTAGTTACTATCCTGTAATGGGATCTTCTACATAAGGGCTAAATACTGCTTACTGCTAATTTTTCTTTTAGAGAAAATCAGTGTAGGTAAATCAGTACAAACATTAAGGGGGTCTTTTATTAAACAAAAATACGCCTATATCAGGTGTATTTCTGGAGCAGATTGCAGTGTGAAGGTGCTTTTTAATGCAATCTGCAAATTTTACTCGCTCACGCCAGGTCCAAAAAATTGCACGCTCGTCTCGTTTACCATTCTCTATGTCTGTTTTAGGTGTATAAAATTGTCTAAATGTAAGGCAGCTAGGAAGCTGTCTTACATTGAGAAGTGGCGGTAGATCCGCTGGAGTTATGTAGAGGTCGGCGCCTCTAGATAACTTCAGAGATCCACCGCCAGTGCAGGGCTTTTTTTAGACCAACATCTAAAACACCAGTCCTAATAAATGTGCTCCAAAATATTTATAGATAAATTTATCTCTTCAACGTATCATTCTCAACAGAAATGATCAAAATCATTTGTGCAAATCTGACATCTTCTATAGAGATGAGCGAACGTCTCAAAAATTCGATTCGGACAGTTTGCCGAATTTTCCAATAAGATTCAATTCGATCCGAAATTTATTTGCTGCGAATCGCGTTAAAGAACAGCTATTTCCTGGCTGCAGAGAGCCTGTATAGTGGTGTAGAACACTGTGCCTTGTAGTAACACGCATAGGGAGTCTGCTGTAGTAGTGAAGCAATACTGTCAGTCAGTATGACACGCACATGACAGGTGTCGCTCTTAGAATCACTGCACACTTCACTTATTTTGGCAGTTATGGGGCCAAAACTGAACAAATAACTTAAGTGCATGCGCCCACCCCCGCTTCGAACTCAGCCTTACAGGTCGATGTTAGCACCAGGTATAAAGAATCGTGCAGAGGACCAAGATCCAACTGTAGCAGGAAAGAATACACTCCTTTTACAACATCATCAGCTGATTCCACATAGATGTCTACATGTTCTATTAAAGGCTTATACAAGTAGAGCCCCCAACAGAGTGGAGAGGGTGTGAGCAGTAAGTTTGTGTTGACGTCACTGATTATTTTTCCCTTCCTCTGATCCACCTGAACAATATCCCCCACCAAAAACGGATCCTGTCTGCTGAGCATCTGCCTTCACTTGGTCAGCATTTGGTCAGTAATCCATCAGTATTGCTAAAGCCCAAAAAAATGGAGTGGATCCAAAACACAGATGACACGTGAATGCAATATTTGCATGTTTTATTTGTTTTGTACCCACTCCTGCTTTTGGCTACCAAATAAAAAAAAAATTCTGACGGGAACATACAGGCCTTACAGATGCTACACAGACAGGATCCATTGTGCATCTATTTTTTATTTCCTTCTGACAAATCATGAGAAGGTCTGTAGTAGTGATTGGTCGGCACTGCGTGTTGATTCAGTGTTGATCTGGTGGTCTGTGCTCGTATCCCAGAGTCGGCAACCCGAAGTCTGTACTGTAGATGAAGGACCAGCACTCGAGTGTCAGTCCTTCATCAACAGATCAGGAGAATGGTCAAATAAATAATGATGTGAACCAGGCCAAAAAGGCAAAATAGTGGCCCAGTCATGGAGTGGGGAGGGTGGGGGAACAGCTTAAAAAGTCCACAGAGTGGCCTAATCACATAGTGTTGAGTTTACAGCAGCATGAATAGACCACAGAGTGGCCCAGTGACATAGTGGGGAGGTGGCAGCAGCAACAGCATGAGGAGACCACAGAGTGGCCCATTTACATACCGTTGAGGTGGCAGCAGCATGAGGAAGCCACAGACTGGCAAGGTGACATAGTGTGGAGGTGGCAGCAGTAGCATCAGGAGGCCACAGAGTGCCCCAGTGACATAGTGTTCCATGAGTTAGTAGAAGCATGAGGAGGCCATAGAGTGGCCAGGGACATAGTGTTGAGTTAGCAGCAGCATGAGGAGATCACAGAGTGGCAAGGTGACATAGTGTAGAGCTGGCAGCAGCAGCATGAGGAGGTCACAGAGTGGTACAATGACAGAGTGTAGAGGTGGCAGCAGCATGAAGAGGCTACAGAGTGGCACAATGACAGAGTGTGGAGGAAGCAGCAGCATCATGAGGAGACCTGAGTGGTGAGGTGGCAGCAGCATCATCACAAGACCACAGAGTGACCTAGTGACAGAGTGGGGAGGTGGGTGGCAATAACAGTACCCGCTGACGGTGTTGGGTGTAAAAAGGAGCACTTGGCATCAGATGTGTGGCATCAGGCGGGTGGCAGCATCAGAATAGCAACTGAGGCAGATAGTCAGAAGAAACCGATTTCTTTTGTCAAGGTTTGGGTGAGGCAGCATGGGTGATCTAATGTGATGCATCAGGCATTGGTGGGTGGAAATCCTGGCTGAGCGACACCTGATTCATCTTAACAAAGGTCAGTCTTTCCATGTTTTGGGTAGACAGGCGAGTTCTCCTTGGGGTAACTATGGCCCCCGCCGCACTAAACACCCGCTCTGATGCCAATCTACTGTCTGGGCAGCACAGCTTTTCCACGGCAAACTCTGCCAGTTGCGGCCGCAAATCCAGTTTGGCTGCCCTGTAGTCCAGCAGATCTTCAATGTGGGGTGGCATGCTGCTGTCCAAGTATCCAAGTGCTGTCCACCACCTTCTGGTTCAGGTTTTGTTCCAGGTCTAACTGCCACTGCTGGTGAGTAGCTGCTCATCATCGATTCTACACTCAAACTGCTGCTGATGGAGCTGGTACTGCTCCTACCCCATCTGCCAGCACCACCCAGCAACATTAGCCATGGCAGTGGAACGGGTCAGACCTGAGAGAGAATATACAATGGAGCAGATAGGCAGCGGCCAACTGACTACATAGGATGTCTCTATAGTATTTCAGTTTGTCCTCCCTCTCAGAAGGTGTAAAAAAGGACAGAATTTTGGACCAGTAGCGAGGGTCCAACAAGGTGGAGAGCCAAAAGTCATCCATCTGTTGAATGGCGTCAATTCGGCTGTCACTACCCGAGCAAGTGAGCATGCAGCGGGCCATTTGAGCAAATTACTTGGAGGGACTCCCTGCCTCCATCTCCACTGCATACCTCCACGGTGTACCTGGATTATCTGCGTCATCTCCCTCATCTCCCTCTTGCTCCTCTGGCTGCTCCTCCTCTACTGTCACCTCTATTGTCACCACCCATTTTGCTACACATTGCTTGTGCTCCAATGTCCTCCTCCTCCTCCAGTTAAGCCCCCAAAGGTCTCATGTGGCCGTGAGATATAGGCGCCACGTCTCCAGTCCCATGACCAGACAGATTTACCAGCATCTGTTCCAGGATATGAAGCAGTGGAATGATGTTGTTCATCTTGTAGTCTTGGCGACTGACAAATAACGTGGCATCCTCAAAGGGCCCGAGCAAATGGCAGGTGTCACACATGAGCTGCCACTGGTCGACATCGAAGTTCCACAGGTGAGTACTCCTATCCGCTTGGATAATTAAGAAATCGTTTATGGCCTTTCTCTGTTCTTATAGTCGGTCCAACATGTGGAGGGTGGAATTCCAACAGGAGGAAACGTTGCATATCAGCCTATGTTGGGGGACTCTGTTCTGCCGCTGCAGCTCAAGGAGGGTATGCTTGGTGGTGTATGAGTGGCTGAAGTGCATGCAAAGTTTCTTGGCCATTTTTAGGATGTCTTGCACATGGGTGGATGACTTCAGGAACCGCTTGACAACCAGATTAAACCATTAACCATTGATGCAGCACTGACACAATGTTATTCCTGTTGTCGGTCACCATGGTTACGATTTTGAGTTGTCACAAAGAAATCCAGTATTCGATTTCTTGATGAAGGACACGGAGCAGTTCCTCCCTGTGTGACTCCGTTTACCCAGGCAAACGAGTTGTAGAACAGCGTGACACCTGCCTTGCACATGTGGTATGCTGGAGGAACACTTTGAATTGTCCCTGTAGTAGAGGATGAGGACACGGCGAAGGGTGAGGAGGCAGAGTCGGATATTTTCGCAGGACCAATGGCATCATGAGAACGTGGAGGCGGAAGCGGCGCCACCTAGGCACCAGCCAAGTTGCTTGTTTGGCTGGGCAGGAACCACATATACCCAGTGAGCCATAAAGGACATATATTGTACTTGACCGTAGTTACAGCTCCACACGTGGCACTGACGTGCACTTTGGCAGACACCGACATGCTCAAGAACTGGCCCACCTTCTGTTCTATATATTTGTGCAGGACTGTTACTGCCTTTTTGGCAAAGAAATGACAGCTTGGGATTCTCCAACTCGGCTTGGCACAAGCCATCAGTTCTCTAAAGGTGCAGAGTCCACCACTTGGAAAGGGAGGGACTGAGGCACTAGCAACTTGGACAGGAGTACGTTCAGCTTCTGTGCCGTTGGATGAGTACCGCCGCTGCCTCCGTAAACCCCTGCACCACTACTTTGTGGGCAGGTAGGTTCCTTCGAAGTGGGTGGTCTACCCCAGGCACGACCTCCCACTGCTGCCACCCTGCTGACTCCCGGCTCAAGAGCGACTTGCTGGCTCCACTGCTGCCTCACACGCAAGCTGCCACCCTCTTCTCCCAATGCCCTTTCATCACCCAGCTCCCAATTGCGATCAGCTACATCATCATCGAGTACTGTCTGCACGTCACTGATGTCCTCCTTAACGGTCTCTAAGACAGGAGCCTGACCGCTTGCAAAACCAGCTCCCACGCCACTTTCCTCAACACTACTTGCCCACCTACCGGAGGAAGTGGAGGATGTCTCCTCCAGATCTTGGCAGTAGCTGCTGACTGTCCTCTAGTAGCTTGTCATCGCTGTATATTGGAGCTGAGCCCACAACATATAATACTTGTCTGGCTGAGGGAACAGAAAAGGACAGAGGCAGGTTGAGGTAAGGTGAGGGCACAGAGTCAGCTCCCGGGCCATGCTAACAAATGGTTGTGTCTGACGAACTTGCCGACTCTTAGATGGGAATGTCTGATGTCACTTGGGACGAAGTGGATGACCGAGTCAACTATTCAAGTACCGCTGTGTTACTGGTCAAGACACGACCGCTAGATGACACCGCGAACTCAGGCCTCTCAAAGTGACCCCTGCTGCTACACCCGCTTACTCTGGTGCGAACTGTGCCAGAAACAGTTAGGCCTCTGTCCCTCCCCTGTGCAAGGCCTGTCACTTCTCTATCTGACATACTGTTAAATCAATTAAATAAATAAATAAAAAGGAAATTAATACACCCCAAAAAAGGCTTTAATTTTCTCACTTCACCACACAACGGCTAATAAACCCTTTTTTTCGACTAATTCACCCCCAAAAAAGGCTTTAGAACATATAACTGCACCGCTGAACGGCATATAAGATCGTATTTTTTTCCACTTATACACACCAAAAAAGGCTTTAGAACATATAACTGCACCGCTGAAAGGCTAATAATACTTTTTATTTTCCACTAATATACGCCAAAAAGGCTGTAATTTTCTCACTTCACCACACAACGGCTAATAAGCCCTTTTTTACCACTAATACACACCAAAAAAGGTTTTAGAACATATAACTGCGCCACTAAACTGTAAATGAGCCCTTATTTTTTTCCACTTATACATGCCAAAAAAGGCTTTAGAACATATAACTGCACCGCTGAATGGCAAATAATACTTTTTTTCCCACTAATACACACCAAAAAAGGCTATCATTTTCTCACTTCACCACACAACGGCTAATAAGCCCTTTTTTTGCACTAATACACCCCAAAAAAGGCTTCAGAACATATAACTGCCGCACAAGGGCTAATAAGACATACAAATATTTCCTAGTAATGCACACTATTACTGGCTGTATCACATAGTACTTGCACCCCAATAAAGAGAAAGGTTTTCTGGAATTACAGAGGTATTTTTACAAACATGAAAGCAGCAGTATAATGGCAATTTCGATCCCCAGTCAGTGCAGCAAGGTGTAATAGGATTGCTCCTATTACCCAGGCTGTACACTCCCCTATTGGACCCTGTTCTCCTTTTCACATGTGGAATAATTCCTCCCTATCCTTTCCCTACACTTCTAATGAGCTTTCCCTGAACTTCTATTCAGCAAAATAAAAGTTTACAAGTCTTTCCTAGCACTTTCCCTAGCGCCTGCTGACTAGAGTTGAGTAAATCTGAACTGTATAGTTCGGGTTCGTACCGAATTTTTGGGTGTTCGGGACACGGACCCGAACCCAAGCATTTTCAAAAAAGTTCAGGTCCGTTGTTCGGCGATTTCTTCCCACTTTCTGAAGGGCTGCACAGCAGCCAATCAGCAAGCGTTTTACTTCTTGCCCTAAGAAGCAATCAGAGCCATGCCTACTAATAGCATGGCTGTGATTGGCTGAGTGCAGCATGTGACCTAGCCTCTTTATAAGCTGGAGTAACATACTGCCGCATGTCACTCTGCTTATTTGAGCTTAGGGAGAGGATGTTGGTGCTGCGATCAGGGACAGAATAGGGAAGAAATCAGAAGAACCTGTGCTACTTTAAACCACAAGATACAGCAAATAGAGAGGGAGGGAGCTTCAGCAATCCAACATTTCTGTACCCAGACACTGCAAGGTAAATCTTTTTTTGTAATCCATCTGTTACTGAGGTGGTGCTCGGTGGCCATATTAGCCACTGTAGTGTACTGCATGTGTGCCAGCCAGCCAGGGACATTAGCCTAATCCTATTTTGTAGCTCAGTGAAGGAAAAAAATACTTTTTTTCTGGCTGCTCAAGTCCCCTATATTACCTTTTGCCATTTGTTTAGCCTGGGATCTGTGGTGCCACAGAGCACTTGTGTATACAATGCACTAAACCGTATATTCCATTTCAGCTATCAAATAGTGCATCAGTGTATTTTAGTACACTGTTATTTAAAAAAAGTGGTCATCCTGATCCACCAAACCTATTTTACACCCCCAAAATATATATTTGACATTTCTGCGGTGAAATAGAGAATCCGTGTAATTTTGTGGGAAAACCGTATTCCTTGTCCACAAAACAGTTCTGCATACACTGTCCAATGACATATTTTATATTTCTGCAGGAAAATAGTGCTTCTTTATTTTTGATTGAAAACAAAACGTTATTCAAGGTCCACCAAACAGTCTGAAATACCAATTCTAACCACCTATTTTACATTGCTGTTGTGAAATACAGCATAAGTGTATTTTTTTGACAAAAAAGTGGAAATCCTGATTCACAAAGCATTTTGAAATACACCGCCTAAATGCCGATTTCACATTACAGCTGAGAAATAGTGCATTATTCTTTTCCTGCTTCAAAATTCCTGCTTTACAAAGCACTTGTACATACACAGTATAATTACCTACATTTAATTTATAGCAGTAAAAAACTGCATTTGTGAATTTTACATTTCCGCATAGAAATTGAGAATCAGTGTATTTTGGGCCTAAAAAACATTATTCTGTGTCCACAGAGCATTTTTATTACACGGGCACTGCCTTAGTGAACGTAATTGTCAACTAGTGGCAGGTAAATTGACACCGGAGAGAGACCAATCTTTCAGCTTGGTGGGTGAACGCAAATAATGAGGAGAACATCAAATTAGGGACATGGGCATGGTCGTGGTAATGTTGGTGGAGCTCCTGTTGCTGGAAGAGGTGGCCATTCAGCGCCAACTACCTCTCCAAGTCAAACATCTTCCTCTGGTGCGAATAGGCGACAAAATCTGCCACCACAGATGATGGAACAGACGATTTTTACAAATTCACTTCCCTGTCACCTATGCAGAGCAGGGGTTTGTATACAGCTAAACTGGGTTAATGTCAACCAAGAATGTAACAGATGATTTTTAGAAATTTACCTCCCTTTGACCTATGCAGACCAGGGTTTGTATATGACAAAAATGGTAAAATGTCACCCACCAATGGAACAGTCGATTTTTATAAATTTAAGTCTCTGTCATCTATCTAGCACAAAGTGTGTTTTTTCATAGCACCAATGTAAATACAGTATGTTATGGTTGTATTGGACTGTCAGAAATGCAGTGTAGCATGCAAATTTACTATCTAGCACAAAAAATGTGCTTTTTTATAGCAGCGCTGTAACTACAGTAAGTAACGGTTTAATTGGACTGTCAGAAATGCAGCATAGCCTGTAAATTTACTATCTAGCAAAAATGTGTGCTTTTTTTAATCAGCAAGGTAACTGCAGTATTTAATGGTTTTATTGGTCAGATATGCAGTGCCTGTTTCAGACAGACAAAAAATTGCAGGGGTACTTGACTGGCCAAAAAAGGGAATTTTTCCTCCACTGAGCTACCAGAACAGAATTAAAGTAATGTCCCTAGCACACATGCAGTTCACATACAGTTGCAAGTGCACTGCAGTTGCAAAAATGGCCACCGACGCCCACCGAACTAGCAGATGGATTAAAAGTTATTTTTCAGTGTCACTGGACTCAAGGCTGGGTAAAAAAATGTAGCATAGCACCATCAATAATCGCTGTAGTTTGAAGATTTTATACCAAGTACACCAGAATTCTTCCCTAATCTCTCCCTCACAGCAGCAGCATCATATCCTTACACTGAGAAGAGCAGAGTGATGTGCTGCGCTACATGACTCCAGCCTATATAGAGGCTGGGTCACATGCTGCTCTTGGCCAATCACAGCCATGCCGTTAGTAAGCATGGCTGTAATGGCTTCTAAGGGCAGACAAGTGAAACGCTTGTTGATTGGCTGCCCCGCAGCCTTTCAACAAGCGCCAAGAAATCACCAAACACCGAACCCAAACTTTTACAGAAATGTCCAGGTTCGGGTCTGGGTACAAAAAACCCTAAAGTTCGGTATGTGCCCGAACTTTACAGTTCGGGTTCGCTCAACCCTATCCAAGAGTGATAATGTAGGGTCTCTTATAAAGTTTTGGGAACAGTCCCATTGGCTGAGGAAAGAAATAAGAGAATTCCAAACACTGCTGCAGGTTTGTCAATTCAGTGTGACAATGATGTCTAAATGTTCTTTAAGAACTAGTCTGAGCAACATGACCCTTCACTAACCCCAGCTATGACTAAGCCAAGGACTTCATTAAAATGAATTTAAGCGTATAAGTTTGTGACTTAAGTTTAATAACTAATAACTTGGATTCACTTTTCATAGTAATATGCATAAAATAATTTTGGGGGAAAAAATGGCAAGCCAAGTTTACAAATATGCTAAGTCGTGATTTATTTTACAGCACTGCTCAATATCAAGCAAATACATTATGCAGTTGTCAGGTTTTCTCCAAGGACAGTGATAGACTTTGTGTTTCTAGTGCCAAATCCAATTTGACATTTAAATTGAATCCCTAGGTGTTATAATGCAAAAACATATCTGTAATTGTGATAAAGCAATGGGGTACTCTGCATGACAGGAATCATATGTTTGATGCGGCTGGTATTTTCCTCTAAATAATAGAAAGTCTAATTAAGAGTTTGTTGAGCAAAGAAAAATCTGTTGTGTTCAATCACGAACTGAGCATTCAAACTACATAGCATTTGACTGGCAAATTACCAGAGGACCAAAGGGTAACAGAACAAAATACAAGTGAATTACGAATTCTATCGCTAGTGTGATTTTATTTTGTTATTAACACACTTATTGTTATTGCACACTTATTTTTTTGATTGGTATAAAATGCTTCTTAATAATATACAGTCGTGGCCAAAAGTTTTGAGAATTACATAAATATTGGAAATTGGAAAAGTTGCTGCTTAAGTTTTTATAATAGCAATTTGCATATACTCCGGAATGTTATGAAGAGTGATCAGATGAATTGCATAGTCCTTCTTTGCCATGAAAATTTACTTAATCCCAAAAAACCTTTCCACTGCATTTCATTGCTGTCATTAAAGGACCTGCTGAAATCATTTTAGTAATCGTCTTGTTAACTCAGGTGAGAATGTTAACGAGCACAAGGCTGGAGATCATTATGTCAGGCTGATTAGGTTAAAATGGCTGACTTGACATGTTAAAAGGAGGGTGATGCTTGAAATCATTCCATTGTTAACCATGGCGACGTGCAAAGAAACGCGTGCAGCCATCATTGCGTTGCATAAAAATGGCTTCACAGGCAAGGATATTGTGGCTACTGAGATTGCACCTCAATCAACAATTTATAGGATCATCAAGAACTTCAAGGAAAGAGGTTCAATTATTGTTAAGAAGGCTTCAGGGCGTCCAAGAAAGTCCAGCAAGTGCCAGGATCGTCTCCTAAAGAGCTGCGGGATCGAAGTGCCACCAGTGCAGAGCTTGCTCAGGAATGGCAGCAGGCAGGTGTGAGCGCATCTGCACGCACAGTGAGGCGAAGACTTTTAGAAGATGGCCTGGTGTCAAGAAGGGCAGCAAAGAAGCCACTTCTCTCCAAAAAAAAACATCAGGGAAAGATTGATCTTCAGCAGAAAGTATGGTGAATGGACTGCTGAGGACTGGAGCAAAGTCATATTTTCCGATGAAGCCTCTTTCCGATTGTTCGGCACATCTGGAAAAAGGCTTGTCCGGAGAAGAAAAGGTGAGCGCTACCAACAGTCCTGTGTCATGCCAACAGTAAAGCATCCTGACATCATTCATGTGTGAGGTTGCTTCTCATCCAAGGGAGTGGGCTTACTCACAATTTTTCCCAAAAACACAGCCATGAATAAAGAATGGTACGAGAACACCCTCCAACAGCAACTTCTTCCAACAATCCAAAAACAGTTTGGTGAAGAACAATGCATTTTCCAGCACGATGGAGCACCGTGTCATAAGGCAAAAGTGATAACTAAGTGGCTCGGGGACCAAAACATTGACATTTTGGGTCCATTGCCTGGAAACTCCCCAGATCCTAATCCCATTGAGAACTTGTGGTCAATCCTCAAGAGGCAGGTGGACAAACAAAAATCCCACTAATTCTGACAAACTCAAAGAAGTGATAATGAAAGAATGGGTTACTATCAGTCAGGAATTGGCCCAGAAGATGATTGAGAGCATGCCCAGTCGAATTTCAGAGGTCCTGAAAAAGAAGGGCCAACACTGCAACACTGACTCTTTGCATAAATGTCATGTAATTGTCGATAAAAGCCTTTAAAACGTATGAGGTGCATGCAATTATATTTCAGTACATCACAGAAACAACTGAAACAAAGATCTAAAAGCAGTTTAGCAGCAAACCTTGTGAAAACTAATATTTGTGTCATTCTCAAAACTTTTGGCCACAACTGTAGATTAGCTAGTAAGTTAGATATTATATATGCTTATTTAATGGGGTTTCTAACTTTTGGTGACCATTTCTACAGACCTCATAGCTTGGCTGGACCCAAGTTGGTTATCATACTTACCTGATCCCCTCCACTGGATTCCGGCTCTATTGCTGCCACACTGGCTTTGTAGGTTTTGGGTTTCCCAGCATCAATATCCAAGTTGACTGGGTTCTGGCAGTATTGCTTCCCCGCTGGTTTTGGGGGTCCTTAATCTCCCCACATCAACATCGGATGTCACACCGAGTCACATGAGTGCTGCAGCCAATGACTGACCTCAGAGGTAGCTTGTCACCTATGCGTCATTTCACTGGGTCAGATGATGCATGGGTGTCATGTCACTGAGCGGCCAGTAATTGGCTGCGGCACTTATGTGACCCAGCATCAAACTGGATGTTGACGTGGAAAAACCCAGGACCTGCAGAGCCAATAATACCATTCCCCTTGCCAATAAATTGTGTCTCTGCACACAGTCTCTGGGAGGGTGGGGAGAGAGGGTATTCTACTTCTACTTCTGGAGAGCGTCAACTAGATGTGAGAAGCTTTAAAGAGCTAACTTACCTATCTACACAGGCCAAATGAATTAAATCTAAATTTAAAGTGTTCCAATTGCCCTCAAAAGATGTGAATGATGTTCTGGGGTCCCTTTAACTGGATGCAACTCATTTCAAGCTCTTTAATGCCAATCCAGCTTTAATAATCTTAAAGTAACAATATATTTGGCTATCTGTAACACATGGCGGCTGGTGGTGGTAACAAACAGCCTATTTATAAACAAACTGTCATGTAGGAGTTTTACATTTGAAAAACCATAATCAACCTATTGTCAACTTATTAACAAATAAGTGGAGTAACACAGAGTTCTAAGAAAAGAAGCTCCAGAATTCTAATATTATGAAGACAATATCTTCCAATGTAGACATGTCAGGTAAGCTGGAAGAGTTCTCTTTAATATATCCTTATGATAGGTCATCTCAGTATGATCAGTGGTAGTCCAGTCCTTCATGCTGTCACAAAAATAATTGTTTGCTAGCAGAAGATCATAATTCTGTATGGGGATGAGCGATGGCATTAGCTATTGCTCCTCCCGATACTGTAGATATGATCGCTGCATGTAAATACAGTGGTCTCCTTCACTGACGAGCAGGCGATTGTTGGGAAGGAACGCTTCCTTCCCAACAAACGTCTGCTCTATCTTTTATTATAATACAACCCTAAGGCCTCTTTCACACGGGCGTCATGTTTGACGCCCGGATAAGAGGCGGGTGCGTTGCGGGAATATGCGCGATTTTTCCGCGCGATGCAAACGTTTGTAATGCGTTTTGCATGCGCGTGTGAAAAATCGCCATGTTCGGTACCCAGACCCGAAGCCGGACTTCATCACTGAAGTCCGGTTTCGGGTTGAGTATTCTGGAGAATTTATTATTTTCCCTTATAACATGTGATTGGACCATGTGATGTGACGTCATCACAGGTCCTTTAGCTGGTAGCTGAAGCTTGAAGAGAGAAGACAGATCGCAACTACGCGATCAAGTGGCTAAAGTAAGTTAAGTTTTATTATTTTTAACTCCTTCATCCTCATTTTACACAGCATTCTTTATTAAGAATGCCATTATTTTCCCTTTTAACCATGTTATAAGGGAAAATAATAAAGATCTGGTCCTGTTGCTAAGCAACTATGCAGGACAATCGCACTGCATCCGCACTTGCTTGCGGATGCTTGCGATTTTCACACAGCCCCATTCATTTCTATGGGGCTTGCGTTGCGTGAAAAACGCAGAATATAGAACATGCTGTGATTTTCACGCAACGCACAAGTGATGCGTGAAAAACAATGCTCATGTGCGCAGCCCTATAAAAAAGAATGGGTCCGGATTCAGTGCAGGTGCAATACATCCACCTCACGCATTGCACCCGTGCGGAAAACTCGCCCGTGTGAAAGGGGCCTAAGGCAAATGATAGTGCTCCTATGGTATATGCTAAATGTTCGAAAGGGATCTGATGTCAACAAAGCCTTGAAAATTTAGTTTTTATATTGCTAAAAATAAAATGTATATAGCATATCATCTTGGTGTAGCTTGAGGGGGGTGTTTGAACATGTGTGCTGGGTGCATAGAGACAACCAACAAATAGAGATGAGCGAACAACTGGAACTTTAACCCGAACCCGAACCCCACTGAAGTCAATGGGGACCCGAACTTTTAGGCACTAAAAAGGCTGTAAAATAGTCTAGGAAAGGACTAGAGGGCTGCAAAAGGCAGCAAAATATAGGTAAATGACATGCAAACAAATGTGGATAGGGAAATGAATTAAAATAAAATAAAATAAATAGAAAATTAACCAATATCAATTGGAGAGAGGTCCCATAGCAGAGAATCATGCGTCATATCACACACCACTGGAGAAGGCCACTTTCAGTTATTTCGGCCCCGGCACCCAAACAGAGGAGAGAGGTCAGACAGCAAGGAAAAAGGCGTCATATCACCCACCACTGGAGAAGGCCACTTTCAGTTAGTTCGGCCCCAGGACCCAGACAGAGGAGAGAAGTCCCACAGCAAGGAATAAGGCATCATATCACCCACCACTGGAGAAGGCCACTTTCAGTTATTTCGGCCCCAGCAGCCAGACAGAGGAGAGAGGTCCCACAGCAAGGAATAAGGCGTCATATCACCCACCACTGGAGAAGGCCACTTTCAGTTATTTAGACCCCAGCACCCAGACAGAGGAGAGAGGTCCCAAAGCAAGGAATAAGGTGTCATATCACCCACCACTGGAGAAGGCCACTTTCAGTTATTTAGGCCCCATCACCCAGACAGAGGAGAGAGGTCCCACAGCAACAATAAGGCGTCATATCACCCACCACTGGAGAAGGCCACTTTCAGTTATTTAGGCCCCGGCGCCCAGATTGAGGAGAGGTTCATTCAACTTTGGGTTGCACCGCAAGATCATGGTAAAGTTAAAAAAATGAGGATTCAATATAGAAGTGCCCCGGAGTACAAGAATACATGTTTGAGGGGGAGGCAGTTATAAATGTCTATTCTGCACAAGGGAGGGACAGGTCCTGTGGGATCCATGCCTGGTTCATTTTATGAACGTCAGCTTGTCCATGTTGGCTGTGGACAGGCGGCTGCGTTTGTCAGTAATGACGCCCCCTGCCGTGCTGAAGACACGTTCAGACAAAACGCTGGCAGTCGGGCAAGCCAGCACCTCCAAGGCATAAAATGCTAACTCTGGCCACGTGGACAATTTGGGGACCCAGAAGTTGAATGGGACCGAACCATCAGTCAGTACATGGAGGGGTGTGCAGACGTACTGTTCAACCATGTTAGTGAAATGCTGCCTCCTGCTAAAACGTTCCGTATCAGGTGGTAGTGCAGTTAGCTGTGGCGTGGAGACAAAACCTTTCCACATTTCTGCCATGCTAACCCTGCCCTCAGAGGAGCTGGCTGTGACACAGCTGCGTTGGCGACCTCCTGCTCCTCCTCTGCCTTCGCCTTGGGCTTCCACCTGTCCCCTGTGACATTTGGGAATGCTCTCAGGAGCGCGTCTACCAGCGTGCGATTGTACTCGCGCATCTTCCTATCACGCTCCAGTGCAAGAAGTAAGGTGGGCACATTGTCTTTGTACCAGGGATCCAGTAGGGTGGCAACCCAGTAGTCCGCAAACGTTAAAATGTGGGCAACTCTGCTGTCAATAAGCAGGCACTGCAGCATGTAGTCTCTCATGTGTGCCAGGCTCCTCAGAGGTAAGGACAAGCTGTCCTCTGTGGGAGGCGTATTGTCATTGTCCTCTGTATCCCCCCAGCCACCACCAGTGATGGGCCACTCGTCGGTCTGTTGTTCAATACCCCGTCACAATTCCTGCGCAATGTGTGGCCTGTCCACCAAACATATGAGTTTCAGAATGGCCTGCTGACGTTTACCCCGGGCTGTGCTGAAGTTGGTGGTGAAGGTGTGTGGCTTACTGGATGAGCTGGTGGAAGCAGAGAAGGAGGAAGTCGAGTAGGAGGAGGAGGCGGCTACAGGAGGCAAAGAATGATACCCTGCGATCGTTGGCGACAGGACGTGCGCCAAAGAACTCTCCGCCTGGGGCCCAGCCACCACTACATTTACCCAGTGTGCAGTTAGGGAGATATAGTGTCCCTGGCCGTGCTTACTGGTCCACGTATCTGTGGTTAGGTGGACCTTGCCACAGATGCCGTTGCGCAGTGCACACTTGATTTTATCGGATACTTGGTTGTGTAGGGAAGGCACGGATGTCTTGGAGAAGTAGTGGCGGCTGGGAACAACATACTGTGGGACAGCCATGGACATCAGCTGTTTGAAGCTGTCTGTGTTCACCAGCCTGAATGACAGCATTTCAAAGGCCAGTAGTTTAGAAATGCTGGCATTCAGGCCCAGGGCTCAAGGGTGGCTAGGTGGGAATTTACACTTTCTCTCCAAGGTTTATGAGATGGAGAGCTGAACGCTGCCGTGTGACATGGTGGAGATGCTTGGTGACGCAGGTGGTGGTGTCGGTGACACATCCTCTGTTTGGTGGGAAGCAGGTGCGAACGTTCCTCCCGAGGCGGAGGAAGAGGACGAGGCAGCAGCAGAAGAGGGAGCAGGGGGAGCCAGAGTGAGTTCGCTGCTTTTAAGGTGTTTACTCCACTGCAGTTCGTGCTTTGCATGTAGATGCCTGGTCATGTAGGTTGTGCTAAGGTTCAGAACGTTAATGCCTCGCTTCAGGCTCTGATGGCACAGCGTTCAAACCACTCGGGTCTTGTCGTCAGCACATTGTTTAAAGAAGTGCCATGCCAGGGAACTCCTTGAAGCTGCCTTTCGGGTGCTCGGTCCCTGGTGGCGGTGGCCAGTAGCAGGCAAACTTTTTTGGCAGCGGCTGTTCTGCTTTTGCCCCCTGCTCCCTCTTTTGCTACGCTGTTGGCTCGGTTTCACCACTGCCTCTTCCTCTGAACTATGAAAGTCAGTGGCACGACCTTCATTCCATGTGGGCTCTAGGACCTCATCGTCCCCTGCATCGTCTTCCACACAGTCTTCCTCCCTGACCTCCTGTTCGGTCTGCACACTGCAAAAAGAAGCAGCAGTTGGCACCTGTGTTTAGTCATCATCAGAGACAGACGGACTCCTTGAGGTGGTATTCCCATGTCCTCATCATCAGGAAACATCAGTGGTTGTGCATCAGTGCATTCTATGTCTTCCACCACTGGGGAAGGGCTAGGTGGATTCCCTTGGGAAACCCTGCCAGCAGAGTCTTCAAACAGCATAAGAGACTGTTGCATAACTTGAGGCTCAGACAGTTTCCCTGATATGCATGGGGGTGATGTGACAGTCTGATGGGCTTGGTTTTAAGGCGCCACCTGTGCGCTTTCTGCAGAAGACTGGGTGGGAGATAATTTTGTGAACGTGCTGGATCCACTGTCGGCCACCCAATTGACAAGCACCTGTACCTGCTCAGGCCTTACCATCCTTAGAACGGCATTGGGCCGCACCAAATATCGCTGTAAATTCTGGCGGGTACTGGAACCTGAGGTAGTTGGTTCACTAGGACGTGTGGCTGTGGCAGAATGGCAGAACACCACGACCGCGTCCGTTTCCCTTACTAGATGTTTTCCTCATTGTTACCGTTCACCAAGAACCACAATAAGAAAAAAAAAAATTGGCCCAATGTATTGATTTCAAATTTAGCCTATTTTTTTACAGGCACCTAACACTATCTGCGTATTTATTTATGTAGCGTATTACACTAATCCAGGCACAGCAGTAACCACTGATTTATATCTCTTTTAGGGCTAGTATTTAGGCCCTGGATGAAAGGTATCCTTTTATGGACAGATTTACACTTGAAGATGCACAGTAGCGTGAGAAAAAGTATGGAGGATTATGCCTTCAGCTATTGTATTTTAACACTTTGTGTAGTATACCCTTTAACGGACAGAAATACAATGGGAGATGCACGGTAGCGTGTGAAGTTAATGAGGATGACCCTCTCAGCACTTGTATATACACCTTGAGTGTAATATACCCTTTTACGGACAGATTAACACTTGGCCTGCAACAGCTGGAACACCAGATTCAGGGTATTGCTATTTTGGCAATTGAATTTCACCCCAGAACAAAATATATGTTTTGGCAGAAACTATTATACTTTGCCAGGCACTACTGGAACACCAGATTCAGGGTATAGCTATTTTGGCAATTGAATTTCACCCCAGAACAAATATACCCTTTTACGGACAGATTAACACTTGGCCTGCAACAGCTGTGACACCAGATTCAAGGTATTGCTATTTTGGCAATTGAATTTCACCCCAGAACAAAATATACCCCTTTACGGACAGATTGACACTTGGCCTGCAACAGCTGGGACACCAGATTCAGGGTATTGCTATTTTGGCAATTGAATTTCACCCCAGAACAAAATATATGTTTTGGCGGACCCTATTATACTTTGCCAGCCACAGCAGAAACCACTGATTTATGGTATTGCTATTTTGGCAATTGAATTTCACGCCAGAACAAAATATACCCTTTTACGGACAGATTAACACTTGGCCTGCAACAGCTCAGACACCAGATTCAGGGTATTGCTATTTTGGCAATTGAATTTCACCTCAGAACAAAATATGTGTTTTGGTGGACACTATTATACTTTGCAAGCCACTTGTGGAACACCAGATTCAGGGTATTGCTATTTTGGCAATTGAATTTCACGCCAGAACAAAATATATGTTTTGGCGGACACTATTATACTTTGCAAGCCACTACTGGAATACCAGATTCAGGGTATTGCTATATTGGCAAGTGAATTTCAACCCAGAACAAAATATACCCTTTTTCGGACAGATTAACACTTGGCCTGCAACTGCTGGATCACCAGATTCAGGGTATTGCTATTTTGCCAATTGAATTTCACCCCAGAACAAAATATATGTTTTGGCGGACACTATTATACATTGCCAGCCAGTGCTGGGACACCAGATTTTGGGGATTGCTATTTTGGCAATTGAATTTCACCACAGAAAATAATCTATGCCAGACAGCAGACAGTATTATACTTGGCTATCCAAAGCTGGAACACCAGATTTAGGGGATTGGTATTTTGGCAATTGTATTTAACCCCTTAATACAATATAGAAAGTGCTATCCTGAGTTTCTAGGGGTGACAATAAGCACAGCCAAGCCCCAGATGTAGGATATAGCAAAAAAAAAATTTAAAAAAATAGTATTGATGGATTGATGGACTTGGTGGCAGCTTGTTCTGGTGCACCACAAGTCACAAAATGTCTGCCGATCAACCCAGAAAAAAAGTGACAGAAAAACGCTATGTGCAGCCTAAAAACCAATGAGCAATTAACTTGCAGAAGTTGAATCATTCACAGCTGTAGATCAATCACTTCATTAGGTGCTGTTTCTGACTTTTCCCTGCCTAATTTAGCCCTCACAGAAGCATGGCTGTTAGTAGGCATGGCTGTGATGGGCTCTTAAGGCATGAAGTAAAAAGCTAGCTGATTGGCTGCTGTGCAGCCCTTCAGAAAGCGGGAAGAAATCGCCAAACAACGGACCCGAACCCAAACTTTTTTGAAAATGTCTGGGTTCGGGTCCGTGTCCCGGACACCCCAAAATTCGGTACGAACCCGAACTATGCTCAAACTGTTCGCTCAACACTACGAACAAACTTCTTTACTTTGGTTATTTAGGTGCAGGGATAATGAAGTGAATTGGACCTTGGCCCTTGGTGAAGGAAAGCCTTGCCATCATTGTCTATTTCTTCCAGTCAGAGGCTGGGTCAAATGCTGCACTTGGCCAATCACAGCCATGCCATTAGTAGGCATGGCTGTGATGGGCTCTTAGGTCAAGAAGTAAAACGCTAGCTGATTGGCTGCTGTGCAGCCCTTCAGAAAGCGGGAAGAAATTGCCAAACAACGGACCTGAACCCAAACTTTTTGGAAAATGTTCGGGTTCGGATCCGTGTCCCAAACACCCCAAAATTTGGTACAAACCCGAACTATGCTCGAACTGTTCGCTCAACACTACCAACAAACTTCTTTACTTTGGTTAGTTAGGTGCAGGGATAATGAAGTGAATTGGATCTTGGCCCTTGGTGAGGGAAAGCCTTGCCATCATTCTCTATTTCTTCTAATTGTTAGTTTATGCTATTTGTCTAGAGACTATTTCATTGTATACCAAACAATACCACTGTTCACAAGCACATATCATTAACATATTATTACAGTAAGATATTCCTTTGTATCGAGTGGATTGATTTGCTTCATTGATTGTGTAAGTTGGTAACAAGGTCTTAGCTCAGCAATACATGCTGTGGGATCTGCACTGGTTTTGTAGATATTGACTTACAACCTATCTGTATGCCATTGTGTGTGTTTAATCAAGTTATCTGATTGCGCTTGCCGATTCTTTATGGCAGTCTGGCTGTTTAGCAGGAGCAACAAAGTGGTACACTCTGCACACTTAGGAGAAGAAAATTACGGATCCCAATGATCATTAATATTGAATACATCCTAAAAAATTACTAGCTGAGCTATAAATCGCATGCAGAGTCACCACTTTCAAATGTGTATGTATTATGCAAGTTGAAGAACATAATTATTTTTCTTGACTCCCTTTAGGGAAAGCCTCCAACCTGTGCAAACTGCAATGGAAAGAATATCAATAGTCTGAATTTCCTGCTCATTAGAATTTACCTGATGAAAATGCATAGTGGGGATTATAACAAAATACATCCAATTTGTAAAAGTACAATAAAATAAAAATTCACCAGTATATTTCAAAGGTGAAAGTTTCATTTAATTTTGCTCAAAATGGCAATCAAGCTCCTAAAAAATACTATTAGTGAATAACCAAACAAATAAATAAACACAAAAAATAAATATACATCTGAATAGTTTACATTGGTACAATTTTTGGGTAGTGACACAGCCGGATTCCCTTTTACTGATGGGATCTGGTGGGTTTCTGGTAGGAAAACAGCGCTGTATGCAGCTATATTTTTCTGGCAGAATGCTTGTATTTATGCTGGAAACTTGCAAGATCCTGTTATAGTGAATGGGGATCGAGCAGTGACTGGTGGTGTCCAGCTATGCTCGATACAGAAACTTCGGTAGTCTGCTCCTCTGCCAGAATAATTATCAGATTTACCTGCCGCTTATGTGAGCATACCCTTACTACTAGAAAAACACAGTCAAATTCCCAATTGTAGTTCCTACTGTGAGCACTGCAGGTCCAATTCACACCAAATGTTAGACAAATACGCAATATGAATCTGTGCTGCTCTTCAAATCCAGAAATAATCTGGGCCGCAATTGGGCTAAGAGCAATGGCCTGATGTAGTCAATCACTGATGAAATAGGCAGATTCCCCCCTTTCTGTTTCCACGTCCTATAGACTACCGGAAAAGAGGAGCGCAAATAGTGAAGCACCCGAGATAAGAAGCAAACCTCCAGCATTTATTATACTTACAAAATCCTTAAAAATCAACAGCATATCATGATTAAAAGCGGTCTCTCGTCTCTTGCCCAACCTAGGCCCCATATGCCCCTGAAGAAGCGAAAGTGAAACCTAGATTGGGCAAAAGACGGGAGGCCGCTTTTAATCATGATGTGCTGGTGATTTTTATGGATTTTGTAAGTATATTAAATGCTGGAGGTTTGCTTCTTATCTGCGGTGCTTTACTATTTGCGCTCCTCTTTTCCGGTAGTCTATAGGACGTGGAAACAGAGAGAAGGGTGGAATCTACCTATTTCATCAGTGATTGACTATATCAGATCATTGTTCTTAGCCCAACTGAGTCCGAGATTCTTTCTGGATTTGAAGAGCAGCGAGGTTTCATACCTTTACTACTGTTTTTGGGAGACGTGATGAACAGAAAACAGCAATTCTGGTGGTGTAGTTTCATTAATTTTCTGCATATGTGGGATAAATAATGAGTTACGGCAAACATTTGGACAGAATAATTAAGCCTACAGATAGCATAATTTAGTGGGTGATGTATGAAAATGTGACTTTTTCCCATTTTATTAATGGCTGCTTGGTTCGAACTGTCAAGTCAATATTTGCAACAACAAAAATGCAAGAAAATGCTGCAGCTCATTTGTTGCACAAATTGTCTACGGATTGTTCAGTCTGAACTCTAATAATATTTATTTCAATGGTTCTATTCGTTTGCAAAGAGTTACAGTGGCTCAAAATCTAGTCCCGTCCACAAAACATCTGGCTGCCCCTTAACAAATGCAGTGTGCCAAGTTTAGCATAAACCGCCCTCAAACACAAATGCATGATACATTTGGTGCAAATGTCTATTTCACTGATAAAAGAGGCAAAATCACTTCACTTCAAGTAATAATAATAATCTTTATTTACATAGCGCCAACATATTCCTCAGCACACCTGATATATTACCCCCGTAAAAAGGCTGTTTAGATCTGCACCGGATTTATCTCAGTGGCTCAGGTTGGATGATAAATTTGGTGTAGGGAGAGACACTGTGGTCCATTAGCTGGCATTATTAAGATCAGAATTTTGGTGCAAAATGCTGCCACTTTTTGGGCACAATTTAAAAAAAATATATATAAGTGCAGTAAATGTGGACCATTGGGTTAGGATTTTTATTTTTTTTAAACATTTTTTTCTATTCAAATACACTACAAAACTTCTTTATTGATTATGATTGTCAGTGTTAAATTGACATGCAGCCTATTAGGCTTGTTTCACACTGCCGACGGGCTGTCCAGCATAGAATGCGTGCAGTGTTATTTGTCTGGCCAATTTTCGGTATATTTTCCAGATTGCGGCCGGATCACCGCTGAACTCCATAATAGTTAATAGAGTCGAACGGCATTCCGGTTGAATCTGGCAATGCCTGATCCGGTAGGCTGCTCCCAGTTGGAACAACCTGCTGGATCGGTAAACGCCTAACAAGCATAAGATACTGCCCTAGGCAAAGTCTAATGGGCTAGGGAACACTGCAAACCTGGAAGCCATTGGTAGACCTCCAAATACCATAGCAACAAATCAGATCATGCTGCAGGAGGGTCAATGGGTGTATAGAGGCTGCCTTCTCTCTTTGTGAAACCACTTAGATGCTACAGTCACTACTAGTGCTTTGATCTTGAGATTAGCGAATCAAAGCTGACGAAGTAGCATTAGTTAGGAATTTCAGGAAAAATTTGATTCACGAGAAATGTGAATTTCCTCATGCTTCGTGGTAATGAATCACAATTTTTAATAAAATGGAGGCTAGAAAGACGGCTACATGTGTGAGGACATGGGGGAAGGAACTCTGGGAATGCGGGATGACGCATAACATAATGCCATGCATGTAGCCAATCAGCAGCTATCCAGCCCTGTGATGTCACAGCACTATAAATACGGAGGCCATTTTGGATTCAGACGTTTTCCAGAGTGCATGGTCAGACATAAGAAGGCACTAGGGACAGTAATAGGAAAAACCTCATTGTAAAAAAAAAACTGAAAAAACAATTTATAAGTGCAGGGAAAGGAAAAGAAGGAATAATTTCAAAGCATCTTAGTGCAGGGAGAGATATCAGAAGGCACTAGGGACCGTGCTAGAAAAGCGATTTATAAGTGCAGTTAAAGATTATTTGGGGATCCAAATAGCCATTATACAGCTCTGTCATTCCAGCTTCCACCTCCACGTTATCATGCCGTTGGTTCTGTGACAATGTCTGCCTCTGTCTCCTCATCCACTACCATGTCCTCAGCCTCCACTGCAGGGAAAAGTCACAGTGCCCCTCCAGCATACCACATGTGCAGGGCACGGCGGTGTCACGCTGTTCTGCACCTAGTTTGCCTTGGTGAACTGAGTCACACAGGGGAGGAATTGCTCTGTGTGATTCATCAAAAAATTAGAATCCTGGCTTTCTCTGCGATAGCTCAAAATTGGAACCATGGTGACCGACGATGGGAAGAACATGGTGTCGGCGCTGCATCAAGGAGGGCTGAGCCATGAGCCCTGCATGTCGCAATTGTTCATTATGGTTGTCAAGCGGTTCCTGAAGTCTTTCACCCATCTGCTAGACATCCTAAAAATGGCCAGGAAACTTTGCATGCACTTCAGCCACTCGCACAGCGCAAATCATACCATCCTTGAGCTACAGCGGCAGAACGGCATTCCCCAACATAGGCTAATATGCAACGTTTCCACCTGTTGGAATTCCACCCTCCATATGTTGGACTGACTATACTAACAGAGAAAGGCATCAATAATTTCTTGATGATTCAAGTGGATAGGAGTACTCCCCTGTGTAACTTCGATGTCAGCCAGTGGCAGCTCATAGCTGAAACCTGCTATTTGCTCAGGCCCATTAAGGACACCACATAATTTGTCAGTTGCAAGGAGTACAGGATGAACAATGTCATTTCACTGCTTCATGTCCTGGAAAAGATGGTGGTAACAAGGGCTGGTCAGGGGACAGGAGACATGGTGCCTAGATCTCACGGCCACATGAGCCCTGTGGGGGTTGAACTGGAAGAGGAGGAGGAGGGTGAGGACATTGGAGCACAGGCAATGTGTAGCGAAATAGGTGGTTTTTCTACTAAGCTGACAGGAGAGGAGGAGCAGGAGAAGCCAGAGGAGATACAGGGCGATGAGGAAGATGAGACAGAGGACCCGGACACACCGTGGCTGTATGCAGTGGAGATGGAGGCAGGGAGTCCCTCCGAGTCACTTGCACAAATTGCCCGATGCATGCTCACTTGCTTGCGTATTGTCCTGGCTTTTATGGAAACTTTTATGAAGCACTAATAAACTACCACCTATTATCGGTGAGCTGGAATATCTGTTTTTTTGGATTTTGGAAGAAAGCAAACAAGAGAGTGCTGTCCGTGCTCACGGTGGGTGAGGGGCAGGGGAGAGCTGCCTACACTTGTTTTTGGATGCTCACTTGCTTGCGTAGTAACAGCCGAATTGTCACCATTTGGCAGAGGAATGACTTCTGGCTCACCACCTTGTTGGACCCTCGCTACTGGTCCAAAATGGGGGCTTTCTTTTACATCCACTGAGAGGGAGGACAAACATAATTACCACAGAGGAATCCTATGTAGTCAGTTGGCCGCTGCCTAGCTGTGCCATCGTCCATACTCTCGCAGGTCTGACCGGGAGGGCCCTCTCTGCTCATGTTCCCCTGCCATGGCTGCAAGGAGAGGTGGGGTGGCAGGAGCAGTACCAGCTCCATCAGCAGAAGCCTGAATATACAGTCGCTAAAGAGCAGCTTTCTTTACCCGCATCGTGAAGAAACTACCAGTCACCAGCAGCAGCAAGACTTGGAGCAGAACCTGAACCAGCAGGTGGTGGCATACTTGGACAGCACCCTGCCACCCCAAGTTGAAGATCTGCTTGACTACTGGGCAGCCAAACTGGATTTGTGGTCGCAACTGGCCTAGTTTGCCCTGGAAAAGCTGTCCTGCCTCGCCAGAGGTGTGGCATCAGAGTAGGTGTTTAGAGTGGTGGGGGCCATAGTTACCCCAAGAAGAACTCGCCTGTCCACCCAAAATGTGGAGAGACTGACCTTTGTCAAGATTAATTAGGCATGGATCAGCCAGGATTTCCACCCACCATTGCCTGGTATGATACTAGCTCATCCATGGTGCCACACCAACAGTTTGACAAAATAGATCGGTTTCTTCTGGCTTCCTGCATCAGCTACTACTCTGATGCGGTCACCCGCCTAATGCCACACATCTGATGCCAAGTGTTCCTTCTTTCACCCACCTTCGTCAGGGGGTACTGGTATTGACACCCACCTCCCCACTCTGTCACCGGTTCACTTTTTGGTCACCTAATGCTTCTGCTGCCATCTCCACACTATTTCACCTTGCCACTCTGTGGTATCATCCTGATACTTGCAAAGAGGTGTGTCGCACTGGGTACAACCTAGTACCAGGAAGAGGTGCTCTCAGACCAGTAGATTCACCCGTCATAAATTGCAAAAATAAGTCTGGGCACTCTCAGGTAATGGGAACAATAGGTAATTTTAAAGGGATAGAGCAATATTTATTAACGTAATGGTAAATAAAATCCCCAATAAAACAGCAAAAATTACATAAATAGTCATCTGTATCTGTATTTATGTAATTTTTGCTGTTTTATTGGGGATTTTATTTACCATTGCGTTAATAAATATTGCTTTTTCCCTTTACAATTACCTATTGTTCCCATTATCTGAGAGTGCCCAGACTTATTTTTGTTATCATCCTGATACTGCTGCAGCCACCTCCAGACTCTGTCATTGTGCCACTTGGTGGCCTTCTCCTGATGCTGCTACTGTTGCTGCTGCCAACTCCAGACTCAGTCATAGTGCCACTCGGTGGCCTCCTCATACTGCTGCCACCTCCAGACTCTGTCATTGTTCCACTTGGTGGCCTCCTTATACTGCTGCCACCTCCACAATCTGTCATTGTGCCACTCAGTGGCCTCCTCATGCTGCTGCCACATCCACAATCTGTCATTGTGCCACTCGGTGGCCTCCTTATACTGATGCCACCTCCAGATTCTGTCATTGTGCTACTCAGTGGCCTTCTCCTGATGCTGATACTGCTGCTGCCGCAACCTCCAGACTCTGTCATTGTGCCACTCGGTAGCCTTCTCCTGATGCTGCTACTGCTGCTGCCGCCACATCCGGACTCTTATGCCACTCGGTTGCCTCCACATACTGCTGCCATCTCCAGACTCTGTCATTGTGCAACTTGGTGGCCTCCTCATACTGCTGCCACATCCACAATCTGTCATTGTGCCACTTGGTGGCCTCCTTATACTGCTGCCACCTCCAGATTCTGTCATTGTGCCACTCTCTGGCCTTCTCCAGATGCTGCTCCTGCTGCTGCCACCACCTCCAGACTCTATTATTGTGCCACTCGGTGGCCTTCTCCTAATGCTGCTACTGCTGCTGCCACCTCCAGACTCTGTCATTGTGCCACTCTGTAGCCTTCTCCTGATGCTGCTACTGCTGCTGCCGCCACATCCAGACTCTTATGCCACTCGGTGGCCTCCACATACTGCTGCCAACTCCAGATTCTGTAATTGTGCCACTCGGTGGCCTCCACATACTGCTGCCACCTCCACACTCTATCATTGTTCAACTCCATGGCCTCCTCATGCTGCTTCCACCTCACCACCATGTCATAGGGCCACTCTGTGGACTTCTCATGCTGTTCCCACCCTCCCCACTTACTTCATGACTGGGCCACTATTTTGCCTTTCGGCCTGGCTGACATCATCATTTATTTGACCTTTCTTCTGATCTGTCAGAAGGAAGGAAAAATGAGACTCACAATGGATCCTGTCTAGGTAGCAGCAGTAAGGCCTGTATGGTCCCATCAGAAATGGCTTATGATTTGGTACTAAAAGCAGGAGTGGGTACAAAACACAGAAGATATGCAAATATTCCATTCATCTGTCATCTCTGTTTAGATCCACTCCTTTTTTATTTGGTATTAGCAATACTGATGGATTATTGAGCAAATGTTGTCCAAGTGAAGGCAGATACTCCACAGACAGGATCCGTTTTTTGTGGGTTATCGTTCTGATGGATCAGAGGAGGGGCAAATTGATCAGTGAGGTCAACACAAACTTACTGCTAACACCCTCTGCACTCTATCGGGGGGCTCTACTTGTATAAGCCTTCAATAGAACAGGTTCTGTAGACATCTATGTGGAATCAGCTGAAGAGGGTGCAAAAGGAGTGAGCTTCTTCTTGACGCTAACATCGACCTGTAAGGCTCAGTTAATACTTGAGTTATTTGGTCATTTTTGGCCATGTGACTGCCCAAATAAGTGAAGTGTGCAGTGATTCTAAGAGTGAAGCCTGTCATCTGCATGTCATACTAACTCACAGTATTATTTCACTACCACAGCAGACTCCCTATGCATGTTACTGCAAGGCACAGTGTTCTACACCCCTATAAAGGCTCTCTGCAGCCCAGAAATAGCCGTTTTTTTTAACGAGATTCGCCGCAAACAAATTTTTCTGGAAAATTCGTCCAACAGTCAGCTATTGCATCAGTGTGCCCGTCATATGTGACATAATGTATGGATAGATAGATAGATAGATAGATATTAGATAGATTAGATGGTGTAGATCATGATTTTTTTTTTTGCAGTGATTTCTTGTATCTCAATGGGTTTCTCTGATTTGCACAGTACTGATAACTACTACCTGCTTGTTTTTTTTTTTTTTTTTTTTGGCTGGGATCGTTCACTACACATAATGTGTTAAAGGCAAGCATGGTAAACTGTTGTCACTCATTTTATATTTAGCTCACAATTTACAATGCCTGCTGAGAACTCAGTTCCACACTTTATCTCCCCCTTACCAGTCTTTCAATGTACTTTAAGGAGAGTTCATGAATTCAGGTTGTATTCTTTAGAACAGCCATCAGGATTCTTGTGTTCCATTCTCATAAATTTTTAAGTGATCGTGAACATTTTAGTGCCCTCTAGAGCAGCACTTAGATTATGTAAATTTAAACCAGCCATAGTCAAGAGGTGTTTCTGTTTAGTACAACATGAACTCCATTAGTGTTCAAGCTGCCCCTTTCCCCTTATTCATAGCAAATAGAAAAGGCTATGGGAAGTCAGGTCATTTACTCCTGTGGCTCTTATCACACATTGTATTACATTATCTTTGTTTAGACTTGATTTTATTTTAAGTTGGAATCTGTACTATAGTCTAATGGACTGTGGATGTCAAAATCATACAGAATTGGTGCATTATGCTGTCTCCTGTAGACTATTAATTTCTTAAGTAATATATTCAAAAGGGAGTTTTTCAGATTTTGAGCTCTCAAATGACAGAAAGAGCAGTATAGACATACTTAGAGTGATGGGCATGCAAGTTGATTGACCAAGAAATCAAAGTTTATATCCCTCTGGTGCTCTACCTGCAAGTGCTCAGGTGACAGGCCCTTCACTTTCAGCAATCTCCACTCTAAACGGTTCCCAGCCATTGCACTCTTTGCTGAGTGACAGCTCTAGCAGGCATTCAGACTACTAATATAGCTGTCACTAGGAGCAGAGGGGAGGGTCTTGGAAGAATTTACTGCAGAAAGCCTAGGGTTCTGAACATGAATGGACCGCCTCTTGGACACTTGCATCAAGGAGCCAAAGGGAAAAAAAACTTTGCAGTCATGCAACTTGCATGACCATCACTGTAGATACATCTACACTGCTCCCCCAATCACCTACAAAGTACTGTCAGGAGTTTTAGCGTTCAAAACTGAGTCATTACCAAAAAATTGCTTAAAGCTTTTGATGTATCAACCCAAAGTTAGGCAAGAGTGAAACCTTTCTGAATTAGATGTAATTAATGCTGACAGGTGTTGTCATATGTAGAATTTTCACCTATAGCTACAAATTATGTGTTTAGACCCAATAATTACACCCCAGATGGTAATAATTATAAATCTTTATTAATCTTTTTGTAAAAGTTATTAAAATTAGACATTTCACAGTATGCAGATGGTCTAATAAAGAATCATAGACATCAATGAAGGAATAAAGTGGGTGTTACACAGATTTCGTAAGGGAGACAGGAGAACATATACACTTCAAATAATCATAATAAATTACACTAGTGTAAGTCTAACATTCATCATATTGCTTGTACGTGTCACAAATATATAGGAAATTCATGATTTAAACAGTAAAGTGCGTAGTGCATATGATTCCAACAGTAACAGCTAGGTGACAATGCAAGATCACAATAAGCAATTTACACTAGTATAAAGTTCAACAGTTGATCTAACCTATCTTATCACGAATACATCGGGAATTCATAATTCAATAATAAGGTGCATAGTGCAATGTGAGTTCCACATAGCAGCTAGATGGCAGTACAAGGTCACAATTATATCCCCAAGTTGGAGAGGCAAATATAAAATAGTAACGTGGCCATTACATGAACTCCTTGTCCCCTCCCTGTGTCCGCACGCCAAATGGCTTCGCCATTCCTGACGAAGCCATTTGGCAAAACGCGTCGAGGTAGGTGTGTGGACACAGAGAGGACAAGGAGTTCATGTAATGGCCACGTTACTATTTTATATTTGCCTCTCCAACTTGGGGATATAATTGTGACCTTGTACTGCCATCTAGCTGCTATTGTTGGAACTCACATTGCACTATGCACCTTATTTTTGAATTATGAATTCCCGATGTATTCGTGATAAGATAGGTTAGATCAACTGTTGGACTTTATACTAGTGTAAATTACTTATTGTGATCTTGCATTGTCACCTAGCTATTACTGTTGGAATCCATATTGCACTACGCACTTTACTTTGTTTAAATCATGAATTTCCCTATATATTTGTGACACGACAAGCAATATGATGAATTGTTAGACTTTACACTAGTGTAATTTATTATGATTATTTGAAGTGTATATGTTCTCCTGTCTCCTCTTACGAAATCTGTGTAACACCCACTTTATTCCTTCATTGATGTCTATGATTCTTTATTAGACCATCTGCATACTGTGAAATGTCTAATTTTAATAACTTTTACAAAAAGATTAATAAAGATTTATAATTATTACCATCTGGGGTGTAATTATTGGGTCTAAACACATAATTTGTAGCTATAGGTGTGAGTGGTTGGTTAATGTGTGACCCCTGTAGGTCAAAAGGTTTTTTGGTTGATATGTAGAATTTTGTCAAGGTAAGGGCCTGGAGTATAGCCATGGATGAGCAAACCTGAGCATCCTCACAAACAGAAACAAATGCCAAACACATTGCTCCCATAGCACTGCAAACCTCATTTGCTCAATAACAGTGTCATCTATGATGGTGCCCCCTTAAAAGACATCTGTCACCAGATTTGTACCTCACTGACCTGTTGCATGTGCACTTGGCAGCTGAAGGCATCTGTGTTTGTCCCATGTTCATATGTGTCCACATTGCTGAGAAAAATTTAGTTTTCATTACACCTAGAGGATCTGCTCTCTCTGCAACTGCCTGCCGCATCTTCTCCA
Organism: Bufotes viridis; assembly: GCA_033119425.1. Lineage (NCBI taxonomy): Eukaryota > Metazoa > Chordata > Amphibia > Anura > Bufonidae > Bufotes > Bufotes viridis. The sequence continues at coordinate 462,043,470 of CM065592.1, read as the reverse complement.
CTTTGATTGACAAGGACAGGTAGTGTTAATTGATTACACCTGGACCTGACTTCTCATAAAGTTAATGTAAGGGGAGAGTTTCAGAGAGAGAGCAGAGTTTCTAGGATTAACGGAAACAACTTTTTTGCTCCTAAAGGCTCATTGCACCTACAGGACTGAACACCCAACTGCTTATTGAGACCCACAAATTATTAAAATAGATGTCAAAGTACAATGCCAATTTTCAGGTCTAAATCTTCTTAAGCTTACACATTATTATTAACCATTGGCGGCATAAGAATCCTTATGCTTAGACTTAGATCACTGCCCTCTCCCACAGATACCAGGGTGTAGCAAGAGGAATTCTTTTACTGTGTGTAGTATTATTTTGGGCCTCCAGCAGTGCAATAGAACTGTCATTAAATTCTATGCCTTATGGAAATGATGAAGTCTACACAGTAACGCTAAAAAGTGAACAGCAGAAAAAGGAAATATCAGCTTAAGGTGATGACCTTTGTACAAAAAATAGATTATGTATAGAATCATTTTTATAATGATATTTACATAATTTTTTTTTATTTATACAATATGTAATTTTCTCTGCATCCTTGAAATTTAAAGGGAACCTGTCATCAACTTTATGCTGACCTCACTGAGTGCAGCATAAATTAGTGACAGAAATGCTGATTTGTGTCACTCATGAGCTAATAGTAAGTGGTTGCCGAGAACCAGCATCATAATCATTGCAACACAGGCTTTGAAAAGAGTCAAATCTACATGAGAAGAGTCATGTTTATTCATAATCTCCTGCTCTACCTGTCCACCTGCTAATTATTGGCAGTTCTCTCCTAGAGAGAAAGGGAGAAAACTAGGTAGAAGCCTTTAAATCATAAGAAGGTAGGCAGGGAGAGCAGGAATTCATGAATAACCATGACTCTTCTCAGGTGGCCCTGACTCTTTTCCAGGACCTGTCTGCAATGATTGTGATTTGGGTTTTCAGGAACCCCTTACTTTTAACTTATAAATGACAGACCGATGAAATCAACTCACCTGTCTCTTCTTTATTCTGCCGTTAGTATGGGCAGCATAAAGTTGATGACAGGTTCCCTATAAGCAGTTAATCAGCAAGCACTAAAAGAAGTCACCCCACCAGTGCCAGCACTATATATTCATTGTGCAGACCATGAAAGTAAACATTTTCAATTTACATTCTGTTAAAATAAATTATTATTATTATTATTATTATTATTTTTTTTTTTTTTTTTTTTGTAAAGAGTTATGACTTATTCTTATATCTGGTATTCACTGTGCACAGCATTGCACATACCTATCTACTGAGCTGTGTGCCGGTGGATGCATGCTTAGTTACTTTAACCACAATAAGGTCTCTTCAAAGTGCTCCTCTGATTACTGAGAAGTAACTAATAGAATTTTTTTCTGCATATCAGGAAATCAGCAAAGCCTCTCCGGTAGCATGACAGTATAGCTACAGGACAAGTAGAAAAGGAGAAAGTCAGGTGCAAGAGAGTGAAGGAGACTGACTCTGTCCCGAGTTACACAGATTAGTAGTACTTCCAAAGGGGATATGAGGAAGCAAAAATTATGAAAATGTTATCCTTTGTGCTAGAAACAGTGCAACTTAATAGAGAATGGAATAACTAGCACATTTTTAAATCATTTAATTAAAAAAGATCTGCCTACATCCACCTGAAAAAGGCTGTAAAGTCATGGCTACTAGGGGTCTCACCTAGGTTGCACCTAGGTTGCAGTCCAGTGTCTGTTGTCAGGCAAGATCCGTCATTGGTAACTGAGACATAGAAGATGACAGATCTTAAGTGGGGTCATGTCAAATCTAGCTGAGATCCTGAGCCTGATAAAAGAAATACTTCTACACTGCTTCTGAACATCACAGGAGCCTCTTGCCTTTCTGTGTGATTAATCCCACCTAATCTATTCTGTGAACTCTGGAGCTGAAAACAAACATTGTGGGAAGGGAAAAAATTTCAACGTAGTACGTGTTGGCAGAAGAGAGAAGCCCTCTGCTTCTGAGTGAAATGCATCTAGCTGTGCAGCTGAAACAGAGAATACAATGGTTGTAAAAGAATATTAGGGAAGCCCAAAACATAAGTGTTCCTTTACAAATATGATGGTACTAAGAAGCGCAGCCGTTATGGAATTTTTTTTTAAAACTCAGGTACACTTTAACAGCTTTGTTTTTTGTGGGTGGTTTAGGTCTTCACTCTGCAGCAATGTTTTTTGGGGTCAATGAAGTTGGGGAGATTAGGAGTTGGCAAAGCTCTCCTCAGCAAAGAACCAGTTGTTACCAGGTAACAACCTAGGTTCTTAGCTCAGGCTGTTGTGGAAATCACAGAGATGGGAAAAGAGGAATCACGCATAATAAGCCCGTGAGATAAACGTTGCCCCACTGGAAATAAGGCACCAGGCCATAATACTATATCCAGAACAAATCTGACATGTGTTCAGACAGATGAGCTGGAATTCTTTAGCTACTACGTAATTTGCTTGCATTGGTTGGAAAAGAGAATTCAGATCCCAGAAGCCTCAGTCTATATCTCTGTGTCATTCTAAGCAGCTTATTGCCAGCCATTTGTTATAAAATTATCATCATATGTATTATCAGGTGTATATACATACTGTGCAGATCATATTTAATTGAAGATTTCTAAATCTTTAGAGATTTTATTCTAAGTCGGGTTTAGCACTGAAATGCTGAGAATGTTTATTACATAGAACAATAGCAGGTAGCTCTCATAAGCCCTGTTTCCTGACTTATGGCAACATAAGTGTTTCAGAGCATATCTATTAGTTTTTGTCTGAAGCACCAAGAGGCGAACAAATCACTAACATTGTGTACTTAGCCATGTATCGGAAAAACTGATTATAACATCTTTATTTTCTGGAGAGAGCAGAAAAGGTCAAATGTGTACAATATGTTCTGCAGCACTGAACAAACAGACTTCTTGTAGTTAACGTGTGAGACACTCTTCAAATGCATCTGTTACATATTTTCCTTGTCATTTAAATTATTTTTCTTGCCGTTTGTTCTTTCAAGAATTGCTGCTTTTAGTTTATTTTGTTTACTTAGCAAAAAAAAGTTCTGTCTATGGAATATTCACAACCAAACATGACTACGAACAAGAAGGTATTTGGATTTAAGTAGCATTTTTATATCAATGAATGAATAAACAAAGAATGATAAATTAACGATTTTCAATCATTCTTTTGAAAATGTTGATCTGAAGTACCAGACACAACCTGTCAATAGCAGTGGGTGCTACTTCTTATTTTCTCTAGCTCCTGTGTAATAAGCAGTGATTAATGATAACTAGCGTCATTTTTGGGGAAGATTTATCAAAACTTGTAAGGCTGGCCTCAGTCATGAAGCTTTTTTGAACCGTGCAGTTTCTTCTTGCACGGATTATCTTACCCCTTTGTATATTTGCTATAACATGTCTAGGATGGCAGGATGTAGCATGTAAAATAGTGTTCCCTGCCAGGGGTTTTCTGTAAGTGCATGTATGAATTTTGCTGGTGGGAACCTGAGTAAGGGCTTGAATTGTTTCTTGTAGCCCGAAACGCGTAGACAAGACTTTTGTAACCATAACTGGATGTGATTTTACCACAAGCAAAATAAATATTCCTTTACCGAAGTGGAGCTGGATTCCTTGAACCTCTTTGTACTTGTTATTTATAAATTATAAAAGAGCATGAGGTACTTAGCAAATAATTTGTGCCCATCTACCACAGCAAGGTAATCTCTTTCAGATGGGGCCCTACTCTACAATGAAAGCTCTCTTTGCATCCACTTGATTCAAATGAATTCAGGGAGAGCAGACTACGTCTACATACTGAAATCATTAAAAACAGCCTATGGAAAAGATTGGTATTTTTGGAGTGCAATGGATAGATGGAGACACCCACATTTCCAAAAGCATACTCCAAAAACAAAACACACAGTTTGTCAGCACATCCTGTAAAAATAAATATGGTGCATGCCGTTATGGCTGAATATACAACGCCAAACACAATGAAACAACCCTGCAAACATAGAATAAGTAAAGTAATGATATATTCACTATATAAATGAATATGAGATGCTTAGAAAATACATTTTGTTTACAATCATTTGTGCCCATGTACCATGGAAAGGTGACCTCTTTCAGATGGGACATTTCTCTATAATGACTCCTCTCTTTGTGCTAACTGGCAGAGTAGACACCATCTATACAGTACATTGCACTAATTAAAAACAGGCTGTGGGAAAGATTATTTTATTAAGAGTGCCATGCATGACCAAGATGAAGCAGCCATACGTACTTCCAAATATTTACTGCAAAATATAAAGTTTGTCAGCAGATCCAGAAAAATTAAATGTGTGCAAGTGTGTGTCACCATGGATAAAAATAGAAAACCAAACACAATGCTACAGCACTCTGTAAACATTCAATATATACTAATGCTATATGCAGTATATAAATGAATATGAGGTACTACTGAGCAAATATATTTTGATCATAAAATCCTTTGCGCCCATCCACCAGTGACCTCTTTCAGATATAACCAAACTGTATGATGAATCCTCTATTTCTGCCAGCAGGCCTCAACTGAATTAAGGAATAGTAGGCTCCAACTATATAATGCAGTGTTTAAAATCAGCCTGTGGGAAATATGTGTTGTTAGTGCAGGATCAAGATGGGGCAGCCATTCCTTTCAAATGCATACTGACAAAAACACTGCATTATAGAGGAGTAATTATAGAGTAGGGTCCCATATGGAAGAGTAGAGATGAGCGAATCAAAAGTGGAATTAAATCCGAATTTCAGGAATAAGTCGATTCACACCGAATCTGAATTTCCTGACGCTTCTTGGAAACGAATCACATTTTTTCCTAAAATGTCTGCTGCACATGTTAGGACATGGAGCAAAGAACTCTGGGAAAAAGGGATCACTCACAATGCCATGCATGCAGCCAATCAGCAGTCAGCCAGCCTTGTTATGTCATAGCCCTAAAAAAAAGCCTCATCCATATTGAATTCAGCCATTTTCCAGTGTACTTAGTGCAGGGAGAGATGTCAGCAGTAGAGTTGAGCAGACACCTGGATGTTCGGGTTCGAGAAGTTCGGCCGAACTTCACAAAAAATGTTCGGGTTCGGGATTCGGACAATTCGGACAATAAATGTTCGGGTTCGGGATTCAGACAATACACCTCTAAGGCATAAAGTGCAAGCTCTGGCCATGTGGACAATTTGGAGATCCAGAATTTGTATGGGACAGAACCATCAGTCAGTACGTGGAGGCATGTGCACATGTACTGTTCCACCATGTTGTTGAACTGCTGCCTCCTGCTAACACAGGGGTGAAGGGTCTGCTCAATACATTTCGGGATATTAGATAACCCCTTCATCAGGAGCATTAAAAAAATGTTTATGCTCCTGATGAAGGGGTTTTCTAATACCCCGAAAGGCGTTGAGCAGACCCTTCACCCCTGGTGGTGCAGAAATTCCTTAAAAATCTGATATGTCAGAGCTGCCGTTGAAAGTGCAGGCCGTCTGTGCGCGCTTTCAGTGTTCTCACCCTGCTTCTGCTTGCCTGTCTGCACTGCAGCGTAACTTCGGCCATCCCTCTCACCGCCTGATATGTGACATGCCCACAAGGTGGAACTCCACCTTGCACATGCTGGAGAGACTGTTTGAGCAGCAGCAGGTGATAGTGGAGTTTCAGCTGCAGCACGCACGGGTAAGTCGTTCTGCTAAACAGCACCACTTCACCGCCACTAAGTGGGCCTCCATGCGATACCTGTGTGCCTTGTTGCGCTGTTTGGACTACTCCACCAACATGGCCAGTGAAGATGACGCATTGGGCGTTACAATCCCACTTCTATGTCTCCTTGAAACAACGCTTTGGGCGATGATGGAAGAGGATGTGGCACAAAAGGAAGAGGAGGAGGAAAACGGATAATTTCCATGGCTATCAGGCTAGTCATTCACAAGTGGCTCAGAGGGTGGGTTCTTAAACCAACATAGGCCAGGTACACAATTGTCCAGCCAAGGCACAGTTCTGGAGGATGAGGAGGAGGAGGAAGGGGAGGATGAGGAGGAACCTTTTTCACAGCAGGGTGGCACCCAAAGCAGCTCAGGGCCATCACTACAGCATGGCTGGGGGCATACCGAGGACACAGACGATACACCTCCCACAGAGGATGGCTTGTCGTTGCCTCTGGGAAGCCTGGCACACATGAGTGACTACATGCTGCACTTCCTGCACAACAACCACCTTGTTGCCCACATTCTAACTTGTGCTGATTACTGGGTGGCCACCCTACCGGATCCCCGTTACAAGGACAACGTGCAGTCCTTAATTCCCTCACTGAAGTGTGATCAGAAGATGCGCAACTACAAGCGCACACTGGTAGACAAGCTGCTGATGGCATTCCCACCTGACAGCGGGGGCTCAGTGGAAGCACAAGGCGAAGGCAGAGGAGGAGGTAGAGGTCGCCAATGCAGTCGGTGCACCGCCAGCACCTCAGAAGGCAGGGTTAGCATGGCCGAAATGTGGAAAAGCTTTGTCACCACGCCACAACAACCAGCACCACCAGCTGATATGCAACGTCTTAGCAGGAAGCAGCATTTCAGCAATATGGTGGAGCTGTATGTGTGCACTCGCCTACATGTACTGACTGATCCGTCTGTCCCATTCAACTTCTGGGTCTCCAAATTGGGCACATGGCCTGAGCTTGCCCTTTATGCCTTGGAGGTGCTGGCCTTCCTTGCATTCTGTATATTGTCTGAATGTGTATTTAGCACGGCAGGGGGCGTTATTACGGACAATTTCAACAAATGACCTTGTGGACCCGGGAAAAGGTGCTTAAGCGATAATAGGTTCAAATTAGCCCTAGGGCTAAATAGTTCCCGTTTACGGTCAGTATTTAAGACTTAAAATGTATTAGTTGTTATTAAAAGGTGTAACACAAAACAAAAGAAAAGACCATTTAAAATATTATATGGCCGGACACCCTGACAGAGGAAACTCTAATAACACTGTGGTTAATTTGTTATTAGATAGATGACCTATGGGATATTGACTGCATATCCCCGTGGTCATCAAATCCCTACAATCTGTATTTATAATGTATCGTGTTGTGATATTACCACTAATTAGTGACAAAAAAACTTTGGTATAGTCAGCGTTGTTATTGGCGCTGCGGATATATTGAACCTAGTAAGATACTGGTAAGAAATATATATAACCGTGGGCTATCTTGCCCTGTATTCACGGTGAAAGCCGCATATACTCACTGGCTATTTTTCTATGTATCCGCTTTGCCTAATTGTATTGAGTTAGATGATCTAATTCGCTCAGATTATACCTGACTGACTCCCAAAGATTGGTAAACCCTGTCTTGTGCATATGCTAAGTGCCTGCAGTGCACGTCGCTCTATGTACTAGTGTTCAGCCATATGATTTAAAACTAAAAAAGCATTAGGGAGCTTGGAGTGCTGTGGTTTATTTTGTATTTATGAAGATTTGATGTACCACTGAACACCACCTATACCATAGAGGTGTGCCATTTAACTCTCTCGCCTACTTATTTGCATCCTTCCTGACCTCTACTTGTCTACTATGTATGACTGAACACTAACAGTTCTGACCAGTCCACCATCAGATTGTCAGATAGATATATAGTGGGTAGAGATGAGCGAATCGAAGCTGACAAAGTGGAATTCGTTTAGAATTTCAGGAAAAATTTGATTTGCAATAAATGCGAATTTCCTAAAATGGCAGCTACACTTGTGAGGACTGAGGACATGGGGCAAGGAACTTTGGGAAGGCGGGATCAGACGCCCTTGAAGAAGCAGCTGGAGAAATGATCGTCAGGCATTTTGTGGTCGGTATACATGTTTACTTATGGGGAGGAGGCGAACACATGCTGTTGTTATCTTTGTAGCTATTGCACTTTGCACTTTATTTTGTATATTACTGTGGCTTTATCATTGTGACACTGCTGACCATACACTTTTAGGGAGCTTTTTCTTCACATCTCTGTTCGTGCCTATGAACTTTCATTGTAGTTGATATTGTGGATCATGTTTTTAACATATTGATGAATTAATAAAGGCATTTGTTTATATTACCTGCGTTGTGTCTTGTTGGTGGGTGTGTGAAGGCGGGATCACCTAGATTGACATGCCTGCATGCAGCCAATCAGCAGCCAACCAGCCCTGTGATGTCACAGCCCTATAAATACGGTGGCCATCTTACAGTCAGACATTTTCCAGCGTTCAAAATGCAGGGACAGACATTTGAAGATGCTAGGGACAGCAAGGGGAAAAGCGATTGTGGGAAAAAAGACAGAAAAAATGATTTATAAGTGCAGGGAAAGGATAGGGAGGAATCATTTCACAGCATCTTAGTGGAGGGAGAGACTTCAGAAGGCCCTAGGGACATTGATAGGAAAGTGATTTACAAGTGCAGGGAAAGATTCTTTGGGAATCCAAACAACAACAAGAAAAACATATATGCACTGCACTGTTGCAGTTATTTTTTGTTGAAAGCGTATAGGGGCGTATTTCAGTACTACAAGAAAAATATATTCTCAGTTCACTTCTGCAGTTATTTTTGTTGAAAGCGTAAAGTGGCCTATTTCAGTCTTACAAGAAATATATACTCTCAGGTCACTTCTGCAATTCTTTCAGGTAAAAGCATATAGGGGCATATTTCAGTATTACAAGAAAAATATATTCTCAGTTCACTGCTGCAGTAATTTCTGTTGAAAGAGTATAGGGGCGTATTTCAGTACTACAAGAAAAATATATACACACTGCACTGTTGCAGTTATTTCAGGTGAAAGCGTATAGAGGCGTATTTCAGTACTACAAGAAAAATATATTCCCAGGTCGCTTCTGCAGTTATTTCTGGTGAAAGCGTATAGGGGCGTATTTCAGTACTACAAGAAATATATATACGCACTGCACTTTTGCAGTTATTTATGGTGAAAGCGTATAAAGGCGTATTTCAGTACTACAAGAAAAATATATACGCACTTCACTCTTTAATAATTTTCTGTTAAAAGCGTATAGTGGCCTATCTCAGTACTACAAGAAAAATATATACGCACTTCACTCTTTAATAGTTTTCTGTTGAAAGCGTATAGTGGCCTATTTCAGTCCAACAAGAAAAATATATTCTCAGTTCACTTCTGCAGTTATTTCTGGTGAAAGCGTATAGGGGCGTACTACAAGAAAAATATATTCTCAGTTAACTTCTGCAGTTATTTCTGGTGAAAGTGTTTAGGGGCGTATTTCAGTCGAACAAGAAAAATATATTCTCTGGTCACTTCTGCAGTTATTGCTGATGAAAGCGTATAGGGGCGTACTTCAGTCCAACAAGAAAAATATATTCTTAGTTCACTTCTGCAATTATTTCTGGTGAAAGTGTATAGGGGCATATTTCAGTACAACAAGAACAATATATTATCTGGTCACTAGAGATGAGCGAACACCTGGATGTTCGGGTTCGAGAGGTTCGGCCGAACTTCCGGAAAATGTCCGGGTTCGTGATCCGAACTCAACCCGAACTTCATCCCGAACCCGAACCCCATAGAAGTCAATGGGGACCCGAACTTTTGGGTACTAAAAAGGCTGTAAAAGACACCCAGAGGGATAATATACCGCAATAAACGCATTGCGATTACAACTTTGAGCTAACGATCACCATGGGAACGCCTCCTCCAGTAGAATGTACTGTCGGATCTGAGAATTAAGTTGAAATCGCAATGCGATTCTTATATATTTGCTTAATCGCATTGCGATTTCAACTTAGCATTGCTAAACAATTCCATCCATATCGTTAACTTACTGAGTCAGTAAGTTAACGAATATGGATGGAATTATTTAGCAATGCTAAGTTGAAACGGCAATGCGATTAAGCAGATATATAATAATCGCATTGCGATTTCAACTTAATTCTCACATCTGACAGTACATTCTACTGGAGGAGGCGTTCCCATTGTGATCGGTAGCTCAAAGTTGTAATCGCAATGCGATTAAGCAAATACATAAGAATCGCATTGCGATTCCAACTTTTTAGTACTCAACTTTTAAAATCGTACACCACTTTAAGTTCCAAAGTTGGAATCGCGTTCGAATAGAACTTAAAGCTGTCTCTTAGTCAGTTTTAGTATTGGTGTGCTGTAATAGAAGTTACATTCGTACGGGAATATAACTTAGAGCAATACAGTCAACTTTACACTGTTAGTTTTATTATCGCGATAATACAACTATTCAAGAATCGTGTACGTGCGTCTGTACGTGTGTGCGTTACCTCGGACACTATTCTATTTTGCCAGCCACAGCTGAAACCACTGATTTATGGTATTGCTATTTTGGCAATTGAATTTAACCCCAGAAAATAATCTATCCTTTGCCAGACAGCAGACAGTATTATACTTGTCTAACCAAAGCTGGAACACCAGATTTAGGGGATTGGTATTTGGGCAATTGTATTTAACCCCTTAATAAAATATAGAAATTTCTTTCCTTTCTAGGGGTGACAGGGGAGTTTCTAGGGGTGACAATTAGCACAGCCAAGCCCCTGATGTAGGATATAGCAAAAAAAAAAAAACTAGTATTGATGGATTGATGGACTTGGTGGCAGCTTCTTCTGGCGCACCACAAGTCACAAAATGGCCGCCGATCAACCCAGAAAATTAGTGACAGAAAAACGCTCTGTGCAGCCTAAAAACCAGCGAGCAAGTAACTAGCAGAAGTTCAATGATTCTCAGCTGTAAATTGATCCGTTCATTAGGTGCTGTTGCTGACTTTAACCTGCCTAATCTCGCCCTGACAGAAGCTGCGTCCTCTCCCTACACTAATCAGAGCAGTGTGACGTGCGGCGCTACGTGACTCCAGCTTAAATAGAGGCTGGGTCACATGCTGCACTTGGCCAATCACAGCCATGCCATTAGTAGGCATGGCTGTGATGGGCTCTTAGGGCAAGAAGTAAAATGCTAGCTGATTGGCTGCTGTGCAGCCCTTCAGAAAGCGGGAAGTAATCGACGAACACCGAACCCGAACCCGAACTTTTTTGAAAATGTCCGGGTTCAGGTCCGGGTCCCGGACACCCCAAAATTCAGTACGAACTCGAACTATTCTCGAACTGTTCGCTCAACACTACTGGTCACTTCTGCAGTTATTTCTGTTAAAAGCTTATAGTGGCCTATTTCAGTTCAACAAGACAAATATATTCTCAGGTCACTTCTGCAGTAGTTTCTGGTGAAAGCGTATAGCGGCGTATTTCAGTACTACAAGAAAAATATATTCTCATTTCACTGTTACAGTTTTATCTGGTAAAGCCTAAAAAGAAATATACATTTGCCATTCACTGGTGTATTTATAAGTAGAAAAACCTTTATTGACATATATCAGTAGAAATAGAAATATACATTCGCCATTCGCTCCTGCACTTATATCTTGAAAATCCTTTAGTGGCTTATATCAGTAGAAAAAGAAATATACATTTGCCATTCGCTGCTGCACTTATATCTTGAAAAACCTTTATTGACATATAGCAGTAGAAAAAGAAATATAAATTTGCCATTCACTCCTGCACTTATATCTTGAAAATCCTTTAGTGATGTATATGAGTAGAAAAAGAAATATACATTCACCGTTCACTGCTGAACTTATTTCTAAAAAACCTTTATTGACGTATATTAGTAGAAAAATAAAAATATATTCAGCGTTCACTGTTGCAGTTATATATGGTAAAGCCTATAGTGTGGTATTTCTGTAGAAAATTAAAGATATATTCAGCGTTCAGTGCTGTAGTTATATGTGGGAAATTCCATTTTGCGGTATGGACCAAATTACGTTGTCGTTAAATTTCGCATTTACGTTTCACACACTGTGCGCTTACGTGACGACGTCCATAAGAGCGGTGCACCATGCACTAAGCCTGCACAAAAATGCGAACTAATTCACAACAGCCCGCATCTATCTGTGGGATTGCTTACTGGACACTACAGGGACTTTTCTGCAGGACAGGAACCACACGAGGACCACGTCTCGCTCTTCCAGCGCGGACCCACTTCCTCCGCTATGTCCCGTTCATTTCAGATCACTCCGTCTGTTTTTTTTAAACTGACAGCCTTTAACCCTTGGTTGAAAAGCATTTAGTGGCGTATATACGTGGAAAAAGAAAAATATACTCGACGTTTACTGTTCCAGTTATATATGGTAAAGACTTTAGTGGCTTATATCGGGTAGAAATAGAATTCGGCGTTCAGCGCTGCAGTTATATGCGGTAAATCCTTTTTAATTATTTTGGTGGAAAAAAATTGTATTCATCACTGCAGTTATATATGGTAAAATCTTTTGTGACTTATTTTGGTGGAAAAAAAAATTGGATTCAGCTTTCAGCGCTGCTGTTATATGCGTTATATGCGGTAAAATCTCCTTGATGTCTCTATGATAAATCTGCAGCGTGGGGGCCCCAGTGTGGCTTTTACACACTTTCAAAATAATCCTTCAACGGAGTGAATAGATGATGGATCACCGTGCCGATCCATGACCTTCCCAGGAGTTTGTATTCGGCGATGCTGTTATATGTGGTAAAATCTTTTGTGACTTAATTTGGTGGAAAACATATTGTATTCAGCATTAAGAGCTGCACTTGTATGTGGTAAAGTCGTTCTTGAATTTTTTCGTTGAAAAAAAATCTTGTATTCTGCGTTAAGTGCTGCACTTAAATGCAGTAAAATAATTGTGAATTATTTCAGTGCATATTTCCACCTCCTCCATTCACTTCAGCATCTCTTCATTATCATCAGACTCATAACTTTACACCCCCCAGCTATATATATACAGTAAGTGGTGCCAGCACCACTGAGGAGCAAATAAAAGTAAATGACACTGCCAGCCTGTTAAAGGGAATTACAGCACGATACCACAATACATTTGATATGACATTTAGCAAGTGTTTAAAGTGCCCACATATAGCACATATTGGGACACTGCATCAAGATGAATCAGGCATGGATCAGCCAGGATTTTCATACACCAATGCTTGATGCATCAGAATAGATCATCCATGGTGCCACACTAACAATTTGACAAAAGAGACTGTTTTTTTTCTGGCTACCTGCCTCAGCTACTATTCTATGATGTTACCAGCCTGATGCCACACATCTGATGCCAATTGCTCCTTTTTTCACCCACCATCTTCAGCTGGTACTGGTATTGCAACTAACCTCCACAGTATGTCACTTTGCAACTCTGTGGCCTCCTGATGCTGTCACCACCTCCAGACTCTGTCATTGTGCCACTCTGTGGTCTCCTCCTGATGTTATTGCTGCTGCCGCCACCTCCAGACTCTGTCAATATGCCGCTCTGTGGTCTCCTCATGCTGCTGCCACTTCCAGACTCTGTCATTGTGCCGCTCTGTGGCCTACTCATGCTGCCGCCACCTCCAGACTCTGTCATTGTGCCGCTCTATGGTCTCTTCATGCTGATGCCACCTCCAGACTCTGCCATTGTGCCTCTCTGTGGTCTCCTCATGGTGCTGCCACCTCCAGACTCTGTCATTGTGCCACTCTGTGGCCTTCTCCTGATGCTGCTGCTGCCACCACCTCCAGACTCTCTCATAGTGCCACTCTGTGGTCTCTTCATGCCGCTGCCACATTATTTTAGTTTGCTTTGTTTTCTTCCCTCCACCTAAAAGATTTCTGTTTGTTTTTCAATTGAGTGGTACAGTTTATAGGTCACATTAAAGGTGGGAAAAGTTCTGAAATTATTTATTTTTGTCTCATTTTTTTACAGCACAGAAACCTGACATTTTAACAGTGGTGTGTAGACTTTTTATATTGACTCTGTCATTGTGCTGCTCTGTGGTCTCCTCATGCTGCCGCCACCTACAGATTCGATCAGTGTGCCACTCGGTGGCCTCCTCATACTGCCACCACCTCCAGACTCTGTCATTGTTCCACTGGGAGGCCTTATCCTAATGCTGCTGCTGCTGTCGCCACCTACAAACTCTGTCATTGTGCCACTCGGTGGCCTCCTCATACTGCTGCCAACTCCAGACCCTGTCATTGGGCCACTCTGTGGTCTCCTCATGCTGCTTCCACCTCACCACTTTGTCATAGGCCCCCTCTTTGGACATCTCATGCTGTTCCCACCCTCCCCACTTCATGACTGGTCCACTATTTTGACTTTCGGCCTGGCTGACATCATCATTTATTTGACACTTCTGATTTGTCAGAAGGAAGCAAAATCGAGATGCACAAGGATCCTGTCTGTGTAGCGGCTTTAAGGCCTGTATGGTCCTATCAGAATTGGCTTATGATTTGGTAGCCAAAAGTAGGAGTGGGTAGAAAACACAGAAGACATGCAAATATTCCATTCACTTGTCATCTGAGTTTTAGATTCATTAATAAGCGTCTTAGAGCCACAAATAAATATATATAAAGTATATTGCCTGGGAAATAAAGTGGGTCAACACCGTTTAATATATATCTACCACTCATACATAGTTAGGCCTGGTCCATAGGGACCTGTACTTGCGCATTTACTATATCACGTCTATGTGGTAAGGAGTTTTTAGCGCTGTGACACAGTGAGAGGTTTTGTGGTAAAAAACAGGTATTTTCCCCTCAGCCTGTGCTGCTGGGTTGATTGCAGCCAGGTGAGGGCAAATACTGGACCGGATTTTAGGTGCCGGTCCGGGTTTTTTGGGTGATTACCTAGCTGCACTTAAGACAGCTAGCTTCATGCAAGTGGGTCTCTCTCTGTGTTTGGGATCTGAGCCCTGTGCTGGGCTGAAAAGCTGAGACCTGTGTGTCAGAAGAGCAGACTATTTAAAGACGGTCAGTGGACTTTTTGTGTTGCTGAGCATTCAGCCAGGTGTGAACTAACACCTAGGATTTGAGGTGATTTAACCTGGAAACTGCTGGTGTTCCGTGGAGCTCTCAGGGCTGGAAGCAAGAGCTTGCAAAGAGGCGTGCAGTCTGCCTGGAAGCCTGAGGTTGGACTTTCCTGCGGCTGGGCTGACAGCAAGGTGTGAACACGCACCTAAACCACACAGGTGAATTTGATTCAGTCTTGGACTTTTGTTTTGCCTCAAGTTTTTGCTGTGTGTGAAGTAACACTAAGTGACTGTTTTGAGTTTTGTTTATGCAAGTGTGAAATAAAACACTGTTTGCTGCACTACCTGGTCTCTCTTTGCCTCTGTACTGCACCCGCACCGCTGTCTACCAGAGCAACCCCCCCACAGCGCCAATATTCGAATCGCGAATATCGCCACTTCGATAATTTGCGAATATTTAGAATATAGTGCTATATATTCGTATTTGCGAATAGTGTTGATCGGGAATATTCTAATCGTGAATTTATCGCGATTTATTGTGAATATCAGCACTTAGCAACATCCCTAGCAACCAGTAGGAACGTTGCCTACCCCTTAGTGTTGATCGCGAATATTCTAATCGCGAATTTATAACAAGTATAAGCACTTAGCAACATCCCTAGCAACCAATAGGAAAGTTGCCTACCCCTTAGTGTTGATCGCGAATATTCTAATTGTGAATTTTTATTGGGAATATATTACATTGCCGATTTTCGCAATCAAGTCAATAATGACTGGAGATCACAAATTCTCGAATTTGCGAATTTATGGCGAATATTCGGCCAAAAATTTGCAAAATATCGTGAATTCGAATATTGACTATGCAACTCATCACTAGTGGTAAGGAGAGTAATTTTCATTTTCATCATTTTTGGGATGACAGCTCCTAAACCCAGGATGGAATCCCACAGCTCGCTTCCGATGGGCCACAACACGGCTATATTTGATGCACACTCCGGTCTCATGCCATCCATTGCCGAAGACTAATTGATGTGCAATGACCTGGGGATTTCTTGTGGGACGGTCCATATCCCTTTGTAGAGGTTTACACTGGGTTCAGACCTGAGCGTTTTGAAGCCTAGCGTTTTTAGCTCATTCAAGACTGGCGTTTACGCGCGTTTTTTTCAAGCGTTTTGGTAAATAGTGTAGGCGCGTTTGACGCGCGTTTATGTGATTGACTGCATAGTGGGCCAATGACCAAACAGCCCTCGCTATATATTGTTTGGCCAATCTGAGTGCTTTTGAGGTGTGAAATTCCATGGTGGCTGATCTAGTGTGTGCTTAGGAAACATGGACTGCTACAGGAAGCGACATGTTGCAGTGCTTGTGACTGCAATCCAACTTGAGCGCTTGAGGAGAAGGAGGGACAGCAGGCGACGGTTCTGGGTCCATCCGGTCATTGCCCAGCAGCAGGAGAGGGGCCAGTTCTGGGCTCTCTACCAGAACCTACGTGCCCATGAGGACCAGTTTTTTGGCTACATGAGAATGTCCATCCCCAGGTTAGTATGTATACGTGATGTGGGTAGTATTTGTTTTTTTAAGCATAGCGTGTAGTAATGTTGTAATTTTTATTTGTCTGAATTTGTATCGTCTACAGCTTTGACGAGCTCCTGGGGCTGTTGGAGAGTCGTTTGATGCACCAGGACACCTTCATGCGGGACAGCATTCCACCTGTTGAAAGACTGGTCATAACTTTGCGTTAAGTAGTATATAAATCGTGCCCTTCACAAACATGTCTATTGTGTTGCGACTGTATATGAGTGTTTTTGAATTTTAGTAGTCGTGTTGTTTCTGCGGTATGCTTGTTACCATAAATATTCAGCACATGCATCATGTAGCCACCTTTGCAAGGTGTAACCCTTCCCATAAAAAAAAGACTCCAAACATATAGTTATTGAGTTTTTTATGTTTGGGGCAATAAAGAAACTCAGTACGTTCCCCAACATGTTTAAACGGAGTACACTAAACTGCACATAACATTTGTGCAAAATGCAAACAAAATATGATAATCCTTTTAACAGAATATAACTAAAGTAGTTGCCACTTCAACTACCGGCACTTTAAATCGCAGTACCATTTCTCACAGGTCCTCATAATCTGTGCCGGTTGTTTCTGGTTCCGGATCCCGCCTTGTTTGAGTGGTTTGCCGCGCTTGAATCTCGGCATTGGCCTGTGTGCTGGTGGTGGTGCTTGTGGAGGTGGTCAGGCCATACTGGTGGCCATAATGTGGACCATCTTGGGGGCCATGTTGGTCGTACTGTTGGCCATAGTATTGGCCATATTGTTGCACAGGTTCCGATGGTTGACTATACTGTTGAGCATATTGGGATCCCTGTGGAGCATACTGCTGTGGATATAGTTGCCCATATGTAGTGGGATGTGTTGGCCCATGTTGGCTAAATTGTGGACCATGTTGGTGCCCATATTGTTGGCCATACTGGGGGTCCTGCCTAGGGGCCTGCATAGTAGGCTGCATCGGAGCCGGAATCGGATGCTGCCTAGGAGCCGGAATCGGATGCTGCCTAGGAGCCGGCATAGGGGCATGCATGGAAGCAATTTTTGTAGCCACTTTGGTGGTCATTTCAGTGGCCACTTCTGTAGCCATTTCAGTCGCCACTTGTTGGGCGAGCTTTGTGGCCTGGTGTGGGGCCTGGTGTGATAGGTCACTATCAGTCATATTGGATTACATACGTCACCTCACTAGCAAGTTACTATTCCGTATAAGGGTACTTTCACACTTGCGTTGGTGCGGATCCGTCTGTTTATTTTCACAGACGGATTCGCATCTCTAATGCAAACGTTTGTATCCGTTCAGAACGGATCCGTTTGCATTAGGTTTAAAGAAAAATGACAAAGTCCAAAACGGATCCGTTTTGGATTACATTGAAAGTCAATGGGGAACGGATCCGTTTTCAAATGCACCATATTGTGTCACTGACAATGGATCCGTCCCCATTGACTTACATTGTAAAAAAAAACGGATCCGTTAGGCTCCGCCTCTTCAGACGGACACCAAAATGCTGCATGCTGCGTTTTGGTGTCCGCCTCCAAAACGTAATAGAGGCGGAACGGAGCCGAACTGATGCATTCTGAACGGATCCTTATCCATTCAGAATGCATTGGGGCTTAACTGATCCGTTTTGGAACGTTTGTGAGAGCCCTGAAACGGATCTCACAAACGGAATCCAAAACGCTAGTGTGAAAGTACCCTAACAAGGCCACAATTAGAGCAACTTCTCTACATTGCCCATCATTAGCTTACATACACTGCGCATACAAACACTATTCAGCTGAACCATTTCTACTTGATTGATAGTACTGGCCCATTGCACTGACCCATAATGTGCGCAAGGGCAAATATGAACTGGCCACATAACAACTGACACATCCCACATACAACTCCTACACAGACCTCACTAGAAGGGAGACATAACATGTAGGAGGAGAAACTAACCATTCTGAAAGCCCCCACAGTTTGTGCCGTTTGCTAGCATAATTACACCTATAAAACAGGTGACACACAGCAGCAGGCAATTACTACAGGCCAGAGGGTACTGTATCCAAATTGTTATGTGCCCATGAGGCAAGGCTAACTAGGCAAATTGAGTGGCCATATACTATAAGAAGTGTGGTGATTGTGCGGCCCTGTAGGTGATGGCAAAATACAGCTACATGCATGCCTGCAAGGCTCCAGCAAGTACAAGACAGGCCAACATTTGTGTAGGTGCAGTTGGACATCACCTCAAGCCGTGCTGCAAGAGATGGCCTGAGCTATTACATATAATATTTTGGACACATATAGTGCACACTAGATTTTGAGGTCAGAAAGTAAATCACACATACCTTTGCCTTGTCGGACACTCTTGGTAAACTGCGGCCACTCTTGCCAGATGGACTTGCAAATGTCCTCCCAGGCTTGCAGTCGGACCCTGCGGTTTTTATAATGGGGGTCTTGGGTGTCATATAGGCACCGTTTGGCCTGCACCAGCCTGATAATGTTCTCAGAATCACAGGCCTCCTCCATGGCTGCTCTCCAGCTAAACTCTGTGTGCTTTGCACCTGTTGTTTTGGCCTTTCCAGCATGTTGCAAACTTGCGTCCATAGGCGCGTTTTACGCTGCACAAACGCCCGAACAACACGCCTATCGCGTTTCCCATTGAAGTCTATTGGCACCAAACGCTCGAAAAACGCCCGAATTAACGCGAACATACTTGCTTATGCGTCGGACGTTTTTAGGCGCCTTCGAACGCGCATAAAAACGCGCAAGTGTGAACCACCCCCATAGGAATGCATGGTTCCTGTACTGTTGTGCGTTTTTTTGCGCGTTCGAACACGGCGTTTTACGCAAAAGTGTGAACTGAGTGTTAGGGTGAAGACACCTCTGCCAGGTTTAGCCCTAAATCCATTAAAGACCTCAATGAGTCCACATCTCCGTTCATCTTATATTTCATAATTATACTGTGAAATATTTGGGTCAATGTGGGATGCAAAATAACATGCTTTTATGAACCTATTGTATCATGGATGTCAGCTGAAGCCAATAATATGACGATCTAATACTTGAGTTATGATCCCAAAGGCTGCTTTTACACGAGCGAGTTCTGTGGAAGCTCCTGTACTGACATTCAGGCACTGATAAAGTCACATAGCATGATATTGAATTATGATGCTATGTAACCCATTGAGTTCTGAAATGTATTGTATAACACTGACATAATGCTGTCAGTGTTATACAATACATTTCATAACTCTAAGGCCTCTTTCACACAGGCGTCATGTTTGACGGCCAGATAAGAGGCGGGTGCGTTGCGGGAATATGCACAATTTTTCCGCGCGGGTGCAAACGTTTGTAATGCGTTTTGCACGCGCGTGAGAAAAATCGCCATGCTTGGTACCCAGACCCGAAGCCGGACTTCATCACTGAAGTCCGGTTTCGGGTCTTCTGGACAATTTATTATTTTCCCTTATAACATGGTTATAAGGGGAAATAATAGCATTCTTAACCATTTCAGCCCCCCTAGCTTAAACCCCCTTAATGACCAGGCCACTTTTTACAATTCCGCACTATGCTACTTTCACCGTTTATTGCTCCGTCATACAAATTACCACCCAAATGAATTTTACCTACTTTTCTTCTCACTAATACAGCTTTCATTTGGTGGTATTTCATTCTTTCTGACATTTTTACTTTTTTTGATATTTTACTTTTTTTGATGAAATTTTTGCAAAAAAACGACATTATTCGCTTTCTGTTGTAAAAATTTTCAAATAACACTATATTTCAATTTAAAATTTTCTCTAAATTTATTGTTCTACACGCCTTTGATAAAAAAAAATGCAATAAGTGTATATTTATTGGTTTGGGTAAAAGTTATAGGGTTTACAAACTATGGTGCAAAAAAGTGAGTTTCCGCACTTTGACTTTCTGAGCACCTGTCCTGTTTCCTGACGTACTACAATGCCCAGACAGTAGAAACACCCCATAAGTGACCCCATTTCGGAAAGTAGACACCCTAAGGTATTCACTAAGGGGCATAGTGAGTTCATGGAATTTTTTATTTTTTGTCACAAGTTAGCGGAAATGGAATTATTATTTTTTTTTTAAAAATCATTTTCCGCTAACTTGTGTCAAAAAATAAAAACTTCCATGAACTCACTATGCCCCTCAGCGAATACCTTGGGGTGTCTACTTTCTAAAATTGGGTCACTTGTGGGGTTTTTCCACTGCCCTGGCGTTTGAGGGTCTCCGCAATCATTACACGTATGGCCAAAATTAGGAGATTTTGCTATTCTTATACGGGTGATGAGAATTTTTTTTTCCGTTCAGCCGCTGGGCTGAAAGAAAAAATGAACGGCACAGATTTCTTCATTCACATTGATCAATTTGTCCTGCTCGGATCCGGAATTGCGGATTCGCACTTCCAGATCCGCAAAAATATAGAACATGTCCTATTCTTGTCCGCAATTGCGGACAAGAAAAGGCATTTTCTATATAGCTCTGGCAATGTGCGGATCCGCAAAATGGGATAAGCAGATTGCCGGTGTCCGTGTTTTGCGGATCCGTGGATCTGCGGATTCGCAAAACACATACGGACGTCTGAATGAGCCTTATAGGGGATGATCAGTGATGGAGGGGTGACATGGGTGATCAGTGGGGGTGACATGGGTGATCAGGTGTTTTTTTTTTAAATAATCTTTTTATTATTTCAATATAAGAAGTAAACAGGTTAGTTCAGCAAATTTGCAATTAACATCTTCCCCATTCCTCCCAACCACCCCCCTCGGCCCACCCTCCATTCCTGCAGGGGAAAGGGGAAAGGAGAAAAAAAAAAAAAAAAAAACCTCTCCTCAACCATCCCAGTCTCTCCAAACATTGGCCCATTTCATATAGGACCCTCTTTGTCTATACATAATTCTCTCATATATTTTCACCTTATCCACCAGACATAACCAGTTCTTGCAATCTGGAGCAGAAGGGGAAAACCATTCTCTGGCTACAAGAAGCCTAGCCAAAAACAGCACTTTAGTCAGCAGACGGCCCTTCATAAGCTGGCAGTTAACCTCTGATAGATCCCCTAAAACCCATACCTTGGGAGATAGAGGAATATCTATATTGAGTCTCCGAGTCAAAGTTATTTGTACCGCTCTCCAGTATTTACTCACTATCGGGCAATCCCAGAACAGATGCATATGATCTGCCCCGGATCCCCACAGCGAGGGCAGTCAGATGCGGCTCTAAGTCCCCTCTTATGGAGCCATAAAGGTGTCACATATATTTTGTGTATGATATTAAACTGTACAACAGTGTGATTAAAGTTGTGTGAAACCTGTCTAAAATTTTCCCTATATTCTCCCAATCCGAGAACCCACCTCTGACATTAATACAGACCAGGATTTCTGTCCTGGAGATAAACAATCGGAAAAAAACCTTTCATCAAGTGCCTATAACAATGTGATAATTTCACCTTAATACCACCTTTCTTACAAATCAAATTGTGCAAAATTCCGGGTATCTACCTCAAGTGAGTACCTATCAACAATATTAAGAAGTGCTGACCTCAATTGAAAATATGCATACCAAGCCACCTCACCCAGTTTGGAGTTCTGTTTTAGCTCCATAAGAGACAGGACCTGCCCATTTTTAACCACCTGGTTCAAATATTGAATATTTCGCGTTCTCCAGTATTGCCAACAATTTGGATCATCTAATTTCAGGTGATCAGGTGTTAATCAGGGGTTAATTAGTGTCGGGGGGTGGGTGGGTGTGGGGGGGGTGGTGATTGGTGCACACTTTTTTTTCCCCCTATGGTGGTCCCAAGCAAAGGGACCACCAGAGGAGAAGACAGCAGGCATATCAGATGCGTTTTTTTCTAACTTATACAGCCTGCCAGCGCGCGATCAGCGCTGGCAGGCTGTACTACAGTTACATGCGAGTGCGCCAATGGCGCGCACTGCGCATGTGCGGGCACATCAGCGCGTCCTCTCACGTCTCGCGAGAGGACGCGCCGATGCGTCCAGGAGGAATAAACCGACCGCCCGCAGGACGCAATCCTGCGTACGGCGGTCGGAAGGAAGTTAATAAAGAATGCATAGTAAAATGAAGAGGAAGGGGTTAAAAATAATAAAAGTTAACTTACCTTAGCCACTTGATCGTGTAGTTGTGATCTGTCTTCTCTTTCCCAGCATCAGCTAAGAGCTAAAGGACCTGTGATGATGTCACATCACATGGTCCAATCACATGGTCCATCACCATGGTAAGATGGACCATGTGATTGGACCATGTGATGTGACGTCATCACAGGTCCTTGAGATCTTAGCTGATGCAGGAAAGAGAGGAGAGATCGCAACTACGCGATCATGGCTAAGGCAAGTTAACTTTATTATTTTTAACCCTTCCACTTTCCACTTCCATTTTACAATGCATTCTTTATTAAGAATGCTATTATTTTCCTTATAACCATATTATAAGGAAAATAATAGAGATCGGGTCCCGTTGCTAAGCAACCATGCGGGAAAATTGCAACGCATCCGCACTTGCTTGCGGATGCTTGCGATTTTCCCGCAGCCCCATTCACTTCTATGGGGCCTGCGTTGCGTGAAAAACGCACAATATAGAGCATGCTGCGATTTTCATGCAACGCAGAAGTGATGCGTGAAAATCACCACTCATGTGCACAGCCCCATAGAAATGAATGGATCCGGATTCAGTGCGGGTGCAATGCGTCCTCCTCACGCATTGCACCCACGCGGAAAACTCGCCCGTGTGAAAGGGGCCTAAGGGTTACATAGCATCATAAATCAATATCATGCAAAGCAACCCCATCAGTGGTAGGGAGGTCAGTGCGAGATTTTCCATAGACACACGCTGCAAGTTCAATGCATTGAACTCGCTCGTGTGAAAACAGACAAAAGGTTCCTTCTTATATCACTAATAAAATATATACACTCAGACTGATGTTATCATACACACAGATAAAAGATGGCATCAAATGCTATATGTTTTTACAACTAACTCCACCAAGTTTCATGGCTCCTGGCCCAAACACTTGGTTAGGGCTGCATTATACAAATGGATTATTTGATCAATATCTGTCCAGTCAGACCAATAATTATAGTGAATGTGGCCGGATGGACTGCCGGAACAGCCTGCTGGAGCCATTAACACCAGTGTGACACAGGCCTCAAGTGTGATCCATCACTTCTTCTTTAAATCCTTCTTTCCATTCAAATTCGGCTGAGTTCACACTTCAGTTATTTGATCAGTTATTTCCATTAGTTAGGCCTCATGTACATGGCCGTTGCTTGGCGGTTCTGTGCATTGAGCAACATCCATGCGGTTGCTGCAGATGGATCCAGACCCATTCAACCTGAAAGGGTCCGGGACCATGATACATCCGCCCTAGTGTTGTTCGAGCATCAAAGTGCTTTGTGTGCTCGAGGAGAACACTTTGTGATTAGAGATGTCCCGAACTATTCGCCGGCGAACAGTTCCCGGCGAACATAGCTTGTTCACGTTCGCTGCGGCGGGCGAACATATCCGATGTTCGGTCCGCCCCCTATACATCATCATTGAGCAAACTTTGACCCTGTACCTCACAGTCAGCAGACACATTCCAGCCAATCAGAACCCTCCCTCCCACACCTTACCACCTCCTATAAAAAAGGCAGCCATTTTAGATTCAGTCTGAAGCTGCATGTTACTGAGAGCAGGGAGACTGCAGCTGCTGCTGCGCTGATGATTCTGAATTCATAGGGAAAGAGTTAGCTAGGCCAGTGTTCTGTGTCCACAGACTCATCTGCTGTAAGGACAGCGTCACAGCACACCAAAAAGCCCTTTTTAGGGCTGCTACATTAGTCTGCTTTTATTTTTTTTTCTCCATATACATATTGCAGTTGCCTGGCCTGCCTGTGTGTGAGGAGCTGCAGGCCCACAGACTGTAGTGTGCCCACTGCCAGTGCCCAACACTCATACCGTGTGGCACAGGACTTTGTATCAAAAAAAGGCATTTCATTTTTACCCTTTAATCTAAGGTTAGTTGCCTGCCAGTGTGTATCAGGCCAACTTCCACTGACTGTAGTGTGCCCACTGCCAGTGCCCACCACTCATACCGGGTGGCACAGGACTTTGCATAAAAAAAGGCATTTTATTTTTACCCTTTAATCTAAGGTTAGTTGCCTGCCAGTGTGTGTTAGGCCCACTTCCACTGACTGTAGTGTGCCCACTGCCAGTGCTGATAGGGGATGTAATAGGGATTAAACTGATAAGAATAGTACTAAGTAACACACCACTCATATAGGGTTGCACAGTACATTGCACGGCGCACGCGCAGTGCTCCAAGTTGGAAGTAAGAGGACCGACCAAGCTTCTTTTTCCATCTCCCGGTTCCTAAAATCTATTCGATACACGTCCCCTGATAGGGGACGTAACAGGGATTTAACTGATATAAATAGTACTACTTATTACTGAACACATCACTAAGATAGGGTGGCACAGTACATTGCGCGAGGAAGAGACCTTTAATGACGTCAGTGAGGACAAGAAACGGGACATGGCTAGTTTGGTATCAAACCTTGTGAAAATGGGGAGTTTGCGGTTGTGCAAATGGACTGTTTGCGGTTGTTTGCGGTGTGTTAAACGGGGAGTTTGGTCTGTCACAGTTAGGTCTGTCACTGTGAAGCGGGCGTAACCCTTACACTACCTGATCGATACAACATCATACCTGTATCGTATACTGTACACACACTGGATGTTTTAAAGCACGTTATTCCAAACAATTTTAGGAATGTTAGGTGATTTATGCCCTTTATGGATTAAAACCCGACTCTGCGTCAACTACGTAATTTTCCATGGGAGTTTTGCCATGGATCCCCCTCCGGCATGCCACAGGCCAGGTGTTAGTCCCCTTGAAACAACTTTTCCATCACTATTGTGGCCAGAAAGAGTCCCTGTGGGTTTTAAAATTCGCCTACCTATTGAAGTCTATGGCGGTTTGCCCGGTTCGCCCATTCGCAAACATTTTCGGAAGCTCGCGTTTGCCATTCGCGAACAGAAAATGTTATGTTTGCGACATCACTATTTGTGATGCTCTGGTGTTCTACCGAGCACCCGAGCACAATGGAAGTCAATGGGAGAACCTGAGCATTAAACTAGGCGCCCCCTGCTCTGAAGAAAGGAGGGTGTCGGGACTCTAGTTCGGCTTAGGAGTCCCTGCTCTGACTTCATATTTAGCTAAGTCCATATATGGAGTCATTGCTTGGGGAAACCCAGTGTATTTTAATCTAATTTAGCCTCTATTTCTATGCAGAAGATGGCTGTACAGTGGGGGAATCCCTTAGGCCCCTTTCACACGGGCGTTGCAGGTGCACTCCGTCAAACAGTGCGGGTGCGTTGCGGGAATCGCCGCGATTTTTACCTGCGAGTGCAAAGCGCTGTCATGCGTTTTGCACGTGCGGGAGAAAAATCGGCACTTTTGGTACCCAGACCCGAACCTGCACTTCTTCACAGAAGTGCATGTTCGGGTCAGAAATTAATCCCGCTGGTATTATTTCACATTATAACATAGTTATAATGTAAAATAATACCCTTGGCCATCTTCCTAATGTTGAACCCGGTGCTGAATGGGTTAAAAATAATAAACTAATCATAACTTACCTGGTCCATTTGATTGCGAAGCCCGGCCTCCTCTCCGTTAGCTTGCTACTAGGAAAATGACCTGTGATGATAGCATGTGATTGGGCCATGTGACCATGTGACATCATCACAGGTCCTTTCCTACTAGCAAGCTAACGGAGAGGAGGCCGGGCTTCACGATCAAATGGACCAGGTAAGTTATGATTAGTTTATTATTTTAAACCCATTCAGCACCGGGTTCAACATTAGGAAGATGGCTAAGGGTATTATTTTACATTATAACTATGGTATAATGTGAAATAATACTGAACCGTTACACATCCCGATGGTTGCATAGCAACCATGCGGAAAAGTCGCAACGCATCCGCACATGATTGCGGATGATTGCGATTTTCCCGCATCCCCATTCACTTCTATGGGGCCTGCGTTCCGTTAAAAACGCAGAAGATAGAGCATGCTGCGATTTTCACGCATCGCAAAAGTGATGCGTGAAAATCAACTGTCATGTGCACAGCCCCATAGAAGTGAATGGGTCCGGATTCAGTGAAGGTGCAATGCGTCCTCCTCACGCATTGCACCCGCGCGGAAAACTCGCCCGTGTGAAAGGGGCCTTAGTGTGAGTCTGCGGCTTAGGAGTCCCTGCTCTGACTCCATATATAGCTAGGTCCATATATGGAGTCAGTGCTTGGGGACACCCAGTGTATTTAAATCAAATTTAGCCTGTATTTCAGGAAATTTCTGCTGTGATTCAAACTCGTGACCTTCTGCATTAACCTCTTAAGGACACAGGACGTACCCGTACGTCCTGTGTCCTGTCCCTAAAGATGGCACCAGCTCCTACTTCATGCAGGCGCTTTAGCCACGGGTGTACGCATGGTTCTTGTAGCAGACACAGCTATGCCGATCGTGGACATATAACCCCTCAGATGTCCGTGGTCAATCCTGACCACAGCATCTTAGTGCGCACAAACCAAAAGATTTACTTTCGGTTTGCGCTCCGGCTCCCCGTGTTGCGATCGGAGGAGCCGGAGCGCGCCTGGAGTAACCTGGGTTTCTATGAATGAAACCCAGGCCGCTCTGTAGTATTTCCTATGGAGCCTTGCCTGTAATAGGCTTCATAGGAAATATGCGATTTTTTCATACATTCCAATGCTATTGCATTGGAATGTATGATAATCGCAATCAAATGATTGTAAGTTATATTTCCCTATGGGAACTATTTTAAAAGTGTAAAAATAAATAAATTAAAAAGTTTAAAAAATTAAAAATAAAAAAAAACATAAAAGTTCAAATCACCCCCCTTTTGCTAAAATAAAAATAAAAATTTTAAAAAAATACACATCATGGGTGTCACATTGTGTGAAAACGCCTATACTATAAAAATAAAAAAAAATATTCCCCATACATTAAACAGCAAAACGGAAAAACGCGTCCAAATGGCAGATTCGCCATTTTTGATCGCTTCATTTTCTAAAAAAAATTACATAAAAGGTGATCAAAAAGTACACAACCCAGAATGGAATCAATAAAAAGATAAGATTATGACGCAAAAAATAAGCCCCCATAGGGGTCAAAACATGGTGACAAAAAAGTAAAACAGATTGCTAGGAGCGCCGGCCCCGCCTCATGCTGCAGCCGCCCGAGAGCTCTTAATTGAGCCTCTGGCGGCTGCAGCACTGCCCGGGGTGGCACGTCCATGAGTGCGCACCGCCCGGGCGCACCAAGAGGAGAGGAGCTGACAGGGGAAGCGCTCAGCGCTCCCTCCTGTCAGTCCATTGTAGCGTGGCCGAGCTCTTTATGGTCCGCGGGTACAGGGAGCATCTGTCTCCTGTACCCGGCCGGACTGACATGAAGTGCGCACACAGTGTGCACTTCCTGTCAGTCCCCTCAGGTACAGGAAACAAAAGCTCCTGTACCCGTGGACCATAAAGAGCTCGGTCGCGCTACACTAGAGGTAGGGGGGGAGAAAGAGAATGACAAGGGGGGGTAAAGAATGACAAGAGGGGGAGAAAATGACAAGAGGGGGAGAGAATGACAAGGGGGGAAGGAAGAATAACAAGGGGGGGAGTGAAGAATGACAAGGTTGGGGGGTGAAGAATGACAAGAGGGGGAGAGAATGACAAGGGGGGGAGTAGAGAATGACAAGGGGGTAGTGAAGAATGACAAGGGGGGGAGTGAAGAATGACAAGGGGGGGGTGAAGAATGACAAGGGGGGGTGAAGAATGACAAGAGGGGGGAGAGAATGACGGGGGGGGAGAAAGAGAATGACAAGAGGGGCAGAGAGAGAACTGGCATTAGTTAAAGGGGTTCTGCAGTTTATTTAAACTAATGACCTATCCTCTGGATAGATCATCAGCATCTGATCGGCAGGGGTCCGACGCCCGGGACCCCCGCCGATCAGCTGTTTGAGAAGGCAGCGGCGCTAGCAGTAGCGCCTCAGCCTTCTTGCTGTTTACCGCAGATGCAGTGATGTCACGACTAGTATCACTGGCCTTGGCGGGGTTAAGCTCTGTTCACTTGAATGAAGCTTAGCCCCACCCAGGCCAATTATACTAGTCGTGACGTCACTGCGAGAAGGCTGAGGCGCTACTGCTAGCGCCGCTGCCTTCTCAAACAGCTGATTGGTGGGGGTCCCGGGTGTCGGACCCCTGCCGATCAGTTTAAATAAACTGCAGAACCCCTTTAATATGGCAGATCATATGGGTGGGGCATTGTGATGTCACATAGGGGGGGGCGGCAAACTTTTCTTTTGCCTAGGGCGGCAAAAATCCTTGCACCGGCCCTGCTCATAAATAGCCTCAGCTATCTTGGATTCTGCCATCAGTGTACTTAGTGCAGGGAGAGACTTCAGCAGGCACTAGGGACAGAGTTAGAAAAACTTAATTGTGCTAAAAAAATATTTACAACATTCCACAACATTTATGTTGAACAGGGTTCAGTAGGGGAGGTTACAGCCTGGGTGATCGGAACACTACTATTACACCTTGCTGCATTGACTGGGGATCCAAACTGCCATTATACAGCTCTGTAATTCCAGCAAACCATTCCTATTAGGGTGCAAGTGTTGTTTCAAACAGGCATTAAAAGGTTTCATTACATGTAAATATTTCTATGTCTTATTTGCCTTTGTGCGGTGCATTATATGTTCTAAAGCATTTTTTGGCTTCTATTAGTGGGAAAAAATGGGCTTATTAGCCATTGTGTGGAGAAGTGCTAAAATTAGAGGCCTTTTTGTCATGTATTAGTGGAAAAAGCAAAATATATTTGCCGATCAGCGGTGCAGTTATATGTTCTAAAGCCTCTTGTGGCGTGTATTAGTGGCAAAAGAAAAAATATATTTGCCATTCAGCGGTGCAGTAATATGTTCTAAAGCCCTTTGTGGCGTGTATTCGGGGAAAAAGAAAATATATATTTGCAGATCAGCGATGCAGTTATATGTTCTAAAGCCTTTTTGTGTGTATTAGTGGGGAAAAAGGGCTTATTAGACTTTTTGGGGTGTTTTAATTTCCTTTTCATTTATTTATTTGATCTAACAGTAAAGACAGAGAAGTGCCAGGCCCTGCATAGGGGAGTGGCAGAGTCTTAAATGTTTCTGGCACAGGCAGAGGTTACAGCAGAGAAACGGGCCATGGCAGCAGGGGTAACTTTGAGAGGCCTGAGCTCCCATTGTCAGCTAGCGGTCGTATCTTGACCAGCAACCCAGCAGTTCTTGAATGGTTGACTCGATCTTCGACTCCGTCGCAAGTGACATCAGACACCCCCAGCCAAGAGTCAGGTGGTTTGTCAGACACAACCCTTATTTGACATGGCCCAGAAACAGGCTCTGTGCCCTCACCTGTCCTCAACCTGCCTCTGTCCTTGTCTGTTCCCTCAGCCAGAGAAGTATTGTATGCCGCGGGCTCAGCTCCACTATAACGTGAGAATGAGCTACTAGAAGACAGTCAGCAGCAGCTACTGGCAAGCTACACAGGTGACAGGAGAGGAGGAGGAGGAGCAGCCAGAGGAGCTACATAGCGATGAGGAAGATGAGGCAGAGGACCAGACACACCATGGCAATATGCAGTGGAGATGGAGAGTAGTGACAGACGAATTGTCACCATTCGACAGAGGGATGACTTCTGGCTCTCCACCTTGTTGGACCCTCTCTATAGGTCAAAAATGGGGGCCTTATTTACACCCGCTGAGAGGGAGAGGGCCATCTGCACTCACATTCCTCTGCCATGGCTGCTCTGGCAGGGTGGGAGTAGGAGCAGTTCCTGCTCCATCAGCAGCAACTTGAGTCTTGAGTCGCTGATGAGCAGCTTTCTTCACCCGTCTAGTGAAGAAACTACTCACCAGCAGCAGTAGGGAGACCTGGAATAGGACCTGAACCAGCAGGTGGTGGCATACTCAGACAGCACCCTGCCACCCCACATTGAAGATCGGCTGGACTGCTGGGCAGCCAAACTGGATTTGTGGCCACAACTGGCAGAGTTTGCCCTGGAAAAGCTGTCCTGCCTGACCAGTAGTGTGGCATCAGAACGGGTGTTTAGTGCTCCGGGGGCCATAGTTACCCCATGGGCCTGGCCACCCAAAAAGTGGAGAGACTGATCTTTGTCAAGATAAATCAGGCGTAGATCGGCCAGGATTACCTCCACCCACCAATGTCTGATGCATCACATTAGATCATCCATGCTGCGTCACCCAAACCTTGACAAAAGCGACAGGTTTCTTCTGGTTACCTGCCTCAGCTACTATTCTGATACTGTCACCCGTCTGATACCACACATCTGATGCCAAGTGCTCCTTCTTACACCCACCATCGTCAGCGGATACTGTTATTTCCACCCACTTCCCCAGTCTGTCACCGGGTCACTCTGTGGTTTCCTAATGCTGTTGCTAACACCTCACCAGTATGTCACCTTGCCACTCTATGGCCTTCTGATGCTGCTACCACCTCCACACTTTGTCAACAGGTCACTCTGTGATCTCCTCATGCTGCTGCCACCTCCACATTATGTCACCTTGCCACTCTGTGGTCTCCTCATGCTGCTGCCATCTCCACACTATGTCACCTTGCCACTTTGTGGTCTCCTGATGCTGCTGCCACCTCCACACTATGTCACATTGCCACTCTGTGGCCTCGTGAAGCTGCTGCCACCTCCACACTCTGTTACCAGGTCACTCTGTGGTCTCCTCATGTGGATGCCACCTCCACACTGTCACCTTGCCACTCTGTGGTCTCCTCATGCTGCTGTCACCTCCACACTATGTCATCTTGTCACTTTGTCCCTTGATGCTGCCACCACCTCCACACTGTCATTGTGCCACTCTGTTTCCTTCTCCTGATGCTGCTACTGCCACCACCTCCACACTCTGTCATTGTGCAACTATGTGGCCTCCTCATGCTGCTTCCACCTCAGCACTATGTCATAGGTGTCATAGTAAACAGATATTTGAAGCTGCTGGTGCCTCTGGAGTCCCACTGACATCAAGGTGTAGAGTCCTCCAGAGTGATGAAACTGTGCATAAACCTTCTATTCGGTCATCACTAACCAATGCTCACAAGCAGAAACAGCTGCATTGGGCAGAAAAATACATGAAGACTAATTTTCAAACAGTCCTGTTCACTGATGAGTGCCGTGCAACCCTAGATGGAGTAGTGGTTGGTTGGTGGACGGCCTCACTGTTCCAACA
Source organism: Bufotes viridis (assembly GCA_033119425.1). NCBI lineage: Eukaryota > Metazoa > Chordata > Amphibia > Anura > Bufonidae > Bufotes > Bufotes viridis. The sequence continues at coordinate 462,011,765 of CM065592.1, read as the reverse complement.
AGGCTGCGAAGTAAGCAAGGCAGTGGTGCAGTCATGTTTTGGGCCAAACTCATGGGAAGAGAGCGTGTCGGTCCCTTTAAGGTCCCCAAAGGTGTAAAGATGACCTCTTCAAAGTATGTGGAGTTTCTGACTGACCACTTTCTTCCCTGGTACAAAAGATCTATGCTTTACATAATAAAATCATCTTCATTAGAGTTGAGCGAACCCGAACTGTATAGTTCGGGTTCATACCAATTTTAGGATGTTCGGGACACAGACCCGAACCCGAGGTCAGTTGTTCGGCGATTCTTCCCGCTTTTTGAAAGGATTCAGAGCAGCCAATTAGCAAGCGTTTTACATCTTTGCCCTAATAAGCCATCACAGCCATGACTACTAATAGCTTGGCTGTGATTGGCTGAGTGCAGCATGTAACCCAGCCTCTTTATAAGCTGGAGTAACTTATTGCCGCATGTCACTATGCTGCTTTTAGTATAGGGAAAGATTGCTGCTAGTACTCTCAGGGAGAGATTAGGAAAGAAAAATGTTGAACCTGGTGGTGTGAAATCTTCAAGCTACAGCAATTATTGAGGGAGGGTGCTACTGCAATCCTACATTTTTGTACCCAGCCCTGAGCCCAGTGATACTGCTAAGTGTTTTTTTTTTAAATCAATCTGTTACTGAGGTGGGGGTCGGCAGCCATTTTAGCCACTGCAGTGTCCTAGGAACTGCATGTGACCTGCATGTGTGCCAGCCTGCCAGGGACATCAGTCTAATCCTTTTTGGTAGCTCAGTGAAGAAAAAAATCCTTTTTTCTGGCAGGTCCTACATTACCTTTTGTTTAATTTATGGGTGACATAGTCCATTTCTGTAGTCTGGGGCAAAAATCTGTATTGTGGTGCTATAATGCTATAGAGCACTTGTGCATACAACGCACCAAAATGTATTTTCAATTTCTGCAGTGAAATAGTGCATCAGTGTATTTTTTGGGGAAAAAAAGTGGTATTCCTGGTACACAAAGCAGTTTTAAATACACTGTCCAAATTCTTATTTTCATTTCTGCAGTGAAATAGTGCATCAGTGTATTTTGGGGAAAACAATCAGTATTCATGGTCCATGAAGCAGTTGTGCAAACACCATCCAAATACCTATTTTACATTTCTGCAGTGAAATAGTGCATCAGTGTATTTTTGTGAAAAAAAAGCGGTATTCCTGCCCAATAGGCAGTTGTGCATACAGCATACAAATACCTATTTTAAATTTTAGCACTCAAAGAGTGCATCAGTGTATTTTTGTAAAAAAAAAGCGATATTACCGGTCTACAAAGCAGTTTGCATACAGCGTACAAATCCCTTTTTTAAATTTCAGCACTGAAATAGTGCATTACTGTGTTTTAGGGAGAAAAATCCGTGTTCTTGGTCCACAAAGCAGTTGTTCATACAGCGTACAAATACCTATTTTAAATTTCAGCACTGAAATAGTGCATTTGTGAATTTGGGGAAAAAAGCTGTGTTGTCGTCCACAAAGCAGTTGTTCATACAGTGTACAAATACATATTTTACATTTCTGCAGTGAAATAGTGCATCAGTGTATTTTTGGGGAAAAAAAGCGGTATTCCAGGTCCACAAAGCAGTTGTGCATATAACATACAAATACCTAAGTTTAATTTCCAGCCATTAAATAGCGCATTCATGAATTTTGGGGGAAAAACTGTGTTGTTGGTCCACAAAGCAGTTGTGCATACAGTGTACAAATACATGTTTTACATTTCTGCAGTAAAATAGTGCATGTAAAAATCAGTTTTTGGAAAATTGTAGGTATTCCTGGTCCACAAAGCAGTTTTAAATACACTGCCCAAATATGCATTTTAAATAGTGCATTTTTCTTTTTTATAAAAAAAAGCCGTAATTTTGCTTCACAGAGCAGTCGTGCATACAGTGTACAAATACCTATTTTACATTTCTGCACTGAAATAGTGCATTAGTGTTTTTTGGGAAAAAAGCTGTATTCTTAGTCCACAGAGCAGTTTTCAATAAATCGCACAAGTACCTACGTTTAAATTTCAGCAGTAAAATACTGCATTAGTGTATTTTGTGGGAAATAAATCCATATTGTTGTTACACAGAGCAGTTTGAGATACAACACACAAAAACATATTTTAAAATTTAGCAGTGACATACTGCATTTCTTTAGTTTGTTGCAATAAAAACTGGTTTTGTGATACATAGCAGATCTGAGGCCTACCCTATACTTCAGTCATTTAAAGTAACCTTTTGAACTCCGCATTTACATAGTTGGTTGCAAACACACTGGTTTTGTGGTAGATAGCACATTTGCGGTGTACGCTGCATTTCTGACAGTCAAATTAAACCATTAACTTCTGTTTTACATTGCTGGTTTGAAAAATCATTTTTTTGGTGATTTTGAAGTAATTGTATTGAATTGCTCCGTTACACTGTTGTGTGACCTAAATAAATGTATTCTGTTTATGACACGGGCACTGCCTTACTGTTTAGTGAACTTAATTGTTCACTATTGGCAGTTAAATGCAGCAGTCTCTTATGCTTCTTTATGACTCTGCTGACAGGGTTTCACAGGGCCATAACCATAGTCCTGCCCCACAAGTGGAAGAGATTGAGTGCATGGATGCCCAACCACTTAGGTTTGATGATGGGGAAAGAGGAAGACCACAGCAGCACGTCTGTGATGACGAAACAAAGGTGCAAACCACAGTGGCTTTCTGCGGTGTGCAGACTGACAAAGAGGGCCGGGGCGAAGACTGGGTGGAAGATGATGTTGAGAACAATGAGGTCCTACACCCCAAAATATACCAGTACTGGAGACCATATCTGCAGAAGGATATTGAAACTTTGGAGAGAGTTTAGAGAAGAGCTACTAAACTAGTACATGGATTGCAGGACAAAACTTACCAGGAAAAGTTAAAGGACCTTAACATGTATAGCTTGGAAGTAAGAAGAGACAGAGGGGATATGATAGAAACTTTTAAATACATAAAGGGAATCGTCACGGTAAAAGAGGAGAGAATATTTAAAAGAAGAAAAACTGCTACAAGAGGACATAGTTTTAAATTAGAGGGGCAAAGGTTTAAAAGTAATATCAGGAAGTATTACTTTACTGAGAGAGTAGTGGACACATGGAATAGCCTTCCTGCAGAGGTGGTAACTGCAAATACAGTGAAGGAGTTTAAGCATGCATGGGATAGGCATAAGACCATCCTTCATATAAGATAGGGCCTGGGGCTATCCATAGTATTCAGCATATTGGGCAGACTAGATGGGCCAAAAGGTTCTTATCTGCCGACACATTCTATGTTTCTATGTTACCACTGAAATCCATGTTTTTAACCCCTTAAGGACCGGGGGTTTTGGGATTTTTGTGTTTTTTTTTTACGCTCCCTGCCTTCCAAAAGCCATAACATTTTTATATTCCGCTCACATAGCCATATGACGGCTTATTTTTTGCGGGACAAGTTGTACTTTTTAACGCTACCATTTATTTTTGCATGTGATGTAGTGGGAAACGGGAAAAAAATTCCAAATGGGGTGAAATTGCAAAAAAAAGCAATTTCACCACAGTTTTACGGGTTTTTAAATTACAACGTTCGATTTGCGATAAAACTGACTGGTTAATTTTATTCTTCAGGTCAGTACGAATCCGGCAATACCTAATATGTATAGTTTTTCTTGCGTTTTGATAGTGAAAAAAAATTAAAAGTGGAATTTTTTATTTTATTTTTTGTCGCCATGTTTTGACCCCTATAACTTTTTGTAATTATGCGTATGGAGCAGTGTAGGGGCTCATTTTTGCAGGGCAATCTGAACTTTTAATTGATACCATTATGGGGTGCGTATGATGTTTTGATCACTTTTTATTCATTTTTTAGGAAATGAAGCGTCCAAAAATAGCGAATTAGCCATTTGGGCGCTTTCTTTCCGTTTTATGTTTACCGTATGGTGAATATTTTTAATATTATTATAGTATGGGCGTTTTCGCACATTACGACACCATTATGTGTAATTTTTATTTTTTATTTATTTTATTTTCATTTTGGGGAAAGGGGGTGATTTGAATTTTTATATTTTTTATTTAATTTTATTTTTAAACTTTTTTTTTTTTTTTTTTACCACTTTCTTATAGTTCCCATCAGATTGCTATTCTCATATATTCCAATGCAATAGCATTGGAATATATGAGAAAATCGCATATTTCCTATGGAGCCTATTACAGTCATAGGCTCCATAGGAATACTGTGTAGTACCCTAGGTTTCATTCACAGAAACCTAGGGTACTACATACATGCAAAGTGAAACTTTCGGTTTTTGCGCGATCAGATGCCGTGGTCAGGATTGACCACGGCATCTGAGGGGTTAAATGTCCGCGATCGGCATCGCTGCCGGTCGCGGTCATGAGCTGCGGGTGTCAGCTTGATGAATCAAGCTTTTACCCGCAGCTCGGGCGCCCGCTCTGTGCGGGAGCGGGCGCCATCTTTAAAGTGCGGACGAAGGGCGTACATGTACGCCCTTCGTCCTTAAGAGGTTAATGGGTGGTGATAAAATCATAATTTTTTAGGCTGGGAATTACCTTTGCGGCCTGCACTGCATATGTGCCGGGGACAATAATATAGTTAAGGGTACGTTCACACTTGTGTTGTGCGGATCCGTCTGTTTATTTGCACAGACGGATCCGCACCTATAATGCAAACGTTTGTATCCGTTCAGAACGGATCCGTTTGCATTAGTTTTAAAGAAAAATTACAAAGTCCAAAACAGATCAGTTTTGAATTACATTGAAAGTCAATGGGGAACGGATCTGTTTTCAAATGCACCATATTGTGTCATTAAAAACGGATCCGTCCCCATTGACTTACATTGTAATTCAAAACGGATCAGTTAGGCTCCGCCTCTTCACACGGACACCAAAATACAGCAAGCTGCATTTTGGTGTCCGTCTCCAGAACAGAATAGAGGCGGAACGGAGCCTAACTGATGCATTCTGAATGGATCCTTATCCATTCAGAATGCATTGAGGCTTAACTGATCCGTTTTGGAACGTTTGTGAGAGCCCTGAAACGGATCTCACAAACGGAATCCAAAACGCTAGTGTGAAAGTACCCTAATACGTCTGGGAGTTCAGGGGTTGACATATTCCAATTATTTGCTGTCAAGTAACCCTGCCCTGCATAGGTGACAGTGACCGAAAATGTGAATAATCCTCTTTTAAATTATTTGGTGGAATATTACAATTTTTGCCGGGTACAAAGTCTTGCACTGCATAGGTGACAGTGACCGAAAATGTGAATAATCCTCTTTTAAATTGTTGGGTGAACTATTACCATTTTTGCCAGGTACAAACCCCTGCACTGCCTAAGTGTCAGGGAACTTGCAATTGGCGGTTACATCCTTGCTTGACATAAAGCCTTTTTGGGCTGTGAAGCCAAAGGTAGTCGCCAACATGTTTTTTTTTTTTTTTTTATAAATTGCTGTAGACCACCAAAAATTTGGAAAATATAAAAAATAAAACAAAGTTTAAGTGCACAGTAGTATAACAATGTTTTTTTGAGGCCGGTATACATTTCTATTCTGCATTAGGTACAAACAAGTCCATTGGGATCCATGCCTGGTTCTTTTTAATAAACGAAAGCTTGCCCACATTGGCTGCGGACAGGTGGCTGCAATTGTCACGTTCAGACAATACAGTGGCTGCAGGGTAGGAAAGCACCTCCAAGGAGTAAAGGGCAACCACAGGACATTTGCCCAATTTGAAGGCTCAGAAGTTGAATGGGACAGACCCAGTGGCATAGCTAGAAATGATTGGGCACCACAGCAAATATTTGACTGGGGCCCCCCCTCCCACAGTAATTTTTGCGCAACCACTTCCTTTCATGCTGCCATATTTGCTGGGGCTACTAAAGATCGCACTCTCAGACCAGGCCCAGCAGCTGTTCCATCCGCTTTCTACACTCTCTGTACTGCCAGTGTATATAATTTCATTGAATAATACTATTGGGGGGGCCCTGACAAAGTATTTTTGTCCTCCTCCTCCTGGATGGGCCCCTTCTTGGTCAGGGCTCCAAAGCAGTAGCTTCCCCTGCTTCCCCTGTAGCTATGCCCCTGGGCAGACCCATCAGTCAGTACATGTACTGTTCCACCATGTTGCTGAAATGCTGCCACCTACTAAGATGTTCCAGATCTGCTGGTGGTGCAAGTTGTTGTGGCTTGAGCACAAATTTTTTAACATTTCACCCATGATAACCCTGCCTTCTGAGGTGTTGTTGGTGAACCAGCTGCGTTGGCGACTCCTTTCTTCTCCTCCTCTGCCTTCACCTTGTGCTTCCACTGAGTCCCCAGGGTCATGTGTAAATGCCATCAGCAGCTTGTCTACTGGCGGGCGCTTCTTCCTATCACACTCCAGTGAGGGAATTAAGGACGGCACATTGTCCTTGTAACAGGATTTCAGCAGGGTGGCCTCCCAATAATCACCACAAGTTAGAATGTGGCAGTAACTCGGCGGTCGTTGCGCATGCACTGCAGCATGTAGTCGCTAGTGTTGATCACGAATTTTAGTTTTTTTAAAATACCAGTTTATGCAAATTTTATATATGCAAATTTGCACAATCAAGAAAATAATGTCATTATTTTCTGGATCGTGAAAACTTGCAATATACATTTTAAATACCAGTTTATGCTAATTTTTATGCTAATTTTATATGTGAATATTTGCAATCAAGAAAATAATGACTGGGGATTTCGAATTCGCGAATTTTCGAATATATGGCGAATATTCGCCCAAATATTTGTGTAATATCGCAAATTCGAATATTGCCCCTGCCGCTCATCACCAGTAGTCGCTCATGTATGCCAGGCTGCCCAGAGGCAAGGACAAACTGTCCTCTTTGAGAGAGGTGTATCGTCTGTGTCCTCTGTATCCCCCAGCGTTCCTCCTATTCCTCCTCCTCCTCATCCTCCAGAACTGTGCCCTGGCTGGACAATTGTGCTCCAGGCCAGAGCCTATGTTGGTGCAGGAACCCACCCTCCGAGCCACTTGTATTTGGCTGGCCTTAAGTTAAGGATAAGGCATGTATATAGTTTTGTTTGTTTATATAGTTAGTTTATCTGCCTTATAGTTATTTTGATATGTTTTTTAATAAATTAGTAAATAGTTTGTTAATGGTTTGAGTGAAAGGGTGGGGGTGTTGTGTGTGTAGGGTGTGAGGCTGTTCAATTTTCCATCCACTTTCTACACTGTCTATACTGCCACTGTATATAATTTAATTGTATATTACTGTTGAGGGGGCCCTGACAAAGTCTTTTAGTCCTCCTCCTTCTGGATGGGCCCCTTCTAGGTCAGGGCCCCAAAGCAGTAGCTTCCCCTGTAGCTACACCCCTGGGCAAACCCATCAGTCAGTATGTGTACTCTTACACCATGTTGCTGAAATTCTGCCTCCTGCTAAGACGTTCCAGATCTGCTGGTGGTGCAGGTTGTTGTGGCCTGATGACAAAGCTTTCCCACATTTCACCAATGCTAACCCAGCCTTCTGAGGTGCTGGTGGTGGCTTGGGTGCCACCCTGCTGAGAACACGATTCCTCCCACTCCTCCTCCTCATCCTCCAGAACTGTGCCCTGGCAGGACAATTGTGTTCCAGGCCAGAGCCTATGTTGGGGCAGGAACCCACCTTTCCAGCCACTTAGATGTGACTCGCCTTAAGTTGAGGATAAGACGTGGATATAGTTTTGTTTGTTTATATAGTAAGTTTAGCTGCATTATAGTTATTTTAATATGCTTTTAAGTAAATTTGTAAATAGTTTGTAAATGGTTTGAGTGAAAGGGGGTGTTGTGTGTGTTCGTTTAACTGAATTGATTTTCACTGTCTGGTGTTTAGGAATTTCTGCACCCCAAATTTAGCACATGTTGCAGGCAAACCGGCTAGGCCCAGACCTGCTATTATATTTCGCACATTAGTGCACAACACCAGGCCGGGCTGGAGGCTCAGTGGCACCAACCAATGATCGGTCTGTTGTTCCATGACTGTCCACAGCTCCTGCGCGGTGTGGGGTTTGTCCCACAAACACACAAGTTTTAAAACAGCCTGCTGTCGTTTCCCCCTGGCTGTGCTGCTGTGGGTGGTGAAGGTGTTACACTGAGAGGATGAGGGGGTTGTAGAGGAGGAAGAGGAAGCAAAGTAGGAGGAGGAGGAGGTGGTAATAGGAGGCAAAGAGAAATGCCTGCAATCCTGTGGGGTGGAAGGACATTCGCAAAAATGCTATGCGCCTCAGGCCCAGCCACCACTGCATTTACCCATTGTGCTGTTAAGAGAGTTATAACGTCCCTGCCCATGCTTACTGGTCCATGTATCAATTGTTATGTGGCTCTTGCCACAAATGGTGTTGCGCAGTGCACACCTGATTTTGTCCGCCACTTGGTTGTGCAGGGAAGAGATGGCTCGCCTGCAAAAGTAGTGGCAGCTGGTATCCACGTACTGTGGGAAAGCCACCACCACAAGGTTTTTAAAACTGTCCACCAGACAGAATGACAGCATTTCAAAGGACCAGGAATTTTGAAAGCAAGGCATTCATAGCCAGGGATCGCAGGTGGGTAGGGGGGTACTTCCCCTTTCTATTTCTCTTTCTTTCCAGTGTTTGGGAGATGGACAGCTGATAGCTGAACACTTCCATGGGATTCGGTGGAGATGCTTGGTAACGGTGCCAGATGTGGTTGCATTGCCACCACAGCCTCTATTTGCTGGGTGACAGGTGCCACTGTCACTCACTTGGGCTCAGGTTTAGAATGTATTTTATGTTATTTTAAGTCATTTCCCTATCCACATTTGTTTGCAGGGTGTTTACCTACATTTTACCTACATTTACCTAGCCCTTTCCAGGGCTATTTTACAGCTATTTTAGTGCCCAAAAGTTCGGGTCCCCATTTCGGATCCCAAACCCGAACTATTTTGTGAAGTTCGGCCAAACTCAACGAACCTGAACATTCAGGTGTCCATTCAACTCTAATCTTCATGCATGACAATGCACCATCTCATGCTGCAAAGAATACCTCTGCATCAATGGCTGCTATGGGGATCATAGGAGAGAAAGTCATGGTGTGGCCTCCATCCTCCCCTGACCTCAATCCTATTGAGAACATTTGGAACATCCTCAAGCAAAAGATCTATGAGGGTGGGAGGCAGATTACATCCAAACAGCAGCTCTGACATCTTGCAAACAAATTCAAGCAGAAACTGTTCAAAAACTCACAAGTTAAATGGATGCAAGACTTTTGAAGCTGCTATCAAATAAGGGGTCCTATGTTAAAATGTAATATGACCTGTTAAAATGTTTAAAAAGTTAAAATGTTGTTAAAAGTTTGATTGAAATAGCTTTTGATTTTAGTAAATATGCTACAAACACAACAAATGACAATTTTCAGTTCTTTACAACCTATAAAGTGTTTTTAAACTTACTGTGCGTAATAATTTGGAACAGTGCATTGTAAGTTTTTTGTGTTTAAAAAAAATACTGTTATCATTAGGAGGGTTGTTCACTAAATATTGAATTGCACACTGAATAGTTGATAACATGAGAATTATGCTGACTGTTATTTACATCAATTATTTAGGTAAATGAGAAAAATATAATTTGCATAATAATTTGGAACAGGCTGTAATCTTCTTAGAAGGAAAACTGAACTTCACATGTTTTTATAGACAGATCTCTCTTGATTCGTATGGGAAAAATTCGATTTGACTGCTGCGAATTACGTTATCAAATAGCTATTTCCTGGCTGCTGAGAGCCTTTATAGTGGTGTAGAACACTCTGCCTTGCAGTAACACGCATAGGGAGTCTGTTTTGGTAGTGAAATAATAGTGTGAGTTTGTATGACATGCAGATGTCAGGCTTCGCTCTCAGAATCACTGCACACTTCATTTATTTGGCAGTCACAGGGCCAAAACGGACCAAATAACTCAAGTAGGAATTCAGTCTTACAGGTCGATATTAGCGCCAAGAAGCGCACTCTTTTTAAACCGCCGCCAGCTGATTCCACATATATGTCTACAGAACCTGTTATATTAAACGCTTATAAAAGTAGAGACCCCTGACAGAGTGGAGAGGGTGTCAGCAGTAAGTTTGTGTTGACGTCACTGATTAATTTGCCCTTCCTCTGATCCGTCAGAACAATAACCCACAAAAAAAGAATCCTGTCTCTGGAGCCTTCACTTTGTCAGCATTCGCTCAATAATCCATCAGTATTGCTAATGCCAAAAGTGGATCTAAAACAGAGATGACAAGTGAATGGAATATTTTCATGTCTTCTGTGTTTTGTACCCACTCCTGCTTTTGGCTACCAAATCATAAGCCAATTCTGATGGGACCATAAAGGCCTTACAGCTTCTACACAGACATGATCTGTTGTGCATGTAATTTTTCCTTCCTTCTGACAGATCAGAAGAAAGGTCAAATAAAATATGATGTCAGTCAGGCCGAAAGCCAAAATAGTGGACCATTAATAAAGTGGGGAGGGCGGGAACAGCATTAGAAGTCCACAAAGTGAACCTATGACATAGTGGTGAGGTGGAAGCAGCATGAGGAGACCACAGAGTTGCCAAAGTATAGGGTCTGGAGGTGGAGGCCACCGAGTGGCACAATGACAGAGTCTGGAGTTGGCAGAAGTATGAGGAGGCCACCGAGTGGCACAGTGACAGAGTCTAAAGGTGGCGGCAGCATGTGGAAACCACAGAGTGGCACAATGACCGAGTCTGGAGGTGTTGGCATCAGGAGAAGGCCACTGAGTGGCATAATGACAGAGTCTGGAGTTGGCAGCATCAGTAGTAGGCCTCCGAGTGGAACAATGACCGAGTCTGGAGGTTGCAGCAGTATGAGAAGGCCACCAAGTGGCACAATGACAGAGTCTGGAGTTAGCAGCAGTATTCAGAGGCCACCGAGTGACACAATGACAGAGTATGGAGGTGGCAGCAGTATGAGGAGGCCACCTAGTGGCACAATGACAGTATGGACATAGCGTCGGCATGAGGAGACCACAGAGTGGCACGATGACCGAGACTGGAGGTGGCAGCACCAGTAGAAGGCCACCGAGTGGCACAATGACAGAGTCTGGAGTTGGCATCAGTATGAGGAGGCCACTGAGTGGCAAAATGATAGAGTCTGGAGTTGGCAGCAGTGTGAGAATGCCACCGAGTAGCACAATGACAGAGTCTGGAGTTGATAGCAGTATGAGGAGGCTACTGAGTGGCACAATGACAGAGTCTGGAGGTTGCAGCAGTATGAGGAGGCCACCGAGTGGCACAATGACCGAGTCTGGAGGTGGGAGCATCAGGAGAAGAACACCGAGTGGCAAAATGACAAAGTCTGGAGTTGGCAGAATCTGAGAAAGCCACCGAGTGGAACAATGACCGAGTCTGGAGGTTGCAGCAGTATGAGGAGGCCACCGAGTGGAACATTCAAAGAGTCTGGAGTGGGCAGCAGTATGAGGAGGCCACCGAGTGGAACAATGACAGAGTCTGGAGGTGGCAGCAGTATGAGGAAGCCACAGAGTGGCACAATGACAGAGTCTGGAGGTGGTGGCAGCAGCAGTAGCAGCATCAGGAGAAGGCCACCGAGTGGCACAATGACAGATTGTGGAAGTGGCGGCAGAAACAGTAGGAGGCCATAGAGTGGCACAAGGACAGAGTGTGGAGGTGGTGGCTGCAGCATAGCTGTGGAAGTGAACTGAGAATATATATTTTTTGTACTGAAATAGGCCACTAAACGCTTTCACCACATATAGCTGCAGAAGTGAACTGTGTATATATTTTTCTTTTTCTTCTGAAATACGTAAATAAATGCTTTCACCACATATAACTGCAGAAGTGAACTGAGAATGTATTTTTCTTTTTGCAATAAAATACGCCACTGAACACTTTCAACAAATATAGCTGCAGAAGTGAACTGTGTATATATTTTTCTTTTTGTACTGAAATGCGCCACTAAACGCTTTCACCAAATGCAACTGCAGAAGTAAACTGTGAATATATTTTTTTTCTTTTTCCACAGATATAAGCCACTAAAGGCTATTCAAAATAGCACTTGCACCCCAAGAACGAATTGCTGGAAAGACGGAGCTGTATAATGGCTATTTGGATCCCCAAATTATCTTTCCCTGCACTTGTAAATTGCTTTTCTAGCACTCTGCCTAGCACCTTCTGATGTCTCTCCCTGCACTAAGATGCTGTGAAATGATTCCTCCGTATCCTTTCCCTTTCACTTATAAATCGTTTTTTCATTTTTTTTTCACAATGAGGTTTTTCCAATTGCTTTTCCTAGCGCCTTCTCACATCTTTCCCTGCACTCAGAATGCTGGAAAATGTCTGAATCTAGGATGGCCGCCGTATTTATAGGGCTGTGACATCACAGGGCTGGCTGCTGTTTGGCTGCATCATGCATGTCAGTCTGGGTGATCCCGCCTTCCCATATTTCCTTTCTCCATGTCCTCTCACATGCAGCAAACATTTTAGGAAAAATGTGATTCGTTACTACGAAGCGAGAGGAAATTTGCATTCGGTGCGAATCGAATTTTTCCTGAAAATTGGATTAAATTCAACTTCATCAGCTTCGATTCGCTCATCTCTAATCGGGATTAATGCCAAATTGATAGAATTTGCACTGCCATGATTTGCACAATTCTAGTATCTATATTTATACACACCTCCTTGTGCTTTATAGATCAATTTTCATCTTTTTTCCCCAGTGTTTTTTGTGGTAGCCTCAAAATGTTCAGTGCTTTTTCATAAAAAGTTTTTCTTCTATTGGCAGCCTCAAACTTTACAATCAGTGCTTTTTTTTTCATAAAAATAACTTTTACCAATTGCTGTGCTTGTACCCCCACATTATTTTTCTCTGAAAAAGAGCTAGTATCATCAACAAAAGTGAAGGAAAACTAGCTCTTTCTGGGTAACTACCCTTTAACTGAGCTAAGCAAATAAAATAAAATGATATAAACTGCCTGAGAGGCCTTGGTTGGTGTACTATTTCCTCTTATGGAGAGTGCTAAGTATGCATGAGGAGTATTGTAAGCCAGTCCATTTTCTTCTGGGTTTCTGGGGAAAAATATATGAAAATTAGCATATTTTATCTGCTGACATCTTTCTCTCTCTCCCTCTCCCTCTGCAATGTGCCAGAAACAAATCACAAAAACTAGATTTGTTTCACGGACCAATTTTTGTGAAATTTATAACAAATTTTGTTCATTATAAATTGAGTTTTTCATCATCAGAACGTGTTCTATATGATACCTCTTTCTGTGCCAACCGTTCTCAAATTAATTTGGGGAGACAAGGCTCCATATACCGGTATATAATGAACCTAGTTTATATGATACCTCTCCATATGCCAGCAGGCCTCAACTGAATTCAGGGAGGGCAGAGAGCTATATGCTGGATTAATTTAAAACAGCCTATGGAAAAGTGGGTTTGTTAGCAGTGAACAACCAAAATGGAGGCAATGAAAAATTGCACTAGTCAATTTTTAAGTCCTTCTTTTGGACACAAAAACATTCAGGAAAACACATTTTTAGAATTCAGGCATGTGGAAAAAGGTTGCCCAGATGGTAAAACCCAGGCATGTCCAAATTGCGACCCTCCAGCTGTTGCAAAACTACAACTCCCAGGATGCCCTAATAGCTATAGGCTATTCAAGCATGCTGGGAGTTTTAGTTCTGCAACAGCTGGAGGGCCGCAGTTTGGACATGCCTGGTATAACCCTTAATTTACTTTCAATGATTTAAATCCTTTTTAGATTAAATATGGATAGAAAAAGCACATTTTTGGAACAGCATTGGACATGAGAGCATGTTCATGTGAAAGATTGTTCCACCAGAAAGATCTGCCATATAATCATCTCCTCAATTAATGGGGCTTATAGGCCATACAGTCATCCTCCATGTTTTCCAGATGGAATTCTTGGTCAGAATTGACGTTTCAATACTTTCTTTTCCATGGCCTTGATTTCAAATCCACAGTGAAAACATCTGCCTGGACACACCTCATAAATTATAAATTCAAATCATTGGAATATATGGGACATGCTTTTTGAATGGCTTTTCTGCAATGTGAACATCCCCTAAGAGAAACAGAAAGTAAGTAAAAAAAAAAAAACAGTAAAGCTAAGACTAAAAGTGCAAAAAATATTGACAAATCCTAATGTGATTTGCGATTGTTAATTTTTGGCCTTTGCAATAAAAAAATCTGTACATTGTATGCAGAACAGACAAATGTGTGCAGAGATTGTGCAGGAAATAGAGGAATTCCAGAGAAAATGGAGGAACGGATTATAATGAGACAGAACGGTGGAAGTAATGGGGGCAGAAGGATAGCCATTACATTTAGAAAGAAAGCCTGGGACATGAGTTCACAACGAGAGAGATCAGAAGGGAAGTACTTTATAGAATTTGACAGATGAGTGGACAAGGTTAAAAGAAAGACATGTTTCATGTAAAGGCAAGGGACATAACAATAAATGTTAGCATAATGGAAATCTTAGCACAAGATGAAAAAGTCAGAGGGGAAAATGATGAGCAATGTCTCAATGTAGGATTATCTATCGGATATTTGTAATGTTATAATTGAGGGATTCAGCTACAATCCCAGCCTACTGTGGTTAACACTGCCAGTCATGCCAATCAAATAAAACAGACAGGAGGTTCTCAGCATGGGCCTAACTGTGTATGAGGGGGGGACATACTGTATGTCTAGTGTCTCATTATGCACCAAAGGGGGAATTTATTATCCTAGGTGCATTGTAAGATTGGAGCTGCTGTGCTAACCTGAGACAAATTTACGAATATGGTGTACGTTTGTTTTTTTAAAATTTGGCTGTGACTTTTTCGTGACATTTTAAAAAGTTGCACTTCATAAATGTGACTTAAAAGTGATAAACTGACAAAACCTGACTGACTTTTCACTCCACTTCAGAAAGTAGTGTGGGAAGATCAGCTCATGAAAAGTCACAAAGTTCTGCACAAAATGTTGTCACAAAATAGGCATAGCAAATTAAATAAATGTCCCCAGAAGTGTAAGTTTGCAATTAGCCTACATAAATGAAATATATAAAAGATAGATAGATAGTCTATCTATCTATCTATCTATCTATCTATCTATCTATCTATCTATCTATCTCATGATTGATGTAAAAAATAAAACTAAGACCTCATATAATATATGGCAATCTCTTTCTAACAAAGCTAGAACCAGTCCTGTACCTCACATGGATTCAGAGATCTCTACATTCATTGCTCTGCTAGATTTATATCAAGCTGACAGCTGAAGGGGAGTGTATTTTCTGCTGCAGCCAAGGAGGCATGTCTTTTCTGCTGCAGCTCTCCCCCTATCACAGCTCAGGAGGCATTTGAAGGATTAAATCAGTCAGCCGGACAAAGAAATGAGAAAACGAGCAAACAGCAGGTGGCGCTATACATAAATATTTTATTGAATAACTCAATGGCTGTAAATGTTTAATTATATGTGATTACAAAAGTATTCAGATCCAGGTGCTGGTTTGAAAAAAGAGAATATTTTTTGTGTGACAACCCCTTTAAGGATTGCTTTTATAATAAAAGTTTAATAGTGGAATGCATTTGGATGCAGAGTTATTTATTATACATTAGCTGGATTGTGATCCCATACCTAACCAGTAAGCAATTTTTTAATCATGTAACTGCCATTAGGAACTTGAACTAAAGCTTTCAATAGTAACTAACCCTTTGCAGTGCCCCACTGGAGTACCGCACTTGGGCATAATTAGACTAAAGTAAAACTTGGACTTTACCAGTAATAATATCAGTGGATTACAGCTATGCAATGGATGCAGATATAGACAAACCTAGATCATGAGTTGTATCTGAAATACAAAATTTAAAATCTTGCTGCATGTCTATTACATAGAATCGGCAAGAAAATTGGCTTTATCTATGTATGGTATGCCAAGAATCCCTTCAGACAGACCTTGTCTTGCTACCACAGTTCTTTTCTGTCTCTCACTAGAACTGATCTGGTTTTGTGTACGAGTTCCTCTGTATTGGTTACTCTCTCTAAAACTCTTATGAAACATAGCAAGTAGAGTTGAGCGAACACCTGGATGTTCGGGTTCGAGAAGTTCGGCCGAACTTCCTGAAAATGTTTGGGTTCAGGATCCGAACTCGACCCGAACTTCATCCCGAACCCCATTGAAGTCAATGGGGACCCGAACTTTTGGGCACTAAAAATGCTATAAAATAGTCCAGGAAAGGGCTAGAGGGCTGAAAAAGGCACAACAATTTAGGTAAATCCCCTACAAACAAATGTGGATAGGGAAATGAATTAAAAGAAAATAAAATAAATAAAAATTTACCAATATCAATTGGAGAGAGGTCCCATAGCAGAGAATCAGGCTTCAAGTCACCCACCAATGGAGAAAGCCACTTTCATTTATTTAGGACCCAGCACCCAGACAGAGGACAGAGGTCACAGGTCACATAGCAGAGAATCAGGCATCATGTCACCCACCAATGGAGAAGGCCACTTTTAGATAATTAGGCCCCTGGCACCCAGAAGGAGGAGAGAGGTCGCATAGCAGAGAATCAGGCTTCATGTCACCCAGCAATCGAGAAGGCCACTTTCAGATAATTAGGCCCCTGGCACCTAGACGGAGGAGAGGTTCATTCAACTTTTGGTTGCACTGCAATATAATGGTAAAATTAAAAAAAGAGGATTCAATAAAGAAGTGCCCCAGAGTATAAGAATATATGGTTGAGGGGGAGGCAGTTATAAATGTCTATTCTGCACAAGGGATGGACAGGTCCTGTGGGATCCATGCCTGGTTCATTTTTATGAACGTCAGCTTGTCCACGTTGGCTGTGGACAGGCGGCTGCGTTTGTCAGTAATGACGCCCCCTGCCGTGCTGAATACACGTCTAGACAAAATGCTGGCCGCCGGGCAGGCCAGCACCTCCAAGGCATAAAAGGCTAGCTCTGGCCACGTGGACAATTTGGAGACCCAGAAGTTAAATGGGGCCGAACAATCAGTCAGTATGTGGAGGGGTGTGCACATGTACTGTTCAACCATGTTAGTGAAATATATATAGTATCTGGGCACTCTCTGATATTGGGGACAATATCAACGGGATTAGAAACAAATGTCAAGATGTTATTCGACAAAATTTATTAGACAATAATAAAATAAATGGTATCATTAATTTAGTACCTACTATAAGTAACTTGGATCTAAATAAAAATGTAATGGTCTTATGTAGGGTTGCTGTACACCCACTAAAAAGAACTAGAGTAAAACTGTTGTAAAAGACACTTGTTCATTACGTTTCTTTAGGAGCTTATTATATACTTCAAAAGTCCAATATAATTGGGACAAAAATATTAATAGTCCTTCTTAGAGGTATAACTGTCTTTCTTCTTATGTGTCCTTTTAATTGTATCAATGAGTTGGGTTTCATCAATCATTGACTAGCGCTGTATCTTATTAATGTGAGTGCTGCGTCCCGCTACTCACAAACTGTTGGCGGTGTCCCGCTGATTAGAGTCAGTTAATGTCTTCCTCTGAAATCGATAATGTGGAACAATCTTACCGGTGGTGGTGGTTTGGCCGGGGAATCAGGCACTTTATTCGTTAACTTCTAGTCGAGTTAGTATGCCCGCTCCGTTCCTCTCGGCTGTTCTCCACGCTGGAAGCTCGGCGTTACACGTGGGCTCTTTAATCTCTCTGCCTGTTGTGTTTCAAACGCTGCTTCTCACGTGGTAGGCGGTATCCACACCAGTTTCTCCACACTGATCCAGTTTAGAGTCCACAATCCAGCACAGCCCGAGAACGACTCCTGCACTTGAATCCAAGTGCATGAGTCGTTCTCGGGCTGTGCTGGATTGTGGACTCTAAACCGGATCAGTGTGGAGAAACTGGTGTGGATACCGCCTACCACGTGAGAAGCAGCGTTTTAAACACAACAGGCAGAGAGATTAAAGATCCTCCTCCTGGGCCACTTCCTCTTCCATCATCGCCCTAAGTGTTTTCTCAAGGAGACATAGAAGTGGTATTGTAATGCTGATATCAGCGTTATCACCACTGGCCATATTGGTGAAGTACTCGAAACAACGCAACAGGGCACACAGGTCTCACATGGAGGCCAAGTCATTGGTGGTGAAGTGGTGCTGTTCCGCAGTGCGACTGACCCGTGCGTGCTGCAGCTGCAACTCCACTATGGCCTGCTGCTGCTTGCCCAGTCTCTCCAGCATGTGCAAGGTGGAGTTCCACCTGGTGGGCACATCGCATATGAGGCGGTGAGCAGGAAGGCCGAAGTTACGCTGTAGCGCAGACAGGTGAGCAGCGGCAGGATGTGAATGCCGGAAGCGCGCACAGACGGCCCGTACTTTATGCAGCAGCTCTGACATGTCGGGGTAGTTGTGAATGAACTTCTGCACCACCAAATTCAGCACATGCACTAGGCAAGGGATGTGCGTCAAACCGGCTAGTCCCAGAGCTGCGACGAGATTTCGCCCATTATCGCACACCACCAGGCCGGGCTTGAGGCCCACCGGCAGCAACCTCTCGTCGGTCTGTTGTTCAATACCCCGCCACAACTCCTGCGCTGTGTGGGGCCTGTCCCCCAAACATATGAGTTTCAGAACGGACTGCTGACGTTTACCCCGGGCTGTGCTGAAGTTGGTGGTGCAGGTGTGTGGCTGACTGGATGAGCTGGTGGAAGCAGAGGAGGAGGAAGCCGAGTAGGAGGAGGAGGCTACAGGAGGCAAAGAATGATGCCCTGCGATCATTGGCGCGGAAGGACGTGCGCCAAAGAACTCTCCGCCTGGGGCCCAGCCGCCACTACATTTACCCAGTGTGCAGTTAGGGAGATATAGCGTCCCTGGCCATGCTTACTGGTCCACGTATCTGTGGTTAGGTGGACCTTGCCACAGATGGTGTTGCGCAGTGCACACTTAATTTTATCGATACTTGGTTGTGCAGTTAAGGCACGGCTATCTTGGAGAAGTAGTGGCGGCTGGGAACAACATACTGTGGGACAGCCATCGCCATTAGCTGTTTGAAGCCGTCTGTGTCCACCAGCCTGAATGACAGCATTTCATAGTTTTGAAATGCTGGCATTCAGGCCCAGGGCTCGAGGGTAGCTAGGTGGGAATTTACGCTTTATCTCTAAGGATTGTGAGATGGAGAGCTGATCGCTGCCGTGTGACATGGTGGAGATGCTTGGTGACGCAGGTGGTGGTGTTGGTGGCACATCCTCTGTTTGGTGGGCGGCAGGTGCCAACATTCCTCCCGAGGCAGCAGCAGAGGAGATAGCAGGGGGAGCCTGAGTGAGTTCCTTGTTTTTAACTCTTTTACATATACCTATATCTGGGCGAGGTGTATAGCCCAAGGAGAGTGAGCACCTATTCTGTGTATACTAGGGGGTGAGCCATTGAAAAATTCCTCTTTTAAATCCTTGTTTTTAACGTGTTTACTCCACTGCAGTTCATGCTTTGCATGTAGATTCCTGGTCATGCAGGTTGTGCTAAGGTTCAGAACGTTAATGCCTCGCTTCAGGCTCTGATGGCACAGCGTGCAAACCACTCGGGTCTTGTCGTCAGCATATTGTTTAAAGAAGTGCCATGCCAGGGAACTCCTTGAAGCTGCCTTTGGGGTGCTCGGTCCCTGGTGGTGGTGGCCAGTAGCAGGCGAAATCTCTTGGCAACGGCTGTTCTGCTTTTGCCCCCTGCTCCCTCTTTTGCTACGCTGTTGGCTCGGTCTCACCATTGCCTCTTCCTGTGAACTATGAAAGTCAGTGGCACGACCTTCATTCCATGTGGGGCCTAGGACCTCATCGTCCCCTGCATCGTCTTCCACACAGTCTTCCTCCCTGACCTCCTGTTCGGTCTGCACACTGCAAAAAGAAGCAGCAGTTGGCACCTGTGTTTCGTCATCATCAGAGAGGTGCAGACTCCGATGAGGTGGTATTCCCATGTCCTCATCATCAGGAAACATAAGTGGTTGTGCATCAGTGCATTCTATGTCTTCCACCACTGGGAAAGGGCTAGGTGGATTCCCTTGGGAAATCCTGCCAGCAGAGTCTTCAAACAGCATATGAGTCTGCTGCATAACTTGAGGCTCTGAAAGTTTCCCTGATATGCATAGGGGTGATGTGACAGACTGATGGGCTTGGTTTTCAGGTGCCACCTGTGCGCTTTCTGCAGAAGACTGGGTGGGAGATAATGTTGTGAACGTGCTGGATCCACTGTCGGCCACCCAATTGACTAGCGCCTGTACCTGCTCAAGCCTTACCATCCTTAGAACGGCATTGGTCCCCACCAAATATCGCTGTAAATTCTGGCAGGTACTGGAACCTGAGGTAGTTGGTTCACTAGGACGTGTGGCTGTGGCAGAATGGCCACGTCCTCTCCCAGGGTCCACTAACACCACCACGACTGTGTCCGCATCCCTTAATAGATGTTTTCCTCATTGTTACCGTTCACCAAGCACCACAATAAGAAAAAAAATATTTGGCCCAATGTATTGATTTCAAGTTCAGGCCTTTTTTTTACAGGCACCTAACACTATATGCCTATTTATTTATGTACCATATTACACTAATCCATGCACAGCAGTAACCACTGATTTAGTGAAATATCAATTGTAGGCCTAATATTTAGGCCCTGGATGAAAAAATTTGGCCCAATGTATTGATTTCAAATGTAGCCTTTTTTTTTACAGGCACCTAACACTATCTGCCTATTTATTTATATAGCGTATTACAATAATCCAGGCACAGCAGTAACCACTGATTTAGGGGAATATCTCTTTTAGGGCTAGTATTTAGGCCCTGGATGAAAGGTATCTTTTTATGGATAGATTTACACTTGGAGATGCACAATAGTGTGGGAAAAGATATGTAGGATTATGCCTTCAGCAATTGTATTTTAACACTTTGTGTAATATACCCTTTAACGGACAGAAATACATTTGGAGATGCACGGTAGTGTTTGATGTTATTGATGATGACCCTCTCAACACTTGTATATACACCTTGAGTGTTATATACCCTTTTATGGACAGAAATACACTATGAGATGCACAATAGTGCATGCAGATTTACAGGATTATGCTTTCAGCAATTGTAATGTAACACTATTTGCAATATACCCTTTTACGGACTGAAATATACTTTGCACGCTGAGTGTAATATACCCTTTTACGGACAGATTAACACTTGGCCTGCAACAGCTGGTACACCACATTCAGGGTTTTGCTATTTTGGCATGTGAATTTCACCCCAGAACAAAATCTATCCTTTGACAGATACTATTAAACTTGTCCAGTCACAGCTGGAACACCAAATTTACAGTTTTTATATTTTTTCAACTATATTTCACCCCAGAACAAAATCTATCCTTTGACGGATACTATTAAACTTGTTCAGGCACAGCTGGAACACCAGATTTACTGTATTTTTATTTTGGCAACTGAATTTCACCACAGAAAATAATAAATCCTTTGACGGACACTATTAAACTTGGCCAGCCACTGCTGGAACACCAGATTTACTGTATTTATATTTTTGCAACTGTATTTCACCCCAGAACAAAATCTATCCTTTGACGAATACTATTAAACTTGTACAGTCACAGCTGGAACACCAGATTTACTGTATTTCTATTTTGGCAACTGAATTTCACAACAGAAAATAATAAATCCTTTTCCGGACACTATTAAACTTGGCCAGCCACTGCTGGGACACTAGATTTACGGTATTGGCAATTGAATTTCACCCCAGAAAAAAATATACCCTTTTACGGACAGATTTAAACTAGGCCTGCAACAGCTGGAACACAGTATTTCTATTTTTGCAACTGTATTTCACCTCAGAACAAAATCTATCCTTTGACAGAAACTAGTGAAATTGTCCAGTCACAGCTAGAACAACAGATTAAGGGTATTGCTATTTTGGCAATTAAATTTCACCCCAGAACAAAATCTATCCTGTGACGGACACTATTAAACTTGGCCAGCCACAGCTGAAACCACTGATTTATGGTATTGCTATTTAGGCAATTGAATTTCACCCCAGAAAAAAAAATATATCCTTTGCCGGACACTATTAAACTTGTTCAGCCACAGCTGGAACACTAGATTTAATGTATTTCTATTTTTGCAACTGCATTTCACCACAGAACAAAATATATCCTTTGACAGACACTAGGGAAATTGTCCAGTCACAGCTGGAACACCAGATTCAGGGTATTACTATTTTGGCAATTAAATTTCACCCCAGAAAAAATATACCCTTTTACGGATATATTTAAACTAGGCCTGCAATAGCTGGAACACCAGATTTACTGTATTTCTATTTTTGCTACTGACTGTCACCCAGAAAATAATATATCCTTTGACGGACACTAGGGAAATTGTCCAGTCACAGCTGGAACACCAGATTCAGGGTATTGCTATTTTGGCAATTGAATTTCACCCCAGAACAAAATCTATCCTTTGACGGATACTATTTAACTTGTTCAGTCACAGCTGGAACACCAGATTTACTGTATTTCTATTTTTGCAACTGTATTTCACCCCAGAAAATAATATATCCTTAGACGGATACTAGGGAAATTGTCCAGTCACAGCTGGAACACCAGATTATGGGTATTGTAATTTTAGCAATTAAATTTTACCCCAGAAAAAAATATACCCTTTTACGGACAGATTTAAACTAGGCCTGCAACAGCTGGAACGCCATATTTACTGTATTTCTATTTTTGCAACTGTATTTCACCACAGACCAAAATCTATCCTTTGACGGAAGCTAGGGAAATTGTCCAGTCACAGCTGGAACACCAGATTCAGGGTATTGCTATTTTGGCAATTAAATTTCACCCCAGAACAAAATCTATCCTGTGACGGACACTATTAAACTTGGCCAGCCACAGCTAAAACCACTGATTTATGGTATTGCTATTTTGGCAATTGAATTTCACCCCAGAAAAAATTATATCCTTTGCCGGACACTATTAAACTTGTCCAGCCACAGCTGGAACACCAGATTTACTGTACTTCTATTTTTGCAACTGTATTTCACCACAGAACAAAATCTATCCTTTGACGGACACTAGGGAAATTGTCCAGTCACAACTGGAAAACCAGATTCAGGGTATTTTGGCAATTAAATTTCACCCCAGAAAAAAATATACCCTTTTTCAGATAGATTTAAACTAGGCCTGCAACAGCTGGAACACCAGATTTACTGTATTTCTATTTTTGCTACTGACTGTCACCCCAGAAATTAATATATCCTTTGACGGACACTAGGAAAATTGTCCAGTCACAGCTGGAACACCAGATTCAGGGTATTACTATTTTGGCAATTGAATTTCACCCCAGAACAAAATCTCTCCTTTGACGGATACTGTTAAACTTGTTCAGTCACAGCTGGAACACCAGATTTACGGTATTTCTATTTTTGCAACTGTATTTCACCCCAGAAAATAATATATCCTTTGACGGACACTAGAGAAATTGTCCAGTCACAGCTGGAACACCAGATAATGGGTATTGTAATTTTAGCAATTTAATTTCACCCCAGAAAAAAATATACCTTTATATATTATACCCTTTTACAAACAGATTCAAACTAGGCCTGCAACACTAATCAGAGCAGAGTGACGTGCGGCGCTATGTGACTCCAGCTTAAATAGAGGCTGGGTCACATGCTGCACTTGGCCAATCACAACCATGCCATTAATCTGCACAAGTTAGAATGTGGGCAACTCGGCAGTCGTTGTGCAGGCACTGCAGCATGTAGTCGCTCATGTTTGCCAAGCTGCCCAGAGGCAACGACAAACTGTCCTCTGTGGGAGGTGTATCATCTGTGTCCACTGTATCCCCCCAGCCACGCTCAAGTAATGGCCATGAGCTGCTTTGGGTGCCACCCTGCTGTGAACACGGTTTCTTCTCCTACTCTCCCTCCTGAACTGTGCGCTGGCTGGACAATTGTGTACCTGGCCTATGTTGATGCAGGAACCCACCCTCCGAGCCACTTGTATATGACTGGCCTTATAATTTAAGGGTAAGGCATGTATATAGTTTTGTTTGTTTATTTCGTTTATCTGATTTATAGTTATTTAAATATGTTTATAAGTAAATTTGTAAATAGTTTGTGAATGGGCATTAATGAGTAGTTTGAATGAAAGGGGGTGTAGGGTGGGAGTCTGGTCGGGTTAATTTTAACTTTTTTAAATGTTCCTTGAATAGTTTTTGTTACGATTTATAATAAAAAGTCCTGATAACCATGGAAATGTTACCAAACAATCTAACCGACAAATTTAATAAAATTATTTGCCTGTCACATCTGCAGCTCAGGCCGCAGGGGTCCTTGAGCACCAATAAAAGTGAATTTGTCCCACCAGAATCTAAGAGCTGGATTAACAGAATTGATTTTCACTGTCAGGTGTTCAGGAATTTCTGCACCACCAAATTCTGCACATGCGCCAGGCAAGAACTGTGTGTCAAACTGGCTAGACCCAGAGCTGCTATGAGATTTTGCCCATTCTCGCACACCACCAGGCCGGGCTTGAGGCTTAGTGACACCAACCACTCATCGGTCTGTTGTTCCATGCCCGTACATAGCTCCTGCGAGGTGTGGGGTTTGTACCCCAAACAGATGAGTTTCAGAACAGCCTGCTGTCGTTTCCCCCTCGCTGTGCAGATGTAGGTGGTGAAGGTGTTACGCTGAAAGGATGAGTTGGTGGTAGAGGAGGAGGAAGAGGCAACAGGAGCAAAAAAGAAATGCACTGCAATCCTCGGGGGCAGAAGGACATGCACCAAACTGCTATCCGCCTCTGGCCCAGCTGCCACTACAATTACCCAGTGTGCTGTTTGGGAGATATAACTTCCCTGTCCATGCTTACTGGTCCACGTATTGGTGGTTATGTGGTCCTTGCCACAGATGATGTTGCGCAGTGCACACCTGATTTTGTCTGCCACTTGGTTGTACAGGGAAGGGATGGCTCACCTGGAAAAGTAGTGGCGGCTGTGAACCACGTACTGTGGGACAGCCACCGCCATAAGTTTTTTAAAAGTCTCCATCTCTCTCCACCAGACAGAATGACAGGAATTTGAAATCCTGGCATTTCTTTTTCTAATCGGGAGATGGACAGCTGAACGCTTCTATCAGATAGTGTGGAGATGCTTGGTAACGTTGAAAGATGTGGTGGCATTGCTGCCACATCCTCTGTTTGTGGGGTGGCAGGTGCCACTGTCACTCACTTGTGCTCAGGTTTAGAACGTTTATTTTTAATTTGTATGTATTTTATGTTATTCTAGTCATAGCGTGTGGTCCTCAAAAGATGGGAATATGAGTGACTTTCTGAAAGAATGGCCTGGAAGGGGCATTGTGAGGAATGAAGTATGTCAACTCCTCAACCATGCTTGTTCTCATGTCTGTGCTATGAGAGAAATGTAGACTAACATAAGTTATAGCAACAAGTTATTTGAGCTTTTGATGTAGGCTTGGAGGGGGGGGGGGGCTTGTTATCAAAATTTTTCTTTTCATGCGGGTTTAACTCGGTTCCGAGACTTAAATACAGATGAACTATCCTCTGGATCTGATAGTAATAATTATTATTATTATTTATGGTATATAGCGCCACCATTTTCCGCAGTGCTTTACAAATTCATAGGGTTCATGTACAAAACAAAAGTAACTGGCTAATATACAACTGAAACACTAGGAATCAGGGCCCTGCTGGCAAGAGATTACAGTCTATGAGGATTTGGGGGTGACACCTAAGGTAGTTGATTGTGATAAGTGGGAGTCTAACAGCCGGGGCTCCTGTTGATCAGCTGTTTGAGAAGGCAGCGGCACTCTCAGTAGGCCTTTTCCAGCTTTCCCTAGGCCAGGTGTCATCGGTCACATAGCCTGGGCGCAACTCAGCCACATAGAAGTATGAATATGGCTGAACTATGACACCAAGCACAGCCGCTAATGTACAATGTACAGCGCTATGCTTGGTGGACACCGAGAAGGCCGCACCGCTCATAGGAGCACCAGTGCCTCAAAAAGCTGATCAGCGGGGGACACGGGTGTCGGACCCCCACCAATCAGATACTGATGACATATTCAGAGCATAGATCATCAGTATTTGTCTCAAAAAGTCAGTTTACGGTAAACTCCATTTTTATGGATTACCATAGTGCTACAGTACTTTTTACTTGCCTTAACTTTATTAGGTGTACTACAGCAATCATATTTCATAAATAATCTTAAGGGGCCATTGTAAAAATTCTGGAGGTTTTTAGTGAGATCTATACGTGAAGTCTGTAGCTACAGAAAAAAAAAACATAAAATCAAAGCTGTTTATGATACTCATTTGCAGTAAGGAAGAAGTGAAAAATGATTTCATTTTTGTTAAAAATATGTTGGTTTTTATACCAGCAACACATACAAATAAACTAAAAAGCAGTGTAAACCATGCCATTACTCAAAAAAACCATCACTTATTTAATATCCATTTTATAATTTATGCTGGATTTGTTGTCGAATGCTTAGATAAAGCATACCATGGCATCCATATTTTATTAGGTGGCACAACTGGTTTGTTCCTGTATTGACTTTATTTCTTAATGAAATTTTGTATTACTATCTTAGATTTTAGCCTTTAATTAGAAATTCTAACACATTTTTTGTATGATGAGTATTTTTCTGCACTATATTGCTCTTTTGCTGGACAAGCAGTAAACAATTTACTGTAATTAAAAATGTAACAAACGGAAATTATAGGTCCTGTGCAGATTCTATTATCTAGAAATTACAATAATGGAAAAAACATGGCTGTTTATTTCTAGAAACAGTTAGTTATTCATGAAGTCGCGAGTGACCTTATTGAATTACTTCGGTAGTTGATTTTTAAAGTGGAAAACCACGGAAAGTCACGCACAACTTCGCGAATAACTTACTTCTGCTCATTGGAGCCCATACATTCTAATACTGTACGGAGACGGATCTTTGTACAGTATTATTCCAAAGTTTTGAACGATGCGACTTTAGATAAAGCATCCGAAGCTCGCTTGGCTCAAAACTAATCATAGTAACATAGTACATAAGGCTGAAAAAAGACATCTCTCCATTCAGTTCGGTCTGTCATCCTGCTAGCTGATCCAGATCATAATAGCATTTTGGGATTGGCAGGTAATTTACAGGTAATTAACAGTTGCTGACATACAAAAATGGGGCCAGGATGACGTAGACTCTGGTGCTATGGCTGCCTCATCACTTTTGGGTGTCAGCAATGCTACAGAGCTGTCACCCAGCTCTCGTTTCCAGAATCAGACATAACTCCAATCCAGATGGTGTGACCCATTTGATCCTGTGCTAACTGCTTACTGTAGTATGTAATTGGTTAGAGAGAGGGAGGGTGCTCCCTCTCTCACTCCATTTCCCCCACAATGTATTTGAAGGGTTCTGGGGGATGTTATGGTAGCTTTAAGCCTTACAATGGCCACAGGTATGCCATGTGAGGATGCCTAATAGGTATTTTCTCTGGCAGTAGCCAAAAGTTATTCTGTCAGTTTTACTGTAACAGACATTATACACTGCAATATAAAAGTATTGCAGTTTACTAATGTATGTTGAAATGTCCTATTGGATGTTAAAAAAGTAGGAAAAAATAATCTTTTTTCACTTTCAAACACCTTTTTACATAAAAAAATGAAAACAAAAATAATATATTATCAATATTGTTATGTCTGTAATAACCAGCACAATGAAATTATCATAATAATTATCCAGGACAATAAACATTAAAAAATTGAGTTTATTCATTCTGCCCTCCCAAAAAAGTAAAAAAAAAATGTACGCCAAAATGTAGCCCTCTTACAGCTTGATAAAAAAAAAAAATGTTATGGTTATTTGAATGCAGACGCCTTATTTTTAGAGTTTTTATTGTGAAAAATTAGAAAATCATTAAAAAAACTATATACATTTTGTGCTGTCATACTCATTCTGACCTCATCACATCAATGCAATGCAATAAAAAGAAATCCCCAAAAAACAAGAGCAAAATTGCTGTTTTTTTAACATCATCACCTATGACAAATTATAAAAGTTATATATAACATTAGATGTACCCCAAAAAATTGTAACGTTTGAAGAAAGTAAAGAAAAAAATTCCACTGCAAAAAACCATCAAGCCCTCATATGACTGTCGATGGAAAAAATTAAAAAAGTTATGCCTTTTGAAATGCAGAAATGGAAAATTGAATAAAAATTGCAGTGCCCTGAAGTCTACAGTAGGTGTTACCATTTTTATTTTAACAGGCAAAATTTTTTCTTTTTAGCAGTTGAAATTTTGGATTTGATCTTGACAAGTCTATGATCCAGTAAAATAAAAGAAAATACTTTCTCAAATGTAAAATCCTAAAATATATATTTAACAACATAAGTAATCCTTGGCAAAATGCATAATCCTTGTATTTCATTTCTCCTTATTAATAGTCCTATTACAATAGTTGTTGCACACATATAATTTGCTGTCAGACTTGAGTCAGCCAATGCTTTTTTCCTTCCTACTCAAGCAAGAACCTCTTTATGTCCTTGAAATCATGCTGAGTTCAAAAGTAAAAAAATATATAAAAAATCTGTAAGAAAAAAGAGTCTAAAATGTAGGGATATTATATGCATTACTGTGTGAGTATTTTTCATTCTATGAATATTACATGTGTTTTTTGTATTATAGTAGTACAATGAAGAGGTGCATCATTATGGTCGAATGTGAATTCCACTAAATATATTATGTGATAAAACTGTGTCATTTCTAAAAAAGTTTTGTTAAAATCTTTAACTTTAAAGAGCCTGTTATTTCAGATTAAAAAATAAGTCATTGCTACAATACTGTATATGGCCCATAGGCAAGAGTGGTGCTGTTTCTAGGAGGGAAGTGTTTTTATTAGGGCTCATACACATGAACATGTTTTTTTGTCCGCATTCAATCCATATTTTTTATGGGTGGGATGCGGACCCATTTATTTCAATGGGGCCTCAAAAGATGTGGACAACACACCGTGTATTGTCTGCATACGTACCGTATATACTCGAGTATAAGCCGACCAGAGTATAAGCCGACCCCCCCTAATTTTCCCCTAAAAAACTGGGAAAAGTAGTGACTCGAGTATATGACGAGGTGGAAATGGATGTCACTGTTATGGGAGGGGGGAAATGTGAATGACACTGTTATGGGGGGATCTGTGGATGGCAATGTTATGGGGGATCTGTGGATGGCATCCACAGCCCCCCCCATCCCATAACAGTGCCATTCACAGCCCCCCCATGCCATAACAGTGCCATCCACAGTGCCCCCATCCCATAACAGTGCCATTCACAGCCCCCCATGCCATAACAGTGCCATGCGCAGTCCCCCCTCCCCCTGCCCATTACCGCTCCTGTGAAGTTTTAAAATTCAATTACTGTATAGTGTAATTCATACTATAACTCTTGCCCCCTCTGTTCTAAATACCTCCTCACATGCCACACTGAATACTTTAGGCAGGCCGGGTGGGCGAGCGCAGCTTGACTGACGTCACGTGCCTGCGCAGCCTGCTTCATTCATAAAGCAGGCCGGGCAGGCACGTGACATCAGTCAGTCAGCAGTGAGCGCACCGGCCCTGCCGCAAATGCCCGCCCCCAGCTCCTCCTCCCACTCTACTCTCCTTTTTACGTGTATGACTCGAGTATAAGCCGAGTTCGTGTTTTTCGGCACAAATTTTGTGCTGAAAAACTCGGCATATACTCGAGTATATACGGTATGTCTGTTCCTAAGCACCCATAAAAAAGTAGAACATGTCCTATTCTTGTCCGCATTATGGACGAGGATAGGACAGTTCTATAGAGGGCCAGAAGTTACGATCCACAAAATGCAGACCCATATGGCCAGTATCAGTGATTTGCAGATGCACATTTTTAAAATAATGTTAGCTCAGTTAGATGTTCGTGTAAAGTGTGGCTCAATTCCATGCAACTAGTTTTAGAGAAATGATCTGCACTTAGTCTGACAAGAAGGCGCCTTAACAGGAAAGATGTGTGACTTTGTGAGAAAGGGCCATTGCCTAAAATGCAACATTTTGCTCCAAAATTGTGGCACAATTCTGATACAAAATTCTGTCTCAAACTAAGCCTGGTATAAAGGTAGACAAAAGTGTTTAACCCTTCACCAAATTTATCATCCAAGTTGAGCCACTGTGTCAAAGATGGTGTCTAGACAACCTGTTTAAGCCCTCATGCACACGGCCGTTGTGCGGCCGTTCCGTGCATTGGGGACCGCAATTTGCAGTCCCCAATGCACGGGCAGCATCCGTGCGGCGGCTGGGATAGATCGAGACCCATTCAACTTGAATGGGTCCGTGATCTGTCTGCACCGCACATGCTTCTGTGTGCTTCCGATCCATGCTTCCATTCCGCCCTGCTCCACACCGCATCTCCCGGATTTTGGACCCATTCAAGTGAATGGGTCCACATCTGTGATGTGGGGTGCACACGGCTGGTGCCCGTGTATTGCGGACCCGCCGTATGCGGGCCGCAATACGGCCATGGCCATTCAACGACCGTGTGCATGAGGCCTAAGTTTATTCTGTCTACAGGATTAGTAAATCTGCTACAAAGTCTCAGAAATAGCTATTCTTCAAACACTGCTTATTCTCACATTCCCACTGCTTGATAGCTATCTGTAGAAAGAAAAAAAATCCTTACTTATGTGTCATTCTCATACAGCAAGTACTTCATAAAATTATATCAAAGCTTTGTTTTCGATGACTTCCATCTCATCTTGTATTCGTGCTGCTTTGTTTCCTCTCGGGGTTGTAAGCTTTAAAACCACCATCTTTTTAAAAGTCTTGAGTTTCAGAGGAAAAGATCATGAATTTTCCAAGAGAAGAAGGCTTTGCTTTCCTCAGGTAAAATCTAAAGTTAAAAAGACTGCGTTGACCAAGGATACTTCGAAAAGTCTTTCAAGCCCTGCAGCGAGAAAGGTCCCTGTAATTGTTTGTGAATTTATAGCTTCAGTCGTAGAAAAAAAATATATTACTGATTAGAGCTGATCTCATCTTGGTGACTAAAGTTAGTAAAAATTGGATGTGAGGTAGTAAGATATAGTAAAACACCAAGCCTCTGCTATGGTGCACATACTGGAGAGTAACGTCCATGAACATCTGCTGCAATCCAATTGGCAGTTGCTAAACTGAAACGTGGATTCCAATGGATTCTCTGATATTTACTCTTTAACCGCTGTCCAGGGAAATTAATTTAAATGCTGAAAATCATAAAGTCCTGATACCAGAAGCAGTCTCAGATTGTCAACTGTGATTCAGAGACAGTAGAGAGGTCAGGAACAAAGCCAGGGTACATTAATAGGAAGGCAAGTGGTGTCAAGCCTAAGGATAATCAAGAAGCACATGATAAACCAGAAATTAGGACAAGAGGAACATGGGCCAGGCATACTATCTAAGATACTAGAGAGAAGAAATTTGAGGGACGAGGCCAAGGCCAAAATCCAGGAAATACCAAAAGTAACAACAACTAGGACTAGCAACTAGGACTAGCAAAAAGATGAGAACAAGAAATAAAAAGTAAACTAAACAAGAAGATAAGGCAAAAGTTCGGTCAGGAACAAGGGCAAGGTCAGGAGACTGTCACGATAACCCTCGCTGTAGTTCATATGGTATGGCTGGGAGACCAATACAAAACCTTTCCTATGTAAATAAATAATATTCCTCAGTAATACCTCACTATTGACATCCTAAAACTGCCAACATTTATGTTTGTTTCAAGAGCTCACACTCTGATAGTAAGCATTTAGTCACTGCCTCCTATCTCCCTATCATTTCAGTTTGTGTTACTTAAAAGGGGTTTTCCGGTAAAAATTATTTACTGGAAAACCACTTTAAATACTAGTATTACCTCCCAAACTATTATCTAATTAGGTAGTCTTGTGTGTTTTGAGCTTAGCAAGTAGATTTGTTCAAGAACACATGACAAAATGTAATTAAGAGAGTATATATATATATATATATATATATATATACACAGTCGTGGCCAAAAGTTTTGAGATTACATAAATATTGGTTTTCTCAAAGTTCTCTTTGTTTCAGTTGTTTCTGTGATGTAGTGAAATATAATTACATGCACTTCATACGTTTCAAAGGCTTTTATCGACAATTACATGACATTTATGCAAAGAGTCAGTATTTGCAGTATTGGCCCTTCTTTTTCAGGACCTCTGCAATTCGACTGGGCATGCTCTCAATCAACTTCTGGGAGTTTGTCAGAATTAGTGGGTTTTTGTTTGTCCACCCGCCCCTTGAGGATTGACCACAAGTTCTCAATGGGATTAAGATCTGGGGAGTTTCCAGGCCATGGACCCAAAATGTCAACGTTTTGGTCCCCGAGCCACTTAGTTATCACTTTTGCCTTATGGCACGGTGCTCCACCGTGCTGAAAAATGGATTGTTCTTCACCAAACTGTTGTTGGATTGTTGGAAGAAGTTGCTGTTGGAGGGTGTTTTGGTACCATTCTTTATTCATGGCTGTGTTTTTGGGCAAAATTGTGAGTAAGCCCACTCCCTTGGATGAGAAGCAACCCCACACATGAATGGTCTCAGGATGCTTTACTGTTGGCATGACACAGGACTAATGGTAGCACTCACCTTTTCTTCTCCGGACAAGCCTTTTTCCTGATGCCCCAAACAATCGGAAAGAGGCTTCATCGGAGAATATGAATTTGCCCCAGTCCTCAGCAGTCCATTCACCATACTTTCTGCAGAAGATCAATCTGTCCCTGATGTTTTTTTTGGAGAAAAGTGGCTTCTTTGCTGCCCTTCTTGACACCAGGCCATCTTCCAAAAGTATTCGCCTCACTGTGCGTGCA
Organism: Bufotes viridis; assembly: GCA_033119425.1. Taxonomy (NCBI): domain Eukaryota; kingdom Metazoa; phylum Chordata; class Amphibia; order Anura; family Bufonidae; genus Bufotes; species Bufotes viridis. Next base: position 461,978,844 of record CM065592.1, on the reverse strand, counting down.
GATGTACTCACACCTGCCTGCTGCCATTCCTGAGCAAGTTCTGCACTGGTGGCACTCCGATCCCGCAGCTGAATCCTCTTTAGGAGAAGATCCTGGCGCTTGCTGGACTTTCTTGAACGCCCTGAAGCCTTCTTAACAAAAATGTAACCTCTTTCCTTGAAGTTCTTGATGATCCTATAAATTGTTGATTAAGGTGCAATCTTAGTAGCCACAATATCCTTGCCTGTGAAGCCATTTTTATGCAATGCAATGATGGCTGCACGCGTTTCTTTGCAGGTCACCATGGTTAACAATAAAAAAAATGATTTCAAGCATCACCCTCCTTTTAACATCTCAAGTCTGCCATTCTAACCCAATCAGCCTGACATAATGATCTCCAGCCTTGTGCTCGTCAACATTTCTCACCTGAGTTAACAAGACGATTACTGAAATGATCTCAGCAGGTCCTTTAATGACATCAATGAAATGCAGTGGAAAGATTTTTTTGGGATTAAGTTAATTTTCATGGCAAAGAAGGACTATGCAATTCATCTGATCACTCTTCATAACATTCTGGAGTATATGCAAATTGCTATTATAAAAACTTAAGCAGCAACTTTTCCAATTTCCAATATTTATGTAATTCTCGAAACTTTTGGCCACGACTGTGTATATATTTATAATCATCAAAAACAAGGCAGCACTCCAAGAATAGTGAAGAAAGTGGACCCTTTATTCACCCTTCAGCGATGTTTCAACCACTCAATGTGGTCTTTATCAAGCATAAGCCAACAGTGTCAACTGGGTATATATATACCCATCATGCAAAGTGATAATTAATTGCCAATAAAGCAGGAAAACAAATCATACAGTGCTTACGATTACATGTACAATTACAAAAAATATTGTGATCATAAGGAATACAAAACTTGTGTTAATGTGAAAAAATCCACCAGTGTAGAATACTAGTAAATATCAGTATTCACCTAAACGTGTAAATCAATAGGTGTATTACACACCTGTGTAATAAAGTGAACATTAAACTCAGCCGTCCCCCTGATGATGTAGAGCCACCGCTGACATGGTCTGCACATTCGGCGTAATGTTCCAGCCTGCAGCGTGTGGCTCTGCCTTGTAGGTGTGACGTTTCACTGACAGCCTTGACGCTCGGTCTCCCTGGTTGTCTCGCAATGGTTTGCCTCGGCCTGGCCTGCCGCGTGACCAATTCATGTCATGTGACATGTCATGTGCCTTGGTGGACATCGCCTGACGTCAGAACGATTGAGCGTCTTGTTGCTTGGCACCGGAGCATGCCAATAGCAGACGCTGACTTTGGCGCCGTACCTCCTCGTCTAGTGTGTAAGTTTGTTTACTATACTAAGTTGCTACGGCTGATTTTAATGTTCACTTTATTACACAGGTGTGTAATACACCTATTGATTTACACGTTTAGGTGAATACCGATATTTACTAGTATTCTACACTGCTGGATTTTTTCACATTAACACAAGTTTTGTATTCCTTATGATCACAATATTTTTTGTAATTGTACATGTAATCGTAAGCACTGTATGATTTATTTTCCTGCTTTATTGGCAATTAATTATCACTTTGCATGATGGGCATATATATGCCCAGTTGACACTGTTGGCTTATGCTTGATAAAGACCACATTGAGTGGTTGAAACGTCGCTGAAGGGTGAATAAAGGGTCCACTTTCTTCACTATTCTTGGAGTGCTGCCTTGTTTTTGATGATTATACATTTGACCATTTGGCCCATGGTTTGAGGATTTGCCCCGTTGAATCACCTGTTTTTGAGCGCTGCAGTGGCTTTTTGATTTACTATATATATCTATATCCTATATATATATATATATATATATATATATGCACACTGTAACAAAAGATTTGTAGTAATACAATGCACAACAGTTTCTTAATGTCAAGGATGGAGAACAGTTAGCAGGGACTGATAAATTACGACAGACTGGCTTGATCTAAAACTAAGGAGCATATAGGTAAGCCCCTTAAAACCCTAAGAGCTCTCCCTGACTGCTACACATGCAAAGGTCTCAATGGTAGACGATTGCAGGCCCACGTAACTAAGACTGTGTGACACCTGAAAACCCTATAGTAGTGAGGGGACACGGCCACCGGCTCCCTGCACAGAATAGAATCAAGCCAGCAAACAAAACACAAAGTAAACGGAATGCACTATCTTATCATGGTTATAAGGGAAAATAGTAGCATTCTCAATACAGAATGCTCAGTAAAATGTGGATGGAGGGGTTATGGACCATTTCATGGTGATGGACCATTTCATTTGACCATGTGATGTGACGTCACCACAGGTCCTTTAGCTGGCAGCTAATGCTTGAAGAAGAGAGAATAGATCGACAACTACGCGATCAAGTGGATAAGGTGAGCTAATTTTGTTTTATTTTTAACCCCTTAATCCACATTTTACTAAGCATTCTGTATTGAAAATGCTATTATTTTTCCTTATAACCATGTTATAAGGGAAAATAATAAAGATCGGGTCCCGTATCTTAGCAACCTTGCGGGAAAATCGCACTGCATCTGCACTTGATTTCGGATGCTTTTGATTTTCATGCAGCCTCATTCACTTCTATAGGGCCTGCGTTGCGTGAAAAATGCACAATATAGGGCATGCTGCGATTTTCACGCAACGCAGAAGTGATGCATTAAAATCACCGCTCATGTGCATAGCCCCATAGAAATGAATGGGTCCGGATTCAGTGCGGGTGCAATGCGTTAACCTCACGCATTGCACCCGCGTGGAAATCACACCCGTGTGAAAGGGGCCTAAGACTCTGCTGGTTTAAATAGTAAGTCTTAATATCATAGGTGAATAATGAAAATAGTTAAGATAAAGAGTGTTAGTATAAGCAGGGCAGGGGCACTGATCTGGTATGATTTTTTATCGCTTAGTCCCAACAGGCCACTCTTTTTCCCATAACACTGTGTTAGTTTTAGCCCTTGGGGACGCAAGATGAGAATACTCATTCTAAACAGAGGGTCCTTTCCGCATTAGGACGAGCATTCTCATCCTGCAGTTTGCAACCTTCCCCATATGTACCATCATAATCACCTGCAGGGGCACAGCTATATTGATAGCCAGGTCCCTGCTGTATCCACCAGCATAAATAAAAACACCAATACCAGTGGATTGACCCCCAATATGCCACTATCAATGCTGACTGTGGCATATAGGAGGTTTGCAGAGGGAGGGGGCTCTATATATTACCCCATTGGGTCACCACACTGCGACGGCAATGTCTCAATGGTTGCCATGGCAGCCCCAAGCCTTGCAAAAGCTTTGAAGCCCGGCAGCTATAGAGGCCTATGAGGTCCCACCCCCAGTCATGTATTGTACTGTATTGAAACAGGTATCAGACCCTGAAATGTTGAAGACCCATAAATAAAAAAAAATGTAAAAAGTGGAAAAAACTATAAAAAAATGTAAAGTTTCAAGTAAAGAAAGCCCTTTCCCATAATCAATCCATGTACAGTAAAAAAAAAATGAAAATAAAATAGACATATTAGATATCACCATGGCTCTATAAAAAATATCATATGATCTACCCCATCAGGTGAAACTAATAAAAATAAATAAAAACGGTGTCAAAATAGGCATTTTTTATCACCTTTCCTTACAAAAAGCGTAATAGCGAATGATGAAACAGTACTTTGTAAACCAAAACAGTACCAATAAAAACATCAACTCATCCCACAAAAAATCAAGCCCCCACATAAGACAGAAATTAAATAAAATTAATATGGCTGACAGAAAATGTAATTATACTAACCGCCAGAATAAAGACAATGTGTCATTTTTTCCACACGTTGTTTGCCACAATAATAAAACCCAAAAAGCAGTGACAGAATTGCTGCCATTTGTTTACCCTGTTTCCAAAAGCAAAATAAAAACTGAAAAAAAGTTGTATGTGCCCAAAATAGGACCAATGATGATGGCAATTCATCAAACAAAATATAAGCCCTCACACAACCCGGTTGAGAGAAAATTAAAAAAACATATGGTTGTCATGATTCCCAGAGGCTCTTCAATATCAACGCTCGTAAACCAGTCCACCAAATGTGTGCTTCAAAAGTCAAAAGGTGGTCTTTCCCTTCTGAACCCTGCAGTGTATCCAAAAAGCTGTTTCCATCCACATTTATAGCATTTTAATGCCCAGTAGAACCTGCCTAACATCTTAATGGGTACAATTTGTCTTAGATGGCACAGGATGGACACAGCATATTGGGCCGTAAAGTGCCATATCAGTATAAAACTTGCAATTTCTTACTTTGCACAGTCCACTGTGCATTATTTCTGCAAAATATTTGTGGTGTGAAAATGCTCACTCCACACCAAAATGTAGTTTCCAAAATTGGGTCACTTCACAGGGTTTCCATTTATTATTTTATCCCAGAGCATTACAGTTGTTAGCACAACATGCGTAAATCATTGCCTTGGGCCTTAAATCTGTATGGTACTCTTTTATTACTGGGCAAAAAATGAAGTCCACATGTTGGGTGTTCATAACACCAGGAAGAATGGCATAATAATATGAGGGCTTGCATTTCACACTGCCACACAATGGGCACAACATATTGGGCACTAAAATGGCATATCATTATAAAAATTTCAATTTTCACTTTTCACAAGTGTTGAGTAGACATGTCCCGAACTATTCGCCAGCAAACATCGCTTGTTCGCGTTCACCGCGGTGGGCGAACATATGCAATGTTAGGTCCACCCCTATACGTTATCATTGAGCAAACTTTGACCCTGTACCTCACAGTCAGCAGACACATTCCAGCCAATCAGCATACCCTCCCTCCCAGACCCTCCGACCTCCTATCAAAAAGCAAGGATAGCATTCATCTTCGGCCCCATTCACACGGCTGCAATTTTGTCCGCATCCATTCCGCAATTCTGCGGAATGGATGCGGACCCATTGTGAATGGGGCCGGACATGATGCGGAGAGCACACTATGTGCTCTTTGCTTCCGCATTTGCGGAGCCGCGGCATATGGGGAGTGCCGGCATAGTGCCGGCATAGTGTGTTGCGGATCCACAACACACTACAGATGTCTGAATGGGGTCTTAGATTCATTCTGAAGCTGCAGTGTTAGAGCAGGGAGAGTGCTGCTGCTGCTGAATTAATAGGGAAAGCGTTAGCTAGGCCAGTGTTCTGTGTCCACTCCCGTCCTCAAAGACTCATCTGCTGTATGGACAGCGTACTGACAGCACCCCAAAAAGCCCTTTTTAGGGCTTGTATATCAGTCTGCTTTTATTTATTTTTTTGTATATATATATATATATATATATATATTGCAGTTGCCTGCCCGTGTGTGAGAGGCCGCAGACCCACAGACTGTACTTGCACACCACTCATATAGGGTGGCACAGTACCTTGCAGATAAAAAAGTCATTTAATTTTTACCCTTTAATATAATTGCAGTTGCATGCCAGTGTGTGTCAGGCCCACAGACTGTACTGTGCCCACTGTCCACCACTCATATAGGGTGGCACAGTACATTGCACGGCGCACGTGCAGTGACCTAAAATTCAAACGAAGCGGACCGAGCATGGGTATTTTTCCATCTCCAGGTACTAAAAATCTATTCACTACATCGGCTCTGTCCCTGATAAGGGACAAAACAGAGATTAAACTGATAGGAATAGTACTTAGTTTACACTAGTTGCATTGGTGGCAAATTCTATTGCAAGTGCCCAAAATTAGAAGGAAGCGGAGAGAGCAAGCTTTTTTCTCTATCTCCCCATGCAAGGATTCAATTCAATACACGTCCACTGATAGGGGACTTAAAGGGGTTCTGCAGTTTGTTACAACTGATGATCTATCCTCAGGATAGATCATCAGCATCTGATCGGCCGGGGTCTGACACCCGGGACCCTCGCCGATTAGCTGTTTGAGAAGGCAGCGGCGCTGCAGAAGCGCCGCGGCCTTCTCACTGTTTACCTCTGCTGGAGCCCCGCCCAGTGACGTCACGACTTGTATCCAAGTGGCGTGGGCGAGGCTAAGCTCTGTTCACTGTTACAAGTCGTGACGTCACTGGGCGGGGCGCTAGCAGGGGTAAACAGTGAGAAGGCCGCGGCGGTCCTGCAGCGCCGCTGCCTTCTCAAACAGCTAATCGGCGAGGGTCCCGGATGTCAGACCCCGGCCGATCAGATGCTGATGATCTATCCTGAGGATAGATCATCAGTTGTAACAAACTGCAGAACCCCTTTAACAAAGATTAAAATGGTAAGAATTGTAGTTCACACTATTTGTATTGGTGCCACAGTACATTGCTCGGCACACGCGCAGTGCCCCAAATTGGAAATAAGAGGAACCGACAAATCATCTTTTTCCATCTCCCGGTCCCTAAAATCTATTCGATACACGTCCCCTGATAGGGGATGTAACAGGGATTAAACTGATAGGAATAGTACTACTTAACACACCACTCATATAGGGTGGCACAGTACATTGCACAGCGCATGCGCCGTGCTCCAAATTGGAAGGAAGAGGACCGACCAACCATCTTTTTCCATCTCCCGGTTCCAAAAATCTATTACATACACCGGCACCTGATAGGGGACAAAACAGAGATTAAACTGGTAAGAACAGATTTTTTAAATTAAATTAATTTTTTGGCCGCATTACTGAACACTCATGCACAATGGCTGTAGGCTCATGCGTTCTTTTGCAGAGGTGACAAACCTGGTCAGTCAAACCCAAGGCAACATCATCGACTTCATCCCATATGCGTTTTTTCTGGAGTATGCCCTGCGAAGAGTACTGGTTCAGGCTGTAGCTGAGCATGAACAGGAAGATTTGTGGTCACCATCACCACCAGAAGCAGCCTTGTCATCATCAATTGCTGGACCTGCAGCAACGCAGAGAGAGGAGTCTGAATAAGATGATTCAGAGGAGGAAGGTGGCTTTAAGGAGGTGGAAGACCAACCATAGCAGGCGTCCCAGGGGGCTTGTTGTCACCTTTCGGGGACCCTTGGTGTTGTACGTGGCTGGGTGGAGGAAGAGACCTTAAGTCACTGCCACAGAGAGGGACGCACTACCAAATTAATTTCTCACTTTATTCACCACATGGCAAGACAAGAGAGGCAGGCTGCTCAACGCAGTGAGCCTTCCTCAAGTATCAGATACTTGAGGAAGGCTCACTGCGTTTGAGCCGAAACGCCTGCATCTTTTTGTCTTGCCATGTGTGGTGAATAAAGTGAAGAAATTGAATTTGGTGAGTGCCGGTCCTTTTCCTCTGTATTCTGTTGGACGTTGTTCCTGGGACGTGTGCACCACACCGCTGATATCGGAGTGCCGACTGATTTCCATATATCTTAAGTCACGTCAGTGAGGACATGGAACGGGACATGGCTAGCTTGGTATCCAACCTTGTGCAAATGGGGAGTTTGTGGTTGTGCAAATGGACTGTTTGCAGTTGTTTGCGGTGCGTTAAACAGGGAGTTTGGTCTGTCACTGTAAAGAGGGCGTAACCCTTACACTACCTGATCGATACAACATCATACCTGATCGTATACACACACTGGATGTTTTAAAGCATGTTATTCCAAACAATTTAGGAATATTAGGTGATTTATGCCCTTTATTGATTAAAACCCTACTCTGCGTCAACTACGTAATTTTCCATGGGAGTTTTGCCATGGATCCCCCTCCAGCATGCCACATTCCAGGTGTTAGTCTTCTTAAAACAACTTTTCCATCACTATTGTAGCCAGAAAGAGTCCCTGTGGGTTTTAAAATTCGCCTGCTTATTGATGTCTATGGCGGTTCGCCCGTTCGCGAACATTTGCGTAAGTTCACGTTCGCCGTTCGCGAACGGAAAATTTTATGTTCGCGACATCTCTACTCAGAACCATGTTCTCTGAGTTGTATGCCACTTTTAATGACAAAATACTCACAAAACCCACCCAAAAAAATATATTTCACAGGAAAAGTTGTTAGAAAACATTCTTTTCTATTTATTCAATTGTATGTAAAGTGCAAGTGCTGACAAAAATTACATGCAAGAGGCACTCTTAAACAGCCTATATATCACATAAAAGGAAAGCCTCATTCACATTGTGGTACAATTGTTCAGGTAGTGGGACTCCTACATTCATAAAGCCTATGCACTAAGTAAAAGGGCTGCCAAAAATAGCAAGGAATCGGCACTACAATACACCCTTTGTTACACATAAAGGAGGGCATCATACACACCCTCGAAAAATTATGATTGGTGGCCTGCTGGTTACCCTCAAAAACATTCGGAGCAAGGGCCTGCTGGTGACCCTCAAAAACATTAGAGGCGAGGGCCTGCTGCTGAGCTGAACCTCTAAAACATTATATGCGAGTGCCTGCAGGTGAGCTGATGCTCTAAAACATTATATGCGAGTGCCTGCAGGTGAGCTGATGCTCTAAAACATTATATGTAAGTACATGCTGTTAAGCTAACACTCTAAAACTAAATATGCGAGTGCATGCTGTTCAGCTGACGCTCTAAAAGATTATATACGAGAGCATGCTGTTCAAATGACGCTCTACAACAGGGGCAGCGAACCCATGGCTCCTTGCGCCTTCATTTGTGGCTCGCAGGGGAGCAGTGCGGCCAGCTCTTACTCTCCTCTCTGCAGCTAGCAAAATTATAATCGGCAGCAGCGCTTCACTTATGCGCTGCCTGCTGCACACAGTAACAGCTGGCCCGGGTCCCAGCGGCTCCGCCCCCATCAGCTATGGAAGAGTGAGGACTCAGAGAGGAGCAGGGCACTTGACTCACCGGCTACCAGCCGCCCGGAGGCGAAGTTGTTGCTCACTTATCCTGGCTGCTGATGTGCCCGCCCCATTCCATGTGTGCCCTAACTAATGCCCGCCCCCTCTTCTCACTAGTCTTAGTGCCATCATCAAACCGCCAGCTTAGTCTGTGGGCGGCAAGTGGCACTGGCGTCTGGCAAGTGTACAAGAAAACAGCAAGGAAGGAGGACTTTCGACCACAGCAGCCAAAGCTCCAGTAAATTTGAATGAATAATGATGGCCAGCAGGGCAGGGCAGTGGGCACTCAATCAGAGCAGCCAGTGGCAGAGAGACTTATGAGGCCAGCAGTAGCCATTTTAGTCAGATTACAGCCACTCTGCTGCTTTGGCTCTAATCTGACTGAAATGGCTGCTGCTGGCCTCAGTTTCTCTGCCACTGCTGCTCTGTCTATTGTTTCACAGGTGCCATTGGCCAGCACACCAAGTGTGTATGAGCATATGGGCGGTCGTCTAAGCATGGGCGGTCATCTAAGCATAAGGTGGTCATCTGAGCATGGGCAGTCATCTGACCATAAGGCGGTCATCTGAGCATGGGGCGGTCATCTGAGAAATATTAAAACACAATGTGAAAAACAAAGATTGCCAGAAGTCTCAATAAGGCTGTCTACACTACAGGTAGGAAAGGTGGTTTAAATAAACATTTAAATGTTTGAAAACTCAATTGCAGTAATACTGTCGTGTGCACGCATATTAGTGTAAATGTATAGCTTGTGGCTCCTGGCAGTCATACGTTTGTTTTTTTATGGATCTTTGTGTTTGTAAGGTTGGCCACTCCTGCTCTAAAACATTATATGCGAGTGCATGCTGTTCAGCTGACCCTATAAAAAAATTTGAGTGAAGGGAATATATACAATCTGGATGAGGAGGAGAAGGAGAAAACAAGATTCAACCATATGCTCTTTTTATGTGGTGGAAAAGGTGCATGGCAATAAACTAAGGTAGATTGAGTGCATCATAAATTATAGATTGAAATTGCCTTTAATTTCATCATCAGCTCATCTCTCCTCTGGTGGAGTTGAGAAGTCAGGGGCAATACAGGCCTTGTTCATTTTTATCTGAGTCAACCTGTAAGCATTGCCAGTGGACAAGCGGATATGCTTATCTGTTATAATGCCCCAGCAGCACTAAATACATGCTCAGATAAAACGCTGGCGGCAGGGCAGGCCAGCACCTCCAAGGCATAGAGCGCAAGTTCGTGCCACATGTCCAGCCTGGACAACCAGTAGTTTTAGGGCACTGAGGGATCATTTAGGATGCTGACAGGGTCTGCTATGTATTCCTTCAGTATCTTCCAAAACGTTTCCCTCCTTGTACCAATAGGCCGCGCTTCAGGGGTGAGGTTGCTGGCGGGGTGTCATGAAAGTGTCCAATGCCTTGGGGAGTGTTGCCCTGCCTTTGTTGGAACTGCTGTGTGTTTCCTTTGTCTCCCTTTCTTTGTTTGTTTTGTGTAGGATTTATGCCTGGCCAACATGTAGAACGTAAAGTTCCAGCGCGTGCTCAAGTCACACAACAGTCAGTGAGCTGGAAGCCGCAAGCGCTGCTGCAGTGTTGACAGACCAGCTGAAGCTGTGGACGACTTGCGAAAATGGGCAACACGGCGCGCCTTAACTAGTAGCTCTTGCAAATTGGGGTAGGTTTTGATAAACCGCTGAACCACTAAGTTTAAGACGTGGGCTAGGCATGGGATATGTGTTAGGTTGCCGAGCTGCAAAGCCGCCACCAGGTTACAGCCATTATCAGACACAACCATGCCTTGTTGTAGTTTGAGTGGCGAGATCATCAGCTCGGTCTGGTTCCTTATACACTGCCATAGCTCTGCAGTGGTGTGCTATTTGTCCCCTAAGCAGATCAGCTCCCTTTCCCCTATGCAGATCAGCCTGTTGATGCTTACCCACAGCAGTGCTACACAGCTTCCAGGTAGCGACTGACAAGTGTACAAGAAAACAGCAAGGAAGGAGGACTTTCGACCACAGCAGCCAAAGCTCCAGTAAATTTGAATGAATAATGATGGCCAGCAGGGCAGGGCAGTGGGCACTCAATCAGAGCAGCCAGTGGCAGAGAGACTCATGAGGCCAGCAGTAGCCATTTTAGTCAGATTACAGCCACTCTGCTGCTTTGGCTCTAATCTGACTGAAATGGCTGCTGCTGGCCTCAGTTTCTCTGCCACTGCTGCTCTGTCTATTGTTTCACAGGTGCCATTGGCCAGCACACCAAGTGTGTATGAGCATATGGGCGGTCGTCTAAGCATGGGCGGTCATCTAAGCATAAGGTGGTCATCTGAGCATGGGCAGTCATCTGACCATAAGGCGGTCATCTGAGCATGGGGCGGTCATCTGAGAAATATTAAAACACAATGTGAAAAACAAAGATTGCCAGAAGTCTCAATAAGGCTGTCTACACTACAGGTAGGAAAGGTGGTTTAAATAAACATTTAAATGTTTGAAAACTCAATTGCAGTAATACTGTCATGTGCACGCATATTAGTGTAAATGTATAGCTTGTGGCTCCTGGCAGTCATACGTTTGTTTTTTATGGATCTTTGTGTTTGTAAGGTTGGCCACTCCTGCTCTAAAACATTATATGCGAGTGCATGCTGTTCAGCTGACCCTATAAAAAAATTAGAGTGAAGGGAATATATACAATCTGGATGAGGAGGAGAAGGAGAAAACAAGATTCAACGATTTGATAAACCGCTGAACCACTAAGTTTAAGACGTGGGCTAGGCATGGGATATGTGTTAGGTTGCCGAGCTGCAAAGCCGCCACCAGGTTACAGCCATTATCAGACACAACCATGCCTTGTTGTAGTTTGAGTGGCGAGAGCATCAGCTCGGTCTGGTTCCTTATACACTGCCATAGCTCTGCAGTGGTGTGCTATTTGTCCCCTAAGCAGATCAGCTCCCTTTCCCCTATGCAGATCAGCCTGTTGATGCTTACCCACAGCAGTGCTACACTGCTTCCAGGTAGCGACTGACTTCTGCTGGAGGTGGAATTGAAGGAAGGAGGAGGTGGAGGAGGAGAAGTGGGGGTTGGAGCTAGTAACATAGCTGCTGGTGGAGACCCTGATGGATGTGGCGCCTGCAATCCTGGGCGTGGGTAGCACCTGTGCCATCCCAGGGCACGACTCACTCCCGGCCTCAGCAACATTCATCCAGTGTGCAGTCAGGGAAATGTAGTGTCCCTGGCCACCAGCACTTGTGCATGTGTCCGTGGTGAAGTGGAACTTACCAGTAATTCGGTTGATAAGGGCACGGATGATGTTCTGGGACACATGCTGGTTTAAGGCGGGCACGGCCCACCATGAAAAATAGTGGCGGCTGGGGACTGCGTACCGAGGGACGGCCGCCGACATCAGGCTGTGGAAGGCCTCAGTGTCCACAAGCCTAAATGGCAACATTTCAAGGGCCAGTAATTTCGAAAGTTGCGCATTTAGTGATATGGCCTGTGGGTCAGTGGGTGGGTATTTGCGCTTGCGTTCAAATGCCTGTGTTATCGACGTTTGGATGCTGCGCTGGGACAGGGAAGTGGATGTTGTTGCTGATGGTTCATGTGAATTCCGGGTGCAGGGCGAGAGGCATCCGGGCCTGCGCCTTCGACATGGGATTGGCCAGCAGTGCATAACACAAGGGAAGAGGAGGCAGTGGTGTGAACCGCAGACCCAGATTGTTGACCTAGGTGTTCGGCCCACTTATTAGGGTGCATGGATGCCATGTGGCAGATCATGCTGGTGGTGGTGAGGTTTCTATTGTTCACGCCCCGGCTCATTTTGGTACTGCACACGTTGAAAACTACCACTCTTTTGTCATCTGCACTTTCCTCTAGCACCATACTGTGGAACACCTACCCCTTGGCAAGGTAGTTTTATGAATGGCGGTGCTTGGTGTAACAGTTGCGGGCCTGTTTGGTGTGGGCCTACGTCTCCCTATTGGAACCACACTGCCTCTTCCAGACTTTTCCGGTGCTGTGGATCCCTCCCCCCTGTACTGCTGTCCTTGGGTCAGTGACCTCATTGTTCCCCACCTCCTCTTCTGCTTCCTCACTCTGATCAACCTCCTGACTTGACCTAACCACTTAGGGATTGACAACTGTATCTCATCATCATCCACCTCGTTAACGAATGATTTCCGTTCACCACCGTCATCTTCTTAAGACTGTGAAGGCTCAAGAGGTTGGGAATCAGGGCACAATATCTTAGGTCCCTCTTCAAGCGTGCTGGGCGTGACGGCCAAATCTAATTGTGCTGCTGGAAAGAGTTCCTCAGAATATTCGAGTGTGGGATCACTCATTTGGCAAGCCTCTCCATGGTGGGAGGAAGGATGATCAGAGTGAGGATTCAGTTGACCAGACTCTTGGCTACAGAGACTGCATGAAAGGGTGGTGCTTAACCAACTGGAAGCATTATCTTCAGCAATCCAAACAACCAACTGTTTGCACTAGTCTGACTTGGACAGCTAGGTTGGACTTGAAGCTGGGTATGGTGGATGTTTATTTTTTCTGGTACACTGGCAGCAGGCACACTTAGTGCTCGCCTTCTTTATATTAATGGTTTTGTCACTAGATGTGTCGGATATTGTTTTACTGTCCGCTAAAGACACCGTTTTCGGATGCAGGACAGTATATATGACAGAAACCCACAAAATATGGATACTATATTAGGCCCAGGTTATTGGAATTTGTAATACAGACACTGTTTGCAGATGTAGTACAGTATTGGTTACAGAAAACCACAGATTATGGACACTATATTAGGGCCAGATTATTGAAATTTGTAATACAGACACTGTTTTCTGATGTAGTACAGTATTAGTTACAGAACACCACAGATTATGGACACTATATTTGGCCCAGATTATTGGAAATTATAATACAGACACTGTTTGCAGATGTAGTACAGTATTGTTGCAGAACACCACAGATTATGGACACTATATTAGGCCCAGATTATTGGAATTTGCAATACAGACACAGTTTGCAGATATAGTACAGTATTGGTTACAGAACACCACCGATTATGGAAACTATATTAAACCCAGATAATTGGAATTTGCAATAAGGGCACTGTTTGCAGATGCAGTACACTATTGGTTACAGAACACCACAGATTATGGACACTATATTAGGCCCAGATTATTGGAATTCGTAATACAGACACTGTTTGCAAATGTAGTTCAGTATTTTTTACACAAATCCACACACTATTGACACTAGATGTGGCCTAGATTATTAAAGACACAGTCTGCGGATGATGTACAGTATATGTCACTAATATGCAGGAGGAACATAGGACTGATGTGAATGGGGTAACCGCTACATATGTACATCTTAAGCCATGTATCGTATGAGCTACTGGTGTAAAGTGCTATTGGACATTGACAAAGTCTTATCATGAAATCAAACTGCGGTGTATATCCATTCATGCTTCCTCCTGTGCTGGCAATGTGAGATGTGCTCTATCAACAGCACGCTACTGTACAACACTCCCAACTAAGAGTGCCTGATCTGTTTAAAACCATATAACAGAATTTTGTCCTCCTGATGAGCCCTTGTTTGATCACAAGGGAGAAACGCGTTGAGGCTTTTCAGTACCTCATCTGTAATATACACAGGCTCATTGAGCCTTGGGCTGTCATTATATATGCCGAACCCACCCTAGATGGTATATCACCACAGGGGTGATTTTATGTGATAAATCTGGTGTCTCAGTGTCACAGTAGGAACCATATGAGACTGATGTAATTCAGTCCAACCTTGAATACTGGTGACAGAATATGTGAATTTGCACCGGGTTCTGCTAACCTTGTACTTGCCACTTGCGTCCTGTATGTAGCCTGAGTGGTCCTGATAGGGACTAATAGGGATATATAGACGAGGTACGAGGCAGGGAGTCCCCACCATCAGGGGAGATCCCTGGGCTGAGGTGTAGCTGAGGGCTTAACCAGGAACAGACATCCATGTCCCCTATATAGCATTACACACACGTATCATCTACTATTGGTACAAACAACCATTTACAGGTCATATCGGACGCAGGTGCCAAGGATCAGTGGAGTGCAATGAGTGTTTCCCTGTCATTGCAATAAAAGGGGTATTGGCCCCATATTTTATTAATAATATTAAAGGTTATGTTTTAAGGGGATTGACTTTGTTGGAATTGGAATTTTTGATTATCCCCCAAATGTTCTATAAATGCTGGTTGGAGTTGGTTATGTCACTAATAGGTATAAAATAAAAATATCTTGCTGCTGTCAAACACACACAGTAGTCCTGAAAAGGACTTTGAGGTCTTTGAAAAGCTTTTGGTAGTCCCTTCCGAAGCACTGTCCCTGAGACTGCAGGAGGTAAATAGATTCCTGCTCTAAAACACACACACAGACAGTAGCCCTCAAAAGGACTTTTGGGTCTGGGAAAATCTTTCTCAGAATAAAAACTGTGAAATTCGCTCTCGTCTTTCCCTTATAATGCTCTGCTCTCCCTGTCTATGTCTGAGCCGAACATGCGTCATCGGTGCTATATAGCACCCGATGATGCGTTCCAGCCAGCCAATCACTGTAATGCCAGCAGCCAACATGGCTACTGGCATTACAGTGAGGGTAGTACTTACCTGCACCTTTATTGGCAGCTTAAAACCTGCGAAACGTGTGGGGCGGAGACTCGAGCATTGCTATGTGTTGGAGGAGACTCGAGTACCGCTTCGGCCGAGCATGCTCGCTCATTAGTAGTGCACACCCCTACACGTGCTGACTGATGGTCTGCCCCATTCAACTTCTTGGTCTCCAAATTGGGCACATGGCCTGAGCTTGCCCTTTACACCTTGGAAGTGCTAGCCTGCCCTGCAGCAAGTATATTGTCTGAACGTCTGTTTAGCATGGCGGGGCGGGGAGGGTGATCACAAACAAGCGAAGCCGCCTGTCCACAGCCAACGTGGACAAGCTCACGTTCATTAAAATGAACTAGGCATGGATCCCAAAGGACTTGTCCATATCTTGTGCTGAATAGACAAGTATACCGGCCGCACCCAGCCATTGTTACACTCCAGCGCACTTTGTCTTTGTGTTCTCTTTTCTATTTCCCAATGTTTTGGTGCCTTCCCAAACTTATAATAAATAAGTAAATAAAGGAAATAAAAAAACTCCATGTCTACCGCCTCCTCAAATTCCTACTCCACTTTGACCTCCGCCTTGTAGTTCAAGATTATTATTTTTCATTTTTTTCTATTCTATGTTATTTTGCTTCCTTTTGCAGCCTTCTAGCCCTTTCTATGACTATTTTACAGCCATTTTAGTGCATCCAAGTTCGGGTCTCCATTGACTTCAATGCGGTTTGGGTTTGAGTTCGGGTCAAGTTCCGGTAGTGTTTGGCTTGAATATTCTAATTGTGAATATTTATTAAGAATATCACAACTTTATTGCCAATATAGTGCTATATATTCGTAATTTTGAATATTCTACTTTTTTTTCATCAGTAACCTCCCTCTTGCTTGTGGGGCCAATGAGAAGACTGCAATGTCTTTGTCTGAGCTTAGCAACATCCCTAGCAACCAATAGGAAAGTTGCCTACCCCTTACTGTATAAGGACCTCCCCAGAAGCCATTTTCTGTAGTGTAATGGAGTTCTGAGAGAGACAGAAGTGTGATTGCTGTGCTCTGTGCTTTGCTGTATAATTAGACAGTTAACTTAGATCTATAATTCAGATAGTTAGTGGTAGATAATCAGTGTAGATTACATTGATTTATAGTGTAGCTGATAGGTCCGAGTGCAGGGTGTTAGGTAGGGTTCTGCTGTCCATATATACATAGTGCTGTGATGTCACCCAGTTCCAAGTATTGCGCAAAAATATGCAAATCATTAATTGCCGATTTTCGCAATCGCGAATATATATTGGAGCACTCTATCTGCAGATATAAAGCTATTGTAATATTCTGCTGTGCCAACCATTATCTTGAATCTCAGTAAACTTCTAGCTTGAAAAATGTACCCAAAGTGACCCACACCTGTTTTGCTTGCACATTACACGAATATTACATTGCCGATTTTTCGCAATCAAGAAAATAACCGAGAATTTGCGAATATATGGCGACTATTCGCCCATATATTCACGAAATATCGCAAAATCAAATATAGCCCCTGCCGTTCATCACTAAGTTCTGGTCCCAAGCTCGAACTATGACCTGAAGTTCAGCCAAAGCCAGCAAACCCGAACATCCACGGGTCCGCTCAGCCCTACTTTTCACCATCTGCTCTGAATTCATTTTTGTAGAACATCTGTTGGGTCAAAATGTTCACTACACCCCTTGGTAAATTCTATGAGGAGTGTGGTTTCCAAAATTTCGCTTCTTGGGGGTTTCTTTTTATTTCACCTCAGAGCCTCTGCACTTGTCGTCCAATGCTGCATAAATCACCAATCTAGGCATAAAATGCACATAGCACTCTTTCTCTACAGGGCCCCGTAGTGTGCCCATATAGAAGTTTACATATGGGGTGTTGCCATATTCAGAAAGAAATCGATAACACATTGTGGGGTCATTTTCTCCTGTAACCCCTTAAAAATATAAAATATATTTCATTTTCACCGCTCAGTGTTTTTAAAATCTTTGAAACGTCTATTATGACAAAGTATGTACTACACAACTTGAAAAATTCAAAATGTGGTTAATTTTCTGAGGTTTCTACTGTAGGGGCACCTCAGAGTCTCTACAAATGCAACATGATGCCCAGAAACCATTCCAGCAAAATCTGCCCTCGAAAATCACACTGCTCTCTTTCCCTTATGAGTACTGCAGTGTGCTCATACAGCAGCTTACTACCATATGTAGGGTGTTAGTGTATTCAACTGAAATTGCATAACAAACTGTGGGGTCCTTTGACCCCTTGTGAAAATTATAAATGTGGGGCTAAAGCAAAATTTTATTGGAAAAAATAAAATTTTTCATTTTAACAGCCAATTTTTTCTAAATTCTATGAAAAGTTTGTGGCATCAAAGCAGTCAGTACACCCTTCAATAAATTCCTTGATGGGCGTAGTTTAAAAATGGTGTTACTTTTCGAGGCTTCCACAATATAGGTACATCAGGGTCTCTTCAAATGGGACTTGGCACCTGAAAACCATTGCAGCAAAATCTGCGCCCCAAAAACCATTTAGCGCTCCTTCACTTCTGATCCCTGCCATGTGCCCAAACAGCAGTTTACAAACAGCAGTGTGGTATTACAGTAAAGGGTTTAAACACCATCTGCATCCAATAAGGGGTATTTTTTGGAAGGTTTGTAATATAAGAAAGCATAACACATGACGGAGTAGTTTGTTTTTAAATACAACGTCCACACATAGGTTTAGAAGTCAATGTCACTCTGACATTATTTGCTATTGCTGTCATTGTGTCGAAGAACTTAACCCCTTGAGGACCTCTGTCCAGTCTCGAAACATGGCTCCTGCTTGCACGTGCAGAGACCTGCGGTACATGTATGCGATCAGCCATATGGCTAATCGCATAAATTTTCCCTTTAACATGCCGTGGCCAAATGTGACCACTGCATCTGATCAGTCCGAAAGCGGAAGTTAAAAAAAGTTTTTATAAATATAAAAATATATAAAAATATATCAAAGTTCAAAAACCCTCCTTTCCTAAAAATAAAAATACTTAACCAATGAAAAGAAATAAACATCATGGGCATTGATGCATGCGAAAATGCCCATACAATTAAAATGTAGTAAAAATAATGGCATATGACAAATGGCGTAACGGTAAAAACAGCCAATTTTTTTTTCACTTCCCAATATTTCTTTTTTATAAAAAAAATTAGCCCTCTCACAGCCCTATACACATAACTGCAAAAAAGTTATGGGGTAAGAATATGGTGATAATTATTTTTTTTTCCTCAAAGGTTTTAACTTTTTCTTCAGTATTAAAACGAGAGAAAAATTATACAAATGTAGTATCATTGTAACCGTACTGACCTGGAGAATGAAGATAACTGGTCAATTTTACCGCATAGTATACGGTGTAAAAACAAATAAATAAAAACCTTCGTCAGAATTGCGTTTTTTCCCAATTCTACCCTATTTGGAAAACTAAAATCTGATTCCCACTACATGGTATGCAACTGTCAATGGCGCCATTAGAAAGTACAACTTGCCCGCAAAAAATTAGCCCTCATAGAGCTATTTGAATGGAAAAATAAAAAAGACGGTACTATGGGAAGTCAGGGAGTGAAAAATAAAAACGCAAAAATGGAAAATCTCAGGGTCCTCTAAGGGTTAAAAGTGTGGGAGGAGAGAAAGAGCAAAAATTCATAAAAAATATAATTTCTGAGTTTGAACATATCTCAGAGTGTCATATGCCAATTTTAGGGCCAATTGGAACATCCCATACTATAAAAATATGGCAGATTTACTGTTTTTGGTTACTTCATTTACTACAAAAAAAATATAAAAAATTGAATAAAAAATCCTACACACTCCAGAGCAGTATCACTAAAAATGTACAGATTGCCCCTCAAAAAATGAATGCTCACATAGCTCCAGACACATAACTACAAAAAAGTTACAGGGGTCAGAATATGGCAACAAAAAAATAAAACACATTTTTTTCCAAGGTTTTTATTATTTTATCAGTGTTAAAATGCAAGAAAAACTATGTACATATAAGGTATTGCTGGATATGTACTGACCTTTAGAATGAAATTTACTGTTTTAGTCAGTTTTATTGCACATTGAATGTTCAAAATAAGAAAAACCCATAAACCTGTGCGGAATAGCTTTTTTTCCCCCACTTCATCGCTAGTTTTTTTTGCCTGTTTCCCACTACTTCATATGCAATACTAAATGGTGGTGTTGGAAAGTACAAAGCAAGCTCTCATACAGCTATGTGAATGAAAAAAATAAAAAGTTATGGGTCTGGGAAGGCAAGGAATGCAAAAATGAAAAAAACTCCATGGTATAAAGGGTTAAAGTTATTGTATCATCTCAGAATTTGATGGAATATCATTAGTCAGACAGGTGCAGTTCCTGCCTCTGGGACCCACAATTATTTCCAGAACGGGAACCCCTGGAGTGAAGGAAAAGACACCACTATTTTCGGAGCTCCGCAGTAAATGGAGTGTGGCTTCAGTCCGAAATGAGACAACTCCTTTAAGTGATTTTTTTTTAGATGTCACACAGCTCATAATTGGGCTTTTATTTACGTTAAATCCAGTCTTCGAGTATACGACAGGATTCAAATATTCATTTTAGGATTGAAATCGACTTCATTCCAGGACAGATGAATGTCGTCAGTTTTATTGCAAAGTAATTGACCTTTACCATTCCTTTTTAAGGGATGAATGCTGCTGTCTATATCAGAAAATAGTTAACGTAAATGTAACTGCAATAAAAATGATATAAGATAAGTGACAACTTTTTGAATTACAATATCACTAATAACAATATATGTCAATCAATAAGCAAGAGGAAGAGTGTTAGCTCACATAATATTAGACAGGAAAATAAGTTAAGGGGTTTTATTAACTCTACGTTGAGATTTGTTATTGATATAATCCATTGTGTCTGTCAGATTTAATGCACAGGGAAAGAAATTAGATCTCTTAGGAATATGATCTTGGAGCATGTCTGAGGTATGAAGCCAGCCTTGACTTGGAATATAAGGAGCTGTGGAGAGAGAGAAAAAAAAAGCATTCACTTGAATTTCTATCATTTGTATAAAGGAACAATTTGATTTGTACATATTTTAAAACTAAAAACAAATGAATGTTTGCTTTTTTGGACAATTCTAATGAATGTTATTTTATATTAATATTTTAATAGCATCAGTTATTGAACTTTACTGTATTCATTTTAATCTAAGTCATGTAAATAGTCTGATACAGTTACATAGTCTAGACCCATGGAGAGAAATGCATAGGAACTATAAACACAAAACTAAAGGTGATGTTTAATCAATTCTATTTGCAAAGTTGATTCATTTTGTATTCTAGAAACATTTGTAGCAGTAAAAGTATTTGTTAGAAATTAGCACATCGCCTTAATGCCTAGGCCTATGTACACCTTTGGGGGCAATTTTTTCTTTTTTTTAATGATTGCGCCTTTTTGATTTTGGGCTAAAAAATATTTTTTTTCAATTGGTAAAGTTGTTAAAAATATTCCTTTCACAAAGGGTTAACCGTTTGTCTAAATCACAGAATAAAGTGGTCTAAAAGGCAAAAGATGCTCCAAACCCCAAATGCTGTTGCGCATTTCTATCTGGGGGAGCAAATCCTGCCCATGTGGTCCGTTGCTAACAGCAATCCCCAGCAAAATGCATACAATGGAGGATGCCCGCAACGGACCACATGTACCACAAAAACCATCCTACACAGGTCTTAAAGGCAGAAAATGCTCAAAACCCCATATGCTGTAGTGCATTTCTAACCTGGGTAGAAAATCCTGCACATGTGATCCGTTGCTAACAGCTAACAGCAATCCCCAGCAAAAAATGCATATAATGGAGGATGCCCACAACGGACCACATATAAGACAAATCTGTGGATGGGCTATAAGAAACAGAAAATCACTACAATGGTAAATGCAATTGACAATATATGGCTAAACTCTCATGCTGATATTAAAATGAGACTTTCACCAATATATTCTTATATCAAGAACATACCAGAGCCCGCGCACCCAGTCAAGGTCTCTCAAAATGGCACGGGACCTAACGCTAACTTACTTATGCCATATGGACAATTTATGATAGGTGCATAAAGTCCGACACAAAACCAGCAGCTCATAGTTATCTCCAGCGTGAAATCACACATACAATGGGAGGGGGGAGGCTGTGAGTCCCACCTATAACAGGCTAATGTGATGTAGGCTGCATAGGTGCACCTGAATGCTAGCCCACAGCTTAAACGCTTGTTGATTGGCTGCATTGCAGCCTTTCAACAAGCTTTATTTTAACTCTGAACATCGAACATGGACTTTTGCGCCAATGTCCGTGTTCAAGTGCCCGGGCACCCTAATGTCCTGTATGAACCCGGACAGTGCGATTCGGGTTCGCTCATTCCTATTAAGGACTATTGTAATTTTTCTACTATCATGGAGACTGTAATCATATTCCAAATGAAAACAGAACGTTAGAGAAATAGTCATAGCCAACAAACAGTAGGTTTTCATTTAAAGCTTTAGAAGGTCTATTAATTTTGTTTTCAAAGCTTCCAAGAAGCCGTTTTGTCTATCTGCACAGCTTAATATGCTTTATTCTCTTGTGTTACTGTTTTGTTTGCTATTTATTCTCAGGTGAAGTCATTAATTAATTGGATAAGTGCATTTGCTCTAGAAAATCGAACAGATTGTGCAGGATATCCTGTTAAAATAGTTGCGCAATTAAACATGTGAGGGATGACCCTTGAGAAAATTAATCACATAAACGCTGTAACAAATATATTAACGTAAGAACTTCACTTGTAACCTCATTCCAAGTGCCCTAAATCACTTTACTACAATATATTAATAAGCCAGTTTAACTTTTGATTTGCTGGTGTGTCTGCACAGCTTCTTTTTGCCTAAACCGATCGACTTTTGTCTCACAACCACAATATTTTTCCATATGTTCTAATAGGGCATATGGACATGGTGGTGTCCAAAACTTGGGCACCCCCACCCCACCACCAATACCACAGAACAGAAAGACACCATACAAAAGGACTATCCACTGTAGCAAACATGGCCCATTTATTAATTTCCTTATTGGATGTTTATTTCAATTACTGATCAGAAGCGGTTTCCGGTAATAACAGCTGATTGCCAGGAGTTGGAGATGCTGAACCCATGACATTGCTGAGCTGGATTCTATTTGGGTTATCTTTATTAGACAGCATCTTAATCTATTTTTATTATTAGTTTTTATCTGCTTTTAATTAAAATATGTTTTTTTATATATAAAGAAATCAGGAAACAGAGTTTCTATTTTATGAAGTACAAGCTAGACGCATGCATTATCATTTTAACAGGTACTCTGTGCCTACTGCCTCCCCAGTATGACTCATCTGGCTTCTGTTGTCCCAGTGGTTCACACCAGATTGACCTCCTCTCCCTACCGTCAGTGGGTTCCTTGCCACTTCACCCGTGGCCTGCCTTTTCCCACTAGGCCTTGTCAGTCTGCCTGTAGGATCAGCTGGTGAAGATAGCATATGACATATAGTGTAATGCCACCAGATGTAAGGTAGCTATCCAACAGTATAAGTTAATGCTCACCTTTTAAACAGGCCTTCAAGCATGACTTGAATAATAATTTAGCCAGCTCCTCATCTGCAGACAGCTAAATCGAAGTGATTGCTTCCCAGAGGAGCGTTGCCTGGTCTAGAAGTTTCCTCATGCCGTTTAAGAGCTTTCTATAAAGAGATATAGTATCCTCCAAATCCTGACCTAGACCTCTCACCCAGTTATGCATTACTCTCTGCTCTGCACTGATGAAGGGCAAATACTCCAAAACAGCTGTCTGAAGATGAGATGCTGGCTTAATTATTTTCCAAGCCATGTCTCAAGGCCTGTTTAGATGGTCAAACATTGACTTATAGGATAGCTGCCTTAAATCTGGTGGCATTAGAGACAAAAGCTCATTTGCATACCCATTTCCCTGCATGTGATATAACTATATATGTTAAAGAGGACCTTTCATGGGTCCAAACATAATAAAGTAAATAGCAGGACATGTAGGGGTTAATACAGGGATCTCTATGCACTTACTATTTTTTCTCTCCGCTGCTCCGTTCGCCCTCTCTGGCCCCGTTAAATTCTCCCACGCTGTATGCTAATCACTAGCATCGGAACACCAGGAAGGAGTCATCAGCTTTTCTCCCTGATCGTTCCTTCTCCCTGGCTGTAGCGCTGTCCAATCGCAGCACAGAGCTTCACAGCCAGGAAGAAGGTGGGTTATTTATTTTCTTTATTTTTACTGATTTTGGAGTGCTGCCTTTTTGCTACTTTGTATACTGGGCAATAGTCTAGTCCCCTCAGACGTGCACACTTTTTTTGTTGGATTTAGTGCTGCCAAATTTTTGATATATATATATATATATATATATATGTAAATAACAAAGAGAAACACAACAGCACTCAAAAAAATAAAAGCGGGTGCAATCCTTCCAAATCAGCGGGCTCAGCTGTCTACCAGGTATATAAATCCAAAAATTGAAGCAGCACTCCAGGATGCAAAATAAGTGGATCGACCTTTATTCCCCTGCAACGTTTCAACTGCTCAATGCAGTCTTTCTCAAGCATACAAAAAGGTGTTCACAAGGGGTATATATACCCATAGTGCATAGCAGTGTAATTAAACATGATTAAGTGTAATAAATAAATCAAGTCATATCATATACATAAAACATAATAAAAAAGTGTCACAAATACAACCAAGTGCTCATAAAATACATAGTAATGAATTGCATATATTATGTGTATCCTAATCAATACAGAAAAGTATAAAGTGCATAAGTGCTAATTAGGACAATAATAATCACCATATGTGCATATCCATCAAGGCATGTCCAGCCCCATGGAAAATTATACAACACCTGTGTAAATTTAAAATTAATAAAACAAACTCACTGCGGTGAGGAGACACACCAACCCTGCTTAGCGTCATCCATCAACTAATGCGCATGCTCCAGGAACTAGACGGCTTATGACGTGAATCGCGTCATACAGTCGTCTTCCAATCACGCGATGACACGTCGTGCCACCACCTGATCCTCCTGGAGACCAAGGACGCCGAACCCTCCACCACCAACAAGTGTCTGCATCCGGGTTAGAGCGAGTGCACCCAGGTCGACAAGCTCACGTGACCAAGTCACGTGACCGTCGCCTGGACAACAACATCGCAACCAACGCGAATCGCAGTCTGTGGAATGTGGAGTATTCTACGGCCAAAGTAAAAAGCGCAACTATATCTATATGTCGCAGAACACAACACATGGAGCCACAGGGACATTATAGGTAAAACAGTAGATAATGCTGTGTGATCAAAACAGTGTAATGTAGCATGCAGATGGTTACATATAAAGGTAACTGCCCCCAAAAAACAAGGAGTGTCGGAGCAGAACATTAACCTTTAGACACACGAGAAAAGGGAAAAGAAAAGGGGAGGGGTAAAGTGGACCAAGGAAGGGCCACACAGTCATACCAATTTTAATGGTCATCACTGTTAGCCTATTATGTGTATTCGGTGTCGAGAACAGACGTGTCCCCAACACCCAACACACAAAGTCTTCCCCAAACAGTACCACTGCCCATACTCCGATATGCTAATTGTAACCCAAAATCCACAAACACTCAATGCACACAACAAGCTCAGATTGTATTTTGTCCCCTGTAGTGTAGATCTTAGATAGGTGACAAAAAGCAAAGGATGGCAGTCCCACCGCTGTGTAGAACTTGAGGATGGTATCTAAAAATATAAAAATATATATTAGTAAACTGTGAATATAACACCTTCAGTATTCACGTACTATCCCACCAATGAAGGGACTGGATATACAAAAAATGGACATGCACCCTCAAATTATATGCCACCTAAAATCAACATTTAGTCCATGTGGTCTTAATGTATGTAGGCGGTGTATCCACCTCAATTCCCTCTGTTTGAGGGCCAAAGCCCGGTCACCACCGAGGCGGGGTAAAGAGACTTGGTCTAGAATGGTAAATCTAAGATCTTTCTCATTATGCCCACAGTCCACAAAATGTTTGGGAACAGGTAAATCTTTTCTTTTCTGTCTAATGGAGAACCTGTGATTGTTGAGACGTGTCTTTATGTCACACGTGGTCTCCCCAACATATAGGAGACCACATGGACATTGCAACACGTACACAACAAAAGTACTGTCACATGTCAGGAAGTGTCTAATGTCATGTCGTTTGCCTGTACCTGGGTGAGTGAAGTATTCACCTTTGACCATATATCTACAATTTACACATCCCAAGCAAGGGAAGCTACCTGTTCTTTTAGGCCCAATATAGGTCTGTTTCAATGTTCTAGTCTGTACATCAGCCCTAACCAACTTATCCCGTAAGTTGGGGGCTCGTCTATATGACATCAAAGGTGGTATGGAAAAATCCTCTATTTGTGGGAAATTGCTCCTCAAAATACCCCAATGCTTTCTGATGATATGAGCAATAAAATCGCTCTGTTCACAGAAAGTGGTGACAAATGGAATGCGTTTGGGTTTAGATCTCAATCCACTGTGTGTAGTCAATTGTGTTGGATTCTTTATTCTCTCAAGATGGCGTGAAGTAATCCGACGAGGATAACCCTCTGGTGAAATCGATTTGTCATCTCCAAGTATTGTTGTGGTAAAACATTATCGTCTTGTACAATACGTGAAACCCTAAGTAATTGGCTATAGGGTAATGATTCAATGGTGGATCTGGGATGACAGCTATCAAATCTCAACAGTGAATTGCAATCAGTTGGTTTAGTGAACATATCGGTAACTAGTCTATCCCCCAAGATGGACACAGTGGTATCCAAAAATTGTACCTGTTTGTCAGAATAGACCAACGTAAACAAAATATCTGGATCCAACTGATTCAAAAAGTCATGGAACAGCTTCAAAGAGTCACCGTCCCCCTCCAGATAAGGAAGACGTCGTCTATGTATCGCCACCACCCCAAAACATTTCCAAGTGGTGGGACACATAGACAAGGACCTCCTCGAGGGCCGCCATGAAGATGTTAGCATAAGTGGGCGCCACATTAGACCCCATGGCGGTCCCTCGTATCTGGAGGAAGAAGCCGTCCATGAACTTAAAATAATTCTGTCTCAAAACCAGATCCAACAATGACAGTATACAGTTATTACACTCCATCGTATATTGTCCACGTGCGAGGCATCTACGAACTGCCAAGGTGCCCCGTCCGTGATCAATAGATGTATATAGACTGGTAACATCAAAAGATGCCACCAGGCAACCTTGTGGTAATCTAATAGCTGAAATCTTGTCCAAAAATCACATGTATCCCTGACATATGATCTAGTATCAGTAGCATAGGTCCGTAACACTCGATCCAGAAAAATGGCAATGTGTGAAAAAATAGAGTTAGTGCCAGATACAATAGGGCGACCAGGTGGATCAATTAAACTCTTATGAATCTTAGGAAGAACATATATCACCGGAGTACGTGGATGATCAACCACCAAATACTTGTACAATTCACCATCAATAATGCCCTGTTCACGTGCACTATTCAATATGGCACTAATAGATCTAGCTATATCGAATTTAGGGTCACACTGCAGCTCCCTATAAACATTCTGATCTGCCAACTGTCGTTTGATCTCATTGATGTACCAACTAGTATCCATAACAACAACCGCACCACCCTTATCCGCGGGTTTAATGGTATCTGTGCAAATTTTTGCGCAAAACTCGAGTCCATTGAAAAAAAGTTAGGCTTGAGTTGGGAACGGATCCCCCTAGGGATCCTATGTTCCTTGAAGTACTGTCCCAAGGTAGCTAAATGTAGCTCCATAGACGCTATCTTCTTAGTGTCGGCCTCATAGCACTTCTTTAAATCAGTCACAGTAGGTGTAGATAAAAAGGTGGGTGCACTCACCAATCCCTGTAAAATCCTTTCTTCATCGGTTTTGGAATACGTGAAGACATCGGGGAGGTCCATATTAAACAGAAAAAATTAGGAGCGTAGTGTAATGGTGCTAAGCTGAAAAGTCCAGATATAAATAACAAAGAGAAACACAGCAGCACTCAAAAAAATAAAAGCGGGTGCAATCCTTCCAAATCAGCGGGCTCAGCTGTCTACCAGGTATATAAATCCAAAAATTGAAGCAGCACTCCAGGATGCAAAATAAGTGGATCGACCTTTATTCCCCTGCAACATTTCATCTGCTCAATGCAGTCTTTCTCAAGCATACAAAAAGGTGTTCACAAGGGGTATATATACCCATAGTGCATAGCACTAAATAAATCAATATGTGGGCATAATGAGAAAGATCTTAGATTTACCATTCTAGACCAAGTCTCTTTACCCCGCCTCGGTGGTGACCGGGCTTTGGCCCTCAAACAGAGGGAATTGAGGTGGATACACCGCCTACATACATTAAGACCACATGGACTAAATGTTGATTTTAGGTGGCATATAATTTGAGGGTGCATGTCCATTTTTGTATATCCAGTCCCTTCATTGGTGAGGATAGTACGTGAATACTGAAGGTGTTATATTCACAGTTTACTAATATATATTTTTATATTTTTAGATACCATCCTCAAGTTCTTCACAGCGGTGGGACTGCCATCCTTTGCTTTTGTCACCTATCTAAGATCTACACTACAGGGGACAAAAATACAATCTGAGCTTGTTGTGTGCATTGAGTGTTTGTGGATTTTGGGTTACAATTAGCATATCGGAGTATGGGCAGTGGTACTGTTTGGGGAAGACTTTGTGTGTTGGGTGTTGGGGACACGTCTGTTCTCGACACCGAATACACATAATAGGCTAACAGTGATGACCATTAAAATTGGTATAACTGTGTGGCCCTTCCTTGGTCCACTTTACCCTCCCTTTTCTTTCCCTTTTCTCATGTGTCTAAAGGTTAATGTTCTGCTCCGACACTCCTTGTTTTTGGGGGCAGTTACCTTTATATGTAACCATCTGCATGCTACATTACACTGTTTTGATCACACAGCATTATCTACTGTTTTACCTATAATGTCCCTGTGGCTCCATGTGTTGTGTTCTGCGACATATAGATATAGTTGCGCTTTTACTTTGGCCGTAGAATACTCCACATTCCACAGACTGCGATTCAGCGTTAGGTTGCGATATTGTTGTCCAGGCGACGGTCACGTGACTTGGTCACGTGAGCTTGTCGATCCTGGGTGCACTCGCTCTAACCCGGATGCAGACACTTGTTGGCGGTGGAGGGTTCGGCGTCCTTGGTCTCCAGGAGGATCAGGTGGTGGCACGGCGTGTCATCGCGTGATTGGAAGACGACTGTATGACGCGATTCACGTCATGAGCCGTCTAGTTCCTGGGAGCATGCGCATTAGTTGATGGATGACGCTAAGCAGGGTTGGCGTGTCTCCTCACCGCAGTGAGTTTGTTTTATTAATTTTAAATTTACACAGGTGTTGTATAATTTTCCATGGGGCTGGACATGCCTTGATGGATATGCACATATGGTGATTATTATTGTCCTAATTAGCACTTATGCACTTTATACTTTTCTGTATTGATTATGATACACATAATATATGCAATTCATTACTATGTATTTTATGAGCACATGGTTGTATTTGTGACACTTTTTTATTATGTTTTATGTATATGATATGACTTGATTTATTTATTACACTTAATCATGTTTAATTACACTGCTATGCACTATGGGTATATATACCCCTTGTGAACACCTTTTGTATGCTTGAGAAAGACTGCATTGAGCAGTTGAAACGTTGCAGGGGAATAAAGGTCGATCCACTTGTTTTGCATCCTGGAGTGCTGCTTCAATTTTTGATTATATATATATATATATATATATATATATATATACAGCTGGGTAGCTGAAGGACCAGGCTTCACCTGGGTATATTTAATCTTTTCATTTAATGTTTGTGTGTGTCGTTAAAAATATCGACAGTATCCACTATAACAGTGACATCTACAGCACCCGCCCCTTAACAGTGACCTCCACAGCCCCCACCCCTTAATACTGACCCCCACAGAGCCCACCCCCTTAACTTTGACCTTTATAGCAGCCTTCCCCTTTAACAGTGAGTTTCACAGCACACCACCCCCTTGACAGTGACCTCCACAGGGCCCCACCCCATTAACAGTGGCCTTTATAGCAATCTGGCCCATAACACTGACCTCCATAGCGGACTATTCCCTTAACTGTGACCTCCACAGCAGCCTGCCCCTAGGGTGGCCAGAGGTCCAGTTTTAGGTCAGACAGTCCGGCTTTCAGACTACATGTCCTCCGTCTGGCGTAGGGCCTGGACGGACACAGAGTTGTCCTTTTGAACAGCTCACTCTCAGACAGCAGCACTGTGCTGTCTGAGCATAAGTTTCAAGTAGAAAGTCACCCTCACTTCCACCCCTGCTGCTGACAGAAGTTGATTATTAACTTCTGTCGGCTGCGTAGAGGAGGGGCGTGGCCTAACCAGGTCAGGGTTGTGGCTTAGCAGCACCTAGAAGTTGATTTTTACTGAAGAGTGGGAGTGGGCATGGCCTAACCGGATAGGGTGTGTGGTCTTATTAACAGCTCACCCTAAGAAAGCAGCACTGCCCTGTCTGAGAGTGAGCTGCAGAGAGAAAGTCACTGTCAGTCCCACCTCTGCAGCTGACAGAAGTTGATTTTTAACTTCATTTTGGCAACTACTGTCGGTTATGGAGGGGAGGGTGTGGCCTAACTGAATCAGGGGTGTGGCTTAGCAGGACCTAAAAGTTGATTTTTAACTTCATTTTTCAATCCCTGTTGGCTGAGGAGTGGGAGGGGTGTGGCCTAACTGGATCGGTGACATGTCCTTTTGAACAGCTCACCCTAAGACAGCAGCACTGTTCTGTCTGAGTGTGAGCTGCAGGGAGAAAGTAACCGTTCCTCCCATCCCTGCAGCTGACAGAAGTTGTTTTTAACTTCATTTTTTTAATCCCTGCCAGCTGAGGAGTGGGAGGGGCGTGGACTAACCATATCAGAGTTATGGCTTTGTGGGACCTGGGGCGGGGTTTTAAGGGTGACTTGAATGGCCACCCTGCCTGCCCCCTGAACTGTGACATCCACAGCACTCTGCTCCCTTAACAGTGTCATCCACAGAGTTGTTATGGAAACCTCAGGAAATAAGGTACTAAGTGCTATTAGGCCATGGCTTTACTTCATTAGCGATTATCCTGGTGACAGATTTCCTTTAAAGCTCATCTACAGCAGTGAAGAAACATGGCTGGGTTGTTATGGTTACCTGCACAGTCTGATTTTATCCAATCAGTGCTGCCAGTGTCAGACTGTGCAGGGACACCCCAACTGGCAATGCCCAGCTGAACATTCATTGCAAACTGCAAGCAATTTATTCATAATGTCAAGAAAGAACAATAAACGAATGGTACAAGATTGAGCCAGAATAATAGACAGTACATTATTGTTATTACAAGTGATTTCTAAAAAATATATATACATATCAGGAGAGGATAAAGTTCCTTTAACCCCTTAGTGACCACCCATACGTGTTTTTATGGCGGTCACTATGGGGCCTATAGAAGAAGTGAGATCTGCACACCCATTAACTTTGGGTGCTCATAAAGGACCGTAGTCAATATATGTCAAGAAGATCTATGGCACACCAAAAGTTTGTTTTGCAAAGTGGTACTTTAATGCATTTTGTGCATCTTCACACAATCATTTCATATTTATGTCATCCAGGTGTAGAGAATAGCTAAATTATTGGCCATATAAAGCGTCCCAACATTTTGGTCAGAATGACCTTTTCAAGGATCTGTGGCCGGTGCATAGAGAGGATCATCTGGATGTTAATTTGTGTATTAATTAATTTAGCTATTCTCTACACCTGGATGACATAAATATGAAATGATTGTGTGCACAAAATGCATTAAAGTACCACTTTGCAAAACTACAACTTTTGGTGTGCCATAAATCTTCTTGACACTAAGGAGCCTTAGGCTGGGCCGCCAAGTTTTACGGCAGCCCAGTCTAAGAGCTTACTGGGTCCCCCGTGCAGTGGGAGCGCGGACAGGAGTGCCGATCCAGGCTGTTTAACGCTACATGCAATGGTGCCTGTCTAATGTAAGCGGTGACAGAGGAGCGGACTCCCTCTGTCACCCATCAGCACCCTGCAAGTGCGATCGCGGTACTGATGTGTTGTAAAGCTTTACTTGTGCTTCCAATTCCTAGGCCCCGTCCTTTCTGTAGTAGATCCAGCTAAGAGGCGGACAGGAGTGCTGGTCTGGTGTGACTTTCTGCTTTCAGGCAAGTCAACCCCAAGACAGCGTGACACTGTCGTATCCGGGATGTGGAATAGCTCCTGGGGAGCTGGGCGGTGCAGTTGATGTGTGAGAAAGATGCAGCAGCAGAAGAGGACTCAGCCGAGGAGGTTAGCGAAGAGGATGGAGTAGGAGGAGTAGAAGGTGGCAGCAGGCCTGCCTGCAAGTCGATGGCGATGTCACCAAATCCGCTGCAGAACCACGCATTCCATGCTTGGCAGCCGTCAGCAGGTTTGCCAATGCGCAGTGTACGTGATATACCTGCCCTGACCGTGCTTTGCAGACCAGGTATCAGTGGTCAGATGGACCCTTGCCCCAACACTGTGTGCCAGACATGCCATGACTTCCTTTTCCACATAAGAGTACAGGTTGGGGACTGCATTTTGTGAAAAAAAATTTCGGCCGGGTACCTTCCACTGCGGTGTCCCAATAGCTACAAATTTTTTGAAGGCCTCAGACTCCACCAGCTTGTATAGTAAAAGCTGGCGGGCTAAGAGTTCCGACAAGCCAGCTGTCAGACGCCAGGCAAGGGTGTGACTCTGTGACATTGCCTTCTTACGCTCAAACATTTCCTTGACAGACACCTGACTGTGGGCAGATGAGCAGGAACTGCTGAAGGTGAGAGGCGGAGTGGCGGGTGGTTGAGAGGGGGCAAGGAGGACAGCAGTGGTTGGCGTGGCTGAAGATGCTGGACCAGGAGGAGGATGGTGGCTTTGAGTTTGTGTGCTGCTTGTATTCATGTGTTGATCCCATAGGTGTTTGTGATGTGAGATCATGTGCCTTCGCAAAGCAGTTGTACATAGGTGGGTGTTGGACTTCCACGACTCAGTTTCTTTTGGCACAGGTTGCAAATGGCATCGCTGTTATCAGAGGCAGACACACAAAAAAATGCCACACTGCTGAGCTTTGCAATGACGGCATTCTGGTGGTGGCAACAGCATGCGTTGATTGGCGTGCTGTCTGGCTGACCCTGGGTGCCAATACATGCTGTCTGACTGTGCCACTAGCTCCTTGCGATGACCTCCCCCTGCTTCCAACTCGTCTCCTCCTCCTCTCTGTCTCCCCATCTGAACTTTCCCCTGTTCTTCTTCTCTTCGAGCGGGCACCCACGTGACATCCACGGACACATCGTCATCATCAACCGCTTCACTTGTATCTGACAACTCAGCAAAGGAAGCAGCAGCGGGTACAACATCATCATCATCACACCTGTACGTCCATGTGTGTATATGCTGCCTGACTGAGACATATCCCTGTTATCTACATCCTCTGGCAATAATGGTTGCGGATCACTCATTTCTTCCAACTGATGTTTAAATAACTCCTCTGACAGATGAAATGAAGCTGCTGTGGTGCTAGGGTTGGTGGTGGCGGCGGGCGTGCGAGTGGTAACTTGAGAGGTGCCCGAGCTGAGCTGGAGGAGGATAGTGCACTCAAGGTACCGAGCAGAAGCTGTAGAAGATTGGGTGTCCTTGTAAACCAGTCAACTATGTCCTCAGAATTTTTCGAGTTCAGGTACATTGTCTCTGAACACTGGGCATCA
Source organism: Bufotes viridis (assembly GCA_033119425.1). Classification (NCBI taxonomy): domain Eukaryota; kingdom Metazoa; phylum Chordata; class Amphibia; order Anura; family Bufonidae; genus Bufotes; species Bufotes viridis. The sequence goes on along the minus strand of CM065592.1, from coordinate 461,945,498 downwards.
TTCTAGGGCCAAAGAAATCACAGCACCACTACTCACGACTGGCCCATGTGGGGTGGCCTGCCTCTGCCTGTCATTTTTTTTTTGATTAGTGGTACTATGCATGCAAGGTACTGTGCCACACGATATGAGTGGTGGGATCTGGCAGTGGGTACAGTACAGTCTGTCGGCATGACACGCACTGGCAGGCAACTGCAAATTATATTAAAGGGTAAAAATTAAATGACTTTTTTATCTGCAAGGTACTGTGCCACCCTATATGAGTGGTGTGCACACAGAACAGTCTGTGGGCCTGACGCATCACTGGCAGGCAAATGCAATTATATTAAAGACTAAAAAATAAATGACTTTTATCTGCAAGGTACTGTGCAACCCATATGAGTTGTGTGCACACAGAACAGTCTGTGGGCCTGACACACTGGCAGGCAAATGCAATTATATTAAAGGCTAAAAAGTAAATGACTTTTTTATCTGCAAGGTACTGTGCCACCCATATGAGTGGTGTGCACACAGTACAGTCTGTGGGCCTGCAGGCCTCCTCACACACGAGGCAGGCAACTGCAATATAATACACTCACCTAAAGAATTATTAGGAACACCTGTTCTATTTTCTCATTAATGCAATTATCTAGTCAGCCAATCACAGTGGCAGTTGCTTCAATGCATTTAGGGGTGTGGTCCTGGTCAAGACAATCTCCTGAACTCCAAACTGAATGTCAGAATGGAAACAAAGGTGATTTAGGCAATTTTAGCGTGGCATGGATGTTGGTGCCGACGGTCCGGTCTTAGTATTTCACTAATCTGCTCAGTTACTGGGTTTTTAACGCACAACCATTTCTAGGGTTTACAAAGAATGGTGTGAAAAAGGAAAAGCATCCAGTATGCAGTCCTGTGGTCAAAAATAGCTTATTCATGCAAGGTCAGAGGAGAATGGGCCGACTGATTTAAGCTGATAGAAGAAGACAACGTTACAACCGAGGTATGCAGCAAAGCATTTGTGAAGCCACAACATGCTGGCCTGAGCGGATGGGCTACAGCAGAAGACCCCACCGTGTACCACTCATCTCCACTACAAGCAGGAAAAGAGGCACAATTTGCACGAGGCTCACCAAAATCGGACATGTTGAAGACTGGAAAAATGTTGCCTGATTTCTGAAGAACTTAACCCCTTGAGGACCTCTGCCGTACATATACGGTGGAAGTCAGTCTCGAAACATGGCTCCTGCTTGCACGTGCAGAGACCTGCGGTGCATGTGCTGCGATCAGCCATATGGCTGATCGTATAAACTTTCCTCTTTAACATGCCGTGGCCAAATGTGACCACTGCATCTGATCAGTCCAGCGGAAGTTAAAAAAGTTTTTATAAATATAAAATATATAAAAATATATCAAAGTTCAAAACCCTCCTTTCCTAAAAATAAAAATACTTAACCAATGAAAAGAAATAAACATCATGGGCATTGATGCATGCTGAAAATGCCCATACAATTAAAATGTAGTAAAAATAATGGCATATGACAAATGGCATAACGTAAAAACAGCCAATTTTTTTCACTTCCCAATATTTCTTTTATAAAAAAAAATTAGCCCTCTCACAGCCCTATACACATAACTGCAAAAAGTTATGGGGTAAGAATATGGTGATAATTATTTTTTTTCCTCAAAGGTTTTAACTTTTTCTTCAGTATTAAAACGAGAAAAAATTATACAAATGTAGTATCATTGTAACCGTACTGACCTGGAGAATGAAGATAACTGGTCAATTTTACTGCATAGTATACGGTGTAAAAACAAATAAATAAAAACCTTCGTCAGAATTGCGTTTTTCCCAATTCTACCCTATTTGGAAAACTAAAATCTGATTCCCACTACATGGTATGCAACTGTCAATGGCGCCATTAGAAAGTACAACTTGCCCGCAAAAAATTAGCCCTCATAGAGCTATTTGAATGGAAAAATAAAAAAGACGGTACTATGGGAAGTCAGGGAGTGAAAAATAAAAACGCAAAAATGGAAAATCTCAGGGTCCTCTAAGGGTTAAAAAGTGTGGGGAGGGAGAGAAAGAGCAAACATTCATAAAAATATAATTTCTGAGTTTGAACATATCTCAGAGTGTCATATGCCAATTTTAGGGCCAATTGGAACATCCCATACTATAAAAATATGGCCAGATTTACTGTTTTTGGTTACTTCATTTACTACAAAAAAATATAAAAAATTGAATAAAAAATCCTACACACTCCAGAGCAGTATCACTAAAAATGTACAGATTGCCCCTCAAAAAATGAATGCTCACATAGCTCCAGACACATAACTACAAAAAAGTTACAGGGGTCAGAATATGGCAACAAAAAAATAAAACACATTTTTTTCCAAGGTTTTTATTATTTTATCAGTGTTAAAATGCAAGAAAAACTATGTACATATAAGGTATTGCTGGATATGTACTGACCTTTAGAATGAAATTTACTGTTTTAGTCAGTTTTATTGCACATTGAATGTTCAAAATAAGAAAAACCCATAAACCTGTGCGGAATAGCTTTTTTTCCCCACTTCATCGCTAGTTTTTTTGCCTGTTTCCCACTACTTCATATGCAATACTAAATGGTGGTGTTGGAAAGTACAAAGCAAGCTCTCATACAGCTATGTGAATGAAAAAAATAAAAGTTATGGGTCTGGGAAGGCAAGGAATGCAAAAATGAAAAAACTCCATGGTATAAAGGGTTAAAGTTATTGTATCATCTCAGAATTTGATGGAATATCATTAGTCAGACAGGTGCAGTTCCTGCCTCTGGGACCCACAATTATTTCCAGAACGGGAACCCCTGGAGTGAAGGAAAGACACCACTATTTTCGAGCTCCGCAGTAAATGGAGTGTGGCTTCAGTCCGAAATGAGACAACTCCTTTAAGTGATTTTTTTAGATGTCACACAGCTCATAATTGGGCTTTTATTTACGTTAAATCCAGTCTTCGAGTATACGACAGGATTCAAATATTCATTTTAGGATTGAAATTGACTTCATTCCAGGACAGATGAATGTCGTCAGTTTTATTGCAAAGTAATTGACCTTTACCATTCCTTTTTAAGGGATGAATGCTGCTGTCTATATCAGAAAATAGTTAACGTAAATGTAACTGCAATAAAAATGATATAAGATAAGTGACAACTTTTGAATTACAATATCACTAATAACAATATATGTCAATCAATAAGCAAGAGGAAGAGTGTTAGCTCACATAATATTAGACAGGAAAATAAGTTAAGGGGTTTTATTAACTCTACGTTGAGATTTGTTATTGATATAATCCATTGTGTCTGTCAGATTTAATGCACAGGGAAAGAAATTAGATCTCTTAGGAATATGATCTTGGAGCATGTCTGAGGTATGAAGCCAGCCTTGACTTGGAATATAAGGAGCTGTGGAGAGAGAGAAAAAAAGCATTCACTTGAATTTCTATCATTTGTATAAAGGAACAATTTGATTTGTACATATTTTAAAACTAAAAACAAATGAATGTTTGCTTTTTGGACAATTCTAATGAATGTTATTTTATATTAATATTTTAATAACATCAGTTATTGAACTTTACTGTATTCATTTTAATCTAAGTCATGTAAATAGTCTGATACAGTTACATAGTCTAGACCCATGGAGAGAAATGCATAGGAACTATAAACACAAAACTAAAGGTGATGTTTAATCAATTCTATTTGCAAAGTTGATTCATTTTGTATTCTAGAAACATTTGTAGCAGTAAAAGTATTTGTTAGAAATTAGCACATGGCCTTAATGCCTAGGCCTATGTACACCTTTGGGGGCAATTTTTTCTTTTTTTTAATGATTGCGCCTTTTTGCTTTTGGGCTAAAAAATATTTTTTTTCAATTGGTAAAGTTGTTAAAAATATTCCTTTCACAAAGGGTTAACCGTTTGTCTAAATCACAGAATAAAGTGGTCTAAAAGGCAAAAGATGCTCCAAACCCCAAATGCTGTTGCGCATTTCTATCTGGGGGAGCAAATCCTGCCCATGTGGTCCGTTGCTAACAGCAATCCTCAGCAAAATGCATACAATGGAGGATGCCATAGCGGACCACATGTACCACAAAAACCATCCTACACAGGTCTTAAAGGCAGAAAATGCTCAAAACCCCATATGCTGTAGTGCATTTCTAACCTGGGTAGCAAATCCTGCACATGTGATCCGTTGCTAACAGCTAACAGCAATCCCCAGCAAAAAATGCATATAATGGAGGATGCCCATAGCGGACCACATATAAGACAAATCTGTGGATGGGCTATAAGAAACAGAAAATCACTACAATGGTAAATGCAATTGACAATATATGGCTAAACTCTCATGCTGATATTAAAATGAGACTTTCACCAATATATTCTTATATCAAGAACATACCAGAGCCCAGCACCCAGTCAAGGTCTCTCAAAATGGCACGGGACCTAACGCTAACTTACCTATGCCATATGGACAATTTATGATAGGTGCATAAAGTCCGACACACAACCAGCAGCTCATAGTTATCTCCAGCGTGAAATCACACATACAATGGGAGGGGGGAGGCTGTGAGTCCCACCTATAACAGGCTAATGTGATGTAGGCTGCATAGGTGCACCTGAATGCTAGCCCACAGCTTAAACGCTTGTTGATTGGCTGCATTGCAGCCTTTCAACAAGCTTTATTTAACTTCTGAACATCGAACATGGACTTTTGCGCCAATGTCCGTGTTCAAGTGCCCGGGCACCCTAATGTCCTGTATGAACCCGGACAGTGCGATTCGGGTTCGCTCATTCCTATTAAGGACTATTGTAATTTTTCTACTATCATGGAGACTGTAATCATATTCCAAATGAAAACAGAACGTTAGAGAAATAGTCATAGCCAACAAACAGTAGGTTTTCATTTAAAAGCTTTAGAAGGTCTATTAATTTTGTTTTCAAAGCTTCCAAGAAGCCGTTTGTCTATCTGCACAGCTTAATATGCTTTATTCTCTTGTGTTACTGTTTTGTTTGCTATTTATTCTCAGGTGAAGTCATTAATTAATTGGATAAGTGCATTTGCTCTAGAAAATCGAACAGATTGTGCAGGATATCCTGTTAAAATAGTTGCGCAATTAAACATGTGAGGGATGACCCTTGAGAAAATTAATCACATAAACGCTGTAACAAATATATTAACGTAAGAACTTCACTTGTAACCTCATTCCAAGTGCCCTAAATCACTTTACTACAATATATTAATAAGCCAGTTTAACTTTTGATTTGCTGGTGTGTCTGCACAGCTTCTTTTTGCCTAAACCGATCGACTTTTGTCTCACAACCACAATATTTTTCCATATGTTCTAATAGGGCATATGGACATGGTGGTGTCCAAAACTTGGGCACCCCCCCACCCCACCACCAATACCACAGAACAGAAAGACACCATACTAAAGGACTATCCACTGTAGCAAACATGGCCCATTTATTAATTTCCTTATTGGATGTTTATTTCAATTACTGATCAGAAGCGGTTTCCCGGTAATAACAGCTGATTGCCAGGAGTTGGAGATGCTGAACCCATGACATTGCTGAGCTGGATTCTATTTGGGTTATCTTTATTAGACAGCATCTTAATCTATTTTTATTATTAGTTTTTATCTGCTTTTAATTAAAATATGTTTTTTTTATATATAAAGAAATCAGGAAACAGAGTTTCTATTTTATGAAGTACAAGCTAGACGCATGCATTATCATTTTAACAGGTACTCTGTGCCTACTGCCTCCCCAGTATGACTCATCTGGCTTCTGTTGTCCCAGTGGTTCACACCAGATTGACCTCCTCTCCCTACCTTCAGTGGGTTCCTTGCCACTTCATCCGTGGCCTGCCCTTTCCCACTAGGCCTTGTCAGTCTGCCTGTAGGATCAGCTGGTGAAGATAGCATATGACATATAGTGTAATGCCACCAGATGTAAGGTAGCTATCCAACAGTATAAGTTAATGCTCACCTTTTAAACAGGCCTTCAAGCATGACTTGAATAATAATTTAGCCAGCTCCTCATCTGCAGACAGCTAAATCGAAGTGATTGCTTCCCAGAGGAGCGTTGCCTGGTCTAGAAGTTTCCTCATGCCGTTTAAGAGCTTTCTATAAAGAGATATAGTATCCTCCAAATCCTGACCTAGACCTCTCACCCAGTTATGCATTACTCTCTGCTCTGCACTGATGAAGGGCAAATACTCCAAAACAGCTGTCTGAAGATGAGATGCTGGCTTAATTATTTTCCAAGCCATGTCTCAAGGCCTGTTTAGATGGTCAAACATTGACTTATAGGATAGCTGCCTTAAATCTGGTGGCATTAGAGACAAAAGCTCATTTGCATACCCATTTCCCTGCATGTGATATAACTATATATGTTAAAGAGGACCTTTCATGGGTCCAAACATAATAAAGTAAATAGCAGGACATGTAGGGGTTAATACAGGGATCACTATGCACTTACTATTTTTCTCTCCGCTGCTCCGTTCGCCCTCTCTGGCCCCGTTAAATTCTCCCACGCTGTATGCTAATCACTAGCATCGGAACACCAGGAAGGAGTCATCGGCTTTTCTCCCTGATCGTTCCTTCTCCCTGGCTGTAGCGCTGTCCAATCGCAGCACAGAGCTTCACAGCCAGGAAGAAGGTGGGTTATTTATTTTCTTTATTTTTACTGATTTTGGAGTGCTGCCTTTTGCTACTTTGTATACTGGGCAATAGTCTAGTCCCCTCAGACGTGCACCCTTTTTTTGTTGGATTTAGTGCTGCCAAATTTTTGATATATATATATATATATATATATATAAATAACAAAGAGAAACACAACAGCACTCAAAAAATAAAAGCGGGTGCAATCCTTCCAAATCAGCGGGCTCAGCTGTCTACCAGGTATATAAATCCAAGAATTGAAGCAGCACTCCAGGATGCAAAATAAGTGGATCGACCTTTATTCCCTGCAACGTTTCAACTGCTCAATGCAGTCTTTCTCAAGCATGCAAAAAGGTGTTCACAAGGGGTATATATACCCATAGTGCATAGCAGTGTAATTAAACATGATTAAGTGTAATAAATAAATCAAGTCATATCATATACATAAAACATAATAAAAAAGTGTCACAAATACAACCATGTGCTCATAAAATACATAGTAATGAATTGCATATATTATGTGTATCATAATCAATACAGAAAAGTATAAAGTGCATAAGTGCTAATTAGGACAATAATAATCACCATATGTGCATATCCATCAAGGCATGTCCAGCCCCATGGAAAATTATACAACACCTGTGTAAATTTAAAATTAATAAAACAAACTCACTGCGGTGAGGAGACACGCCAACCCTGCTTAGCGTCATCCATCAACTAATGCGCATGCTCCAGGAACTAGACGGCTTATGACGTGAATCGCGTCATACAGTCGTCTTCCAATCACGCGATGACACGTCGTGCCACCACCTGATCCTCCTGGAGACCAAGGACGCCGAACCCTCCACCGCCAACAAGTGTCTGCATCCGGGTTAGAGCGAGTGCACCCAGGTCGACAAGCTCACGTGACCAAGTCACGTGACCGTCGCCTGGACAACAACATCGCAACCAACGCGAATCGCAGTCTGTGGAATGTGGAGTATTCTACGGCCAAAGTAAAAAGCGCAACTATATCTATATGTCGCAGAACACAACACATAGAGCCACAGGGACATTATAGGTAAAACAGTAGATAATGCTGTGTGATCAAAACAGTGTAATGTAGCATGCAGATGGTTACATATAAAGGTAACTGCCCCCAAAAACAAGGAGTGTCGGAGCAGAACATTAACCTTTAGACACATGAGAAAAGGGAAAAGAAAAGGGAGGGTAAAGTGGACCAAGGAAGGGCCACACAGTTATACCAATTTTAATGGTCATCACTGTTAGCCTATTATGTGTATTCGGTGTCGAGAACAGACGTGTCCCCAACACCCAACACACAAAGTCTTCCCCAAACAGTACCACTGCCCATACTCCGATATGCTAATTGTAACCCAAAATCCACAAACACTGAATGCACACAACAAGCTCAGATTGTATTTTGTCCCCTGTAGTGTAGATCTTAGATAGGTGACAAAAAGCAAAGGATGGCAGTCCCACCGCTGTGAAGAACTTGAGGATGGTATCTAAAAATATAAAAATATATATTAGTAAACTGTGAATATAACACCTTCAGTATTCACGTACTATCCCACCAATGAAGGGACTGGATATACAAAAAATGGACATGCACCCTCAAATTATATGCCACCTAAAATCAACATTTAGTCCATGTGGTCTTAATGTATGTAGGCGGTGTATCCACCTCAATTCCCTCTGTTTGAGAGCCAAAGCCCGGTCACCACCGAGGCGGGGTAAAGAGACTTGGTCTAGAATGGTAAATCTAAGATCTTTCTCATTATGCCCACAGTCCACAAAATGTTTGGGAACAGGTATATCTTTTCTTTTCTGTCTAATGGAGAACCTGTGATTGTTGAGACGTGTCTTTATGTCACACGTGGTCTCCCCAACATATAGGAGACCACATGGACATTGCAACACGTACACAACAAAAGTACTGTCACATGTCAGGAAGTGTCTAATGTCATGTCGTTTGCCTGTACCTGGGTGAGTGAAGTATTCACCTTTGACCATATATCTACAATTTACACATCCCAAGCAAGGGAAGCTACCTGTTCTTTTAGGCCCAATATAGGTCTGTTTCAATGTTCTAGTCTGTACATCAGCCCTAACCAACTTATCCCGTAATTTGGGGGCTCGTCTATATGACATCAAAGGTGGTATGGAAAAATCCTCTATTTGTGGGAAATTGCTCCTCAAAATACCCCAATGCTTTCTGATGATATGAGCAATAAAATCGCTCTGTTCACAGAAAGTGGTGACAAATGGAATGCGTTTGGGTTTAGATCTCAATCCACTGTGTGTAGTCAATTGTGTTGGATTCTTTATTCTCTCAAGATGGCGTGAAGTAATCCGACGAGGATAACCCCTCTGGTGAAATCGATTTGTCATCTCCAAGTATTGTTGTGGTAAAACATTATCGTCTTGTACAATACGTGAAACCCTAAGTAATTGGCTATAGGGTAATGATTCAATGGTGGATCTGGGATGACAGCTATCAAATTTCAACAGTGAATTGCAATCAGTTGGTTTAGTGAACATATCGGTAACTAGTCTATCCCCCAAGATGAACACAGTGGTATCCAAAAATTGTACCTGTTTGTCAGAATAGACCAACGTAAACAAAATATCTGGATCCAACTGATTCAAAAAGTCATGGAACAGCTTCAAAGAGTCACCGTCCCCCCTCCAGATAAGGAAGACGTCGTCTATGTATCGCCACCACCCCAAAACATTTTCGAAGTGGTGGGACACATAGACAAGGACCTCCTCGAGGGCCGCCATGAAGATGTTAGCATAAGTGGGCGCCACATTAGACCCCATGGCGGTCCCTCGTATCTGGAGGAAGAAGCCGTCCATGAACTTAAAATAATTCTGTCTCAAAACCAGATCCAATAATGACAGTATACAGTTATTACACTCCATCGTATATTGTCCACGTGCGAGGCATCTACGAACTGCCAAGGTGCCCCGCCCGTGATCAATAGATGTATATAGACTGGTAACATCAAAAGATGCCACCAGGCAACCTTGTGGTAATCTAATAGCTGAAATCTTGTCCAAAAAATCACATGTATCCCTGACATATGATCTAGTATCAGTAGCATAGGTCCGTAACACTCGATCCAGAAAAATGGCAATGTGTGAAAAAATAGAGTTAGTGCCAGATACAATAGGGCGACCAGGTGGATCAATTAAACTCTTATGAATCTTAGGAAGAACATATATCACCGGGGTACGTGGATGATCAACCACCAAATACTTGTACAATTCACCATCAATAATGCCCTGTTCACGTGCACTATTCAATATGGCACTAATAGATCTAGCTATATCGAATTTAGGGTCACACTGCAGCTCCCTATAAACATTCTGATCTGCCAACTGTCGTTTGATCTCATTGATGTACCAACTAGTATCCATAACAACAACCGCACCACCCTTATCCGCGGGTTTAATGGTATCTGTGCAAATTTTTGCGCAAAACTCGAGTCCATTGAAAAAAAGTTAGGCTTGAGTTGGGAACGGATCCCCCTAGGGATCCTATGTTCCTTGAAGTACTGTCCCAAGGTAGCTAAATGTAGCTCCATAGACGCTATCTTCTTAGTGTCGGCCTCATAGCACTTCTTTAAATCAGTCACAGTAGGTGTAGATAAAAGGTGGGTGCACTCACCAATCCCTGTAAAATCCTTTCTTCATCGGTTTTGGAATACGTGAAGACATCGAGGGAGGTCCATATTAAACAGAAAAAATTAGGAGCGTAGTGTAATGGTGCTAAGCTGAAAAGTCCAGATATAAATAACAAAGAGAAACACAGCAGCACTCAAAAAATAAAAGCGGGTGCAATCCTTCCAAATCAGCGGGCTCAGCTGTCTACCAGGTATATAAATCCAAAAATTGAAGCAGCACTCCAGGATGCAAAATAAGTGGATCGACCTTTATTCCCCTGCAACATTTCATCTGCTCAATGCAGTCTTTCTCAAGCATACAAAAAGGTGTTCACAAGGGGTATATATACCCATAGTGCATAGCACTAAATAAATCAATATGTGGGCATAATGAGAAAGATCTTAGATTTACCATTCTAGACCAAGTCTCTTTACCCCGCCTCGGTGGTGACCGGGCTTTGGCCCTCAAACAGAGGGAATTGAGGTGGATACACCGCCTACATACATTAAGACCACATGGACTAAATGTTGATTTTAGGTGGCATATAATTTGAGGGTGCATGTCCATTTTTTGTATATCCAGTCCCTTCATTGGTGGGATAGTACGTGAATACTGAAGGTGTTATATTCACAGTTTACTAATATATATTTTTATATTTTTAGATACCATCCTCAAGTTCTTCACAGCGGTGGGACTGCCATCCTTTGCTTTTGTCACCTATCTAAGATCTACACTACAGGGGACAAAAATACAATCTGAGCTTGTTGTGTGCATTGAGTGTTTGTGGATTTTGGGTTACAATTAGCATATCGGAGTATGGGCAGTGGTACTGTTTGGGGAAGACTTTGTGTGTTGGGTGTTGGGGACACGTCTGTTCTCGACACCGAATACACATAATAGGCTAACAGTGATGACCATTAAAATTGGTATAACTGTGTGGCCCTTCCTTGGTCCACTTTACCCCTCCCTTTTCTTTCCCTTTTCTCATGTGTCTAAAGGTTAATGTTCTGCTCCGACACTCCTTGTTTTTGGGGGCAGTTACCTTTATATGTAACCATCTGCATGCTACATTACACTGTTTTGATCACACAGCATTATCTACTGTTTTACCTATAATGTCCCTGTGGCTCCATGTGTTGTGTTCTGCGACATATAGATATAGTTGCGCTTTTACTTTGGCCGTAGAATACTCCACATTCCACAGACTGCGATTCAGCGTTAGGTTGCGATGTTGTTGTCCAGGCGACGGTCACGTGACTTGGTCACGTGAGCTTGTCGATCCTGGGTGCACTCGCTCTAACCGGATGCAGACACTTGTTGGCGGTGGAGGGTTCGGCGTCCTTGGTCTCCAGGAGGATCAGGTGGTGGCACGGCGTGTCATCGCGTGATTGGAAGACGACTGTATGACGCGATTCACGTCATGAGCCGTCTAGTTCCTGGGAGCATGCGCATTAGTTGATGGATGACGCTAAGCAGGGTTGGCGTGTCTCCTCACCGCAGTGAGTTTGTTTTATTAATTTTAAATTTACACAGGTGTTGTATAATTTTCCATGGGGCTGGACATGCCTTGATGGATATGCACATATGGTGATTATTATTGTCCTAATTAGCACTTATGCACTTTATACTTTTCTGTATTGATTATGATACACATAATATATGCAATTCATTACTATGTATTTTATGAGCACTTGGTTGTATTTGTGACACTTTTTTATTATGTTTTATGTATATGATATGACTTGATTTATTTATTACACTTAATCATGTTTAATTACACTGCTATGCACTATGGGTATATATACCCCTTGTGAACACCTTTTTGTATGCTTGAGAAAGACTGCATTGAGCAGTTGAAACGTTGCAGGGGAATAAAGGTCGATCCACTTATTTTGCATCCTGGAGTGCTGCTTCAATTTTTGGATTTATATATATATATATATATATATATATATATATATTAGCTGGGTAGCTGAAGGACCAGGCTTCACCTGGGTATATTTAATCTTTTTCATTTAATGTTTGTGTGTGTCGTTAAAAAATATCGACAGTATCCACTATAACAGTGACATCTACAGCACCCCGCCCCTTAACAGTGACCTCCACAGCCCCCACCCCTTAATACTGACCCCCACAGAGCCCACCCCCTTAACTTTGACCTTTATAGCAGCCTTCCCCTTTAACAGTGAGTTTCACAGCACACCAACCCCTTGACAGTGACCTCCACAGGGCCCCACCCCATTAACAGTGGCCTTTACAGCAATCTGGCCCATAACACTGACCTCCATAGCGGACTATTCCCTTAACTGTGACCTCCACAGCAGCCTGCCCCTAGGGTGGCCAGAGATCCAGTTTTAGGTCAGACAGTCCGGCTTTCAGACTACATGTCCTCCGTCTGGCGTAGGGCCTGGACGGACACAGAGTTGTCCTTTTGAACAGCTCACTCTCAGACAGCAGCACTGTGCTGTCTGAGCATAAGTTTCAAGTAGAAAGTCACCCTCACTTCCACCCCTGCTGCTGACAGAAGTTGATTATTAACTTCTCTCGGCTGCGTAGGGGAGGGGGCGTGGCCTAACCAGGTCAGGGTTGTGGCTTAGCAGCACCTAGAAGTTGATTTTTTACTGAAGAGTGGGAGTGGGCATGGCCTAACCGGATAGGGTGTGTGGTCTTATTAACAGCTCACCCTAAGAAAGCAGCACTGCCCTGTCTGAGAGTGAGCTGCAGAGAGAAAGTCACTGTCAGTCCCACCTCTGCAGCTGACAGAAGTTGATTTTTAACTTCATTTTGGCAACTACTGTCGGTTATGGAGGGGGAGGGGTGTAGCCTAACTGAATCAGGGGTGTGGCTTAGCAGGACCTAAAAGTTGATTTTTAACTTCATTTTTTCAATCCCTGTTGGCTGAGGAGTGGGAGGGGGTGTGGCCTAACTGGATCGGTGACATGTCCTTTTGAACAGCTCACCCTAAGACAGCAGCACTGTTCTGTCTGAGTGTGAGCTGCAGGGAGAAAGTAACCGTTCCTCCCATCCCTGCAGCTGACAGAAGTTGTTTTTTAACTTCATTTTTTTAATCCCTGCCAGCTGAGGAGTGGGAGGGGCGTGGACTAACCATATCAGAGTTATGGCTTTGTGGGACCTGGGGGCGGGGTTTTAAGGGTGACTTGAATGGCCACCCTGCCTGCCCCCTGAACTGTGACATCCACAGCACTCTGCTCCCTTAACAGTGTCATCCACAGAGTTGTTATGGAAACCTCAGGAAATAAGGTACTAAGTGCTATTAGGCCATGGCTTTACTTCATTAGCGATTATCCTGGTGACAGATTTCCTTTAAAGCTCATCTACAGCAGTGAAGAAACATGGCTGGGTTGTTACGGTTACCTGCACAGTCTGATTTTATCCAATCAGTGCTGCCAGTGTCAGACTGTGCAGGGACACCCCCCAACTGGCAATGCCCAGCTGAACATTCATTGCAAACTGCAAGCAATTTATTCATAATGTCAAGAAAGAACAATAAACGAATGGTACAAGATTGAGCCAGAATAATAGACAGTACATTATTGTTATTACAAGTGATTTCTAAAAAAATATATATACATATCAGGAGAGGATAAAGTTCCTTTAACCCCTTAGTGACCACCCATACGTGTTTTTATGGCGGTCACTAAGGGGCCTTATAGAAGAAGTGAGATCTGCACACCCATTAACTTTGGGTGCTCATAAAGGACCGTAGTGAATATATGTCAAGAAGATGTATGGCACACCAAAAAGTTTGTTTTGCAAAGTGGTACTTTAATGCATTTTGTGCATCTTCACACAATCATTTCATATTTATGTCATCCAGGTGTAGAGAATAGCTAAATTATTGGCCATATAAAGCGTCCCAACATTTTGGTCAGAATGACCTTTTTCAAGGGATCTGTGGCCGGTGCATAGAGGGGATCATCTGGATGTTAATTTATTGTATTAATTAATTTAGCTATTCTCTACACCTGGATGACATAAATATGAAATGATTGTGTGCACAAAATGCATTAAAGTACCACTTTGCAAAACTACAACTTTTTGGTGTGCCATAAATCTTCTTGACACTAAGGGGCCTTAGGCTGGGCCACCAAGTTTTTACGGCGGCCCAGTCTAAGAGCTTTACTGGGTCCCCCGTGCAGTGGGGAGCGCGGACAGGAGTGCCGATCCAGGCTGTTTAACGCTTTACATGCAATGGTGCCCGTCTAATGTAAAGCGGTGACAGAGGGAGCGGACTCCCTCTGTCACCCATCAGCACCCTGCAAGTGCGATCGCGGGGTACTGATGTGTTGTAAAGCTTTACTTTGCTTCCGATACCTAGGCCCCGTCCTTTCTGTAGTAGATCCAGCTAAGGGCGGACAGGAGTGCTGGTCTGGTGTGACTTTCTGCTTTCAGGCAAGTCAACCCCAAGACGGCGTGACACTGTCATATCCGGGATGTGGAATAGCTCCTGGGGAGCTGGGCGGTGCAGTTGATGTGGAGAAAGATTCAGCAGCAGAAGAGGACTCAGCCGAGGAGGTTAGCGAAGAGGATGGAGTAGGAGGAGTAGAAGAGGTAGCAGCAGGCCTGCCTGCAAGTCGTGGCGATGTCACCAAATCCGCTGCAGAACCACACATTCCATGCTTGTCAGCAGGTTTACCCAATGCGCAGTGTACCTGATATACCTGCCCTGACCGTTCTTTGCAGACCAGGTATCAGTGGTCAGATGGACCCTCGCCCCTACACTGTGTGCCAGACATGCCATGACTTCCTTTTCCACATAAGAGTACAGGTTGGGGACTGCATTTTGTGAAAAAAAATTTCGGCCGGGTACCTTCCACTGCGGTGTCCCAATAGCTACAAATTTTTTGAAGGCCTCAGACTCCACCAGCTTGTATAGTAAAAGCTGGCGGGCTAAGAGTTCCGACAAGCCAGCTGTCAGACGCCAGGCAAGGGTGTGACTCTGTGACATTGCCTTCTTACGCTCAAACATTTCCTTGACAGACACCTGACTGTGGGCAGGTAAGCAGGAACTGCTGAAGGTGAGAGGCGGAGTGGCAGGTGGTTGAGAGGGGGCAAGGAGGACAGCAGTGGTTGACGTGGCTGAAGATGCTGGACCAGGAGGAGGATGGTGGCTTTGAGTTTGTGTGCTGCTTGTATTCATGTGTTGATCCCATAGGTGTTTGTGATGTGAGATCATGTGCCTTCGCAAAGCAGTTGTACATAGGTGGGTGTTGGACTTCCCACGACTCAGTTTCTTTTGGCACAGGTTGCAAATGGCATATCAGAGGCAGACACACAAAAAAAATGCCACACTGCTGAGCTTTGCAAAGACGGCATTCTGGTGGTGGCAACAGCATGCGTTGATTGGCGTGCTGTCTGGCTGACCCTGGGTGCCAATATATGCTGTCTGGCTGAGCCACTAGCTCCTTGCGATGACCTCCCCCTGCTTACAACCCGTCTCCTCCTCCTTTCTGTCTCCCCATCTGAACTTTCCCCCTGTTCTTCTTCTCTTCGAGCGGGCACCCACGTGACATCCACGGACACATCGTCATCATCAACTGTTTCACTTGTATCTGACAACTCAGCAAAGGAAGCAGCAGCGGGTACAACAACATCATCATCACACCATACGTCCATGTGTGTAATGCTGCCTGATTGAGACATTTCCCTGTTATCTACATCCTCTGGCAATAATGGTTGCGGATCACTCATTTCTTCCAACTGATGTTTAAATAACTCCTCTGACAGATGAAATGAAGCTGCTGTGGTGCTAGGGTTGGTGGTGGCGGCGGGCGTGCGAGTGGTAACTTGAGAGGTGCCCGAAGCTGAGCTGGAGGAGGATAGTGCATCAAGGTACCGAGCGGAAGCTGTAGAAGATTGGGTGTCCTTTGTAAACCAGTCAACTATGTCCTCAGAATTTTTCGAGTTCCGGGTACATTGTCTCTGAACACTGGGCATTATTCTAGGGCCAAAGGAAATCACAGCACCACGGCCACGACGGCCCATGCGGGGTGGCCTGCCTCTGCCTGTCATTTTTTTTTTGATTAGTGGTACTATGCATGCAAGGTACTGTGCCACCCGATATGAGTGGTGGGATCTGGCAGTGGGTACAGTACAGTCTGTGGGCGTGACACGCACTGGCAGGCAACTGAAATTATATTAAAGGGTAAAAATTAAATGACTTTTTTATCTGCAAGGTACTGTGCCACCCTATATGAGTGGTGTGCACACAGAACAGTCTGTGGGCCTGACGCACACTGGCAGGCAAATGCAATTATATTAAAGACTAAAAAATAAATGACTTTTTTATCTGCAAGGTACTGTGCAACCCTATATGAGTTGTGTGCACACAGAACAGTCTGTGGGCCTGACACACACTGGCAGGCAAATGCAATTATATTAAAGGCTAAAAAGTAAATGACTTTTTTATCTGCAAGGTACTGTGCCACCCTATATGAGTGGTGTGCACACAGTACAGTCTGTGGGCCTGCGGCCTCTCACACACGGGCAGGCAACTGCAATATAATACACTCACCTAAAGAATTATTAGGAACACCTGTTCTATTTCTCATTAATGCAATTATCTAGTCAACCAATCACATGGCAGTTGCTTCAATGCATTTAGGGGTGTGGTCCTGGTCAAGACAATCTCCTGAACTCCAAACTGAATGTCAGAATGGGAAACAAAGGTGATTTAGGCAATTTTGAGCGTGGCATGGATGTTGGTGCCAGACGGTCCGGTCTTAGTATTTCACAATCTGCTCAGTTACTGGGTTTTTAACGCACAACCATTTCTAGGGTTTACAAAGAATGGTGTGAAAAGGGAAAAACATCCAGTATGCGGCAGTCCTGTGGGCAAAAATGCCTTGTTCATGCTAAAGGTCAAAGGAGAATGGGCCGACTGATTTAAGCTGATAGAAGAGCAACGTTACAACCGAGGTATACAGCAAAGCATTTGTGAAGCCACAACACGCACAACCTTGAGGCGGATGGGCAACAGCAGAAGACCCCACCGTGTACCACTCATCTCCACTACAAATAGGAAAAAGAGGCTACAATTTGCACGAGCTCACCAAAATCGGAATGTTGAAGACTGGAAAAATGTTGCCTGATTTCTGTTGAGACATTCAAATGGTAGAGTCCGAATTTGGCAGGCAGGCAGGTGGTGGTGGTGCAATGGTGTGGTGGATGTTTTCTGGGCACACTTTAGGCCCCTTAGTGCCAATTGGGCATCGTTTAAATGCCACAGGCTACCTGAGCATTGTTTCTGACCATGTCCATCCCTTTATTTTTTTTTTAATCATTCTTTATTTGTAAGAAATGAACATACATAGTCAAGGATGTCAAAAACCAAGGCATAAATTAGCAACATATATTGCACAAATGTGTTGACATCGGATAATAACAGCAAGTGAACCACGGCATAAATAAAGGTCCAGGAACAATAAGGTCTGTGAAGACCAAAAACGAACAGTACTTAAAAAGTGCTATCAGGTATAAAGCATCAGATAAAGGATTCGCGAACGGCAAGACACACAGGATACGACTACACTTGGAACGTCCGGGGGGTAACCTCAGAGGAGCCAGAGTCGCAGTGAGTGAGTTGGTGCATGTCAGAGCTATTGTAGTAAGTGAGCCACGGCTTCCAAATTTTCTCGTATTTGCTCAGAGCTTTGGCAGAGTGAGCGCACATACCTTCCAAGACCGCTACCTGCTGCATCTTAGCTAGCCAATGAGAGAGTGAGGGAGGAGATGACTGTTTCCAATAGAGAGGGATCATGCTTTTAGCAGTAAGAATCAGATACCTCCATAACGTGACATTATAAACGTGCTTGGCCTCTGGGAGAACATTTAGAAAAAGCATAATGGGGGTGAGCGCCGGAGAGTTCGGGCACACCCGCGATAATACTGCCGATACCCCAGACCAGAAGTCAATGATCAGCGGACATTCCATCCAAACATGCCTGTATGTCCCCTCAGAGGCTCCACATCTCCATGGAACATTTGGTGGAGAGAAGCCGGTGTTTTATACCAGCGGCTAACTAATTTGTAGGACGTTTCCTGAAGCGTGATGCAATGGGAGGGACCACAGGCATGCACAAGAATATCCGAGACACTGGTGTAAAGGTTACCTGGAGTTCCCTCTCCCAAGCATTTATGTAGTACGGAGCTATTTCGGTATGCGGCTTAACAAGTAGTTTACGGAGTGTAGAGATAAGTTTAGGTGGGTTGGAGGAAACGGTAGCCAATTTCTCAAAGCTGAAAAGTTCTCTTTCCAATTGTTTTGGGGACTCAATACTCTGATATCCCTGGGCGAGAGTCTGGCAAGTTAGACTATCTAGGTGAGAGTCAGGGAGACGTGCCTTTAATGTGTCAAAATTTGGGAAGTTCCCGTCTAAAACAATGTCAACCACTTTATATTTTTTGAAGGTACGTTGTTTATCCATCCAGTGTGAGCCAAATGGCTCCGACAAGCCTAATAGGTCGCCCAAAGTCAGTAAGGGGAGGGTGTCGCCATATGTCCGTGGTAGCGTGAACCTCAGCCCAAACAGTGAGGGGTGCTTTGGTTAGTAACGGAGTGGATGAAGGAAGTCTGGAACCCGTCCCTATTCCTACCACTGCTTGTGTCAGGAAAAGCCCGCAATTGTTTCTTCTATTTTAACATACCTTTTGGGAGAAAGGTGTTTATACCAGTCAATGATCCGAGATAGCTGAATGGCCTTGTACAGATGCTCAACGTCCGGCAGACCAATTCCGCCCTTATCCTTGGGTCTAGCCATTACGCTGTATGCTATCCTGCACATCTTCCCATTCCAGATATA
The DNA here is from genome assembly GCA_033119425.1 of Bufotes viridis. NCBI lineage: Eukaryota > Metazoa > Chordata > Amphibia > Anura > Bufonidae > Bufotes > Bufotes viridis. Next base: position 461,926,332 of record CM065592.1, on the reverse strand, counting down.
TCTCAAAAACATCGATCTCAACTGTTTGAAAAAGGACTTAGGCAAATATATAGGGAGAGTTTGGAGGAGATAAAGTATTTTAGGTACCACCATCATTTTTAAGAGGTTTACCCTACCTATCCAGGAAATGTATGGGATCTTCCAAGAATCAATTACACCACGTAGCTGGGATAGAAGTGGGGCATAGTTCAGCGAATACCAATTAGTTGGGGTGGGGAGAGCAGGATCCCAAGATATTTAATGGAGGAATTTGACCATTGAAAAGGGGACCCCTCTTTCGCACGGGAAAGCATATTCTTGGGGCAAGATATATTAATGGCCTCCGATTTCAAGCGTTTATTTTAAAATTGGAAACAGCCATATACTCATCAAATATAGAGGAGAGAACTGGAAAGGAAACATCTGGGTTGGAAGTGATGACCAACAGGTCATCAGCATATGCTGCAGTCGAGTTACAGGTGTTGCCAACGGTAACCCCTTTAATATGCGGGTCCTGCTTAATGCGTTGGATAAGCGTTTCCATGGTTAAGACAAACAGCAAGGGAGAGAGCGGGCACCCTGTCTCGTCCCATTAGCAATACGGAACGAAGCAGATAGAGTACCATTCAAACGTATGGACGCTGAAGGGTTGGTGTAAAGAGCGAGAATCGCTGAAATAAGTGGACCTGGAAAGCCAAACTTAACCAACACCTGCTCCATAAATAGCCAGTCGATTCTATCGAATGCTTTTTCAGCATCCGTAGAAAGAAGAGCCATGGGGACCCGTCTCTCCCTTGCATATTGAATCAGATGTAGAATACGTAGAGTATTTTCTTTGCCCTCTCTGCCTTTAATGAAACCCACTTGCTCATTATTAATCAAAGACGGTAGAAGAGACTGAAGGCGGTTCGCTATCAGTTTAGCATAGAGTTTAATGTCTGCATTCAGCAGAGAAATGGGCCTGTAACTACTGCATAATTTAGGATCCTTCCCCTCTTTGGGCAAAACAGTTATGTGTGCTTCCAGAGACTGAGAGGGAAAATTCCTATAGATCGCAGCGGAATTAAAGGATAGAAGGAGATGGGGAGAAGAATTTCAGAAAAGGATCTGTAGTAAGATATTGGTAACCCGTCTGGGCCTGGACTCTTGTTTGGGGGCGAGCTTTTTAGGGCTAGGTTGAGTTCCTGGATAGTGAATGGAGATGCTAAGTGTAATTGTTGGGCGTCAGACAGGGACGGTAACCGAACCGAATCAAGGAAGCCCTTTATTAAACTCATCCTAGTTAAACGATCCCGGGATCCCTCATGCGACCTCAAATTGTAAAGAGAAGAGTAAAATTTCTCAAATTGGGCCGCTATGACCTTCGTATCAGCGGATATACCTCCCCCAGAGATGGCCACTTCTCTAAAAAAACAACTGTTCGCGCCTCCGTTTGGCCATGGCTGCCATGAGCCTAGAGCCTCTGTTCCCATGCAGGTATATTTTATGTTTGGCGTGCAAATACGCCTTAGAAGCTTTGAAGTTAAGCAATTGGTTTAGTTGTCCCTGTTTGAGGATAGCTCAGCAAGGACTTCGACAGAAAAGGAAGTTTTATGCCTAAGCTCTAAATCTGAAATCCGTTGTAGTAAGTCGTCTACCTGTCTCTGTCTCTGCTTTTTAATGTGCGTGCCCAAAGCTATCAGTTCCCCTCTAACTACCGACTTATGGGCTTCCCATATAATCGGAGGGGAGACTTCTGGTGAGAGATTGTCCTTAAAATAGTTTGTCAAAATCTCAGAGATCCTTTTTTGTGCGTAGAGGATTTTAGAAGCGATTCATTGAACCGCCACGTATACATTCTTTTAGGCAGTGACTCAATAATAACAGAGAGAGAGACAGGGCGTGGTCGGAGATGCCGATGTTACCAATATTGGTGCTTCTGAGCAGGGATAGAGCAGAGGATTGCATAAAGAGGTAATCTATCCTATGGTAGGACCTATGGACTTCTGAGTAATGTGTGTAGTCCCTGTCATGTGGATGGGAAAGTCTCCAGACATCAATCAAATGCAAGCATTTCAGTTTCTTCCTAAGAGCCCTGAGCTGCCTGTGCGACATGGAGGATGATTTGGCCGTAGAATCCAAAAGGGGTTCCAATGCCGCGTTCAAATCACCGCCCACAATAAGGAGACCTTCCCTGAAAGATTGTAGTTTAGTAAGGGCATCGATGAGCCAGGGTATCTGCCCGGAATTGGGGGCATAGACACATGCGACGGTAACCAAAGTATTTGCCAACAACCCTTTCAGGAAAAGGTATCTGCCATCTGGGTCAATCATGCTATTCTGTAGCGTGAAAGGTATGGACTTCCGAATAGCAATACTGACCCCTCTGGATTTAGAGGATGCGTGGGAGGAATGGTACCAATGTGAAAAGTATGTGAGAGGGAGATTGGGAATCTTACCCCGTTTGAAATGTGTCTCTTGAAAGATTGAAATGTCTGAATGTAGCGATCTGAGGTGTTGAAACACGCGTGACCTCTTCTGTGGTGAGTTCAATCCCCGGACGTTCCAAGAGGTAACAACAATCTCAGCCATTGCAAAGAGAAATAACAAGTCGTCAGTACAAGTGCTATAGCAAGAATAGCTAACGAGAGAGAAGAAAGGTTAATATTCTAATACAAGTGTAGGTGCAAGAACGGTAGGGAGTATAAGGAGAACCCTAGAATTAGTAACAAAAGTGACATTGTGCTGCCACAACAACCGCCTTTTGTACCGTGTCTCTAGGCCTCAGAGTCAGGAAGAAGCGAATATGCCAGCGAGCCTAGTTGACTGTATAGCCCCCGCAGCGCTTCAGGTTGACTCAGGACCAAGCAAGACCAGGCACAAGAGGATAGGGTAGTCATATAAGCATGGTGAAAGAAAAAATTACTGCATGCTAACCAGCAAACTAAACATATTCATAAATGCTACTTAAAGAAAAAGGAGTAAGGTTAATCTGCCGCATCATGTAGTCTGCGTCTGGATTGGCGACCTCTGGCAGGCTTCCACAGGGCAGCTTCAGGAATGGCAGGAAGATCCGTCATGTCCGTGATCTGGAGCCATGAGGGAATCGCAGAGGGGAGAAGGCCAATAGCATCACACAGGGGCACGAGGTCGTCCGGTCTACGTATGATTCTTGTGGATCCTTGCAGGGTGAAGGAAAGTCCAAAAGGGAACAACCAACGATATCTGATTCCTTTGGATTTCAGAGCTTCTGTGACCGGTTTCATCTGCCGTCTTTTATTCAAAGTGACTGGCGACAGGTCTTGGAAAAAGGATAGTTTAGCTCCTTCAAAAACCACCTCCCCTCTTTCTCTAGCCGCTTTGAGTATGGCATCCTTATGTGAAGAGAGCAAAATTTTGCATATGATATCCCTGGGGGGTTCGCCTTCTTTAGGCCTGTTCCTTAAGGCCCTGTGAGCTCTTTCCAAGGTCAGGTTAGGCGCGACATCAGGATCAAGTAGCGGTCTTAAGATGGAATAAGTGAGGTCCACGATCGAGGATTCTGAGGAAGATTCTGGGACACCTTTGATACGGAGGTTGTTTCTTCTACCCCGGTTGTCTTGATCCTCCACATATACTAGGAGATTATTCATTCTAGCTTGGATAGTGTGAAATGTTTCTGTGGACGCCTCCCCGTAGGCGATCAGAGAGGCTTGATTTTCCTCTAGCTTTTCCACCCTACCCCCCAGCTCCCTAAGGTCGCTCATAATATCCGAGAGATCTGACAGAACAGGTTGAAGAGCATTTTCAATAATCCTTTGGAAAGATTTTTGGGAGGTGACCAGCTGAGCATCTTTTGTTTGTGTACAGTCCAGATTTTCGCTTTCAGCATCTGATTGTTCAGACGGGTCATGCGAGCGGGAGACCAGGGGAAGGAGTACAGGATCATGCTTAGCATGGGGCGATTTTTCGCAAAATTTTTCCATGTCCCTTTGTGTCTTCTTCTGCTTGGGAGTGGTAAAGACCTCTGGCTTCCCAATTTTGACCATATTGTTAGAAACGGCAGCAGTGCCAGCACACATTGGAGCAGATTATGAGGGTCCCCCTTCACCCGCACCTAAAAGGCTACATAAATATGCGTTGTGCACTGAAGAGGTAAAACAAAAAGGCGAAGAGCAACTATATCGGATAAGCGAGTAATCACCAGTGGTTCACCGATGTGTTGCTATAGGCAACTATGTAGGGGGTGCGGGCCAGTAATACCAGTCCTGATAAAAATTGGAGAATCACTACTCCCAACTGAAAAATTATAAGTAGAGGGTCAACAGCAGACCAGTCCGGAACCAGTCCTTAGAAAAATTGGAGCAGGAGGCTCCCAAAAATATTGTCCTTCAAGAAGACTTGGACAGGGGAGGGTTAACTGACCTGAGTAGGCTTTTGCTCAGAAGAACTGAAAGGTGCCGGTCCAGCTCACCAAGTGTACAGGTTTTGCAGAAAAGAGGAGACACCGGGTGGCCACGTGGCGTCTGCCTGCAGGGCAGGGGCAGTAATGGCGGATCCGCACGCCAAGCGGGCTGTCACTTTATCCGGTCACCAGTTGCAGGCACGGTGCTGGGACTCACCGGTCTTTGTGGAGGGTAAGTAGCGGTGGGGAGCCAGGTCTCACGGGTCTCCCCTGCTCCTGGGTCCCCTAGCGCAGCACAGCCAGGAGGAGCGGTCCGGCCTGTTGCTTGAAATTTATCCCGCGGCTGCAGTGGGAAACCTGGTGAAGTAGGCCGCAGCAGTAAGTTCGGGCGGGAGCCCACCGGAGTCCACAGGGGGATCACACAAAGATTCTGAAGAACACCCAGCAGGGTATCGATGGGTTTGAGCCAGTTAGGGCACCTTTTTGCTATGTTTCAAAGGAAGATGAGCAGGAGCTGAGTGAACACACGTCCGCTCTCCTCTAGCTTCAGGCCACGCCCCCCATGTCCATCCCTTTATGACCACCTTGTACCCATCCTCTGATGGCTACTTCCAGCAGGATAATGCACCATGTCACAAAGCTTGAATCATTTCAAATTGGTTTCTTGAACATGGCAATGAGTTTACTGTACTAAAATGGCCCAGATCTCAACCCAGTAGAGCATCTTTGGGATGTGGTGGAACGGGAGCTTCGTGCCCTGGATGTGCATCCCTCAAATCTCCATCAACTGCAAGATGCTATCCTATCAATATGGGCCAACATTTCTAAAGAATGCTATCAGCACCTAGTTGAATCAATGCCATGTATAATTAAGGCAGTTCTGAAGGCAAAAGGGGGTCCAACACCGTATTAGTATGGTGCTCCTAATAATTCTTTAGGTGAGTGTATATATAGAAAAAAAATAAAAAAGCAGACTGATGTACCAGCCCTAAAAAGAGCTTTTTGGGGTGCTGTAAGGAAGCTATCCTTACAGCAGATGAGTCTTTGAGGTCTAGAGTAGACACAGAACACTAGTAGCTAACGCTTTCCCTAGAATCCCTATATTAATTCAGCAGCAGCAGCAGCACTCTCCCTGCTCTAACTAACACTGCAGCTTTAGAATGAATCTAAGATGGATGCTGTCCTTGCTTTTTGATAGGAGGTGGGAGGGTCTGGGAGAGAGGGTATGCTGATTGGCTGGAATGTGTCTGCTGACTGTGAGGTACGGGGTCAAAGTTTGCTCAATGATGATGTATAGGGGGCGGACTGAACATCGCATATGTTCGCCCGCCGCGGCGAACGCGAACAAGCGATGTTCGCTGGGAACTGTTCACCGGCGAATAGTTCGGGACATCTCTAATTTTAATTAGTTTTTTTTTGCTTAGAATAGTTTTCTTTACCTTTTCCAATACAAAAATGCATACTGTATGAATAGGAGGCAACAATGTTAAAACTATTGATATGCTTTATTTCTTAAAACAGTATACAATTTACAACAATTTATACAGCATCTTAGTATCTCCACGTAACATCAGCAACATCAACTGTGTTGTGTAAAGAAAGCGTGATATTTTATTCACAATTCAGCTGCAGCCATGCTGGGTCTTGTACCACATGCCATGTCCACTTAGTAGCTTTTTCAATGGTGCAGAGTAAAGCCCTTGTCTCAAAAACTGTGAATAAGAAATGGTGAAACTTCCTGCTGTTTCCCTTTGATATTCTACACAGCTTCATTTTCTTACAGGAATCAATAACATTTATGTGACTACAGAGCAAATTTTGAAAATAAGCTGAAATAAAGTTAGAAAACTTATCTTCTCTGATGCAATTTAAATGAATGTTGAAATATTTTCTTATATATGATAAAAGTTCTTGAATATATATATATATATATATATATATATATAGCTATCCAGAGAGGAACAGCAGCACAGCAAACAAAGCAGTCGGGTGCAAATCCACAAAATCGCTGGCAAGGCGATCCCAGTAGTATATTTACCAAAGACGAGGCAGCACTCCAAGTGGCGGTGAATAGTGAACCCTCTTTATTAACCCACAAAGCGACGTTTCAACTGCTCATTGCAGTCTTTTTCAAGCTACAAACATTGTGTCAGCAAGGGGTATATATACCCAAAATGCAATGTGCCATACTCAAATATCAATTAATCAATAATGTGTAACAAATCGTAGGAAAAATTTTCATATCACAAATTTACAAACATCATGTGCTGAGATATAAAAAAATCAATGTATATGTGGAAAGTGACAATAAAATATATCGTATAATCATATAAAACACATGATTACCCTGATAAAGTGCACCTGTGCATATAGTGGTTTAAAAACAAGAGACCAATCCGCTTGAAATAGTAATTATAACATCGTAAGATACATAAGAACTTACTTCACATTGGTGGTTCAATGGCGCACGGCCCGGCGTTCCCTGGTCTCTCCTGCGCATGCCCCGTTGCCGCGCAACGAGACAACGCTATTCACATGTCCGGAACCCGCCGCAGACACGTCCGGGTCAGCTGACCCTATCACATGATCGGCAACGGCCCCCGCGTCATGCGGAAGGAGAGTCCCAGAGATCAGACTGGATAGCAACAGGACAGCGTCAGGGGGCGGGATGCCACCAGGGCAAGGGTACCTAAAAGGATCAGGTGACCCATCACCATGGTACCAATCCCAAACACCCGACGCTGTAAATCCCACCGCCAATCCAGCTGCATCAAGGGACGCCATAATGTTCGCAAGCCAGGGAGCACAATCACGGCTGATTGAGGGGCGGAAGACGTCAACACAAATGGAGGAAACAACAGGGTGCCAAAGAAAATGAAGCAGATGGTCTTGCACAAGAAGGCACAATGAACACGATGGACATGTCACACAAAACATCTGTGGCAAATATTTCATCGGCCACACTGACCGATGCTCAGATATGTCTTTTGAGCAACGGACTTACCTTTTTTTTTTTTGCCCTACTTCTCGTATTAATTGGTTTCAGCTGGAGATTGATCTTCAACAGTTCTTCAGACTTATCAAGCTGAGGGTCTGGTTTAAAGATCAATCTCCCCCTGTCACACATATGCAGATTCAGAGAGGTCAATATTCACCTTGAAGAAGATGGGGTTGCACACTAAAAGTGAGTTTATTCCACCGGTCTCTGTGCCAGCATTGGATGCTTTCACCAATGCGGTACAGTTAGACCTTGATAAACTCAAGACCAATATTGATGGAGATGTTCTGAGATATCCCAATATGACCACCAGTGACTTGAAGGCTATTGATGAGCTGTGCCATAGCCACGACCTAACGATTAAACCGGCCGATAAGGGCGGGGCGGTCGTGGTTATGGATACAGGCTGGTATATTGGGGAGATTAACAGACAGTTGAGTGATCCGGTTGTATATAAAAGACTACCTAGGGACCCTAGGTTTTGATATTGCTAAAGACATAAAATGTATCCTCGATTGGGCTATCGGTAGTAGCATGATCGATGATGAACTATATAAATTTTTAATGATTGAACATCCCCGGACACCGGTGATTTACATCTTACCGAAGATACACAAGTTTCTTACCAATCCACCCGGGCGACCTATAGTGTCGGGACTGCGTCAATCTTCTCTAATATAGCCATCTTCCTGGATCGTGTGCTTAGGATCTTTGCAACCAGCTCCAGGTCCTATATTCAGGACACTGGAGATTTTTGGAGAAGATAAAGGATATTGATCTACCTGATGGTTGTCTTGTGGCATCTTTTGATGTCACAAGTCTGTATACATCAATCGATCACACGCGGGGAATGGCAGCTGTACAGAAGTGCCTTGAATCCAGTCAGTTTTCCATTGACAGTTGGAATTTTTGTTTGCGTCTGTTGGAGGTGGTACTGAGACGGAACTATTTTTGTTCATGGACCAGTACTACTTGCAGCTTCGAGGGACCGCCATGGGGTCGAATGTGGCGCCGACTTACGCCAATGTCTTCATGGCGGCCCTCGAGGAGGACCTTATCTATGTATCCCACCACTTCAGCCATGTGCTGGGGTGGTGGCGATACATAGATGATGTCTTCACTTATCTGGCAAGGTGATGTGACATCCCTCGAGGGGTTCCATGCTTTTTGGACACCATTGATGAGGATGTCAAGTTCACACTTACTTGGTCAGCAAATAGTGTTCAGTTTCTGGACACTACTGTATCGATAATAGACCATAAACTGGTTACTGATATATTTGTTAAACCAACGGACTGCAACAGTCTTTTAAGGTACGACAGCTGCCACCCACGTTCAATTGTGCAGTCATTACCGTATAGTCAATTCCTCCGTGTGAAGAGAATTGTTCAGGATCCTGACAAGGTCAGTGCACGTTATAAGGATATGCTCACGAAGTTTACTGAGAGGGGGTACCCGAAGGCTATGTTGAGTAAACATCTTGACCGGGCACGGCATTGCGACACAGTGGTTGATAGACGCAGAGAGACAACTGGGGAACGCATCCCTTTTGTCTCCACCTACTCTGAACAGAGCAGTGACGTAGCCAGGATTATCAGGAAACATTGGGGTATATTATCGAGCAATTTCCCCCAAATACCAGCTTTGAAAATACCACCGTTATTTTCATACAAGCGACCTAACAATCTCAGAGATAAATTGGTGAGGGCTGATCTACCACCAAGAAAGAAGGTTCAGACTTATATAGGTACCCGTAGAACAGGCAGTTTCCCATGTCTGGGATGTGTGAATTGCCCCCTGATGATGAAAGGGGAGAGGTTCACACACCCCAGAACTGGTGAACAATACCGTATTCAACAATACTTGACGTGTGACAGTTCATTTGTCATTTATGTTTTACAGTGTCCATGTGGTCTCCTTTATGTTGGGGAGACCACCTGTGACATTAAAACTAGAATGAACAACCATCGTTTCTCAATAAGACAGAAAAGGAAAGATCTCCCGATCCCGAAACATTTTATTGAAATGGGTCATTCTGAGAGGGATCTTAGATTTATGGTTCTTGACCAGGTGGTTAATTCGATGCGTGGGGGTAATCGCACATTAATGTTGAAACGGAGAGAGCTGCACTGGATACATCGTCTGCAGACACCTTAGACCTGCCGGTCTCAATGTGGAGTTTAGATGGCAACTTATGAGATAAGTCCTTGATATTATTCCTTTTCCCACCTTTGGTGTTGTGGATTTAACATTTTGTCAGCCTTTGTAATTTTGATACTATATTTATTTTCTTTTAGACTGATGCATCTTTTGTAACACGTTTGGAGGTTTCTTTGGTGGCCCCTTGGAACATTCTGCAAGCCGGGAAACTACACAATAAAGAAATATATAGATGTACTTTTATATTTATTATAATATCTATTATAATTGTGGAGTAATCAGCTTTTTCTCCCCTTTTTTTCCCTTGGTGTTGATTGTACTCTCATGCCGGTGCTACGAGTGTGCGCACGTTTTGTCGCGTGTGGTCTGTGTTGCACCGTCGTGGGAGGTCCACACTGGGATAGGTTTTTAATTTATTAGGTTCACATTGATTTAATAGATGATACACAACGTATGTACGGATTTACAGCGTCGGGTGTTTGGGATTGGTACCATGGTGATGGGTCACCTGATCCTTTTAGGTACCCTTGCCCTGGTGGCATCCCGCCCCCTGACGCTGTCCTGTTGCTATCCAGTCTGATCTCTGGGACTCTCCTTCCGCATGACGCGGGGCCGTTGCCGATCATGTGATAGGGTCAGCTGACCCGGACGTGTCTGCGGCGGGTTCCGGACATGTGAATAGCGTTGTCTCGTTGCGCGGCAACGGGGCATGCGCAGGAGAGACCAGGGAACGCCGGGCCGTGCGCCATTGAACCACCAATGTGAAGTAAGTTCTTATGTATCTTACGATGTTATAATTACTATTTCAAGCGGATTGGTCTCTTGTTTTTAAACCACTATATGCACAGGTGCACTTTATCAGGGTAATCATGTGTTTTATATGATTATACGATATATTTTATTGTCACTTTCCACATATACATTGATTTTTTTATATCTCAGCACATGATGTTTGTAAATTTGTGATATGAAAATTTTTCCTACGATTTGTTACACATTATTGATTAATTGATATTTGAGTATGGCACATTGCATTTTGGGTATATATACCCCCTTGCTGACACAATGTTTGTAGCTTGAAAAAGACTGCAATGAGCAGTTGAAACGTCGCTTTGTGGGTTAATAAAGAGGGTTCACTATTCACCACCACTTGGAGTGCTGCCTCGTCTTTGGTAAATATATATATATATAGTGATGATGTTGTATAAGTGCTGAGAGGCATGTATATCCCACCCAGATACCTCAGCTGGGTGAGATAACTGAAATCAATCCAGAAAGCTGCAGTGGTTGTGTAAGTGTAGTTTGCTGAGACAGTATTGTCTAGATGTTGTTCTGGACTGGATTTCATGTGGACTGGGGGACAGGTTTGGTAGTTGGTTCTGCCAGTCCACATCCTTCCACTACATGTATTGTCTTTTGCCGGAGGTGATTGCAGGTGAGGCCTGCTGCTGTAATCAAGAAGGGATAAAACAACCCTCTGTGTATGACTTGGAGCAAGAAAGGCTGAGGAAGCCTGAGAGGCTATGTGTGGTCCCAACCACGAGGGCTGAGGGACCACAAGGCTTTTTATAGGGGCCCAGCGACACCTACGGAAAGATGTTTGCAAGGTCAGCGTTAGGAGGACTTCTGGACCATCTCCCCCGAAGGGTTCTGGTGTGGTCACAGCCTGGAGGCTTCTGGACCGTATATGGTTAAGGAAGCCGGATCTAATCCCCTGTATGAATGGCGCTCTATAGGTGAGGTAGAGATAACATTTGTATTAGGTAGAACCCAGACATGGCAGGTGTTTAAATTCGATGTTTGTGTGTGATGTTGCTGAAGTGCCGAAATAAAGCACCTTTTGGACTTTAACCCTGTTGTCAGAGGAGAAGTCTGTGACCCCCTAAGAGAGAGCTATCCCTTACAATATATATGTATATATATATAAATAATGAAAAAATTGTCAGAACTCCAGAATGAAAAAAAAAGAACTAATTTTATTTACCCATGTGGAATCGTGACATTTTATCTGCTGAGCTGAAACGTCGCAGTTCCACATAGGTGAATAAAATTAGTTCTTATTTTTTTATTCTGGAGTGCTGCCCATTTTTTCTTTTTATACTTTGGGCAATTGCTTATTCCCTTAGCCTCTGTATATGTGTATATATATATATATATATATATATATATATAGTGAGAAAGTGACTGTTCTCACACTGATCACTGGTAAGGAAGGGGTAAATACTGCTGTCCACACCCTATTCCACCAGGTGTACAATCAGTCTGGGATAAAGAAGTGCAGCCCAGACTGTCAAGGAGAGGAGAGTGGGGTCCCGGGAATAGGATCCTGGAAAGATTGTAAGACAGAGGCCTGGGATTGGCTCTGTCTGTGTGGACTTCGGGGGCACAGAGCAATGCCTAGGTCTGGGTCGCAGGGTCCTAGTCAGGCGGACTAGAGAGCCCAGCTCCCCCAAATGAATTGGTTGCATAGCCTTGGGGCTGGAGAAAACGCACAGAGGTAAAAGCTACACGTACTGCTCGGGTGTGAATAGGGCTTACATGGAGGTAGTGATATTGTCTGTTTAGTAAGTGCCCAGCCAGGTAGGTGTTTATTTTGTGTTTTATGTTGATTTTGCTGAGCTGCATTATAACTCTGTGTTGCCTGCTGCCATAATGCAATGTTTGGGCCCGAATCCTGCAGTGGACGACAATCTTTGTATGAATGACCCCCGGAAGAGAGCTAACCCCCACAATATATATATATATATATATATATATATATATATTGTGACACAGTGAGAGGTTTGGTGGTAAAAAACAGGTATTTTCCTCTCAGCCTGTGCTGCTGGGTTGATTGCAGCCAGGTGAGGGCAAATACTGGACCGGATTTTAGGTGCCGGTCCGGGTTTTTTGTGTTAATACCTAGCTGCCTTTAAAAGACAGCTGGGTTTATGCAAAGCTCTCTCTCTGTGTTTGGGATCTGATCCCTGTGCTGGGCTGAAAAGCTGAGACCAGTGTGTCAGGAGAGCAGGCCATGTAAAGACGGTCAATGGACTTTTTGTGTTGCCTAGCATTCAGCCAGGTGTGAACTGACACCTAGGATTTGAGGTGATTTAACCTGGAAACTGCTGGTGTTCTGTGGAGCTCTCAGGGCTGGAAGCAAGAGCTGGCAAAGAGGCGTGCAGTCTGCCTGGAAGCCTGAGGTTGGACTTTCCTGTGGCTGGGCTGACAGCCAGCTGCGAACACGCACCTAAACCACACAGGTGATTTCATCCCGTCTTGGACTTTTGTTTTGCCTCAAGTTTTTGCTATGTGTGTGAAGTAACACTAAGTGACTGTTTTGAGTTTTGTTTGTGCAAGTGTGAAATAAAACACTGTTTGCTGCACTACCTGGACTCCATTTGCCTCTATACTGCCCCCGCTCCACTGTCTACCAGAGCAACTCCCCACATTATAAATAAATAAATATATATATATATATATATATATATATATATTATAAAGCTGAGTGTATGTGTGTATGTCCGCTAAATGAATCTGCATTTACGCATTTACAATCACAAAATTTGGTACACAGCTACATCAGGTGTCCAGGAAGGTTTTGGGGTCTCAGCTCAGGACCTTCTGTTCCTAATATATTCACAAAACACAGCTACATCAGGTGTCCAGGAAGGTTTTGGGGTCTCAGCTCAGGACCTTCTGTTCCGGAGATATTCACAAAAAATACATTAGTCAATAGTAGCCTGGTCACATGACCCTTATCAGCCAATAGAACGCGCAGGCCCTTATTCTCCACATACAGTTTTACAACAGGTTTCCATAACAACCCAAACAATTTTTCTTCACTGCTGTAAATCAGCTTTTAAGGGGCAGGGTGCTGTGGATGACACTGTTAAGGGAGCGGAGTGCTGTGGAGGTCACAGTTAAGGGGTCAGGCTGCTGTGGGGGCAGTTAAGGGGATGGTCCACTATGAAGGTCAGTGTTAAGGGGCAGATTGCTGTAGAGGCCACCGATAAGGGGGAGGGGCGTTGTGGAAATCACTGTTAAGGAGATGGGGTACTGTGTAGGTCACTAATAAAGGGCCGGCCGCAGTGGAGGTCACTGGTAAGGTGGCGGGATGCTTTGGAGGTCACTGTTAAAGGAGCGTGCGCTGTGGAGGTCTCTGTTAAGGGGACAGGGATCGGTGGATGTCACAGTTAAGGGGATGGTAGGCTATGCAGGTCAGTGTTAAGGGTGGGGGTGCTGTAGAGGTCACTGTTAAGAGGGTGGGGTGTTGTGGAGGTCACATTTTAAAGGAGCGGAGCTCTGTGGAGGACACTGTTAAGGGGGAGGTTATTGTGGAAATCGCTGTTCATGAGACGGGGTACTGTGGAGGTTACAAATAAATGGCCGGCCACTGTGGAATTCACTGTAAAAGGGGTGGGCGCTGTGGAGGTTACTGTTAAGGGGGCAGGGAACTGTGGAGATCACTATTAAAGAGGCAGCTGCTGTGGAGGTCAATGGTAATGGGCCGGGTTATTGTGGAAATCACTGTTAGAGAGACGGGGTACTGTAAAGGTCACTAATAAAGGGGCGGACACTGTGGAGGTCACTGTTAAAGGGGTAGGCACTGTGGAGGTCACTGTTAAGGGAGGAGGGGATTGTGGAGGTGAATATTAAAGGGGCAGTGTGGTACTGTGAGGTCACTGTTAAGGCAATGGGGTACTGTGAGGTCACTGTTAATGGAGCCGGGTACTGTAGCAGTCACTTTTAAAGGGGCAGTCGCTGTGAAGGTCTTTTTAACGGGGCCGGGAATGGTGGAGGTCACAGTTGAGGGGACTGTAACCTATGGTCAGTGTTAAGAGGCGGGTGCTGTAGAGGTTACGGTTAAGGGGGCAGGCCCCTGTAGAGGTCGCTGTCAAGGGGTTGGGGTGCTATGGAACTCACTGTTAATGGGGCAGGCTGCTGCAAAGGTCAAAGTTAGGAGGGTGGGCTGCTGTGGAGGTCACATTTTAAGGAGGCAGGGAACTGTTGGGGGGTCAGTGTTAAGGAGTCGGGCCTGTGGAGGGCACTGTTAAGGGGGCGGAGTACTGTAGATGTCACTGTTATTAAGGATACTGTCGATATCTTTTAATGACACACACAAATATTAAATGAAATAAATTAAATATACCCGTGCGAAGCCGGGTCCTTCTACTAGTAAAAAATATGGATGTATGCCTGTGCCTGTACCTCCTTCTGTACACACTTGCAGTCATATTTTTGTTCTTATTTTATATCTGCTAGTTGGATGGGGAGGAGGGGTGAACATGAATAATGCAGAACAAACCACCCCCCCTCCCCTCGCCTGGTTGAACCAGGATGGAGGAGATTGTCCTCCCACCCCCTTCCTTTTAGTTTAGGGGAATAAAAATATGTGACCGTGGACATTTTTTTTTTTTTTTAGGATACCAAATCTGATTGTACTGTGTACATCATCAACCTGTCTCTGGGACAGCAAGGACTTCTACCACGCAATGTGATAAGTACTGGATTAGACTTTATATTTTTCTCTTTTTTTTTTTTTTTTAGAACTGTGTTTGCACATGTACGTATGTTTGTTTATTTTATCATTTTTGTAACTACGTACTGTCATTCCAGCTTTTTGCTATTGGGCTGCAAGTGTTATGTTGAAAAGCCTTTAGTGTCTTATATCTTAGTATCTTATTCAGTACTACAAGAAAAATATGTTCTCAGTTCACTTTTGCAGTTATTTCTGTTGAAAGTGTATAGGGGCATATTTCAGTGCAACAAGAAAAACATATATGCACTGCACTGCTGCAGTTATTTCTGGTTAAAGCGTATAGGGGCGTATTTCAGTACTACAAGAATAATATATTCTCAGTTCACTGTTGCAGTTATATCTGGTAAAGCCTTTACTGGTGTATTGCAGTAGAAAAAGAAATATACATTCACCAGGGCACTTATATGTAGAAAAACCTTCATTGACGTATATCAGTAGAAAATGAAATATACATTTGCCATTCGCTGCTGCACTTATATCTTAAATGACAACATCCATAAGAGCGGCACACCGGACTTTCGGTTCCGGCGCCAACATGGCGAGTCGTGTATAACTGCAGCTCCGAGTGAGACGATCCTAGAAACATCTACCCCTCTCATACCGGAACGATTGCGGGAATACCTCCGCTGCTCATAGCGGGTTCTTTGATGGAGCGCTACTTGACTGCCATGGGGGGCAGAAACAACACCAGAAACCAGGGTAAAAGGCGAAACTTGCGGTGCGGGATGCCGACATGGTGGAGGAGGATACGCTATCCACAGCCTCCCAGCCTGACAACACCCAGGGTGATCGCTCTCACCATACACATAGACTACAAGAGGCTTGCACTGGAAGTTGCCACCAGGATACTACCTGATCTACAGGAATCGCTTTCCAATACGGTAGGAGTGACTCTTGTAGCCCTTCAGTCCAAGGTCGCTGAACATGGCGACAAGTTAGAGGAGGTGGAGGCGCGAATACAGGCCCTGGAGCACTCACACCATGAGATGGTGCAACAACTAGAAACCACTACTAGAGATAACAAGAATCTAAAAGACAAAGTGGACGATTTAGAGAATCGCTCACGGCGGAATAACCTGCGGGTAATATGGTTGGCCGAGTCTATACTGCCTTAGGACTTCGTCCGCATATGTGAGAAAGAGGTGTCCTGCCATGTTGGGGCTCCAACACGCTTGCAAAGTGGAAAGAGCCCATACAGTGGGCCCAGACTTACGTTCAGGACGAGATTCAAATCGCAAATTACCAGCAGCTCTCCTAAATCGACCAAGACCAGTGATTGTCAAATATTTAGATTTTACTGATAAGACAGCGATCTTAAAAGCTTTCAGACAAAATAGGAACCAAGCAATAATAGGAGACCACCGTATCTTAATATTTGGGGATTACTCGGCAGAGGTACAAAAATGCCGCAGAGAGTTCTCAACTTTATGTACACAGCTATACGAAAAGCAAATGAGATTTGCCTTGCTATTCCCGGCGTTACTAAAAGTATTTCACTCTGATGGCACCTCATCGACATATGGATCAGTGGCAGAAGAACGGAAGAACCTAAATATGCCACCCCCAAGACTGAGAGAAAGAAATCCGGAGCCAAGAAGTCGAGAGCACAGTACTATACTACCTGCACCAACAGGTCGAGATACACATACACCTCGCATGACCGGAGACAGCACATCACCTTTAAAGCATGTCAGCCAGCTGCCTCAGTTTCCAAAACAAAGACTTGAGCATTGCAGGCACGAGCAATGCCTATAGAGAAATCTTGGGGCTGGTATAGTATAAGAATAGTTTCCAGATGTGATTTTTTCCTCTGTATGCTAATGACCTGAGAGAGTCTGGGACTACTTAATGTGTATTTCTTATATGACATATTTGTGTTTATGGGTCCATGTTACAATTTACACCCTGCACATAGTTATTACTTATATGATGGGTCGCTCACTGGGGGCCGTTTGAATAGGAGTTGCCTCACTATGATAAAAACAAGCGAAGTCACAATCAGCAATTATGGATGGCGGTACGTAATCCATCTTCCACGGCCATCTGGCTGCTTAGAGGGGTTATTGTTAACACCCCACGTGCAACCGTTGTCTACATCTTGGTTTACAATTCATTTTGTTCTGGGCGGTGAGTTTTAATATATTTTGGGTATCTATATTGTCAGGATGCCTTACTTGTGTATTATACTGTGGACTACGCTTATCTGCTTACACATAACACTATGTGATTAATTACCTGGAACGTTAAGGGGCTGAAAGCTCCACAAAAGAGAATGTCGATACTACGCCATCTCAGAAGGCTGAGAGCTGACTTTGCATTCCTACAGGAGACTCACCTATCTGAGAAGGAGTGTAATCGGTTGCGGAAACTATGGGTGTAACAAGTGATATGCACCCCATCTGATAAATCAAAGGCGGGTGTGGCAATATTGCTCCATAAAAACCTCCCATACACAGTAAAGGAGTGGTCAGTGGTGATAGAGGGACAAGTATTGAGATTATGTCTTCCATCCCCTTCAGATGTGGTCACTTTATACAATGTTTATGGGCCAAATGATTTAAACCGGTCTTTCTTTGCTAGTGTTGGGGACTTGATCGCGAATGACCCTTGTAGCCGAGTGATTGTTGTGGGAGATCTGAACACAGTTCTCTGCCATAGGTAGGACCGAAGACCGACTGCGGGATGCGCAATCGCTACTAGACAGAGGAACACGGTTTTAGCAAAATTTTGTCATCCGCATTCTCTTAGAGATGTATGGAGAGCAACTCACCCGGAAGGAAGGGAGTTTACCCATTTTTCGAATGTACATGACTCATGTTCGAGGATTGATTTTTTTTTTTTACTACTTTCAACGTCCTTACAACATAGAGTTAAACTAGTGTCTATCGAGGATTTGGTAATTTCGGACCATGCGCTGATAACTCTCTCCTTGACAGAAACGATAACTAGAGGCCCGGATTGTATTTGGAGGTTTCCATCTACATTGTTGGGCAATAGGGATTTCGAACTCGCGCTACGATCCTGGTGGGAAGAATATATTACTTTCAATAGTGAAACCCAAAATCCGGTACTGTTATGGGAAGCGTGAAAAGCGGTTGTCAGGGGGAGAGTCATCGCGTACATGGCTAAGATGAAAAAATTAGTCAGTGAGAATTTGGCAAAATATAGCCAAGCTCTGAAAAAGGCTTACACCACACTTCAGAGCCAGCATTCCCAAGCAAACAAAAATGCCTGGCTACAGGCAAAAACAAACTATGAACAATGGGTGAAAAAAAAAAGAGATGCTCTACCAGTCTGAATTTGAAGCCCAATTGTTCAAATATGGCAATAAAGCTGGGAGATTACTAGCAAGATTGGCGAAGGGCTCGTATCGATCGTCCCCGATACTGGCAATGAGAGATGAGAAGGGGAAGGTATGCACTATGCCCACAGAAATAAATACCATCCTGAAAGACTTTTACACGAATCTGTACAAGGGAGATCAGGGACAACCTAACATAGCGAAAGATTGGTTATCTAAAAACCCCTACCTTAAAATAATGCACAGGATCTAGAGCTACTTAATGCCCCTATAACTTTGGGTGAGGTTACCATGGCTATAAAAAATCTTACTGCAAATAAAGCTCCGGGACCAGACGGATTCTCAGGAGAATTTTATAAGATATTGACAGAACAGGTCTCCCTGGTATTTGTGTCTCTTTGCAATAATTATCTCAAGGGAGAGGGGATGTCAGACGAGGCGAAAACTGCCCACATTAAAGTATTACCAAAGCCAGGCAAGGATAGCATGCTAGCATCTTCGTACAGGCCAATCTCCCTTATCAACGTGGATGTCAAGCTAGTCTCCAAAATATTGGCGGACAGGCTGGCCATAATGATGGCCCATCTCCTCTCCCTGGCGCAGGCAGGATTCACTGAAAATAGAGCAGCGGTGTCCAACATTAGAAAAGTCCTGGCGGTCCTAGATGCAGTGAGGATGAGACCGGATTTTATCCAGTCCCCGGCCATAGTGGCTATAGACGCAGAAAAAGCCTTTGATAATGTGGCCTGGGGCTGGCTGAATATGGTCTTTGACTCAGTGGGGATAACGGTCCCCTTTAGGAATGATCTTGCAGCACTTTATGATTCCCTAACAGCAAGAATCCATACAATAGGGTTTCTCTCACCAAAATCTGAACTACATAAGCGGACACACCAGGGAGGCCCACTGTCCGCTTTGCTTTTCAACTTAGCTATTGAAATCCTTTCAAGGGCCATAGCTAATGACAAGGCTATTAGAGGATTGAATATCAGTAATGTAGAAATTAAGCATGCGTTATTTGCGGACGACCAGCTAGTATTCCTTGCACACCCACAAAAAAATCTAAATTACCTCTTTAATCTACTTACCCAATTCGGATCCTTTGCAGGTTTCAAGGTAAACATTGATAAATGTGAAATATTATCCCTTTCCACAGGTTCTATTCCACCTTTAACGAGATCCCTACCCATAAAAGTTACTTCCACATCTATCAAGTACCTGGGCATACAGATTGGCAGGTCTCCTGAATCCCTATATCAGCTTAACTACCCTGATATAATCAAACGGATAGAATTGGAGCTCCAAAAGTGGAGCACTCTTCCTTTATCACTAATAGGGAGATGCCACCTACTTAAAATGTTTAGCTTTCCAAAACTTCTTTATCTTATGCAAACGTTCCCTCTATTGATAAAACATCTAGACATCAATAGACTCCAAAAGGCCTTTAGGAACTTTATATGGTCAGGTAGGCGGCCGAGAATTGCCCTTAAAACACTCATGTTGAGAAAAGAGGATGGGGGTTAGAACTTCCCAATATTCGGCTTTACAATGTAGCTAGCTTACTGAGACATAGTCTGGATTGGATTGGGAAATCATCTTTCTTCTCTAACTATGACTTAGAGTCGCTAAACCCTGGCCCCTTACTACACTCCTACATACTAGGTATTCTTCTTTCCCTCTTAACCTGCGAAAAAGTGTACTGGTGAAGGACACAGTAGCAGCCTGGAAGGCGGCGAGAAGGCTGTTCCAACTTCCCTTTTTATTTTCAAAGTACCTTTCCCCCTGGGGCCACCCGAAATTTCACCATGGCTCTCTCAATAGACATTTCAAGGTATGGAGGGATAAGAGCATCATGACAGTGGAACAGTTATGGGACAAACAGACGCAAAACTATGTCACATTTGATGACCTCTGCTTGCGTCAATCTCCACAGTAGTCATTATGTGGCATATCACCAGGTTATTCATTTCCTGAAAAATAGACTTTGTAACTGCTCGACAGAAATGATGAAAAACGAGTTTGATGACTTAATTTTGGAGCCGGGGAACAAATGTTTAATAGCACACATATACCTCAAACTGAGATCGGTTCTGTCTGAAAAGGTCTCCACGTACATGTTTAGGGGTTGGACTACCCAGGTTGACAACATGGATCAGCCAAAAGAGGTTCTAAGGGGATGTCAAAGTGTTCGCAGAGCAGTATCTAGTGAGGTCTGGAGGGAGACTCACTATAAGTTTATGCATATGACCATCTACGGCTTCGACAAACAACCCATTTATAGAGCATTGAATTCCCAAGACAACAGAGTCACGTCCTGGCCTAAATGTGCACTGGATAAGGCCAATCTATTCCACGGTATGTGGGAATGCCCTTATATTAGAACATTGTGGGAAAGGATTATACAGGAATTAGATGAGAAACTTAATATCAAGTTGCAAATGAACCCAGTGGAACTCCTTTTCCATGTTATGAATCCCAAAACTCCCACTGTAATCCATGTATTTCTAATAGCGGCTAAACAATGTATTCTACCCCATTGGTTACAACCGTCAATACCTGCTATTAGTGAAATAATTGCTCACAAGATTTGTATGTTAGCAGACAAATGGGCAGCAGCCAGGGAGGGAGCAAAAAGTATCAAAAATTACCACGCCAAATGGTTGAGATATATAATGGCATTTTACTCAACGGAACAAGCTAATGGTCTTATTTAACGGATCAATTGACTTGTCTCACAGTGATAGGGATCTTATATTCTCCCAGAGATATGGCATCTTGACAATGTGTTAAGGGGGGGAGGGAGGGAGGAAGTTAAAGAGTTGATTATGTTCAGACATGCATGTGTATCTGGGCCTGCGGCCTTGCTTGAAATATTCATGATATATACCTCATGTCATGTTTTACAATGTATGCTTTTCATTGTGTAAAAATTATGTTTAAAAAAAAAAAAAGAGCGGGGCACTAATACAGGTGAATACACTATATGGACTTCTCATGCTGTTCCCACCCTCCCCACTTCATGACTGGTCCACTATTTTAGTTTTCGGCCTGGCTGACATCATCATTTATTTGACACTTCTACTGATCTGTCAGAAGGAAGGAAAAATGAGACAAACAACTGATCCTGTCTGTGTAGCAGCTTTAAGGCCTGTATGGTACCATCAGAATTGGCTTATGATTTGGTAGCCAAAAGCAGGAGTGGGTAGAAAACACAGAAGACATGCAAATATTCCATTCACCTGACATCTCTATTTTAGATCCACTCTTTTTTTTTGCCTTTAGCAATACTGATCGATTATTCAGCTAATGCTGACCGAGTGAAGGCGTATGCTCCACAGACAGGATCCGTTTTTTTCTGGGTAATTGTTCTGATGGATCATAGAATGGGGAAAATTAATCAGTAATGTCAACACAAACTTACTGCTGACACCCTCTCAACTCATAATAGGAAGACTCCAGTCTAACTTGCGGTTAAGTAGGTAAATTTAATTGTAAAGCAGTAGTTTCACATAGAGTGACGTTTCGGCCAATTACGGCCTTCATCAGACTCAAACTGCGCTGTGCATCGGTATAGGTGTGGAGGGTGAAGGCGGTAGGTATGCAGGGCGATGCCTCTCAACTCTGTCGGTGGGCTCTATTTGTATAAGAGTAGAGATGGCCCGAACTATTCGCCGGCGAACATATGCGATGTTCGGTCCGCCCCTATACATCATCATTGAGCAAACTTTGACCCTGTACCTCACAGTCGGCAGACACATTCCAGCCAATCAGCAGCATACCCTCCCAGACCCTCCCACCTCCTGGACAGCATCCATTTTAGATTCATTCGGAAGCTGCAGTCTTAGTGAGAGAAGGGACAGTGTAGCTGCTGATGATTTAATTGGGAAATCGATAGCTAGGCTAGTGTATTCAGTGTCCACTCCCGTCCTGAAAGACTCATCTGATCTCTGCTGTAAGGACAGCGTCCTGATAGCACCCCAAAAAGCACTTTTTAGGGCTGCTACATTAGTCTGCTTTTTTTTCTTTTTTCTCCATATATATATGCAGTTGCCTGGCCTGCCCGTGTGTGAAGAGCTGCAGGCCCACAGACTGTAGTGTGCCCACTGCCAGTGCCCACCACTCATACCGGGTGGCATAGTAACTTGCCGATATATAAGGTATTTAATTTTTACACTTTAGTCTAATTTCAGTTGCTTGTCTGCTGCCAGTGTGTGTCAGGCCGACTTCTACAGACTGTAGTGTGCCCACTGCCAGTGCCCACCACTCATACCGGGTGGCACAGTAGCTTGCCGATAAATAAGGCATTTCATTTTTACACTTTAGTCTAATTTCAGTTGCTTGCCTGCTGCCAGTGTGTGTCAGGCCGACTTCCACAGACTGTAGTGTGCCCTCTGCTAGTGCCCAACACTTATACCGGGTGGCACAGTACCTAGCACGCGTAGTACCACTTATCTAAAAAAAAATGACAGGCAGAGGCAGGCCACCCCGCAGGGGCCGTCGTGGTTGTGGTGCTGTGATTTCCACTGGCCTTGGAATAATGCCCAGTGTTCAGAGGCACGTACCCTGAACCCGAAAAATTCTGAGGACATAGTTGACTGGCTTAGACAGGACACCCAATCTTCAACAGCTTCCACTAAGAACCTTGACGCACCATCCTCCTCCAGCTCAACTTCGGGGACCTGCTCTCAAGTTACCACGCTCCCGCCCGCCGCCACCACCACCACTACCACCACAGCCACCACAGCCTCTAGGAACAAAAGTTCCGGCCCATATTATCCTAGGTCAGTGGTGCTCTGCATCTTCATTAGGTTAATACCTCAATCTAGTCGAGAGATGTTCTTGCATTCCAGAGGTTGGTCATGTTGGTGTTGTTGGCCCCAAGATAATCATTCTCTTTCTGACATTCCTTTCAGGGTGCCCGGCTTTGTGTCTTTCAGCAATTACTGGCAGCAGTAACTGACCAAGACCTTGAGAGTACTCTTTTGCTATGCTCACGGCACCACTCACCACCTCTCAGTTATGCGGCATGTCCGTATGCCGGTGTCCAATTTTAGGGTTGAAACCGACAGCTATCGGGCCTTTCCTTCAGGTCAGGTGCAACATGTTCTGCCTCTGGGAACAAAAGTTCTGGCCCATGTTACCCGGAAATTAGGCGCTCTGCATGTTCAATAGGTTCATACCTCAGCCTAGTCGAGAGATGTTCTTGCATTCCAGAGGTTGGTCATGTTAGTGTTGTTGCTACGTACTATTGTGTATTTAGTTGTTGGTTTTTGGCCCCCTTCAGGCATTCCTCCTACGCAGCGGTTATGGCACAACTCAAGCCGCTTAGCTTAGTTAGGTAGGCAGGTAGACTGATGTGTCATGTAGCCCCGACCACAAGTTTGAAGACCGATTTATTGGAATGTATTTGTGGGAGTGGCGTAAGTAGTACATTTATACCAGGCAGGCGCCTTCCTTGGGTGTGTCGACGGTGCTGCGTACCCTCCCAACCCGCTCTTCTTTTCATAAACACCTTGCAGGGTATGCCCCCCTTCAGGCATTCCTCCTACGCAACAGTTATGGCACAATTCAAGTAGCTTAGTTAGGTAGGCAGGTAGACAATTACCTCATGTAGCCTCGACCACAAATATGATTTCTTTAAACTGTCATCTAGTTTTGCAATCATAAAAAGGCCTTACTACTGTTTACATAATTTTATATTTATATTATCTTGACATAGGGGCCACTTAATATGGTGGTTTTGGTGATCTCTGTAATGGAGACACCCCTTTGCTTGTTTTTCCTTCCTTTGAGGGATATCTGGCTTTCACTGTGTTGTAGACCCATAACTGGGGCTCCACAATCTTTTTGCATTTTATGTTTCCCAGGGAGCTTTGCACTTTGGATTGCTGTGTTTGAGACTCTTAAGTGAGGCTCCACGGTATTTTTGTAGCTGGTCTCCCTAAGATCAGCTATTGCTTTGTTTGAGTAGTCACCAAAGCATTGCTCCCGGTTAGCCAGAATCCTACTCCACACTGATGAGGGGCAACACCCCGAAACAGCTGTCTGTGGATGGATAACTTGCTTAGGTCTTCCCTGTCACATCCTTAAAGCTTGTAAAAGAGCGGGATCTTGACATAGGGGCCACTTAATATGGTGGTTTTGGTGATCTCTGTAATGGAGACACCCCTTGCTTGTTTTTCCTTCCTTTGAGGGATATCTGGCTTTCACTGTGTTGTAGACCCATAACTGGGGCTCCACAATCTTTTGCATTTTATGTTTCCCAGGGAGCTTTGCACTTTGGATTGCTGTGTTTGAGACTCTTAAGTGAGGCTCCACGGTATTTTGTAGCTGGTCTCCCTAAGATCAGCTATTGCTTTGTTTGAGTAGTCACCAAAGCATTGCTCCCGGTTAGCCAGAATCCTACTCCACACTGATGAGGGGCAACACCCCGAAACAGCTGTCTGTGGATGGATAACTTGCTTAGGTCTTCCCTGTCACATCCTTAAAGCTTGTAAAAGAGCGGGATCTTGACATAGGGGCCACTTAATATGGTGGTTTTGGTGATCTCTGTAATGGAGACACCCCTTTGCTTGTTTTCCTTCCTTTGAGGGATATCTGGCTTTCACTGTGTTGTAGACCCATAACTGGGGCTCCACAATCTTTGCATTTTATGTTTCCCAGGGAGCTTTGCACTTTGGATTGCTGTGTTTGAGACTCTTAAGTGAGGCTCCACGGTATTTTTGTAGCTGGTCTCCCTAAGATCAGCTATTGCTTTGTTTGAGTAGTCACCAAAGCATTGCTCCCGGTTAGCCAGAATCCTACTCCACACTGATGAGGGCAACACCCCGAAACAGCTGTCTGTGGATGGATAACTTGCTTAGGTCTTCCCTGTCACATCCTTAAAGCTTGTAAAAGAGCGGGATCTTGACATAGGGGCCACTTAATATGGTGGTTTTGGTGATCTCTGTAATGGAGACACCCCTTTGCTTGTTTTTCCTTCCTTTGAGGGATATCTGGCTTTCACTGTGTTGTAGACCCATAACTGGGGCTCCACAATCTTTTTGCATTTTATAATTTTATATTTACAAAATGGCTCAAATCTGTAGAGAAGATGAGCACAAAGCCTAAATATGACATCAGTTGACTATCATTTTGGGGGTCTCTCTACAGGTTATCTGATATTAATCCCAATATAATAAAAATTGATTTGATCCTTCTTAATTCTAACAAGCCCAAATATTTTGCAATTAATTTCAGACAATGGTGAAAACGTATGTAATTCAGCTTTATTTAAAAAAGCTAAGTATTTCAAAACTATAGCATACCAATCCAATCAATGCTCAACCTTTAAACATAGTTGTGTAGCAAAAATAGGTAAGACAGCCTCACTTCCCCAACTAACTCTTTTAGGACAAAAAGCAAATAAAGTATTTGAGAGGCCTTGGGGGACCTCTGGGTGGGTGCTATTTTTATTATTGAGATCAGTTAGTTTATGTGATGCCTATTGTAAACTAGGCAATTCTCTTATTGGTTTCTGGTAAAATAAATGCAAATTAACATGTCTAACATCAGCTGTCATCAGAAAGAATTGCATTTCTTATCCTTTTTTGCCAGAAAAGCTAATTTAAATATTTCCCCAAAACACAAAGCTATGGAATTTGCTTTCCTCACAAAAAAAGATTAAGTAATTCTTTCTGATGCCAGTTCATGTCAGACATACTAATTTATATATGTTTCCCTAAAACCAAGAGGAGCATTGCCTAGCCTAAAATAGTAATCACACATACTAAGTGGTCTCCATAATAGCAATAGTACCCAGCTAGAGGTCCCCGAGGGATTCACAAGAGAGCTGATTTACTCTGATAAAAGCCTTTTGTTCTATAAGCGTTTTTTTCAGATGTGAGCCTGGGTTGGTGATTACCCTAATTATGTTAGGATGCCTGTCTAAAAAGCTCAGCACTGATTGGAAGGTGATACTATCTCTGAGAAGCACTCAGCTTTTTTAGGTCCTTTGGGAAAAGAAAGCTGAATTGTATATGTTTTTCATATGTAATGATGTCTATTGATTTGCTGAAATCAACTATAAACTACTTGGGATTCTTAGAATCTAAATATTTTGGAAAATTCTGGGTGGATTACAAAATCATCTGCTTATCTCTACTACCTATATTTATACATACATCCTTGTGCCTCATAGAACAATTTCCCCCATTTTCATAACAGACTCTTATTTTATTAATGTGCTTGCATCTCCACATAATGCTTCTCTAGAAAAGCTACCTTTTATTCCAAAAGAAAAGAAAACCTGTTTCATACCAGGAATTTGGCTCTTTCTAAAGCGTAACTACCCTTTAACAAAGCTAAAGAAAAAAAACTGTGCTTGGCTGCGAGAGGCCTTTTTGGGGCACTATTTTTTCTTATGGGAAGTGCCAAGTATGCATGAAGAGTATCATTGGCCATTTAATGTTGCTAAATGCCATTTAGTTGCTAAAAAAAAAAAAATACTTGAAAATTATCATATTTTTGGCTAACATCTGTATCAGAAGCTCAATTCAGGACTTCTGTGACAGAATTCGTAAAAGTTAAAGGAGAGAAAATTTCTGTATGCAAAAAAAAACATGGTCTCCTAGACGGAAACAAAACAGTTCCCATTAATGCTCCTATAATAGAGCACAACAATGGAAAACAGAGCTGGTATGAAAGCAGCCTTACATCTGCTGGCTTCAGATAGTCTTAGGAAAGCAAATTTGAATATCCTAGAGGGGCACTGCCTGACCTACAATACTAGAGTTGAGCGGACACCTTGCCCGCAAAGTCCAGGTTCGAGACCCGGACTTGACCACGAACCCAAACCCCATTGAAGTCAATGGGGAACCAACTTTTGGGCACAAAAATGGCTCTAAAAGAGTCATGAAAAGGGCTAGGGGGCTGCAAAAGGCAGCAAAATGTGGGTAACAGCATGGCAAGTGCCAAATGTGGATAGGGAAAAATGATTATAATAAAAATTTAAAATAATACACTATAACTAGGAGGAGGAGGTCCATATGAAGTAGGAGGTTGAGGAGGGCGTGGCGGTGTAGGTGGAAGCGGTGGTGGAGGAGGTAGTCGCCAACAACACTGTTTTTTGTTTTTAATTTTTTCTGTTTTTATTTTGTTTATTTGGGTAGACCCCAAAACATTAGGAAATATAGAAAAGAAAACAAAGTGCGTTGAAATATAACAAAGGCTGGGTGAGGCCAGTATACTTGACTTTTCTGCACAAGGTACGGACAAGTCCTGTGGGATCCATGCCTGTTTCATTTTAATGAACGTCATCTTGTCCACGTTGGCTGTGGACAGTCAGCTGCGTTTGTCAGTAATGAAGCCCCCTGCCGTGCCGAATACACGTTCAGACAAAACGTTGGCCGCCGGGCAGGCCAGCACCCGCAAGGCAAAAATGGCTAGCTCTGGCCATGTGGACAATTTGGAGACCCAGAAGTTGAATGGGGCTGAACCATCAGTCAGTATGTTGAGGGGTGTGCAGACGTACTGTTCAAACATGTTAGTGAAATGCTGCCTCCTGCTAACACGTTCCATATCCGGTGGTGGTGCAGTTAGCTGTGGCATGGTGACAAAACTTTTCCACATTTCTGCCATGCTAACCCTGCCATCAGAGGAGCAGGCCGTGACACAGCTGCGTTGGCAACCTCTTGATCCTCCTCTGCCTTTGCTTTGGGCTTCCACTTGTTCCCCTGTGACATTTGGGAATGCTCTCAGGAGCACGTCTACCAGCGTGCGCTTGTACTCGCGCATCTTCCCATCACGATCCAGTGCAGGAAGTAAGGTGGGCACATTGTCTTTGTACCGGGGATCCAGCATGTAGTCGCTCATGTGTGCCAGGCTGCCCAGAGGTAAGGACAAGCTGTCCTCTGTGGGAGGCGTATCGTCATCGTCCTCCATATCCCCCCAGCCACGCACCAGTGATGGGCCTGAGCTGTGTTGGGTGCCACCCCGCTGTGAACCTGCTTCATCCTCATCTTCCTCCACCTCCTCGTCCTCCAGTAGTGGTCCCTGGCTGGCCACATTTGTACCTGGCCTCTGCTGTTGCAAAAAACCTCCCTCTGAGCCACTTCTAACAGACTGGCCTGAAAGTGCTAAAAATGACCCCTCATCCTCCTCCTGGGCCACCTCCTCTTCCACCATCGCCCTAAGTGTTTTCTCAAGGAGACATAGAAGTGGTATTGTAACGCTGATAATGGCGTCATCGCCACTGGCCATGATGGTGGAGTACTCGAAACAGCGCAACAGGGCACACAGGTCTCGCATGGAGGCCCAGTCATTGGTGGTGAAGTGGTGCTGTTCCGCAGTGCAACTGACCCGTGCGTGCTGCAGCTGAAACTCCACTATGGCCTGCTCCTGCTCGCACAGTCTCTCCAGCATGTGTAAGGTGGAGTTCCACCTGATGGGCACGTTGCATATGAGGCGGTGAGCAGGAAGGCTGAAGTTACGCTGTAGCGCAGACAGGCGAGCAGCGGCAGAATGTGAACGCTGGAAGCGCGCACAGATGGCCCGCACTTTATGCAGCAGCTCTGACATGTCGGGGTAGTTGTGAATGATCTTCTGCACCACCAAATTCAGCACATGCGCCAGGCAAGGGATGTGCGTCAAATCGGCTAATCCCAGACCTGCGACGAGATTTTGCCCATTATCGCACACCACCAGGCCGGCCTTGAGGCCTACCGGCAGAAACCACTTGTTGGTCTGTTGTTTAATACCCCGCCACATCTCCTGCGCGGTGTGTGTGGCCTGTCCCCCAAACATATGAGTTTCAGAACGGCCTGCTGACGTTTACCCCGGGCTGTGCTGAAGTTGGTGGTGAAGGTGTGTGGCTGACTGGATGAGCAGGTGGAAGCAGAGGAGGAGGAAGCCGAGTAGAAGAAGGAGGCTACAGGAGGCAAAGAATGATGCCCTGTGATCCTTGGCGGCGGAAGGACGTGCGCCAAAGAACTCTCCGCCTGGGGCCCAGCCGCCACAACATTTATCCAGTGTTCAGTTAGGGAGATATAGCGTCCCTGGCCGTGCTTACTGGTCCACGTATCTGTGGTTAGGTGGACCTTGCCACAGATGGCGTTGCGCAGTGCACACTTGATTTTATCGGATACTTGGTTACTTGGTTGTGCAGGGAAGCCACGGCTGTCTTATAGAAGTAGTGGCGGCTGGGAACAACATACTGTGGGACAGCCATTGCCATCAGCTGTTTGAAGCTGTCTGTGTCCACCAGCCTGAATGATAGCATTTCAAAGGCCAGTAGTTTAGAAATGCTGGTATTCAGGCCCAGGGCTCGAGGGTGGCTAGGTGGGAATTTACGCTTTATCTCCAAGTTTTGTGAGATGGCGAGCTGAGCAATGCCGTGTGACATGGTGGAGATGCTTGGTTACGCAGGTGGTGGTGTCGGTGGCACATCCTCTGTTTGGTGATCGGCATGTGCCAACATTCCTCCCGAGGAAGAGGCCGAGGCAGCAGCAGAAGAGGAAGCAAGAGGAGCCTGAGTGAGTTCCTTGTTTTTAAGGTGTTTACTTAAGTGATGTCATAGCCAGACCTTTATTTCTGATATTTACGGACTCTATAATAACAGGGAATGTTCCACAGGATTGGCGCATAGCAAATTTGGTGCCAATATTCAAAAAGGGTCCAAAAACAGAGCCTGGAAATTATAGGCCGGTAAGTTTAACATCTATTGTTGGTAAACTGTTTGACGGGTTTCTAAGAGATGCTATTTTGGAGTATCTCAATGAAAATAACCAAATAACGCCTTATCAGCATGGCTTTATGAGGGATCGGTCATGCCAAACGAATTTAATCAGCTTCTATGAGGAGGTGAGTTCTAGACTTGACAGCGGCGAATCAATGGATGTCATATAGCTGGACTTCTCCAAAGCATTTGACACCGTACCTCATAAAAGGTTATTATATAAAATGAGGATGCTCGGACTGGGACAAAATGTCTGTATGTGGGTAAGTAACTGGCTAAGTGACAGAAAACAGAGGGTGGTTATTAACGGTAGATACTCAGATTGGGTCACTGTAATTAGTGGGGTACCTCAGGGGTCAGTATTGGGCCCTATTCTCTTCAATATTTTTTATTAATGATCTTGTAGAAGGCCTGCACAGTAAAATATCTATTTTTGCAGATGACACTAAACTGTGTAAAGCAATTAACACTGAAGAGGACAGTTTTCTGCTACAGAGGGATCTGGATAGATTGGAGGCTTGGGCAGAAAAATGGCAGATGAGGTTTAACACTGACAAATGTAAAGTTGTGCACATGGGAAGGAATAATGCAAGTCACCCGTACATATTAAATGGTAAAACACTCGGTAACACTAACATGGAAAAGGATCTAGGAATTTTAATAAACAGCAAATTAAGCTGCAAAAACCAGTGTCAGGCAGCTACTGCCAAGGCCAATAAGATAATGGGTTGCATCAAAAGGGCATAGATGCCCGTGATGAGAACATAGTCCTACCACTTTACAAATCACTAGTCAGACCACACATGGAGTACAGTGTACAGTTCTGGGCTCCTGTGAATAAGACAGAACATAGCAGAGCTGGAGAGGGTTCAGAGGAGGGCAACTAAAGTAATAACTGGAATGAGAGGATCTACAGTACCCTGAAAGGTTACCAAAATTAGTGTTATTCACTTTAGAAAAAAGACGACTGAGGGAGATCTAATAACTATGTATAAATATATCAGGGGTCAGTACAGAGATCTGTCCCATCATCTATTTATCCCCAGGACTGTGACTGTGACGAGGGGACAGGCTTTGCGTCTGGAGGAAAGAAGGTTTGTACACAAACATAGAAAAGGACTCTTCACTGTAAGAGCAGTGAGACTATGGAACTCTCTGCCTGAGGAGGTGGTGATGGTGAGTACAATAAAGGAATTCAAGAGGGGACTGGATTTATTTCTGGAGTATAATAATATTACAAGCTACAGCTACTAGAGAGGGTCGTTGATCCAGGGAGTTATTCTGATTGCCTGATTGGAGTCGGGAAGGAGTTTTTCCCCTTAAGTGGGGAAAATTGGCTTCTGCCTCACAGGGGTTTTTGCCTTCCTCGAAATCAACTTGTAGGAAAAAGGCCAAACTGGATGGACAAATGTCTTTTTTCGGTCTTATATACTATGTTACTATGTTACTCCACTGTAGTTCATGCTTTGCATGTAGATGTCTGGTCATGCAGGTTGTGCTAAGGTTCAGAACGTTAATGCCTCGCTTCAGGCTCTGATGGCACAGCGTGCAAACCACTCTTGTCTTGTCGTCATCACATTGTTTAAAGAAGTGCCATGCCAGGGAACTCCTTGAAGCTGCCTTTGGGGTGCTAGGTCCCTGGTGGCAGTGGCCAGTAGCAAGCGAACTCTCTTGGTGGCAGCTGTTCTGCTTTTGCCCCTGCTCCCTCTTTTGCTATGCTGTTGGCTCGGTCTCACCACTGCCTCTTCCTCTGAACTATGAAAGTCAGTGGCACGACCTTCATTTCATGTGGGGTCTAGGACCTCATCGTCCCCTGCATCGTATTCCAGTCTTCCTCCCTGACCTCCTGTCCGGTCTGCACACTGCAAAAGATGCAGCAGTTGGCACCTGTGTTTCGTCATCTTCAGAGACGTGCGGACGCTGATGAGGTGGTATTCCCATGTCCACATCATCAGGAAACTTAAGTGGTTGTGCATCAGTGCATTCTATGTCTTCCACTACTGGGGAAGGGCTAGGTGGATTCCCTTGGGAAACCCTGCCAGCAGAGTCTTCAAACAGCATCAGAGACTGCTGCATAACTTGAGGCTCTGACAGTTTCCCTGATATGCATGGGGGTGATGGAACAGACTGATGGGCTTGGTGTTCAGGCGCCACCTGTGCGCTTTTTGCAGAAGACTGGGTGGGAGATAATTTTGTGAACATGCTGGATCCACTGTCGACCACCTAATTGACTAGCGCCTGTACTTGCTCAGGCCTTACCATCCTTAGAACGGCATTGGGCCCCACCAAATATCGCTGTAAATTCTGGCAGGTACTGGAACCTGAGGTAGTTGGTTCACTAGAACATGTGGCTGTGGCAGAATGGCCACGTCCTCTCCCAGCACCAGAGGGTCCACTAACACCACCACGACCGAGCCCGCATCACTTACTAGCTGTTTTCCTCATTGTTACCATTCACCAAGCACCACAATAGAAAAAAAATTGTCCCAATGTATTGATTTCAAATTCAGGCATTTTTTACAGGCACCTAACACTATCTGCCTATTTATTTATGTACCGCATTACACTAATCCAGGTACAGCAGTAACCACTGATTTAGGGGAATATCAATTGTAGGCCTAGTATTTAGGCCCTGGTTGAAAGGAATCCTTTTATGGACAGATTTACACTTGGAGATGCACAGTAGCGTCTGAAAAAATTTGTAGGATTATGCCTTCAGCAATTGTATTTTAACACTTTGTGTAATATACCCTTTAACGGACAGAACTACACTTGGAGATGCACGGTAGCATGTGAAGTTATTGAGGATGACCCTCTTAGCACTTGTAAATACACCTTGAGTGTAATATACACTTTTACGGAAAGAAATATACATGGAGATGCACGCTGACACCAGATTCAGGGTATTGCTATATTGGCAAGTGAATTTCACCCCAGAAAAAAATCTATCCTTTGACGGATACTATTAAACTTGTCCAGTCACAGCTGGAACAACCAGATTTACGGTATTCCTATTTTGGCAATTGAATTTCACCCCAGAACAAAATATATCCTTTGCCGGACACTATGAAACTTGTCCAGTCACAGCTGGAACACCAGATTTACTGTATTTCTATTTTTTCAACTGTATTTCACCCCAGAAAATAATATATCCTTTGACGGACACTAAGGAAATTGTCCAGTCACAGCTGGAACACCAGGTTCAGGGTATTACTATTTTGGCAATTAAATTTCACCCCATAAAAAAATATACCTTTTTACGGACAGATTTAAACTAGGCCTGCAACAGCTGGAACACTAGATTAAGGGTATTGCTATTTCGGCAATTGAATTTCACCCCAGAATAAAATATATTCTTTGCCGGACACTATGAAACTTGTCCAGTCACAGCTTGAACACCAGATTTACTGTATTTCTATTTTTTCAACTGTATTTCACCACAGAAAATAATATATTGTCCAGTCACATCTGGACCACCAGATTCAGGGTATTGCTATTTTGGCCATTAAATTTTACCCCAGATCAAAATCTATCCTGTAACGGACACTATTAAACTTGGCCAGCCACAGCTGAAACCACTGATTTATGGTATTGCTATTTTTGGAATTGAATTTCACCCCAGAGAAAAAAATATCCTTTGCCGGACACTATTAAACTTGGCCAGCCACAGCTGAAACCACTGATTTATGGTATTGCTATTTGGGCAATTGAATTTTACCCCAGAACAAAATCTATCTTTTGCCGGACACAATTAAACTTGTTCAGTAACAGCTAGAACACCAGATTTATGGTATTTCTTTTTTTGAAACTGAATTTCACCGCAGAAAATAATATATCCTTTGCCGGACACTATTAAACTTTTCCAGTCACAGCTGGAACACCAGATTTACTGTATTTCTATTTTGGCAACTGATTTTCACCCCAGAAAATGATAAATACTTTGCCGGGCACTATTACTTTTGTCCAGTCACAGCTGGAACACCAGATTTATGGTATTTCTATTTTTGCAACTGAATTTAACTGCAGAAAACAATACATCCTTTGCGGGACACTATTAAACTTGGCCGCCACTGCTGGGACACCAGATTTAGGGGATTGCTATTTTGGCAATTGAATTTCACCACAGAAAAATCCTTTGCCAGACAGCAGACAGTATTACACTTGGCTAGCCACAGCTGGAACACCAGATTTAGGGGATTGCTATTTTGGCAATTGTATTTAACCCCTTAATAAAATATAGAAATTTCTATCCTGAGTTTCTAGGGGTGACAATAAGCACAGCCAAGCCCCTGATATAGGATATAGCTAAAAAAACAATGTATATTGATGGATTGATGGTGGCAGCTTGTGCTGGTGCACCACAATACACAAAATGGCCACCGATCAAAGTGACATAAAAATGCTCTGTGCAGTCTAAAAATCAGTGAGCAATTAACATGAAGAAGTTGAGTGATTCACAGCTGTAGATCGATCACTTCATTAGGTGTTTTTGCTCACTTTTTCCGGCCTAATCTCACCTTCACAGAAGCTGCAGCCTCTCCCTACACTAATCAGAGCAGAGTGACATACGGCACTACGTGACTCCAGCTTGAATAGAGGCTGGGTCACATGCTGCACTTGGCCAATCACAGCCATGCCATTAGTAAGCATGGCTGTGATGGCTTCTTAGGGCAAGAAGTAAAACGCTAGCTGATTGGCTGCTGTGCAGACTTTCAGAAAGTGGGAAGAAATCGCCGAACAACGGACCCGAACCCAAAAATGTCCGGGTCCGTGTCCCGAACACCCTAAAATTTGTTACGAACTCGAACTATCCAGTTCGAGTTCGCTCGTCCCTATTCGGGACATCTCTACCTAACACCCTGCACTGGAACCTATCAGCTACACTGTATCACTATCTAACCTACACTGACTATCTCCCACTAACTATCTGTATTATATATATAAACTAACTAACTATCTAATGTAATGTGACACAGGAAAGCAGAGAGCACAGCAATGACACTGCTGTCTCTTTCAGAACTGTAATAAACTGTAGAAAATGGCTGTGGGGAGGTTCTTATATACTAAAGCGGTAGGCAACTTTACTATTGTTTGCAAGGGATGTTGCTAAACTCAGACAAAGACATTGCAGCCTTCTGATTGGGCCACAAGCAAAAAGGGAGGTTACTGATGAAAAATAAAAGTAGAATATTCAAAAATACGAATATATATCACTATATTCTAAATATTCGTGAATTCTCGAAGTTGTGATATTCAAGATTAAAATTAGCAATTCGAATATTCCCGCCCAACACTACTCTTTACATGTACTATGCCTATTAGGTGCTAACCATAATAAGGGTAACCCAAAGACAATGCATCTCTCTGTCTTGCCCATCATTTCACATGTTATCACTTGCACCCTAACTTCTAAATTCCAGCTTCTTCCACCTTCACTGCCACATGGAGATAACTTACCCTGTCAGAGCTATACCAAAAGGTGAAAGTGCTGGGGACATCCCATAACCATGTCAAATGATGATCCAATGTATTAGATTAGCGTTTCTTAAATTGTAAGGTGGGCTGCCTCAGTGAAGCAATCTAGTTGGTGGGGTGTAGTTGGGGATTAGGCAATTAAGCCTTAGTTCTAGCCTATCGTGGACTCATCCATTAAAACACACACCAAGTCACATGACTACAATTAAAACACAATTGGAAACAATTACATTCACCTAATTACTGTTAGTATTAATTAAGTCATATCATTGTTTTAGTTCCTTGGGTTGTCTTCTATCAAAAAGGATAGGGCTTCTTGCACATGGCCATTGTGGGTCCTTGGCTGTATTCACTTGAATGGGTCCGCAATCACGGAGATGCAGAATGGAAGCACGTATCAGAACCCCACGTAAGCTCTACGGAGTAAGCGTAACATTGGACAATAATGCAATGGAAATAAAGGGATACCTTGAAGACCAGCACCTTGTGAACAAACTCACATCTAAAGAATATGTTTAATCGATTTTTTTTTATAAGCATTTTTAGGTTAATAGAGTTGAGCGGACACCTGGAAGTTTGGGTTCGCCGGGTTCAGCCGAACTTCGCCGCAAAGTTCGGGTTTGGGACCCAAACTTGACCCGAACTTGACCCCAAACCCGAACCCCATTGAAGTCAATGGGGACCCAAACTTTGGGGCACTAAAATGGCTCTAAAAAAGTAATGGAAAGGGCTAGATGGCTGCAAAAGGAAGCACAATGGGGATAAGAACAGGACAATTGACCTGCAAAAAAATGCGGATATTGAAATGACTTAAAATAACATAAAATACATAAAAATTAAAAATAATAATCAGAGCGACTCACCCATGCATGCTGCAGCTGAAACTCCACTATCGCCTGCTGCTGCAGTCTCACAGTCTCTCCAGCATGTACAAGATGGAGGTCCACCTTGTCGGCATGTCGCATATCAGGCGGTGAGCGGGAAGGCCGAAGTTAAGCTGCAGTGCAGAAAGGCGAGCAGCAGCAGGGTGAGATTGCCAAAAGCGAGCACTTTCTGCAGCAGCTCTGACATATCGGGGTAGTTTTTCAGAAACTTCTGCACCACCAAATTCAGCACATGCTCCAGGTAAGCGATGTGAATCAAACCGGCTAGGCCCAGAGCTTCTACGAGATTTTGCCCATTATCGCAAACCACCAGGCCGGGCTTGAGGCTCAGTGGCACCAACCACTCATCGGTCTGTTGTTCCATGCCCCTCCACAGCTCCTGCGCGGTGTGGGTTTTTCAAAACGGCCTGCTGTCGTTTCCCCCTGGCTGTGCTGAAGTTGGTGGTGAAGGTATTACGCTGACTGGATGAGGAGGTGGTAGAGGAGGAAGAAGCAACAGGAGGCAAAGGGAAATGCCACGCAATCCTCGGTGGCCAGAGGACATGCGCCAAACTGCTATCTGCCTCAGGCCAAGCCGCCACTGCATTTACACAGTGTGCGGTTAGGGAGATAAAACGTCCCTGCCCGTGCTTACTGGTCCATGTATCGGTGGTTATGTGGACCTTGCCACAGATGGCATTCCGCAGTATTGCACACTTGATTTTCTACGCCACTTGGTTGTGCAGGGCAGGGATGGCTCGCCTGGAAAAGTAGTGGCAGCTGGGAACCACATACTGTGGTACAGCCACCGCCATAAGGTTTTTATAAGTGTCCGTCTCCACCAGATGGAATGACAGCATTTCAAAGGTCAGGAATTTTGAAATGCTTGCATTCAAGGCCAGGGATTGTGGGTGGGTAGGGGGGTACTTCCTCTTTGTCTCCAGTGTTTGGGAGATGGACAGCTGAACGCTTCCATGGGACATTGTGGAGATGCTTGGTGACGCAGATTGTGGCGTTGCTGCCACATCCTCTGTTTGCTGGGTGGCAGGTGCTACGGTCACTCCAGAGGGGGAGGAAGAGGCCAATACTGCAGCAGAAGAGGGATCAGGAGGACCCTGAGACATTTCCTGGTTTTTGAGGTGTTTATTCCACTGAAGCTCGTGCTTTGCATTTAGATGCCTGGTCATGCAGGTTGTGCTCAGGTTTAGAACATTTATGCCTCTCTTCAGGTTTTGAATGCACTGTGTACAAACCACTCGTGTCATCAGCGCATTGTCTGAAGAACTGCCACTCCAGGGAACTCCTTGGAGCTGGCTTTGGTGTGCTCAGTCCCTGGGTGCGGTGGGCAGTAGCAGGCGTACTGTCTACGGGACGGCAGCTCTGATTTTGCACCCTGCTCCCTCTTTTCCTGTGCTGGTGACTCTGTGCAACCACCACCTCTTCCTCCAAACTGCACACATCACTCACATGACCTTGATTCCATGTGGGGTCTAGGACCTCCTCATCCTCCACATCATCTTCCACCCACTCTTCACCCCTGCCCTCCATATTTGTCTGCACACTGCAGAAAGGCGCAGCAGTTGGGATCTGTGTTTCGTCATCATCAGAGACATGCTTCAGTGGTCCTCCTATGTCCATATCCTGAAATATAAGTGGTTGGGCATCGGTGCACTCAACCTCTTCCACTTCTGGGGCAGGGCTATATATATGGCCCATGGAAACCATGCTAGCAGAGTCATCAAAAAGCATAAGAGACTGCTGCATGTCTTGGGGCTCAGACTGCTTGTCTGATTTGCAAGGGGGTGAGGGGAAGGACAGAAATCCATGGGCTGCAGGTGCCAACTCTGAGCTTTCAGCAGGGGACCGGATGGGAGACAATGTGAAGAAACTGTCAGCCACCATTCGTAGGGCAGCATTCGGGCCTACAAAATAACGCTGAACGTTCTGTTGCCATCTCGCCCCTGAGAAAGGTGTTTCATTTGTGCGTGTAGCTGGCACAGATCGACCACGTCCTCTCCCTGAAACAGGAGCTGCACCATCACCAGCAGCACCACGACCAGGGCCACATCCCTTATTTGACGCTCTCCTCATTCTTTTCAGTCATCCAACAAAGTAACAGAGGAATTTAATACAATTATTTCCTTGTCAGGTATACCGTGCCAGTGTCATAAAGAGAAAAGATTGGTTTAGGTCAAACAACAATGTAACAGATGAATTTAACCCCCTCAGCCCCCCTAGCTTAAACACCCTTAATGACCAGGCTACTTTTTACAATTCTGCACTACACTAATTTCACCGTTTATTGCTCCGTCATGCAACTTACCACCCAAATGAATTTTACCTCCTTTTCTTCTCACTAATAGAGCTTTCATTTGGTGGTATTTCATTGTTGCTGACATTTTTTTACTTTTTTTGCTATTAATAAAAATTAAACGACATTTTTGCAAAAAAATGACATTTTTCACTTTCTGTTGTAAAATTTTTTAAAAAAAACTACATTTGTATATAAATTTTTCTCTAAATTTATTGTTCTACATGTCTTTGATAAAAAAAAATCCAATAAGTGTATATTTATTGGTTTGGGTAAACGTTATAGCGTTTACAAACTATGGTGCAAAAAAGTTAATTTCGGCATTTTGAAGCAGCTCTGACTTTCTGAGCGCCTGTCATGTTTCTTCAGGTGCTAGAATGTCAGGATAGTATAAATACCCCCCAAATGACACCATTTTAGAAAGAAGACACCCCAAAGTATTCGCGGAGGGGCATGGTAAGTTCATGTATCATTTCATTTTTTTTCACAAGTTAGCGGAAAATGACACTTTCTGAGGAAAAAAAAAATAATAATAAAGTTTCCATTTCTGCTAACTTCTGGCAAAAAAAAAAAAAATCTCAGACGGGCTCATTATGCCCCTCAGTGAATACCTTGGGGTGTCTACTTTCCGAAATGGGGTCATTTGTGGGGTGTTTATACTGTTCTGGCATTTTGGGCGGGGCTAAATTGTGAGCAGCCATGTAAAACCTAAAGGTACTCGTTGGAATTTGGGACCCTTTGCGCACCCAGGCTGCAAAAAAGTGTCACTTATGTGGTATCGCCGTACTCAGGAGAAGTAGGGCAATGTGTTTTGGGGTGTATTTTTACATATACCCATGTTGGGTGAGAGAAATATCTCTGTAAACTGACAACTGTGTATAAAAAAATTTAAAAATTGTCGTTTACAGAGATATTTCTCACACCCAGCAGGGGTATATATAAAAATACACCCCAAAACACATTGCCCTACTTCTCCTGAGTACGGCGATACCACATGAGTGACACTTTTTTGCAGCCTGGGTGCGCAAAGGGGCCCTAAAACCAATGAGTACCTTAAGGATTTCACCTTTAGGATGTGAGGTTTTTGTACTGCCCTGGCATTTTAGGGGTCTCCGCAATCATTACACGTATGGCCAGCATTAGGAGTTTCTGCGATTCTCCTTATATTGAGCAGACGTGTAATGAGATTTTTTTTTTCCGTTCAGCCTCTGGGCTGAAAAAAAAAAAAAATGAACGGCACAGATTTTTTCATTCGCATCGATCAATGTGGATGAAAAAATCTCTGCCAAAATCAGTGACTGCGGTGCGGTGGGCTGGGCGCTAGCTACCTAACAAGTAGCTAACCAACTGGCGGTGATAAGGGACCCTTATGCCCCATTCACACGTCCGCAATTCTGTTTGCGGAACGGAATTGCGGACCCATTCATTTCTATGGGGACAGACTTTGTCCCGCTCGGATCCGGAATTACGGATCCGCGCTTCCGGGTCTGCACTTCCGTTCCGCAAAAATTTAGAACATGTCCTATTCTTGTCCGCAATTGCGGACAAGAAAAAGCATTTTCTATATAGTTCTGGCAATGTGCGGATCTGCAAAATGCAGAAAGCACATTGCCGGTGTCCATGTTTTGAGGATCTGTGGATCCGCGGATCAGATCCGCGCATCCACGGATCCGCAGATCAGATCCGCGCATCCACGGATCCGCAAAACACATATGGACGTCTGAATGGAGCCTTACAAGGGGTTTGATGAATGACAGGGG
Source organism: Bufotes viridis (assembly GCA_033119425.1). Taxonomy (NCBI): domain Eukaryota; kingdom Metazoa; phylum Chordata; class Amphibia; order Anura; family Bufonidae; genus Bufotes; species Bufotes viridis. The sequence goes on along the minus strand of CM065592.1, from coordinate 461,885,888 downwards.
GGTGATCAGGGGGTCTAGATTGGGTGATCAAGGGGTTAATTGGTGAGGGGGGGTGGGGTGGGGGGGTTAGTGTAGTGTTTGGTGCAACTTTACATAGTTACCTGGTCCTCTGGTGGTCGATCCCAGCAAATGGGACCACCAGAGGACCAGGTAGCAGGTATATCAGACGCTGTTCACAAAACAGCGTCTGATATACTTGTTTAATGCGATTTATTTCGCATCTACAGCCTGCCAGCGATTGATCTTGAGACGCACGACGCTGTGAGCGCGCACGCGCGCGCGTTCACAGGAAGTCTCGCGAGATGACGCGCCGACGCGTCCGATCAGAAGAACAGGACCGCCCGCAGGACGCAATCCTGCGTACGGCGGTCCTGAAGCAGTTAATAAAAAATTTTCCCTGTCAGGTATGCCATGCCAGTGTCATAAAGAGAAAAGATTGGTTTAGGTCACACAACAATGTGACAGACGAATTTAATATAATAATTTTCACTGTCAGGTATGCAGTGCAGGCTGCAGGGGCACTTGACCAACAAAAAAAGTTAATTTGTCCCACCCAGAATCTAACAGATTGATTTACTGAATTCATTTCCCTGTCAGATACACAGCGCAGGCTGCAGGGGTATTTGACCGCCAAAAAAGTTATTTTGTCCCCCCAGAATCTAACAGATGGATTTACTGAATTGATTTCACTTTAAGATATGCAGTGTTGGTGTCATTAAGAGAAAATTGCTTTAGGTCTCACAAATATGTGAGAGACGAATTTAGTACAATTATTTTCACTGTCAAGTATGCAGTTCAGGCCGCAGGGGTACTTGACCGCCAAAAAAAGTGAATTTGTCCCCCAGAATCTAACAGATGGATTTACTGAATTGATTTCCTTGTTAGATATGCAGTGCCGAGCGTCATAAAGAGAAAAAATTGCTCTACGTCAAACAACAATGTGACAGACGAATTTAATATAATAATTTTCACTGTCAGGTATGCAGTGCAGGCCGCAGGGGTACTTGACCGCCAAAAAAGTGAATTTGTCCCCCCAGAATCAAAAAGATGGATTTCCTGAATTGATTTCACTGTCAGGTATGCAGCACAGGGGTACTTTACAGAACAAAAATGTGAAATTTCACTCCCTGGGCCCCTGAACTCACAGACGGATTACCTATATATATACTAACTAACAGACGGATAAAAACTTTATTTTCTGTGTCACTGGGCTCAGGGCAGGGTACAAAAATGTTGCATTGCACCCACACACAAAAAAAAAAAAAATCACTGTAGATCACAGACTTAACACCAAGCTCTGATATCAGATTCTTTCCTAATCTCAACCCTCACAGCAGCAGCATCCTATCCCTACACTAGTAAGAGCTGACGTGATGTGCGGTGCAACGTGACTCCAGCTTATGTAAAGGCTGGGTCACATGCTGCACTGGCCAATCATAGCCATGCCATTAGTAGGCATGGCTGTGATGGCTTCTAAGGGCACACATCTTAAACGCTTGTTGATTGGCTGCCCTGCAGCCTTTTAACAAGCTTTATTAAACGGCCGAACACCGAACTCGAACCCGAACTTTTACAGAAAAGTTCAGGTTCGAGTCCGGGTACCAAAAACCCTAAAGTCCGGTACGAACCCGAACTTTACAGTTCGGGTTCGCTCAAAGGTCAGGATTCAGGAACTCTTCAATGGAACAATAAAATAATTTTGTATCTCTGGAATGAGGCAGGCATTTTCAAGTGTGGTATACAGATGTAGCAAATGTTAATTTAACTTTAGCTGACTTTTTAATGGCTTTTTTAGTTTTAAAGGAGTAGTCTGGTTGTTACAAGTTGTTCCCTATTCACAGACTAGGGATAACTATTAGATCAGTGGTAGTCCTACCTCCGGGACAGTCACTGATCACAAGAATGAGGATCCCTTACCTCTTGCAGCTCCCCAAAATATAAAAAGCAGCTGGTTGTTCATGCGCACTGCTGCTCTATTCATCTTTTCAGGAGATCTAGAGACAGCAGAGTAAAGCACTTGGCTATTTCTGGAACTCCCATAGAGTTAAATGGAGCAGCAGTATGTATGCCCGACCAGCTGCTACATTCAGTTAAAGGAGTTCCGAGGATGGCACCCCCATCAATCTAATAGTTATACTCTAATCTATGGATAGGAGATAACTTCTAACAACCAGAATGCTGCGTTAAATTCAATTTAACGGAGCTATAACTGTGGGTTGATATTGATGACCTATCCAATTGGTCATCATAGTATCATAGTTTTTAAGTTTATAAGGCTGAAAAAGACACCCGTCCATCCAGTTCAGCCTGTTATCCAACAAGTTTATCCCGAGGAAGGGAAAAACCCTGTGAGATAGAAGCCAATTATCCAAAATCAGAATATCTCAAAACCCATCTCTAGTAGCTATAACCTATAATATTATTACACTCCAGAAATACATCCAGGCCCCTCTTGAATTCCTTTATTGTACTCACCATCACCACCTCCTCAGGAAGAGAGTTCCATAGTCTCACTGCTCTTACCATAAAGAATCCTCTCCTATGTTTGTGTACAGACCTTCTTTCTTCCAGACGCAGAGGATGTCCCCTCGTAATAGTCACAGTCCTGGGGATAAATAGATGATGGGAGAGATCTCTGTATTCACCCCTGATATATTTATACATAGTAATTAGCTCTCTGTTTAGTCATATTTTTCTAAACTGAATAACCCTAATTTTGACAATCTTTCTGGGTACTGTAGTCCACTAATTCCAGTTATTACTTTAGTTGCCCTTCTCTGAACCCTCTCCAGCTCTGCTATGTCTGCCTTGTTTATAGGGGACAAGAACTGTACACAGTACTCCAGGTGTGGTCTGACTAGTAATTTGAAAAGTGTCAGGACTATGTTCTCATCACGGGCATCCATGCCCCTTTTGATGCAACCCATAATCTTATTGGCCTTGGCAGCAGCTGCCTGACACTACTTTCTACAGCTTATTTTGCTGTTCACTAACATTTCTAATTCCTTTTCCATGTCAGTGTTACCCAGTGTTTTACCATTTAGTATGTACAGGTGACTTGCATTATTCCTTCCCATGTGCATATTGTTACATTTGTCACTGTTAAACCTCATCAATATCAGATAAGCGGAGGATCTGACAACCCACACATCAACTGGAAACTATACAGTGGATTTGGCCGTAATCACAGCTAAACTTCTCTTTAACTTGGAGCTGAGCTGCATTACACTGACACCTGAACTGAACAGAATTTTGAAACAAAAATTTAAAAAACCCCTTTAAGTATCAAGTTGACATTTGCTACCTCTATACATTACTGATAATGGTCCCCCTCTCCCTTTGGCCTTAATTAATGACAAGCAGGAATATGTAAGAGCTTTGTTATTGTCTTAAATGTTAAGAGCAGAGACATCTGAAGCTAATTCCTGCATTATACAAATTGACTCAATGTCAAATAAGGATTGTTCATTATAAAGTCCCCTTTGATATTTTTCTAAGGAAGCAAACTCCATAAACATAAATGTTTAAGTTAACTGCGGATCGTTCATCTGCCAAGTCCTCTCCTGCATTTAAATTCAAGCAGGTTTTATGAAAAACAAAATGTCAGTGAATTTCGAACATTAAAATGCAGGAATAATTGGTTTATTGAGATCGCCTTTACTTAAAGGCCCTGACTCATAGTTCATTTAAATGATTTACACATAAGCCGGGTAATTCAGCCAAACATTTAAAAAGCTTCACAACACATCAGCTGTTTCTCCCAGCCTTCCTGTTGTTTTAGGCTGTTTTTTTAACCTTGCTATTGTTCGCATATTTTCATTGTAATATATTGTTTACTGATTTGCCAGGGAGTAGGCTTCTCGTAAGATTTTAATAGAAGCAAAAGCTTATGCCGTAAAACCTCATTGCATTTTGGACATTCCATACATCCTTATTGTGTTTTCAAGGTACTGAACAAATACAGACTAATGCAGCCATGTCCTACTTTGGCAGGAGAAAAGAAAACTTAGTACAGAAAAAAAATCAAGCTGTAATAAGTACAATTTACAAAGTGAGAGATAAGAGGTAACTTTTCATTTATCCATCCTTTCCTCTAAATTCATAGAAATCTATTGCATTATCTCTCTCTAGACAGTAAAGAAGAAGATTTTTGGGGCATTACCTACCAATGTATCTCTGGGACTATAGGTGAGGGACTATTTTCTATATGGGGAAGAAAAGGGTTAACAAGAGCTAACTGTAATGAATCCTGGGAGATTCGGGTGTTTCATGTGATAAGCTCCTGCCTGCCCCACAAAAAGGAAAGAAAGTCCTCCAAATTACTGAGTAGAAAATGAGTTTTAAACTGGTAGGATAACACCTTTAAATCAACTTGTAAAGCAATAACTGTATATCAGGCATCATTTGGAAATTTCTCATTGTTCATGGCAGTCACTTGTCCATTGTCACCTGATGATCTTATAGCATCTACAGGATAAACATAAAAGGCAGTGAAAACATCATCACTCCTCGCCCTGTCAAAGTACAGAGGAGTGGCAGTTGCAGAGAGAGCAGAACCTCTAGGTGTAACGGCAACACCCCTGCTGCTCCTAGATGCTCATTTGCATATATCAAAACATAATATTTCTCAGCAATGTGGGCACATATGAACATGGGACCAACACAGATGCCTTCAGCTGCACATGTAACAGGTTAGCCATATGTACAAATCTGCTGACAAATGCCCTTTAAAATGTATGCTCTTTTAATGGGGATGTCCCTATGGTTTAAAATAATACATAATTCAATGCTTACTTCTTGATCCTCCACTATCCCCATTCTGATGCGTCCTGGTGTCCCACTGGTCTCTGCTTCCTGTTTCCTCTCAACACATAGAAATGTACTGGTCAAACAATCACTGGCTGAGGCAGGTCTCCACTGTGGTCAATGAGAGGCTGAGCATGCTAACTGGGAAGACTGGTTCTTGAGTTGTGGGGATCAAAGGTGACTGTTGATTTATTTTATAGGAAAAAAATTAGACACATGGGCAAACCCATTAATATCTGTCATTTCTTTCTTAGTATAAACAACAATGTATCTTTTCTTTGGAGTTGGATCTAATGTATCTATAGAGTAAACTGCATTAGTTGTTCAACTTTGCCCAGCATATTGACGCTGGTTTGAATCCAGAGGCACCAGATGCAGAAATGATTGCCGGCCCCTCTGTGTCCTTGCATACAAGGTAAATTAAGTGAACTGCAAGGTCCACTGGGCAGAAAAGATTCACCTAATTCTGGTCACTGTACTAGGTAAAATCTTGTATCCCTTATAATTAAATTGATGCTGGATATTTTCCAGGTTGAAAGCCTCATGGCGGACAGTCAAATGTCATCCCATTTTGTTTTCATTTACTCATGTTGTGATGTATAATGTGAGGCATAATTCTAGAAAGTAAACTAGTTTTAGCACTTCAAGGCTCCAGCTGCAGGCATTTAATTTGGATAAATTGTAATGGTCTCAAAAACCAATTTCCTGCTGCTACCAGCTAGTGAGCTGCTAAATACTGATGATGTGTACGGTTTATCACTTGTATTGAAGAGGGTAGAACTACTTTTTGGACTTATTGTGAGATTTTGATAAGTAAGGATGTTTTATTTTTACATCATATACAATTTCTAGATTTGAATGTAAGCCCTGTGGGGAGTCGCTCTGGTAGACAGCGGTGCGGGTGCAGTTTAGAGGCAAAACAAGGAGTCCAGATTGTGCAACAAACAGTGTTTTATTCACACTTGCACACAAAATGAAAAACAGTCTCTTGGTGACAGTTCACACACAACGGAAATAACGTAGCCAAACAAAAACAGTCCAACACAGGTTCAGTCACCTGGGAGGTGTAGGTGCAGGTTCGCACCACGCTGTCGGCCCAGCCGCAGGAGAATCCAGCTTCAGGTAGCCAGGAACAAAATACCTCCTTGCTGAGCTCTTTCCTCCTGGACAGAGAACTCCCAGCCCTGTTAGCAGCTCCAGGATAATCACACTCCTCAGACACAGCTGCTGGCTGCGTTTTATATCCAGCCCAAAACATGGACTGGACCGTGGGGAGCAGCCACCCACCCTACTCTTTAGCTGCTCCCAGTAAGAGCCGGCCCGGATCGGCTTTGCAGCCATGCTATTTAACAAAGTCAAACAGCACTAGCTGCTGCAGACAAAAACCCGGCTCTCACCTCACCGAGGCCAGCAACCTCGGTGACACGTACCTGCCATCACATATGACACCTTGCACCTTACCACATACCCCCCTTTGTTCAACCCTGAGGGGTGAACACACGTGAGGCAGTGGACGCGGGACAGGGCATCTGCGTTGCCCTGCAAGCGGCCTGCCCTGTGTTCCACGGAAAACTTGAAATTTTGAAGAGATAGGAACCACCTGGTGACCCGAGCATTCCTCTCCTTGGCCTGACTCATCCATTTGAGGGGGAATGGTCGGTCACCAGACGGAACCTCCTCCTAACAGGTAGTAGCGGAGAGATTCGAGTGCCCACTTGATAGCCAGGCACTCCCTCTCCACTATACTATACCTGGACTCGGCGGGACTGAGCTTACGGCTCAGGAAGACAACGGGATGTTCTTCCCCGTTGACCTCCTGCGACAGTACCGCACCGAGGCCTACCTCCGAGGCGTCGGTCTGTACGACAAACTCCTTGTTGAAGTCGGGTGTCACCAAAACCGGGGACCCACACAGGGCCGACTTCAACGCGGAGAAAGCCTCCTCCGCCTTCTCACTCCAGCTAACCCTCCCAGACTTTCGCCCCTTCAACAGGTCTGTCAATGGCGCTGCTATTGTGGCAAAGTGGGGCACAAACCTCATGTAGTAACCTACAATCCCCAGGAACGACTTTACCTGCCTGGTGGTGACCGGTCGGGGCCAGTTACGAATGGCCTCTACCTTAGTTACCTGAGGTTTGATGACTCCCCGCCCAATTACATATCCCAGATATTTTGTCTCCTCTAACCCTATGGAGCACTTCTTTGGGTTAGCGGTCAGTCCGGCTTTCCTCAGGGCATCCACTACCGCCTGCACCTTGGGTAAATGGCTTTCCCAGTCGGTGCTGTGGATGACTACATCATCCAAGTAGGCCGAGGCGTACCGACGATGTGGTCGCAGCACTATGTCCATTAACCTTTGGAAAGTGGCGGGGCGCCATGCAGGCCAAAGGGTAACACCTTGTAGTGATACAGGCCCTGCGGGGTAACAAATGCGGTTTTTCCTTAGCCGACTCCGTTAAGGGTACCTGCCAGTACCCTTTAGTGAGGTCCAGCACAGAAAAATAACGGGCTTGTCCTAAACTTTCAACCAGCTCGTCTACTCGGGGCATGGGATACGCTGTCAAACTTGGATACTTCATTTAACTTGCGAAAGTCGTTGCAGAACCGCAACGTCCCATCCGGCTTGGGTATTAGGACTATGGGACTGGCCCACTCACTTTTCGACTCCTCAATGACCTCGAGCTTCAACATTAACTGTACTTCCTCCGCGATGGCCCGTCGCCGAGCCTCGGGTACCCGGTATGGTTTTAACCGGATCTTGGCCTGAGGCTCAGTGACGATGTCATGTTGGATGAGAGACGTGCGGCCAGGGAGGTCCGAGAACACATCCGTGTTCCGACTGATGAACTCCTGACTTCCTGAACTTGTTTGGAAGACAGGCTGTCTGCAATTTTTACCGTGGTTACTGCTTCACAGGCCTCGAACTGTGGGGCTGGACCCTTTCACCTAGAAGCCCTGGCCGGGGGCTGTGGTCGTCGGCTGTGTCCCTATCTTTCCACGGCTTAAGTAAATTCACGTGGTACACCTGCTCCGGCTTGCGCCGCCTGGCTGGTGTACTTTGTAATTTACTTCCCTACCTTCTCGATCACCTCATAGGGGCCCTGCCACCTAGCTAGGAATTTGCTGTCAAGGGTGGGTACCAGAACCAAAACCCGATCTCCCGGATTGAAGTCCCGTACCCGAGCCTGACGATTGTACACCCTACTCTGGGCTTGTTGCGCTGCCTCCATATGCTCCCGGACCAAGGGCAACACCCTTTCCATCCGGTCCTGCATTTGGGCGACATACTCAATGACACTTTTGTGGGGGACAGGCTGTTGTTCCCACGCTTCCTTGGCGATATCCAACAGGCCCCGAGGGTGTCTGCCATAAAGCAGTTCGAAGGGCGAGAACCCAGTAGAGGCCTGGGGCACCTCTCGCACTGCGAACATGAGATAGGGCAGAAGCAGGTCCCAGTCCTTCCCATCTCTAGACACCACCCTCTTTAACATATTTTTTAGAGTTTGGTTAAACCTCTCCACAAGACCGTCTGTTTGCGGATGGTAAACGGACGTCCAGTAACTGCTTTATACGCAACAATTTACACAGTTCCCTCATTACTTTGGACATAAAAGGGGTCCCTTGGTCTGTCAGAACCTCTTTTGGCAGGCCCACACGGGAAAACATCTCCATTAACTCTTTGGCAATGAGCTTAGCTGAGGTATGTCGCAGAGGCACCGCCTCCGGATACCGAGTGGCATAGTCGAGAACTACCAGAATGTGTTGGTGGCCCCTGGCAGACTTTGGTACAGGCCCAACTAAATCCATCGCGATTCGCTCAAACGGTACTTCAATAATTGGCAGAGGTACCAGGGGACTACGGAAATGTGGCTGGGGGCTAGTTATCTGACAGGTCGGACAGGACTTACAATAATTCTCTACCTCCTTGAACACACTGGGCCAATAAAATCGCTGCAGTATGCGGTCCTGGGTTTTCTGCCACCCCAGGTGTCCCCCAAGAACATGTTGGTGGGCAAGCTCCATGACAAGCTTGCGATACGCTGTGGGCACCACCAACTGTTCAACAGGTTCGCCTCGGATTTGGTTCACCCGATACAACATATCCTGCAGAACAATAAACCGTGGGAACATTAATTCAGCCCCTGGTTTCTGGGGTTTCCCATCAATTTCCAGCACATTCTCCCAGGCCCTGGTTAGGGTTTGGTCCCGGTGTTGTGCGGTCCCAAAATTTTCCCGGAGACATTGAGGTCTGCCAACTCAGGTCCCGGTGGCAAGTCCTCCGTGTCTCCCACCATTACACTCAGTGGGGTTGTCTCCCTCTACCGCTGGAGCAGTGGTCACCCCTACCGCCGGCCCTTCAGACTCGGGCTCCCAGGGTTCTGGGCCTTCCAGCGGTATCAGGCCACTCTACTAGGGTCACCCTGTCTCGGGTCCCTCAGATACCTTTATTGCCGGCCACAGCGCCGGAAAACCGGGAAGTCCCTCCCAAGTATTAGTTCGTGTGGGAGTTTAGTAGCGACAGCCACCTCGTGGGTCCACCTACCAGCCGCTGTGGACAAAGTCACTAGTGCAGTGGGATAGTCTTTCAGGTCTCCGTGGATGCACAGGACCCCGACTTTACGGCCAGTATACTCCGCAGGCCGTACAAGTGCAGCCCTTACCAGGGAGACTAAACTCCCGGAGTCCAGCAGAGCCACCGCCAGAGAGTCTCCCACCTCTACCTGACACAGGTGGTTATGGTCCTGCACCTCACGGGTGCCAGTTGCGCACAGCTTCCGTGCATACAGGGAGTGACGACCCCGTAGTTCATATCCATCGGCTCATCCCGATGCGGACAGTCGGCCCTGATGTGGCCTGGCTCCTGACACCTCCAGCATACCACGGGAGGCGGACTCGCAGGGGGTATATTCCGGGCAGGCCGCTCTGTCGCCGGACGTCGGAACTGGGGCAGAGGCCTCCGGGGTTTGACTGACCCCTTCCCCGCAAGAGTCCCCTGCAGGTTTCTGGTGGCCTCGTAGCGCTCCTCCAGGTCGACCATCTCCAGGGCATTGGTGGGCGATACCTGGCCGATCCAGTGCTGGAGGGGATAAGGCAGGGCCCTCCAAAAGATGTCCGCCAACAGTCGATCCAGCATGGCAGTGGGACTTAGTAGATCGGGCTGCAGCCACTTTTGCAGCCTGTGCAGCAGATCGTAGAACTGCGGCCTAGCGGGTTCAGTCGTTTTAAAGTCCCACTGGTGGACTCTTTGGGCGCGGACCAGCACGTTCACGCCCAGTCTGGCTAGGACCTCTCCTTTCACAGTGTCATAATCTGCCGCTTGGTCGTCCGACAAGTCGAAAAACACCTGCTGGGGTCCGGAAGCCAGGAACGGAGCGACCACCTCAGCCCACTGGTCACGGGGTAACTTTTCCCTCACGGCGACCTTCTCAAAAACCGCCAGGTACGTCTCAACGTCGTCTGCGGGGTCATTTTTGGGATCGCCGCACGGACCGCTTCCGGGCATCTTGGACGTGGTGGGACGCTCCTGCCGCCTGTAACGCCATCACATGTTGTAGCAGTAGTTGGTTGGTCTCCCGCTGCTGCACGTTAGCCTCTATGAGAGCCTTCACAGCAGCCTCCATGTTGCCAGAAACTCCTGCTTGCAGCTTTGCTGGCTTAATATATTCCATACACTTTAGAAAAACAAAACTTCAGGCGTTCACGCCAGCCTCACTGCGCATGCCCGCATCCGACACCAAATGTGGGAGTCGCTCTGGTAGACAGCGGTGCGGGTGCAGTTTAGAGGCAAAACAAGGAGTCCAGATTGTGCAACAAACAGTGTTTTATTCACACTTGCACACAAAATGAAAAACAGTCTCTTGGTGACAGTTCACACACAACGGAAATAACGTAGCCAAACAAAAACAGTCCAACACAGGTTCAGTCACCTGGGAGGTGTAGGTGCAGGTTCGCACCACGCTGTCGGCCCAGCCGCAGGAGAATCCAGCTTCAGGTAGCCAGGAACAAAATACCTCCTTGCTGAGCTCTTTCCTCCTGGACAGAGAACTCCCAGCCCTGTTAGCAGCTCCAGGATAATCACACTCCTCAGACACAGCTGCTGGCTGCGTTTTATATCCAGCCCAAAACATTGACTGGACCGTGGGGAGCAGCCACCCACCCTACTCTTTAGCTGCTCCCAGTAAGAGCCGGCCCGGATCGGCTTTGCAGCCATGCTATTTAACAAAGTCAAACAGCACTAGCTGCTGCAGACAAAAACCCGGCTCTCACCTCACCGAGGCCAGCAACCTCGGTGACACGTACCTGCCATCACATATGACACCTTGCACCTTACCACAGCCCTTAAAGGGGTTGTGCCACTATTAATTGCTATTTTTATATAATTCAGCATGAAAAACTATTTGTTTTTGTGATGTATGTTCTGTTACAAAAACTTTCCACTTGTATTCTTTTTGCTGTACCATAATGGCCCTCCCTGGTGTTTATTTGGTATAGTGATGTGCACATCCACCTACTGAAGTAGTCTTACACGCTAAGTTCCATCCTTCAACTGCCACCATTTGTGTCCAATGTTAGAGATTATGAAACTGTGAAAATTAAAGGGATAGAGCTCTAGCATAAAAGACATACCCCCTGAGCTGAGATAGGGAGAGAACTGCAGCAGAAAGGACATGCCTTCTGAGTTCTGATAGGTAGAGAGTTGCATCAGGAAAGACATGCCTCCTGAGCTGTGACAGAGAGAGAGCTACAGCACAAAGGACATAGCCCCTAAACGTACAGCCTGAGGAGAATCTAGCATAGCAATTAGAGCAATGAATGGGGAGATCTCTGGATCCATGGGAGATATAGGGCTGGTTCAAGCTTTGCTGGAAAGAGATTCCCACTTATCATATGTTCTGAAACAGTCGGATTTTCATTTTTTTTACATCAATCATGTATTAATCATGATTAGAGATGAGCGAAAACCTGGATGTTCGGGTTCAAGAAGTTCGGCCGAACTTCCCAAAAATGTTCGGGTTCGGGATCCGAAATCGACTCGAACTTTATCCTGAACCCGAACTCTATTGAAGTCAATGGGGACCCGAACTTTTGGGCACTAAAAAGGCTGTAAAACAGTCCAGGAAAGGGCTAGGGGGCTGCAAAAGGCAGCAAAATTTAGGTAAATGCCATGCAAACAAATGTGGACAGGGAAATGAATTAAAATAAAATAAATAAAAATTAAAAAATATCAATTGGAGAGAGGTCCCACAGCAAGGAATCATGCGTCATATCACCCACTACTGGAGAAGGCCATTTTCAGTTATTTAGCCCCAGCACACAGACAGATGAGAGAGGTCACACAGTAAGGAATCATGCGTCATATCACCCACCACTTGAGAAGGTGACTTTCAGTTATTTTGGCCCCAGCACCCAGACAGAGGAGAGAGGTCCCACAACAAGGAACCATGCGTCATATCACCCACCACTGGAAAAAGCCACTTTCAGATATTTAGGCCTCGGCACCCAGATTGAGGAGAGGTTCATTCAACTTTGGGTTGCACCGAAAGATCATGGTAAAGTAAAAAAAATGAGGATTCAATAAAGAAGTGCCCCGGAGTACAAGGATACATGGTTGAGGGGGAGGCAGTTATAAATGTCTATTCTGCACAAGGGAGGGACAGGTCCTGTGGGATCCATGCCTGGTTCATTTTTATGAACGTCAGCTTGTCCACGTTGGCTGTGGACAGGCGGCTGCGTTTGTCAGTAATGACGCCCCCTGCCGTGATGAATACACGTTCAGACAAAACGCCGGCCGCCAGGCAGGCCAGCACCTCCAAGGCATAAAATGCTAATTCTGGCCACATGGACAATTTGGAGACCCAGAAGTTGAATTGGGCCGAACCATCAGTCAGTACGTGGAGGGGTGTGCAGACGTACTGTTCAACCATGTTAGTGAAATGCTGCCTCCTGCTAACACGTTCCGTATCAGGTGGTGGTGCAGTTAGCTGTGGCGTGGAGACAAAACTTTTCCACATTTCTGTAATGCTAACCCTGCCCTCAGAGGAGCTGGCCGTGAAACAGCTGCGTTGGCGACCTCTTGCTCCTCCTCTGCCTTTGCCTTTGGCTTCCACCTGTTCCCCTGGGACATTTGGGAATGCTCTCAGGAACGCCTCTACCAGCGTGCGCTTGTACTCGCGCATCTTCCTATTACGCTCCAGTGCAAGAACTAAGGTGGGCACATTGTCTTTCTACCAGGGATCCAGCAGGGTGGCAACCCAGTAGTCAGCACACGTTAAAATGTGGGCAACTCTACTGTCGTTGCGCAGGCACTGCAGAATGTAGTCACTCATGTGTGCCAGGCTCCCCAGAGGTAAGGAAAAGCTGTCCTCTGTGGGAGGCGTATTGTCATCATCCTCTGTATCCCCCAGCCTCGCACCAGTGATGGGCCTGAGCTGTGTTGGGTGCCATCCCGCTGTGAACCTGCTTCATCCTCATCCTCATCCTCCTCCACCTCCTCCTCTTCCTCCTCGTCCTCCAGTAGTGGACCCTGGCTGGCCACATTTATACCTGGCCTCTGCTGTTGCAAAAAACCTCCCTCTGAGCCACTTTTAACAAACTGACCTGAAAGTACTAAAAATGACACCTCATCCTCCTCCTGGCCCTGGCCCACCTCCTCTTCCATCATTGCCCTAAGCATTTTCTCAAGGAGACATAGAAGTGGTATTGTAACGCTGATAACAGTGTCATCGCCACTGGCCATGTTGGTGGAGTACTCAAAACAGCACAACAGGGCACACAGGTCTCGCATGGAGGCCCAATCATTGGTGGTGAAGTGGTGCTGTACCGCAGTGCGACTGACGCGTGCGTGCTGCAGATGAAACTCCACTATTGCCTGCTGCTGCTCGCACAGTCTGTCCATTATGTGCAAGGTGGATTTCCACCTGGTGGGCACTTCGCATATGAGGCGGTGAGCAGGAAGACCGAAGTTACGCTGTAGCGCAGACAGGCGAGCAGCGGCAGGATGTGAACGCCGGAAGCGCGCACAGACGGCCCGCACTTTATGCAGCAGCTCTGACATGTCGGGGTAGTTGTGAATGAACTTCTGCACCACCAAATTCAGCACATGTGCCAGGCAAGGGATGTGCGTCAAACCGGCTAGTCCCAGAGCTGCGACGAGATGTCGCCCATTATCGCACACCACCAGGCCGGGCTTGAGGCCCACCGGCAGAAACCACTCGTTCGTATGTTGTTCAATACCCCGTCACAAATCCTGCGCGGTGTGGGGCCTGTCCCCCAAACATACGAGTTTCAGAATGGCCTGCTGACGTTTACCCCGGGCTGTGCTGAAGTTGGTGGTGAAGGTGTGTGGCTAACTGGATGAGCTGGTGAAAGCAGAGGAGGAGGAAGCCGAGTAGAAGAAGGAGGCTACAGGAGACAAAGAATTATGCCCTGCGATCCTTGGCTGCGGAAGGACGTGCGCCAAAGAACTCTCCGTCTGGGGGCCCAGACGCCACTACATTTACCCAGTGTGCAGTTAGGGAGATATAGCGTCCCTGGCTGTGCTTACTGGTCCACGTATCTGTGGTTAGGTGGACCTTGCCACAGATGGAGTTGCACAGTGCACACGATTTTATTGGATACTTGGTTGTGCAGGGAAGGCACGGCTGTCTTGGAGAAGTAGTGGCGGCTGGGCACAACATACTGTGGGACAGCCATGGACATCAGCTGTTTGAAGCTGTCTGTGTCCACCAGCCTGAATGACAGCATTTCAAAGGCCAGTAGTTTAGAAATGCTGGCATTCAGGCCCAGGGCTCGAGGGTGGCTAGGTGGGAATTTACGCTTTCTCTCCAAGGTTTGTGAGATGGAGAGCTGAACGCTGCCGTGTGACATGGTGGAGATGCTTGGTGACGCAGGTGGTGTTGTCGGTGGCACATCCTCTGTTTGGTGGGCGGCAGGTGCCAACATTCCTCCCGAGGCGGAGGAAGAGGCCGAGGCAGCAGCAGAAGAGGGAGCAGGGGGAGCCAGAGTGAGTTCCTTGCTTTTGAGGTGTTTACTCCACTGCAGTTCATGCTTTGCATGTAGATGCCTGGTCATGCAGGTTGTGTTAAGGTTCAGAACGTTAATGCCTCGCTTCAGGCTCTGATGGCACAGTGTGCTAACCACTAGGGTCTTGTCGTCAGCACATTGTTTAAAGAAGTTCCATGACAGGGAACTCCTTAAAGCTGCCTTTGGGGTGCACGGTCACCGGTGGCGGTGCATCGTCCCTTGCATCGTCTTCCACACCTCCTGTTCGGTCTGCACACTGCAGAAAGACGCAGCAATTGGCACCTGTGTTTCGTCATCATCAGAGACGTGCGGACTCCGATAAGGTGGTATTCCCATGTCCTCATCATCAGGAAACATCAGTGGTTGTGCATCAGTGCATTCTATGTCTTCCACCACTGGGGAAGGGCTAGGTGGATTCCCTTGGGAAACCCTACCAGAAAAGTCTTCAAACAGCATAAGAGACTGCTGCATAACTTGAGGCTCAGTTTCCCTGATATGCATGGGGGTGATGTGACAGACTGATGGGCTTATATTTCAGATGCCACTTGTGCGATTTCTGCAGAAGACTGGGTGGGAGATAATGTTGTGAACATGCTGGATCCACTGTCGGCCACCCAAATGACTAGCGCCTGTACCTGATCAGGCCTTACCATCCTTAGAATGGCATTGGGCCCCACCAAATATCGCTGTAAATTCTGGCGGTTACTGGAACCTGAGGTAGTTGGTTCACTAGGACGTGTGGCTGTGGCAGAATGGCCACGTCCTCTCCCAGCACCAGAGGGTACACTAACACGTCCGTGTCCCTTACTAGATGTTTTCCTCATTGTTACCGTTCACCAAGCACCACAATAAGAAAAAAAATATTTGGCCCAATGTATTGATTTCAAATTCAGGCCTTTTTTTAAAAGCACCTAACACTATCTTCCTTTTTCTTTATGTAGCGTATTACACTAATCCAGGCACAGCAGTATCCACTGATTTAGTGGAATATCTCTGTTAGGACTAGTATTTAGGCCCTGGATGAAAGGTATCCTTTTATGGACAGATTTACACTTGGAGATGCACAGTAGCGTGAGAAAAAATATGTAGGATTATGCCTTCAGCAATTGTATTTTAACACTTTGTGTAATATACCCTTTAACGGACAGAAATACAATGGGAGATGCACGGTAGCGTAGAAGTTAATGAGGATGACCCTCTCAGCACTTGTATATACACCTTGAGTGTAATATACCCTTTTACGGACAGATTAACACTTGGCCTGCAACAGCTGGGACACCAGATTCAGGGTATTGCTATTTTGGCAATTGAATTTCACCCCAGAACAAAATATATGTTTTAGCAGACACTATTATACTTTGCCAGCCACTACTGGAACACCAGATTCAGGGGATTGCTATTTTGGCAATTGAGTTTCACCACAGAAAATAATCTATCCTTTTCCAGACAGCAGACAGTATTATACTTGGCTAGCCACAGCTGGAACACCAGATTTAGGGGATTGGTATTTTGGTAATTGTATTTAACCCCTTAATAAAATATAGAAATTGCTATCCTGAGTTTCTAGGGGTGACAATAATCACAGCCAAGCCCCTGATGTAGGATATAGCAAAAAAAAAAAAAACTAGTATTGATGGACTGCTGGGTGGCAGCTTGTTCTTGTGCACCACAAGTCTCAAAATGTCCGCCGATCACCCCAGAAAAAAAGTGACAGAAAAACGCTCTGTGCAGCCTAAAAACCAGTGAGCAATTAACTAGCAGAAGTTGAATCATTCACAGCTGTAAATCGATCAGTTCATTAGGTGCTTTTGCTGACTTTTCCCTGCCTAATCTCTCCCTCACAGAAGCTGCGTCCTCTCCCTCCACTAATCAGAGCAGTGTGACATGCGGCGCTACGTGACTCCAGCTTAAAAAGAGGCTGGGTCACATGCTGCACTTGGCCAATCACAGCCATGCCATTAGTAGGCATGGCTGTGATGGGCTCTTAGGGCAAGACGTAAAACGCTAGCTGATTGGCTGCTGTGCAGCCCTTCAGAAAGTGGGAAGAAATCGCCGAACAACGGACCCAAACTTTTTTGAAAATGTTCGGGTCCGTGTCCCGAACACCACAAAATTCAGTACGAATCCCAACTATGCTCGAACTGTTTGCTCAACACTACACATGATCAACTCTCTGACCACATGTACGTAAATTCCCTAACTTCAGCACTTTACCTTTACACAATGAACAGTACCCACATTTATGATTACCTTTTGGAGCCAAATTATGTAACCAATTAGGGTGATGATGTTGAAACCTACCCCTGTCATCTTGGTCATGCAAGTTTCTACATTTCCTAAATGACACAATAGGTGGCTTGGCTGTCCTATCTTTCAGATCTGGGTTTGACTCAAAAAAATGACAATTCTTGCTTATTGCATTCCTAACTATATTTGCCACGGGACTATACTTGAAGGAAAAAAAAATATAAGGACTTCAAAGATACTTGTCTTTTCTGCTTAGCTACTCTGGAAAACACTTTACCTATTAAGTCTTCATCATAATCTCTTTTTCACAAATGATCTATTAACTTCAATGATGGTTCCAAAAAACCTTAATAATCACAGTTAATTTTGCGCAAATGCAAGAACTGTCTATATGGTATGGCATATTTCACATGAGGGGTATGGAAATGTTCATAATGCAAAAGTGCATTTGCAGCTATAGATTTTCTATAACCTCTAGTCCTAACTTAATCTTGACCCATTTCTATATGAATATCCCAAAAAATCTATATTAATTCCACTATAATTGGACGTAAACTGCATATTCAGATGGTTATCAGATATATTCAACAAAATCATTAAGCTGTTCTACTTATCTCGACCAGACCAGCAGCACATGGTCTATAAGTCTTCCTTAATATTTAATGAACTGAATATATGGATTTCTCACAATATAAACATATTGATCCTTAAACATTGCCAAAAAGCAAATTGGCAGATTGTTCTTAGGCAGGGCCAGACTCACTACAGTGGTGATGTCCCTAACGATTTTACATAATTGCTGAGACAGGTGATTGGCTGTAGTTGTCAAACGGAGTAGCTGGAATCATCAGTGCCAGAAACATAGGGGGTTATTATACTTAATTACACCTTGATTAGACAAATTTCAGACACATTCATTAACAAAAAAGAGCAAGGTATAAGATTATATCACTGGGTCCCATATACAGAAACATAACTAAAGTCAAAATATATTTTGTGGGATCCGCGCTATTATTCAGTAGTAATGTGTTATCCTCCAGCAACTTTCAGATGTATAGGGATTAAATGCACCTCCACTTCTCAAAGGATCGTCAGTACACTCGTCTCCTAAAAGCCAGGTTTGTAGCCGGCCATCAAAACTCCATGTGAGCCACCGATCAATGCCTTCACCAGGTGCAGCACTCCTTACACAAAGAAAAATGGGAACATAGTGCAGTACCTCCGGTGTAAATAAATAGTAAAGGCTTTATTGTACTCACAAATTATAAGAACAAATCATGCTCGTAATAAATGCCCGACCGGGTTTCACAGATTTCGCAATGCAGCCTCTGGAGAAGCTGAATCTGCGAGACCCGAGTCGGCATTTGTACGAGCATGATTTGTTCTTATAATTTGTGAGTACAACAAAGCCTTTACTATTTATTTACACCGGAGGTACTGCACTATGTTCCCATTTTCTTTGTGTAGGAGTGCTGCACCTGGTGAAGGCATTGATCGGTGGCTCACATGGAGTTTGATGGCCGGCTACAAGCCTGGCTTAGGAGACAGTGTACTGACGATCACTGAGAGTGAAGTACATTTATCCTATCATCTGAGGTTGCTGGAGGATAACTACATTAGTACTGAATAATGCAGCGGATCCCACAACATATATTTTGACTTTAGATATTTAGGAGGACTGAACCTACTCCATCTAGGGATCTGCTGCTTGCTTTTGGGTCTTTGCCATATATTGTGTTTTTTTTTCCGTTAGAAACATAACTAAGCCCATAAAAAATCTAATCAAGACCCTGAAATCAACATTTATTTCAAATTGTTTAAAATTTAGACACACTATTAATTGTCACAGCTCTAATCAATAGGTAGGTATACAATGAAAAAATAAGAGATAAAAAAAAATATATGAAAAACTAAACTAGGGATAATATGAGACGAGGAGGGGTTAGGGAGAATAAGTGGTTTCCCAGTGGGTTAGTTTTCCCTACCAAGACCCTATTTCTGCCCCAGCCCGTAGACAACTCCTGATGGTGGAGCCTCTTTGTCCTCGTGCCAATCCTGTTTCATCCTATTAGGCCCTGATCATACAGGTTATTCCCTTTTTACCAAAACGCTTTTCCCCCAGCTTGGGTTCCTCAGGGGGTCCATATGGGAAGAATATAGGGGCCAAAAATACTGTACTGTACATAAAAATAATAACTCTTGATAAAGGAAAAAATAAAAATAAAAGCCAGATCCCCAGGGGTGACTGATGCTGCATCTGGCTCAAGAACTGGTGATCAGCACATGTGGAACCATCTAAGGCACCTTTCACATCTGCGTTTTTCCTTTCCGTCCTAGAGTTCCGTCCTCGGGGCTCTAGGACGGAAAGATACTGATCAGGATTATCCTAATGCATTCTGAATGGAAAGAAATCCATTCTGGATGCATCCGGATGTCTTCCGTTCAGTATGTGAACGTTTTTTGGATGTTGACAAAACTGCAGCATGCTGCAGATTTGTCTCCGTCCAAAAATCCGGAAGACATCCGGATCCGGCTTTAAGCTAAATGCCGTTTCGGCGCATCGCCGGATCCGACGTTTAGCTTTTGTGAATGGTTACCATGGCAGCCAGGACGCTAAAGTCCCTGCTGCCATGGTAAAGTGTAGTGGGGAGGCAGGGGAGAAGTATACTTACCGTCCGTGCGGCTCCCGAGTCCGGGCGCTCCCCAATGGCGTCAGAGCGCCCCATGAGCATGGATCACATGATCGCATGGATCACGTGATCCATGCGCGGAGCGCTCTGGCGTCATTGTGAGCGCCCGGAGCCGCACGGACTGTAAGTATCTGCTCTCCACTACTTACTATGGCAACTAGGACTTTAGTAGCGTCCTGGCTGCCATAGTAACACTGAAGCATATTGAAGACTGATCAGTCTTCAAATGCTTTCAGTTGTCTTGCGTTGTGACGGATCGGTGGGCATTTCCGGCGACGGAAGTGCACGCGGATCCACACAAAGCAAGTGTGAAAGAGGCCTAATCTGGACTACCTGAAAATACATGTGACATATGAGCCCCAATTCTGTATATCTAGATAGCCAGGCTCCTTCCATTTCCTTTTTCCTTTATCTAGAGTTATTATTTTTATGTACAGTATTTTTGGCTCGATATTCTTCCCATATGAACCACCTGAGGAACGCATCAGGGTAAAAGGGAATAACCTATATGATCAGGGCCTAATATGGTGAAACAGGATAGGCACGAGGACAGAGAGGCTCCACCATCAGTAGTTGTCTCCAGGCTGAGGGCATAGATAGGGTCTTGGTAGTGAGAAACTAACCCACTGCGAAAACCTCTATTCTCCTTAAACCCTCCTCGTCTCATATAATCCCTAGTTTAGTTTTTCATATATATTTTTGCTATCTCTTTTTTTCATTGTATACCTAACTATTGATTAGAGCTGTGGCAATTAATAGCCTGACCTTTTAGGTAGAGTTGAGCGAACACCTTGATTTTCGGGTTCGAGAGGTTCGGCCGAACTTCCGGAAAATGTCCGGGTTCGTGATCCGAACTCAACCCGAACTTCATCCCGAACCCGAACCCCATAGAAGTCAATGGGGACCCGAACTTTTGGGCACTAAAAAGGCTGTAAAGACTTCCGGAAAGGGCTAGAGGGCTGCAAAGGCAGCAAAATGTAGGTAAATCCCCTGCAAACAAATATAGATAGGGAAATGATGACTTAACATAAAATAAATAAAAATTAACCAATATTAATTGGAGTTAGGTCCCATAGCACAGAATCAGGCTTCAAATCACCCACCAATGGAGAAGGTCGCTTACTATTATTTCGACCCAGCATCCAGACAAAGGAGAGGTCCCACAGCAGAGAATCTGGCATCATATCAACCACCACAGGAGAAGGACACTTTCAGTGACTTAGGCCTTAGCACCCAGACAGAGGAGACATGTCAGATAGCACAAGCATTACATTTATACCATCCAGCACAGGAGAAGGCCACTTTTAGTTACTTTGACCCTGCACCCAGAAAGAGGAGAGGCCCCACAGCACATATTCAGGCATCATATCACCCACCACAGGAGTAGGCCACCATTTAGTTAATTTGACCCCTGCACCCATGTCAGATGGTACAAGCATCAGTTTTACATCACCCAGCATAAGAGAAGGCCACTTTTAGAGACTTTGACCCCTGCACCCAGACGGAGGAGAGAGGTTTCACAGCAGAGAATCAGGCATTTAGATCACCCACCACAGGAGTAGGCCACCATTTAATGGGACCCCGGCAACCATGTCAGATGGTACAAGCATCAGTTTTACATCACCCAGCACAAGAGAAGGCCACTTTTAGAGACTTTGACCACTGCACCCAGACGGAGGAGAGAGGTTTTCACAGCAGAGAATCAGGCATTTAGATCACCCACCACAGGAGTAGGCCACCATTTAATGGGACCCGGCAACCATGTCAGATGGCACAAGCATCAGTTTTACATCACCCAGCACAGGAGAAGGCGACTTTGAGAGACTTTGACCCCTGCACCCAGATGGAGGAGAGAGGTTTCACAGCAGAGAATCAGGCATTTAGATCACCCACCACAGGAGTAGGCCATCATTTAATGGGACCCCGGCAACCATGTCAGATGGCACAAGCATCAGTTTTACATCACCCAGCACAAGAGAAGGCCACTTTTAGAGACTTTGACCCCTGCACCCAGACGCAGGAGAGAGGTTTTCACAGCAGAGAATCAGGCATTTAGATCACCCACCACAGGAGTAGGCCATCATTTAATGGGACCCCGGCAACCATGTCAGATGGCACAAGCATCAGTTTTACATCACCCAGCACAAGAGAAGGCCACTTTTAGAGACTTTGACCCCTGCACCCAAACGGAGGAGAGAGGTTTTCACAGCACATATTAAGGCCTCATATCACCCACCACAGGAGTAGGCCATCATTTAATGGGACCCCGGCAACCATGTCAGATGGTACAAGCATCAGTTTTACATCACCCAGCACAAGAGAAGGCCACTTTTAGAGACTTTGACCCCTGCACCCAGACGGAGGAGAGAGGTTTTCACAGCAGAGAATCAGGCATTTAGATCACCCACCACAGGAGTAGGCCATCATTTAATGGGACCCGGCAACCATGTCAGATGGCACAAGCATCAGTTTTACATCACCCAGCACATGACAAGGCCACTTTCAGTGAGTTAGGCCTTAGCAACGAGACAGTGGAGACAGGTCAGATAGCACAAGCATCAGTTTTACATCAACCACCACAGGAGAAGGGCACTTTTAGAGACTTTGACCCCTGCATCCACACGGAGGAGAGAGGTCCCACAGCAGAGATTTAGGCATTTATATCAGCCAGCACAGGAGAAGGCCGCTTTCAGTGACTTAGGCCTTAGCACCGACACAGAGGAGACAGGTCAGATAGCACAAGCATCAGTTTTACATCAACCACCAAAGGAGAAGGGCACTTTTAGAGACCTTGACCCCTGTAGCCACACGGAGGAGAGGTCCCACAGCAGAGAATCAGGCATCATGTCAACCACCACAGGAGTAGGCCACCTTTTGTTTCTTTGACCCCTGCACCCAGAAAGAGGAGAGAGGTCCCACAGCAGAGAATCAGGCATCATGTCAACCACCACAGGAGTAGGCCACCTTTTGTTTCTTTGACCCCTGCACCCAGAAAGAGGAGAGAGGTCCCACAGCAGAGAATCAGGCATTTCGATCACCCACCACAGGAGATGGCCGCTTTCAGTGACTTTGGCCCCCTGCACCCACACAAAGGAGACATGTCAGACAGCACAAGTATAACATTCATATCACCCAGCACTGGAGAAGGACACTTTAATGTACTTTGGCCCCGGCACCCAGACAGAGGGAAGGTTCATTCAACTCTGGGTTGCACCACAAGATCCTACTTAATTTCAAAAATTGATTTTTCAATGAAGAAGTGGCCAGGAGTACAAGACAACATGGTTTAAGGCATTTATTAAGGACTACTCTGCAGAAGGGAGGGTCAGGTCTTGTGGGATCCATGCCTGGTTCATTTTTATAAACGTCAGCTTGTCCACGTTGGCTGCGGACAGGCGGCTGCGTTTGTCAGTAATGATGCCCCCTGCCGTGCTGAATACACGTTCAGATAAAACGCTGGCTGCCGGGCAGAACAGCACCTCCAAGGCATAACATGCTAATTCTGGCCACGTGGACAATTTGGAAACCCAGAAGTTGAATGGGGCCGAACCATCAGTCAGTACGTGGAGTTGTGTGCAGGCGTACTGTTCAACCATGTTAGTGAAATGTTGCTTCCTGCTAACTCGTTCCGTATCAGGTGGTGGGGCAGTTAGCTGTGGCGTGGAGACAAAACTTTCCACATTTCTGCCATGCTAACCCTGCCCTCAGAGGAGCTGGCCGTGACACTGCTGCGTGGGCGACCTCTAGCTCCTCCTCGGCCTTGGCCTTCCACCTGTTCCCCTGTGACAGTTGGGAATGCTCTCAGGAGCGCGTCTACCAGCGTGGGCTTGTACTCGCGCATCTTCCTATCACGCTCTAGTGCAGGAAGTAAAGTGGGCACATTGTCTTTGTACCGTGGATCCAGCAGGGTGGCCACCCAGTAGTCAGCACACGTTAAAATGTTGGCAACTCTGCTGTCAATGCGCAGGCACTGTAGCATGTAATCGCTCATGTGTGCCAGGCTCCCCAGAGGTAAGGACAAGCTGTCCTCTGTGGGAGGTGTATCGTCATCATCCTCTGTATCCCCACAGCCACGCACCAGGGATGTGCCTGCGCTGTGCTGGGTGCCACCCCGCTGTGAACCTGCTTCATCCTCATCCTCCTCCACCTCCTCCTCATCCTCCTCGTCCTCCAGTAGTGGTCCCTGGCTGGCCACAATTGTACCTGCCCTCTGCTGTTGCAAAAACCTCCCTCTGAGCCACTTCTAACAGACTGGCCTGAAAGTGCTAAAAACGACCCGTCATCCTCCTCCTCCTCCTCCTGGCCCTGGCCCACCTCCTATTCCATCATCGCCCTAAGCGTTTTCTCTAGGAGACATAGAATTGGTATTGTCACGCTGATAACAGTGGCATCGCCACTGGCCATGTTGGTGGCGTACTCTAAACAGCGCAACAGAGCACACAGGTCTCGCATGGAGGCCCAATCATTGTCGGTGAAGTGGTGCTGTTCCGCAGTGCGACTGACTCGTGCGTGCTGCAGCTGAAACTCCACTATGGCCTGCTGCTGCTTGCACAGTCTCTCCAGCATGTGCAAGGTGGAGTTCCACCGGGTGGGCACGTCGCATATTAGGCGGTGAGCGGGAAGGCCGAAGTTCCGCTGTAGCGCTGACAGGCGAGCAGCGGCAGGATGTGACGCCGGAAGCGCGCACAGACGGCCCTCACTTTATGCAGCAGCTCTGACATGTCTGGGTAGTTGTGAATGAACTTTTGCACCACAAAATTCAGCACATGCGCCAGGCAAGGGATGTGCG
The DNA here is from genome assembly GCA_033119425.1 of Bufotes viridis. Lineage (NCBI taxonomy): Eukaryota > Metazoa > Chordata > Amphibia > Anura > Bufonidae > Bufotes > Bufotes viridis. The sequence goes on along the minus strand of CM065592.1, from coordinate 461,861,333 downwards.
TCAAACCGGCTAGTCCCAGAGCTGCCACGAGTTTTCGCCCATTATCGCACACCACCAGGCCGGGCTTGAGGTCTGTTGTTCAATACCCCGTCACAACTCCTGCGCGGTGTGGGGCCTGTCCCCCAAACATATGAGTTTCAGAATGGCCTGCTGACGTTTACCCGGGCTGTGCTGAAGTTGGTGGTGAAGGTGTGTGGCTGACTGGATGAGCTGGTGGAAGCAGAGGAGGAGGAGGAAGCCGAGTAGGAGGAGGAGGCTACAGGAGGCAAAGAATGATGCCCTGTGATCCTTGGCGGTGGAAGGACGTGCGTCAAGGAACTCTCCGCCTGGGGCCCAGCCGCCACTACATTTACCCAGTGTGCAGTTAGGGAGATATAGCGTCCCTGGCCGTGCTTACTGGTCCACGTATCTGTGGTTAGGTGGACCTTGCCGCAAATGGCGTTGCGCAGTGCACACTTGATTTTATCGGACACTTGCATGTGCAGGAAGGCACGGCTGTCTTGGAGAAGTAGTGGCGGCTGGGAACCACATACTGGGGACAGCCATGGCCATCAGCTGTTTGAAGCTGTCTGTGTCCACTAGCCGGAATGACAGCATTTCAAAGGCCAGTAGTTTAGAAATGCTGGCATTGAGGCCAAGGGCTCGAGGTTGACTAGGATGCCTTTGGGTTGCTGGGTCCCTGTTGGCGCTGGCCAATAGCAGGCGAACTCTCTGGACGGCGGCTGTTCTGCTTTTACCCCCTGCTCCCTCTTTGGCTTCGCTGTTGTCTCAGTCTTACCACTGCCTCTTCCTCTGAACTATTTAAGTCAGCGGCACGACCTTCAGTCCATGTGGGGTCTAAGACCTCATCGTCCTCTGCATCGTCTTCCACCCAGTCTTCCTCCCTGACCTCCTCCTGTTCAGTCTGCACACTGCAATAAGACGCAGCAGTGGGCACAAGTGTTTCGTCATCATCAGAGACTCGGTCACTCTGCTGTGGTGGTATTCCCATGTCCTTATCATCTGGATACATAAGTGGTTGTGCGTCAGTGCATGGAATGTCTTCCACCGCTGGGGAAGGGCTAGGTGGACGCCTCTGGAAAACCGTGGGAGCAGAGTCTTCAAACAGAATAAGAGACTGCTGCATAACTTGAGGCTCAGACAGTTTCCCTGATATGCATGGGGGTGATGTGACAGACTGATGGGCTTGGTTTTCCGGTGCCACCTGTGCGCTTTCCGCAGAAGACTGGGCAGAAGACAATGTGGTGAACCCAATGTCGGCCACCCAATCGACTAATGCCTGTACCTGCTCAGGCCTTACCATCCTCATAACGGCATTGGGCCCCACCAAATATCGCTGTAAATTCTGCCGGCTACTTGAGGGAGTTGGTTCACTACTTTGTGCGCCTGAGGCCGAACGGCCACGTCCTCTGCCAGCAACAGAGGCTCCACGGACACCACCACGACCGCGTCCTCGTCCCTTAGTAGAATGTTTCCTCATTGTTGCGATTCAACTCGCACCACAATAAAATATATTATTTTTAGCCCTAAAATTCCCACACTGGAAGATATAATTCCTTTTTCCGGTATTAATTACAAGAAAACTGCTGCAAATTGGACACCAGAATTTTTAATATGCTTGTTTTGGTACATAGATTCCCACACGGGAAATATAATTCCTTTTACAGGAGTAAAAACGTGAGGCCTACTGTTTCTGGTGTAACTAACACCAGATTGATTAAATTGGCCTTTTTTCACCAAAATTACAACACTGGACAATGTAATGCCTTTTTCCGGTATTAATTCCTTTTACAGGAGTAAAACGTGAGGCCTACTGTTTCTGGTGTACCTAACACCAGATTGATTAAATTGGCCTTTTTTCACCAAGATTACAACACTGGACAATGTAATGCCTTTTTCAGGTATTAATTCCTTTTACAGGAGTAAAAACGTGCGGCCTACTGTTTCTGGTCTAACTAACACCAGATTGATTAAATTGGCCTTTTTTTCACAAAATTACAACACTGGATAATGTAATGCCTTTTTCCTGTATTAATTACTTTTTACAGGAGTAAAAACGTGAGGCCTACTGTTTCTGGTGTAACTAACACCCAGATTGATTAAATTGGCCTTTTTTCACCAAAATTACAACACTGGACGATATAATGCCTTTCTGTGGTATTAATTACAAGAGGACTGCTGGTATTTCAGAACACCGTAATTTTAAAATGCTAGTTTTGCTAGATAAATTTCCCACACTGGGAGAAATATTGCCTAAGCCTTTTACAGTATTAATTACAACAGGAGTGCTTCTTCTGGTCTAACACCAGAATAATTTTATTATTACAGTGAAAGCTTTTTTAATTTATATTTCTGGCACATAAAAAAAAATATATTTCTGTCTGACAGTATTGGACTTGGCTGTAGTGGCACTGGCTAGCCTAGCTGGAACAGCACATTCATGGGATTTGCTATCCAAGTGGGTTACTTTCAGTTTCACCACTGATATATTAAATATCTTTGCAGTTAGTATGGGTGACACAAGCACAGCCAAACCCCTGATGTAGTATATCTATGAAAAAATCGACTATTACATGAGATTAATGGACATTGTGGCAGCTTTTGCTGTAGCACCACAAGTCCCAAAATGGCCGCCGCCTATCAGCCCAGTAACATGTGCCAGAAAACGGTCTGCCCAGCTGGAAAAAGAATTGACTTTGACTGAGCAGCTGAATCGCTGTTGTTCTGATTCACAGGTGTAGATTTTTCACTTCTTTGGAGCTTTGGTTTAGACTCTGTGGCAGCTTGTGCTGGCGCACCACAAGTCCCAAAATGGCCACCGCCGGTCAGCCCAGTTACATGTGCCAGTAAAAATCGCTCTGGCCAGTCTCAACAAAATAGTGACTTTCAGTGAACAGCTCAGCTGAGTTGTTCTGATGCACAGGTGTAGAAAGGTAGATCATTCACTTCTTTATCCCTGCCTATCTCGCCCTCACAGAAGCTGCGTCCCTCTCCCTACACTAATCAGAGCAGTGTGACGTGCGGCGCTACGTGACTCCAGCTTAAATAGAGGCTGGGTCACATGCTGTACTTGGCCAATCACAGCCACGCCATTAGTAGGCATGGCTGTGATGGGCTCTTAGGACAAGAAGTAAAACGCTAGCTGATTGGCTGCTGTGCAGCCCTTCAGAAAGCGGGAAGTAATCGACTGAACACCGGACCCGAACCCGAACTTTTTGAAAATGTCGGGTTCGGGTCCGTGTCACTGAACACCCCAAAATTCGGTACTGTTCGCTCAACACTACTTTTAGGTCTTGATTTTAAACTATTTGAAATAAATATCTCAGACACAGATAGAGGTGCAACGGTTAATTGTGCCGCTATCTGTGACTTCGCCCAACTCAAGCCAGGTCTAAAATTGTGGGCGGGGAAGTAGACGGGCCAGAAAGCCTGTCTCCTTTACTATTTTATGCTCCTGTTTTAGGCTAGGAAGCTGTCTTACATTTAGAACTTCGCTGGATACACCAAAGTTATGGAGAGGCTTGCGGATCTCTGCCAGATATGCGGCTTTATTATGACCGGCGTCTAAAACTCTTGCCTTAATAAATGTGGCCCATAGACTGCCAGAAGCATCAGATTTATTTTAGAACATTTCCAACCTTCTACAACATTTATTTGGCTCCCAGAAAACCCTTTTAAAAGCTATGAACACATTCAGTGGCATTTTTTATGACTGTGTTTTTGTTTCAGTTGGTCCAGTCATGTTGCTATTCTAATTTATAGCACTGAATTCCTGACAGCTCAAAAACACTCATTATAGCAAATTTTTATCAAACTGATAAGAATATGGCTTAAATTTAAATGGGTTTTCCGAGATTTAAATACTGATCACTTGTTCCCTGGATAGGTCATCAGTATCTGATTAGTGGGGATCCAATGCCTGGTACCGCCACAGATCAGCTGTTTGAAAAGGCAGCAATGCTAACAGCCATCTTTGTTTTCCCTAGGCCAAGTGACAAAACATTCATTGGCTACTTGGCCTAGGCCCAGCTCAGCCACATAGAAGTGAATGAGGCTGAGCTGTGATACCAAGCACAGCCACTGTACTATGTACGACGCTGTGCTTGGTGAATGAAGAAGGCTGTGGCACTGACAGGGGTGCCCATACCTTCTCAAACAGCTGATCGGTGGGGGTCCGGGGTCATCTACCCCACCGATCAGATACTCTGGATGGAGCATCAATATCAGCTCAGCAGGGGTCTGAGAACTGGCACCAGAGCCAAACAGCTGTTTGAGGAGGCCTCCTTGCAGCTTACCAAGCACAGCCCCCTCCATTTTATAGTGGCTGTGTTTGGTATTTCAGCGGAGGCCTATTTACCTAAATGGGGCTGACTTGCGCCTAGGTCATGTGACTGATGAACATGATATCACAGGCCTAGGAAGAGGCTGCAGTCTCTTCAAACAGCCTATTGGCAGGGGTTCTGGGAGTTTGACCCCATCGATATTGATGACCTATTCTGAAAAAAACTTTTAACTACAAACTGTCTCAATAAATGTTTTTGCTCTGATATTCTTCCTATGATCTGCCTTTCCCTCCCCTGTGCTTATTCGATTAGAAAAGAAAAGAAAAATAATATATTACAATATTAGAATCATTATTATTCTAATTATACATTTTTAAATTATTGCATGCCTTGTTATATAAATATTCTAGGTAGGTTAATTGTATAAATTCCATTACACTAAGCTAATTCTTCAAGAAAAAAATAGCAGTCTCTATATATCAAAAAGATACATGCAAAATGGAAACAGCAGGGTCACTCATTAGGACAATAGACACATATGAAGATCCTGGACTGTTTCTCTGGTGGGTGAATAGCTGTGAATTGCTAGATTAAACCTGCATGATACATTGAGTACGATGTATAGTGAAAACAACAGGAACATTTGTTAAATTAGCCATGAATCATGTTTTATCATAGTCTTCTTGTTAATATGACATCAATTTGCAGTGTGGAAAAAATCAAAAGTCTAAGTCTCACTAGTACACTATGTGGACAAAAGTAATGGGACAACTACACATTATACCCACAGGAGCTTTTATGACAACCCATTCTACATCCATAGGTATAAAAGGGGTTGTCTGGTCTTTACCAAGTGATTGCCTATTCTTAGGGTAGGCCATTACTAGTGTATCGATAGAGGTCAAACATCCTGCTCTGCTGCCAATCACTGTACGGGTGTAGCTCTCTTGACGGAAGGTCTAAAGGACCAAAATGTTGTCACATCGCATTAGGAGAATCTACTTTCTTTAATATTTGCGTACATTGAAACATATATATTGAATAAAGTTCCAAAGCATAATCACAAGTGGAGAGTGCCCTGAATTTCTACATACTGCATTTCTCAGAATAGGTCATCATTAGAGATGAGCGTATCGAAGCTGACAAAGTGGAATTCGATCCAATTTCAGGAAAAATTTCGATTTGCAAGGAAGCTGAATTTCCTCACGCTTTGTGTTAACGAATCACATTTTTTCCTAAAATGGCTGCTAAACGTGTGAGGACATGGGGCAAGGAACTCTGAGAAGGAGGGATCACCCTTACTAACATGCATGCAGCCAATCAGCAGCCAGCCCTGTGATGTCACAGCCCTATAAATAGAGCGGCCATCTTAGATTCTGCCATTCACCAGAGTCCTTAGTGCAGGGAGAGACGTGTCTGCAGGCGCTGGGGATAGTGATAGGAAAGACTTGATTGTGGTAAAAAAGAATAGATTTACAAGTGCAAGGAAAGATTACACAAAGTGTAGGGAAAGGATAGGGAGAAATCATTCCACCAGCATTTCTGTTGAACAGCGTTCACTCGGGGAGGTGACATCTGGGTAATAGGAACGATCCGATTACACCTTGCTGCACTGACTGGGGATCCAAATTGTCATCATACAGCTCTGTAATTCCAGCAAAACTGTCTTATTAGGATGCAAGTGCTGTTTGATACAGGCATTAACAAGGTTTATTACAAGGAAATATTTCTATGTTTTATTTGCCCTTGTGCTGTACAGTTATATGTTCTAAAGCATATTAGCCGTTGTCTGGTGAAGGGAGAAAATTGCAGCCCTTTTTGTTATGTATTAGTGGCAAAAATAAAATATATTTGCCGCTCAGCGGTGTAGTTATCTGTTTTAAAGCCCTTTTTTGCGCGCCTTAGTGGAAAAAGGAAAACAATATTTGCCGCTCAGTGGTCCAGTTATCTGTTTTAAAGCCCTTTTTTAAGTGTATTAGTGGAAAAAGGAAAAATATATTTGCCGCTCAGCGGTTCAGTTATCTGTGTTAAAGCCCGTTTTTGCGTGTATTAGTCTGAAAAATAAAAATATCTTTGCCACTCAGTGGTGCAGTGATATATTCTGAAGCCCTGTTTGCAGTGTATTAGTGGCGTAATAAAAAATATTTAATCTAACATTGGATTATTAGATCTAATAGTATGTCATACAGAGAAGTGCCAGGCCCTGCACAGGGGAATGGCAGAGGCGTAAATGTTTCTGGCTCAGGCAGTGCTCGCAGCAGAGTATGGAGGCGTGGCAGCAGGGGGGCAGCACTTATGCCCCTTTTACACGGGCGAGTTTTCCGTGTGGGTGCAATGCGTGAGGTTAGCGCATTGCACCCGCACTGAATCCGGACCCATTCATTTCTATGGGGCTATGCACATGAGCAGTAATTTTCATGCATCACTTCTGCGTTGCGTGAAAATCGCAGTAGGCTCTATATTGTGCATTTTTCACGCAACACAGGCCCCATAGAAGTGATTGTTATATGGGAAAATAATAAAATCAACATAACACCTAACCCAAAACTGAACTTCAGTGATGAAGTCCGGGTTCGGGTCTGGGTACCAAACATGCCGATTTTTCTCACGCGCGTGCAAAATGCATTAAAACAGTTTGCACTTGCCTGGAAAAATCGCGCATTTTCCCGCAATGCACCCGCATCTTTTCCGGGCGTCAAACTTGCACACCCTCCTTGAGCTGCAGCGGCAGAACGGCATCCCCAACATAGGCTAATATGCGAGGTTTCCATACTTGGACAGCATCCTGCCACCCCACATTGAAGATCCTCTGAACTACTGGGCAGCCAGTGTGGCATCAGAGTTGGATTTTAGTGTGGCGGGGGCCATAGTTACCCCAAGAAGAACTCGCCTGTCCACCCAAAATGTGGAGAGACTGACCTTTGTCAAGATGAATCAGGCGTGGATAAGACAGGATTTCCACCCACCAATGATCAGATTAGATCATCCATGCTGCCTCACCCAAACCTTGACAAAAGAGACCGGTTTCTTCTGGCTACCTGCCTCAGCTACTATTTTGATGCTGGCAACTGCATGATGCCACACATCTGGTTCCAAGTGCTCCTTTTACACCCACAATCGTCAGCGGGTTCTATTATTGCTACCCACCTACACACTATCTTCGTGCCACTCTGTGACCTCCTGCTGCTGCCGCCATCCCCACACTCTGCCGCCACCTCCACACCTTGTGCCACTCTCTGTTCTCCTGATGCTGCTGCCACTTCCAGACTCTGCCATTGCGCCACTCTATGGTCTCCTGATGCTGCCGCCACTGCCAGACTCTGTCATTAGGCTACTCTGTTGTCTACTGATACTTCCGTCACCTTAACACTCTGCAATTGTGCCACTCTGTGGCCTCATGCTGCTGCAATTTCCACAATCTGTCATTATGTCACTCTGTGTCTCCTGATGCTGCCGTTACCTCCAGACTCTCTCATTGTGACACTCTGTGGCCTCATGATGCTGCTTCCACCTCCACAATCTCTTGTCGTGCCACTCTGTGGCCTCCTCATGCTACTGCCACCTCCAACTCTGTGGTCTCCTGATGCTGCCGCCACCCGCACATTCAGTCGTCATGCCACTCTGTGGCCTCCTGATGCTGCTTCCACCTCCGCAATTTTTGTCATGCCACTCTGTAGCCTCCTCATGCTGCCGCCACCTCCCCACTTCTCAAGCTGTTCTCACCCTCCCCACTTCATAACTGGGCCACTATTTTGCCTTTTTGGCTTGGCTAACATCTTTTATTTTTCCCTTTTTCTGATCTGAAGGAAGGAAAAATTATATGCACAATGGATCCTTTCTGTGTAGCAGCTGTAAGGCCTATAAAGTCCCATCAGAATTGGCTTATGATTTGGTTGCCAAAGAGTGGGTACAAAACACAGAAGGCATGCAAATATTCCGTTCACTTGTCATCTCTGTTTTGCATCCACTCTTGTATTTTTGGCATTAGCAATACTGATGGACTACTGACCAAATGCTGACCGAGTGAAGGCGGATGCTCAATAGACAGGATCCATTTTTGGGGGTTGTTCTGATGGATCAGAGGAAGGGCAAAATAATCAGTGATGTCGACACAAACTTCCTTCTGACACCCTCTTCACTCTGTCGGGAGGCTCTACTTGTTTAAGCGTTTAATAGAACAGGTTCAGCAGACATCTACCCGGAATCAGCCGATTACAGTGTAAAAGGAGTGTGCTTCTTCTTGGCGCTAACATCGACCTGTAAGGCTTAGTTCATACTTAAGTTATTTGGTCAGTTTTGGCCTCATGACTGCCCAAATAAGTGAAGTGTGCAGTGATTCTAAGAGCAACGCCTGTCATCTGCATGTCATACGGACTCACAGTATTATCTTACTATGAAAGCAGACTCTCTATGCATATTACTGCAAGGCACAGTGTTCTACACCTCTATAACGGCTCTCTGCAGCCAGAAAATAGATGTTTTTTTAACTAAATTCGCCAAGAACAAACTCAGGTGAAACAGAATTTTGGTTGAACCGAATTTTTCCCCAAAAATTCGGCGAACCAGCGAATCGAATTTTTGAAAAATTAATTTATCTCTAGTCATCATCAGTATCAGATTAGTGGGAGTCCAAGAACTCCACCCTACCACTCAAAGCCAGGGCTGCCATCAGAAATTTTGGGGCCCCTTGCACAGCTCAAGTGTCTAGGGATTGTTGTTAAAGTTCTCAATTCTTCATCATATGCAGCCGCTTCAATACCTAGAATATGCTCACGTATCCTTTTCTTGTACTCCCGGGTTGTCATCCCAATATAAATAAGATCACAGGGGCAGCTAGCCCAGTAGATTACACCCCTCATAGTGCAATTGATGGAATGAGTGATTTTTAGGCACTACTTTATGCATCACTTGGATTGGAATGGCACAGTGGAACATAACAATTTTGAAGCTTGATTTAGGACCTTGGCATTATAATTGAAGTTTATATCACAGCTATTATCTATAGTCTTCACATCTTCATGATCAAGATTTTGTTATTGCACTATATCAGATATTTACGGTCATAACTAATTATATATTATTATGTCATGTTTTTCAAACAAAAAATATTTTTAGCACTTGACTTGTCATATTTTGTCATATGGTTTTGCACTGGCACTTTATTCACTTCGCACTCGGTCACTTGTTGCACTACTTCACTGTTATTTTTGTGGTATGAATGGTTGTTCCACCATGCATTGTTTTACATTATATGCCTCAGTTTTGTGACGTCGGGCGCATTCCGCAAATAGCTTTGAGGCATCTATATATTATTTAAGTGTAGCTTATGGCACGCTCCGATCAAATGACCGGGCGAATATGCAAGAAGTGGCAATTAAGTACATCCTGCGATATTATGTGATGTGTGGTGATTATGCGCATCTTGCGATATTTTGTGATGTGTGGCGATTATGCGCTTTTTTCGATGATGCGAATATGCGATAAGTGAAGATCATGCACATCCTGCAATGCTATCTAGCATGGATTCGCGGCTTATGGCACGCTCCGGCCATGTGACCGGGCGTATATGCGATAAATGGCGATTATGCGCATCCTATGTGATTTGTGGTGATATTGCGCTGTTTATGTTTTTCCGATCATGTGACTGGGCGGTTACGTAAGATAGTGCGCATATTATTGATGTAAGAGGCGCACAATGGATGAGGTAGGTGATTGCACCAGGAGGTATGAATTGAAGTCAATTAAAGAGACCAGGAAGGATCCCCTTACCCCCTTTTAAATGTATATGTAATCATTATGTACTATGATAATAAAGTTTATACTTTTTCATATTTGGAAGTCTATGAGCTCTAGTTCCTTTTTTTTTTCGCTTCAATTGCGAGCTTCTTCCTGTGATTTGCGTATTGGGTGCCTGTTTATATGCCACACTACTTTAGTGAATACGTGATGGGCTAAAGACACTCAGGGCCGTTGTTTGTTCTTTGTTTGCATGTAATGAGTCTATTTCATATATTAGTTTTACCTTTTAAGTTGCATTATTGAAATAAATGAACTTTGCACTATATTCAAATTTTTCGCGTTTCACCTGTATATCAGCTTCAGGCATATATCTGCAGTTCGGATTGGTTCATATCTAAAGCAGGTAAATCCGGTAGTCTGTTCTGACAGAAGAGTAGACAACCAGAGTTACCATAACTGGCATAGCAAGAAACCGCAGGACAACCAAAAGTCAATACGGTGCAGAGTGGTATCCAACTATGCCAGATATGATAACTCCGGTAGTCTGCTCCTCTGCAGACTTCTGGATTGACCTGCTAAAGATGTGAACCTAAACTAACCTTCTTTGTGTATCAAGATGGCAAATAAACAGTTTCAATATCCAGTATTAAACATGAAAAAAAAATACAATATTGTTTTCCATTTGATAAAATAATATACATATGTCTGGTTCCTCAAGAGATGCCTAAAGGGTTGTATCTACATAGAACACTGGAATATTCTGTAAGTGTTGCAGGATGATTAAATAGCTTGTTCATTAAACTGCTGCTCTGGTTAAGTGTCCTTCCCTTTCAGCAGACTTAAGTTACTTTGTTTAAAACTAAATCATCATGCAGTGTGAATTTAATTGCTTTGGGGTTAAAAACCCCCTTGCAATCTCCTTGAATTACCAGAGTAGCATCCTACTCTGTAATCAGCGACTTCTAATTTCTTCTTCTTTGTCCAATGGGGGTACTTTAGTGTTCTTTTATCATAGAAATAAGGCTGTACATCCATTCTATTAATTTGCAGGTTCTTCTAAAATGTGTTAAAAATTTCAATATATTGCAGTTTTACGTAGTGATACCTTATTAGATTTCAGTCCAAGAAAGACAAGAAGGATTGAACTCTCCGCCATAATAAATTATTTGTCTCCCCATTCCAAGTCCTGTGATTTTGGATAAATTGTTGAATTAATCACATTTAAATAAGACATAGAATATTTGTCTTCTGTGCAATATTTTTTTTTCCAGCTCCAGGAAATATTTTCCAACTGTAAAGTAATGCTCAACATTCTTGAATAAAATAGGTAAGGTCTTTTGGAGAGATGACCCACTGATATCCTGACATTTAGAGAGTTTAGATTTTAACACAGGTGGCACAAAATCAATCGGATATATTGTTTGTAGCCTAGGCATTTACGTTTTCCAATAGCAATTTAAAATCAGTATTAGCATTGATTATTGTGCCCTAACTGGGTTTGAACATGTGTCTGAAGTGCCAAAAGCCTCATTTATATAAGGCACCTAAATAACAGTCTAGTATTTAACAACTGACATACACATGTAATCAGTGCAACTGTGATTCATAGGGTCCAATAGAAAATAAAGATGGGGTCCCCACCACATAGCGTGAGAAATTTAAAACAGCAGCATAAGTAGCAATAATTAAAGGTACGTATAATAGGACCATATATCGGAAAACCAACATTATAACAAAAGCTTCCATATTGTTACTCCCCACAAATAGGAACAATGTTCTTGCACCTGACAAGAAAATCAGACTAGCTTACATGTGTTTTCTCTGGAGAAGTATTATGTGGGGACATAAGCACAGTGATAGATACAAGATCTTATTATGAAAAATAACTAATTGATCAGTTTGGAAAAACCTTTATACAAGTAGTATAGTTTGTGTTGACGCCACTGATTATTTTGCCCTTCCTCTAAACCGTCAGAACAATAACCCCCCCAAAAAAAAACGGATCCTGCCTGTTAAGAATCCACCTTCACTCGGTCACCACTTGGTCAGTAATACATCAGCATTGCTAACGCCAAAAAAAACAGGAGTGGATCCAAAACAGAGATGACATATGAATGGAATATTTGCATGTCTTCTGTGCTTTGTACCCACTATTGCTTTTGGCTACCAAATCATAAGCCATTTCTGATGGGACCATACAGGCCTTACAGATGCTACACAGACAGGATCCATTGTGCGTCTCATTTTTCCTTCCTTCTGACAGATCAGAAGATGGGCCAAATAAATGATGATGTCAACCAGGCCAAAAATATATATACACACTGCACTGTTACCATGATTTCTGTTGAAAGTGTATAGGGGCATATTTCAGTCAAAAAAAGAAAAATACATATGCACTGCACTGTTGCAGTTATTTCTGGTGATAGCGTATAGGGTCATATTTCAGTACTACAAGAAAAATATATACGCACTTCCCTCTTTAATTGTTTTCTGGTTAAAGCATATAGTGGCCTTTTTCGTCCAACAAAAATATATATTCGTGGGTCACTTCTGCAGTTATTTCTGGTAAAAGCATATAGGGGCGTATTTCAGTACTGCAAGAAAAATTTATTCTCCGTACACATTGCAGTTATATCTGGTAAAGCCTTTACTAGCGTATTGCAATTGAAAAAGAAATATACATTTGCCATTCACCGGTGCACTTTTATCTTAAAAAACCTTTATTGACGTATAGCAGTCGAAAAATAAAAATATAATCAGCGTTCACTGTTGCAGTTAAAGTGATGTGGTAAAGCCTTTAGTGTTGTATTTTTGTAGAAAAATAAAGATATATTCAGCGTTCTGTGCTGTAGTCATATGTGGGAAATTCCTTTGCGGTATGGACCGAATTACATTGTGGTGAAATTTCGTATTTGCTTTTCACACACTATGCGCTTACATGACGACGTCCATAAGAGCGGTGCACCAATATAGGTGAACACACTATGCACTAACCATGCACAAAAATGTGAACTAATTCACACCTTCCTGCATCTATCTGTGGCATTGCTTACTGAACACTAAGAGGACTTTTCTGCAGCACAGAAACCGCAGGAGGACCTCGGCTCGCTCTTCCAGTGCAGACCTACTTCCTCTGCTACGTCCCTTTCACTTCAGATCACTCCGCCTCAGGCGCTGTTGCTTTTTTGAAACTGATAGATAGCCAAATACCCACTGTTGAAAAGCCTTTATTGGCGTATATTTGTGGAAAAATAAAAATATACCCGTCGTTCACTCCTCCAGTTATATGTGGTAAAGCCTTTAGAGGCATATATCAATAGAAAAAGAAACAGATAGTGGGTGATCAGCGCTGCAGTTATATGCGGTAAAAATGTTTTTGAATTATTTCATTTGAAAAAAATATTGTATTCAGCATGAAGCGCTGCACTTATATTCAGTAAAATCTTTTTGCAATTATTTCATTGGAAAAAAATCTTGTATTCTGCGTTAGGCGCTGCACTTATATGCGGTAAAATCTTTTTTGAATTATTTAGGTGGAAATACAAATTTCCACCTCCTCCTTTAACTTCCTCATCTCTTCATTAACATCGGACACACTAAATTTACACCCCCCAGATATATATATATATATATATATATATATATATAAGTGGTGCCAGCACCACCTAGGAGCGAATAAGGTTAAATGATACTGCCAGCCTGATAATGATACAGCATGATACCACAATACATTTAATATGACATTTAGCGAGAGTTTTTAAAGTGCCCACAAATAGCACATAGTGGGACACTGCATCAGGATGAATCAGGCGTGGATCAGCAAGGATTTCCACACACCAATGCCGGATACATCAGACTAGATCATCCATGGTGCCACTTTGTGGCTTACTCATGCTGCCGCCACCTCAAGACTCTGTAATTGTGCCACTCTGTGGTCTACTCATGCTGTTTCCAACTCCAGACTCTGTCATTGGCCTCCTCCTAATGCTGCTGCTGCCGACTCCTCCACTCTCTGTCATTGTGCAACTCTGTGGCCTCCTCCTGATTCTGCTGCCGCCACCTCCACATTATGTCATTGTGCCACTCTGTGGCCTACTCTTGCTGCTGCCACCTCCAGACTCTGTCATTGTGCCACTCTGTGGCCTCCTTCTGATGCTGCTGCCAACACCTCCACACTCTGTCATTGTGTCACTGTGAGGCCTACTCATGCTGCTGCCAACTCCAGACTCTGTTATTGTGCCACTCTGTGGCCTACTCATGCTGATGCCACCTCTAGACTGTCATTGTGCCACTCTTTGGACTCTTCCTGATCCTGCCGCTGACAACACCTCCAGACTCTGTCATTGTGCCACTCTGAGGCCTAATCATGCTGTTTCCACCTCCAGACTCTGTCATTGTGCTGCTCTGAGGTCTCATCATGCTGCTGCTAACTCCAGACTCTGTCATTGTCCCACTCTGTGGCCTGCTCCTGATAATGCTGCTGCAACTGCCGACACCTCCACACTCTGTCATTGTGCCACTCTGAGGCCTACTTATGCTGCTGTCATGCCTTTTCATAATTATATAAACATTTATACATTATTATTGTTATAACGTGTATTCATGGCCTATAAGAAGCCATGTTGAACTTATATTCACTCTTCTGTATAAACCTTCATTGTGTAAAAGAAAAAAATATGGGTTCAAGAAAAGATTCTACCTGGCAGATGTGGGCCTTTCTAAGGGAGTAATTTACCTCATCACTAGGCTATGAGCCGAGATAAGGTTCTTCCTGGCACTCATCTGGCATCTCTTTATGATGAGATTTATTAATGAGACAAACATTTAATGTCTGTCTGTTCATATAGTGGATTGTATTTAGTTTTGACCCAAGCTAATCAATATATCACATATGTGTTTTATATTTCAAATATTGGTTTTATTTTGTTACATGTTATAATCATATATTAAAGTATATATATCCTGTGTGTGTATCACCAGAAGTGTGTATTCCTGAGGTATCTAGGAAAGCATGCTCAGTTGGATTTCTGCTGATGAGAAGTTGTATAACTCACAGAAAAAAGATGCACCACATGGATAAGCAACTGACAACACTGGCTAATCCCTCACTCTGGTGTTAAAAGCTGAGAGATTCGCCAATATTTCCAATCAGGAACATATCGGAGCCCCTTTAGGCACCACTACACGGTATCTCAGCATGACATGGGGTCCTACCACTAGACTACCTATGGTGTGTGAACAAGGTCTGAACAGGTATTAAGTAGCCTACAGCCCCATCCCACTCACCTGCACTGCAGGACCAACAATGCAATGGGGAACACATGAGGCCGCAAGCTACACCTACAACAGACCATGTGACACCGGCTTCCAGGTGCAACAGAATGTTTACAAGCCATATGCAATGGCACATCTCAATACATATAAAACAAGAATCACAAAAATAAACGTGGCCTAAATGGGTGGGACTGCTCCAGACCCCAAACACTGTGGCGTGTTTCTAACTGGGGGCAGTTCCTCAAGATGTGGTTCGCAGCGAACGGCTATCCCCAGCAAAATTGCATACAATGGAGGATGCCGGCGCGAACCACAAGCACCACACAAACATCCTACACAAAATAAAAACATGTGCGGATGAAAATATATAAACACATAACTCACAGAAAAAGATGCACCACATGGATAAGCAACTGACAACACTGGCTAATCCCTCACTCTGGTGTTAAAAGCTGAGAGATTCGCCAATATTTCCAATCAGGAACATATCGGAGCCCCTTTAGGCACCACTACACGGTATCTCAGCATGACATGGGGTCCTACCACTAGACTACCTATGGTGTGTGAACAAGGTCTGAACAGGTATTAGGCAGCCTACAGCCCCATCCCACTCACCTGCACTGCAGGACCAACAATGCAATGGGGGAACACATGAGGCCGCAAGCTACACCTACAACAGACCATGTGACACCGGCTTCCAGGTGCAACAGAATGTTTACAAGCCATATGCAATGGCACATTCAATACATATAAAACAAGAATCACAAAAATAAACGTGGGCCTAAATGGGTGGGACTGCTCCAGACCCCAAACACTGTGGCGTGTTTCTAACTGGGGGCAGTTCCTCCGCATGCTCAGTTGGATTTCTGCTAATGAGAAGTTGCCCAAAAAAGATGTGTTATTTTCAAAAGATAAGGCACCTGTAAAATCCAAAACCCACACATTTGTTGTCTACATTTTAGCTTTATGACGTGAGAACAGTTATACTAGTTTCTGGGAAGCTAAGGTTTTAATTGCTTCGAGTGTCAGGGGTATGCCTCTCTTTTTGATGTATGTCCCAGGTGGTGGATGTTTAAAACTTAACATGAAGTGACATTATATAAATTTAATTCTTAAAAATTTCACATTTATAGATTACACAACATTGCCACCTAGGTATCGGCAGGTAACATTACACCATTCACTACAAAGCATTTTGGGTAATGTGTGATCATAGTACCATTACCATATGTGCACACCCTCTAGTTTGGTTGGAAGACTGTTATCTAAAGGGGTGTATTCTTTTGATAAGTCTGTGAATATTAATCATAGACGAGATGAGAGAGGGAAGTCCGAAAGAAAAAAAAGTTCTACAAGCAAAGTACTAAAACAGAATGTGGATTTTATCCTGGATAACGGGGAACCCTATGGAGAGCTGACCGTCCCTCCAGAGTCCTATTCACCTTTTGACCCTTGGTAACGTATACATTTATCTTGTTAATTGCTTGCGGTATTGATAAGTTACTTAGCCCGGTAAATAGTCAAAGGTCCCCATTTGTGGATCCGTAAGTGAAAAGACTCTAGTCAATTATGATCATTCTCTTAGCAAAGATGCATATTGCTCAATTGAGGATCAGACATTGATATAAAGTCCTTGGTAGAGATGGCCCAAACTATTCACCGGCGAACAGCTTCCGGCGAACATAGTTTGTTCGCGTTCGCCGCGGCGGGCGAACATATGCGATGTTCGGTCCGCCCCCTATACATCATCATTGAGCAAACTTTGACCCTGTACCTCACAGTCAGCAGACACATTCCAGCCAATCAGCAGAATACCCTCTCTCCCAGACCCTCCCACCTCCTGGACAGCATCCATTTTAGATTCATTCGGAAGCTGCAGTCTTAGTGAGAGGTGGGACAGTGTAGCTGCTGCTGATTTAATTGGGAAATCGATAGCTAGGCTAGTGTATTCAGTGTCCAGTCCAGTCCTAAAAGACTCATCTGATCTCTGCTTTAAGGACAGCGTCCTGATAGCACCCCAAAAAGCACTTTTTAGGGCTGCTACATTAGTCTGCTTTTTTTTTTTCTCCATATATATATTGCAGTTGCCTGGCCTGCCCGTGTATGAAAAAAAGCATTTAATTTTTACCCTTTAATCTAAGGTTAGTTTCCTGAAAGTGTTTGTCAGGCCGACTTCCACTGACTGTAGTGTGCCCACTGCCATCCCCCAACACTCATACTGTGTGGCACAGTAGCTTGACGATAAATAAGGCATTTCATTTTTACACTTTAGTCTAATTTCAGTTGCTTGCCTGCTGCCAGTGTGTGTCAGGCCGACTTCCACAGACTGTAGTGTGCCCACTTCCAGTGCCCACCACTCATAACGGGTGGCACAGTAGCTTGCCAATAAATAAGGCATTTAATTTTTACACTTTAGTCTAATTTCAGTTGCTTGCCTGCTGCCAGTGTGTGTCAGGCCGACTTCCACAGACTGTAGTGTGCCCACTGCCAGTGCCCACCACTCATACCGGGTGGCACAGTAGCTTGCCGATAAATAAGGCATTTAATTTTTACACTTTAGTCTAATTTCAGTTGCTTGCCTGCTGCCAGTGTGTGTCAGGCTGACTTCCTCAGACTGTAGTGTGCCCACTTCCAGTGCCCACCACTCATACCGGGTGACACAGTAGCTTGCCGATAAATAAGGCATTTCATTTTTACACTTTAATCTAATTTCTGTTGCCTGCCTGCCAGTGTGTGTGTGTGTCAGGCCCACAGACTGTAGTGTGCCCTCTGCTAGTGCCCAACACTTATAACGGGTGGCACAGTACCTAGCACGCGTAGTACCACTTATCTAAAAAAATGACAGCAGAGGCAGGCCACCCAGCAGGGGCCGTCGTGGTCGTGGTGCTGTGATTTCCACTGGCCCTGGAATAATGCCCAGTGTTCAGAGGCCACGTGCCCTGAACCCGAAAAATTCTGAGGACATAGTTGACTGGCTTAGACAGGACACCCAATCTTCAACAGCTTCCGCTAAGAACCTTGATGCACCATCCTCCTCCAGCTCAGCTTAGGTCATCTGCTCTCAAGTTACCATGCTCCCGCCTGCCGCCACCACCACCACTACCACCACAGCCGCTTCACTTGATCCGTCAGAGGAGTTATTTACACATCAGTTGGATGCAATTAGTGATGCGCAACCATTATTGCAAAAGGATGTAGATTACAGGGATATGTCTCAGTCAGGCAGGATTACACACATGCACGTACATTGTGATGATGATGTTGTACCCGCTGCTGCTTACTTTGCTGAGGTGTCAGATACAAGTGAAGTGGTTGATGATGACGATGTGTCCACGGATGCCACGTGGGTGCCTGCTCGAAGAGAAGAAGATGGGGAAAGATCAGAAGGGGAGACAGAGAGGAGGAGGAGACGAGTTGGAAGCAGGGGAGGTCGTCGCAAGGAGTTAGTGGCACAGTCTGCCAGCATGTATCGGCACCTGGGGTCAGCCAGACAGCACTCCAGTCAACATATGCTGTTGCCACCACCAGAATGCCGTCATTGCAAAGCTCAGCAGTGTGGCATTTTTTGTGTGTCTGCCTCTGATAACAGCAATGCCATTTGCAACCTGTGCCAAAAGAAACTGAGTCGTGGGAAGTCCAACACCCACCTTGGTACAACTGCTTTGCGAAGGCACATGATCTCACATCACAAACGCCAATGGGATCAACCCATGCGTACAAGCAGCACACAAACTCAAAGCCACTATCCTCTTCCTGGTCCAGCATCTTCAGCCACGTCAACCACTGCTGTCCTCCTTGCCCCCTCTCAACCACCCGCCACTCCGCTTCTCACCTTCAGCAGTTCCATCTCATCTGCCCACAGTCAGGTGTCTGTTAAGGAAATGTTTGAGCGTAAGAAGCCAATGTCACAGAGTCACCCCCTTGCCCGGTGACAATAAATCAATTCAATAAATGGACCCCAGATTGGTGACGTAACAGGGATTAAACCGATGAGAAGAGAACTACAGAAAATAACACTGAAATCGGGTGTGAGAGTAAATTGTACGTCGCAGACGCAGTGACCGTGGGATTAAAACAAAGGGGAGGGAGCCAGCGTTTTTTAACCATCTCCCTGTTTGAAAAATCAATTCAATAAATGGACCCCAGATTGGGGACGTAACAGGGATTAAACTGATGAGAAGAGAACTACAGAAAATAACACTCATATCAGGTGTGAGAGTAAATTGCGCGGCACAGACGCAGTGACGGTGGATTAAAACAAAGGGAGGGAGCCAGCATCTTTTTAACCATCTCCCCATTCGAAAAATCTATTCAATTCACCTTTCGGGGACCCTTGGTGTTGTACATGGCTGTGTGGAAGAAGAGACCTTCAATGACGTCAGTGAGGACAAAGAACGGGACATGGCTAGCTTGGTATCCAACCTTGTGCAAATGGGGAGTTAGCGGTTGTGCAAATGGACTGTTTGCGGTTGTTTGCGGTGCGTTAAACAGGGAGTTTGGTCTGTCAGTTTGGTCTGTCACTGTAAAGCGGGCAAAACCCTTACACTACCTGATCGATACAACATCATACCTGATCGTATACACACACTGGATGTTTTAAAGCATGTTATTCCAAACAATTTAGAAGTGTTAGTTGATTTATGCCCTTTATGGATTAAAACCCGACTCTACGTCCACTACGTAATTTTCCATGGGAGTTTTGCCATGGATTCCCCTACGGCATGCCACAGTCCAGGTGTTAGTCCCCTTGAAACAACTTTTCCATCACTACTGTGGCCAGAAAGAGTCCCTGTGGGTTTTAAAATCGCCTGCCTATTGAAGTCTATGGCGGTTCGCTTGGTTCGCCCGTTTGCAAACATTTGCGGAAGTTCGCGTTCGCCGTTCGTGAACGGAAAATTTTATGTTCGCAACATCACTAGTCCTTGGGTACTTTGATATTCCCTAGCCTGAGACCGAGCTGGTAAATTTATGGTGCCACCATATACCTCAATTGTTTAAAATGTGATAGGAAGGGGTTGATACCCCTACTTTTCTTTAATTTGAATTGTTGCATATTATTCATGTTGATAGATCAATGGAAAGTATTGGTATTATATGTCATTGTCTATCATTGTAAAGGTTGCATTATCTATTTTGTATTTACCACTAATGTATCATAAACGCACATATATTTTTGCATAGACGACGGTACCTTGTTTTCTTTCTAGTTGCACAAAATAATTAAGGTTCTCGCCAACGAGCTGAGAGGTTATTATGTCGCCCTCTCTTCAGTAGGATCAATAACTTTGATATTTATCTCCTTTGATCCTTTGTTTTGTTTCTGTATATAAATATTTTGTGCTTTATATCCGCGACAAAGATGGAGGTCCCACCGAGATCGAGCTAACTCTTTAAATATTTGTGCAAATAGTGAAAGGTTCCACATTTCCTTGGCTAGCCAGATTGTTATTATTATCTGTGTATTGGTTATTGATCAGGAAAATGAGAGCTGCAGATAGTGACATGGGCAGTGGCCATGCTACAGCAGATGGTCCATCTAGCCCGGAGCAGTTGATCCATAACATTGTTGAATATGTACATTTGCGACTTAAATTGAGATATGATATGTCTACATGGGTCAATGAGATCTTGGAAAGAGCCAAGGAAGAATGTAAAGATATGTGGACACCACATGGCAGGGTCAGAAAATACCTGACTTTTTATACGGTACAAGATGATACCAAGAGAGACCTACACCTCTTATGCATGTTGCCACCTGTTTTGTTTGCATTGTTAGAGGCCAATACTCTCTCAGAGAGTAGACATGCATATATAATGAAAACGTAGATCAATGCATCCCAGTTAGAGGAAAAATTAAAATCTGCAGAGGCAGTGATCGAGGACTTAAAGTACAACCTTGATCATAGCTATGCTGCCTATCAGAAGGCAAAAAGTGACATGAGATGAGCTGCACCTCCGTTATTTCACATTGCAGGAAACCAAGCCATACTGTAGTCAATGCTGGAAATGATCCGTCTGATACTGAGGGAACTCCAGACACCCCATTTCTCATGCCCCAGCATCCAGACATGTCATCACATGCTCTTAAAGCAGACTCCATCCAAGGCCCTAAGCTACCCCAAAGTGATGGCATGATTACACAGGAGGCATTAACCCAGTTAAGTCGGGCACTCCAGACTGTAACATCGTTACTAGGCACCAGCAACACGGAAGCTCCCTAGAAGTGTCTCTCCACATATTCCCTGAAGAGAGACATTAGGGTTAAATCACCTGTGCCAAGTGTGTCCAATGGAAGCGATCGCAGTGTATGTGATACTGACAGTGATGTGGAGAAGCATGTGACTTATTCCCTGCCGAGCAGGTATGTGTCTGCCCCCAAGGGGGACAGAGGTCCCAGGCGACCATTATATACTAAGGAGGTCTCTAGAGGAAAAAATCCTTAGTGTTCTGAAAAGGGTCAGAGCTCCTCAAGTATCATTAAGTTTCTAAATGCCACTGTGCCTAAATTTTCTAAAAAGGGTTCATCGCAAATTGCAAATCACTTAGAACTGTATGAATCCACTATGGGTTCTTTAAAGTTGTACTCTGATGCTGACAGGATCAGATTCATACCATGGGCATTTGAAGATAAATATCGCCACTACTTTATTTCCTTTAGGGACAGAGGGATTCGGAGCTGGCAAGATGTCGCTCATGAGGTTAAACTGGAATTTGCGCCGTACCAAACCATTACTGCTGCAAAACATGACATTTATAATCTCAAATGTAGGCCCAATCAAAGCCCCCGGGAATTCCTCTCCATCCTTAAAAATGCTTATGTATTAGCATATAGGTCCCCAAATTGGGAATCTGAAGAGTTTAAACAGCTGTTCTATGATGCTATGCCAACCCAGATCAAACTTAGCCTAGCTAGAGATTTTGATCTTGAAACTCCCTTGGACAGGCTGGTGACTGCTGCCACCTCACTATACAATATTAGTGAATGTCATGCTATAGGTCAGAGGAGATACTAAAGTCCCCAGAACCAAGTGTGGCAGAGGTCAAGGTGAACCCCAAATTGAGATTCAAAATGCAGCCACACAAGTTTCCTCATTCTACAGGACCTGCTCCCCCAACCCAAACAGTAAAAGCCTCATAAACCCAAAGGGTCAGAGGGGATAACGCTGGTGCTGAAAGGTCTAACTACCGTCCAAATTACAATAGGAGTTCCCAAGGATACAGACGCTGGAATAACAGGCCCAGACAACAGAGGGAATGTAAGTCTGAACCCTCTACTCCCCCAGGAGTAGGTCACCCACCAATAATAAGGGCACACCACAAGACCAAAATAGATGCAGACCAAATAGTCGGCTTAATCAGTTGGCAGATCAAGTGGCCAAGCTAAGTGATGCTGTAAGTAAGTTGTCCCAAGGTTCCACAGGAAAACAACCTGAGCTTTTTTTAGGGGCAGCTCCAGGTCCCAGCTCAGCCCCATAAATCAGGCAGGGCAGGCTCAGAGCCAGGGCCAATGCAATGTAACTGAGACGGTTACGGAAAAATCTAATGTGGTCACTAACCATATTTTGCCTTGCAGCGCTCCTGACCCTAAAATTTGGGCCGAGGAGCAGGTTTCTAAAATGTTGTCCATTTTGCAGTCTAATCCTGTTGATCCCTGCAATAAGGTGTCTACTCCAGGAGTGATCCTATGACCCCGACATCTAGTTGTGAGCTGCCCTCTATAAGCTGTGAAGTGATCCAGTGTCCCCCAAGGGTGGGGGCTACTTCTGCTCTTCACTTATGCAGGAAGAATGAGAGGAATTCTTCAAAGGTCACAATGCTGCAGAAAGGTCAAACTCAGGTAAAGGCACCTATTGCCTATGAGTACTCTTGCAATGCAAAACCCCAACGTAGTTGTCATGTGATCGAGGAAAGGATTAATTAAGTTGAAGTTCATTTTAGGAAGAATCAAACACCGGATGTCAAGATCCTGAAGAATGGCAAATTCGAGGAAGTTGTCAACGGTGCCCCTCATACCATCACAATCTAGAAGGACAGAATCGAAAAGGTAACCTTGGATGGGGATGCATTAACTATTTCTCTTAAAGGGGAAGTGACGGAGTCGTGGACCTGACCAAGCAAACTCAAGCCCTGGTACGGATTGAGAAGGCCAATGACAGTTTGTTGATTCCTACACAGGTGAACAATATAGGCCGAGTGAAATATGCCAAATTGGATCTGAAATCCGAAACCAGTTACATAAGCCTAAGCCTCTTGAAACAGGTCACTAATCCAAAAGTGATAAAAAGTATCCTCTCCACAGGACCAATGGGTTCATGATTTGGATGGAGATTCACAGAGCCATAATGTGGTTGCAAGATGTCGTTTGTCTATTTCCATAGGAGATAAGACTACAGAACATTTATTCTTTGTGCAGAATGACCCACGGTACCAGATATATTTAGGTAACTACCTTCTACACAGATTTGCTGTGCAGGTTGATCTGGTCAACAACACTCTATGGTCTAGGTTACCTGGGAAACCAGAAAGATCCCAGGATGATGAGCAAGCCTTGAGATGGGGACAACAGATGCCCTATGCTGTAAGTATCATGGTCGCTGATAAGGTTAAAATCCCTGAGGGATGCAAACCATTTCTTCCCATTCAAGTAAAAAGGGACAAAATTTTAATAATGCAGATGCCTTGATATGTTTGTCAAACCGGATGCAGCAACTCAGCCTAAGGGTGAGGCCCACTCCTATGATAAACATCCGTCAGGATCTATTGCACATGGTAATCTACAATATAGCTCCCCATAGCATATCCTTACAGAAGGGCACCATAATTGGTCTAGCCATGGATTCAGAGTATTACACTTTTGGATTCCAAAATCATGTCATTGGACTTATCCCTGAGGAGTACCTAACGGAAGAACAGGTAGCGGAACAACGTTTTACCTCAATACCTGAGGGGTTATTCAATATCCACTCTGTTTATCCTTTCAGTTCTGAAGAAGGCACATGCCACATTGAAGAATCATCATTGGTTTTCAACAATGAGATCGGTGAAAAGGAGTAAGAGTCATGTCAACAAGGAAAAGAGAAGGTACGTCATACCCAAAACGATTTAACTAGTGAGCTTGAAGAAGCTTATGAGTTAAGTCAGCCTGAAATCTTTCCAGAATTTCAGGAACGGGTGGAAGAGCAAATCTCTGTGGCTGACGTATGCTTTGACGAGTCGCAGCATCTACAACTAAAGGAGATTTTCGCAGAGTTCCAAGGATTCTTATGACTGTGGTGAAACTGACCTACATGTTGCAAGAATCCAAACAGATACCAATGCACCCCCTGTATATGTAAAACAGTACCGACTTTCGCTGGTGGCTTACGAGTCACTATCAGAAATCGTCAAGAACTTGGAGAAGAGGGGTATCATCCGTCCAGTACACAGCTCTGTTCAATCATCCAATACTTGGAGTCCTCAAACCCAATGGTCAATTTCATCTTTGCTCGGACCTAAGGCAGTTGAACAAACGTGTTTATACAGTATGTCCGGATGGTCCATGCCATATATTGACCAAATACAAGGATATAAAATTTTCACTGCTCTGGACTGTGTGCAAGGATATTTGACCAATAAAGTGGATAAGAGGGATCAATACAAACTGGCCTTCACATTTGGAAAGCAACAATATGCCTGGACCCGATTGCCTTTTGGGTACAGCAATGCCAGCCATGAGTTTGCTGTGTTCATGCATAAAGCAATGCCTGATGCCGCTGAACGAGGTACCTTATCCTATGCGGATGACATCCTAATCAAAAGCACAACTTTTGAGGAACACGTTGCAGAGCTGAGGCATGTATCAACCCAACTGAGAAAAGCTGGTGTAAAACTTTCTTTGCAGAAGGCTCAATGGTGCCGGACCAGGGTTAATTTCTTAGGTCACAAAGTCACTGCTGATGGAATCAAACTGCAGAAGAAGGAAGTGGAGGCAGTGATCAATACAAAGTCACCTACAAATCCGAAAGAGTTGAGGTCCTTCCTGGGTATGATGAACTATTCACGTAAGTTCATAGACAGTTATGCCGAAATTACAAAACCTCTTTTGCAGTTGCTGAAAAAAGAATGAAATGGGAATGGAGTGAGCGTCACGAGCAAGCTGTGATTGAACTCAAAACCAGACTTACCAGGCTCCGTTCCTTGCCTACCCAGAAGGTGGGAAACCTTTCTTTATTGAAACAGGCTTCACAAAAATGTGAGTGCAGTCCTCTTCCAGAAACAGGAAAACCTAAACAAGATCATCGCCTATGCCAACAAGTCCTTGTCACCGGTTGAGGTAAAGTTCAATGACTGTGAAAAAGCATTGCTGTCGTCTGTGTGGGCTTTGCAATATTTCAGGGGTTTTATCCAAGGCGAAAAGATCATTGTGGAAACCGCACACCAACCATTGCAATATTTGCAAAGTGACAGAATCAAGAATGGAAATCTGTCAAATAGCAGGATAACCACCTTGACAATGTCCTTAATGGGACGGCCACTGGAAATCAGGTATAAGCAAAATAATAGGAATCCAGTTGCTCAAGAACTAGCTGAACTCCACGATTGTACCAATGTGGGAAACAAAGGTGAGCCCCCAAAATGATTTCCTAGAGGAACAATTTTCATCTCCATATAAGTCTTACGAAGAAGAGTACTGCCACTCATTACCGTGAGTATATGTTGACGGTTGTTCTTTCCATACGGATTCAGGAACTGAACGCACGTTGGTCGCAGGTATCGGGATTGTGTGGAACAATACCTTCCATGATGTGTCTGTGGGATATAAAATTGGTTCCAAAAGTAGCCCGGTCGCAGAGCTCACCGCTGTGTACAAAGCTGTACAAATGGCTATCGAATATGATCTTAAGGAGTTTGTCATAATCACAGATTCTGAATATATTCGCAACAGCTTTGTGGAGTATTTACCAGAATGGAAAAGGTCTAACATGGTAAGGAGCAACAACAAGCCAGTTAAACATGGTAAAATGTTTTGCAGGATTGACGAAATGGTCACCGCCCACAGTCTTACCATTTACTGGAAAAAGGTAAGATGTCAATAAAAACATCCAGGAGTGGACAAGGAAGGGAATGATCTAGCAGATTCCCTCGCCAAACGAGCAGCCCTTGATGGAGCAGTCTTGGATGTTGATGACCTCATGGGGACCGTCCAAGAGGATTCAACGACTAGAAGGCAGGCCCAAAAGGGGGCTGAGGCCAAGGTGGTTCAGTGGGGTCAAGATTCCCCTAGTGAGGATCTCATTGCGAGTCAAAAGAGGATCCAGTTATAGGTGTCTTTTACAAACACATTGAGGATCGACATAATTGTCCCATAACCATTGAAGACTGTGCAGGTAAAGAAGAGTTGCGAATTTTGATGAAGGGCAAGTCCCAATTCTCGTTACAGGATGGATTGTTGATAAGGACCTCGAAGAACGGTATTGCACAATGGGTAGTACCAGCACTATACCGAGATTTAATGTTACAACATGCTCATGATGCCCCAACAGCTGGCCATCGGGGTGAAAAGTTAACGTACGAATTGTTACGGGACTATGCTTGATGGCCACATATGTTGCAAGATGTTCGCACATATTGTCAAGGATGTCTGATCTGCCCTCACTTTCAGCCACAGGCACCAACTCATCGGGCACCACTGATGAAAAGGGGGATGTCCATGCCATGGTCTGACATCCAGATCGACTTCATTGGACCAGTAACAACTTCATCAATAGGCAACAGATACATGCTAACCGTAACTTGTCTATTTACAAAATGGGTGGAATGCTTGCCTTGCAAATCATGCAGCTCAAGTGTATGTGCCTCTCTACTCATTAACCACATATTTTCCAGGTTTGTTCTTCCCCAACACATCGAGTCCGATTGTGGGAGTCCTTTCACTAGTGAGGTCATGTCAAAGATATGGGAGATACTGGGAGTAAAGAGGAAGCTCCACATAGCTTATCGGCCAGCATCTAGTGGTGGAGTGGAATGCTACAAATAGACCATTGTCAACATTCTAAAGAAGTTTGTCAACAAATCCGGTAAGGACTGGGATGTCAAATTGCCTTTGGTTCTCATGGCCATCAGGGCCACCCCAAGCACAGCAACCAAACGTTCTCCTTTCAAAATGCTTACGGGCAGAAAGATGGTGTTACCCCAGCATTTACTCTACCGGACAACGGACTACAATTTGATAAACGCTTCAACTGCTCATCAATTTGTGGAAAATCTATGCAAGCACCTTCAACATGCTTTTGCATTTGTCCAAAAGAATATGGAGAAAACAGCAGTGAGCGTTTAAACTTACTATGATTTGAAGACAACTCAGAAGGAATATAACATTTCCGATCAGGTCTACCTGTATAACTTTGTCCGGGATCAGGTGAAGGAAAGTAAATGTTTACCTTCCTGGAAAGGACCATACATCGTCATTGACAAATTGGCACCTATGGTCTACAAGATCAATGTCTGATCAAAAAGGGGGACGAGTTTGTAGAAAAATGGGTGCATATTAATCAATTACGTGTTTGGCATCCTAGCTCATGACTTCGTGAAATAGAAGGAGTTGGATGAAGAGAGATGAAGAGATATCAAGGTTCCAGGTAAAGACAGAAACCCAGGATCGGTACTGTATAAATAAACAAGTGTACTAACTAATCCTCATGTGTGTTTCCTCTGTAACTAACTATCTCTTAACTCACTTCTGAATAAGAACTTGTTCTGTTCAAGAAAAAGAACCAATGTCAATTGAGGTATATGGTAAGATAAACTCTTTTCTTGCAAGATAAAAAGTGAAAGATGTGTATATTTATATTTGTCATAAAATATTTTGTAGGCAAGATGACATCGAGATTTATTGCTGTTGTCTATGCCATTCTGATCTTGGGGAAGGAGTTCTATGCTGAGCCGATTGCTTTACCAGGCCCTTCATCCGGGATTATGCTGCAGGAAACTGCGGGGTTCATCTTGACGAATAAGAGGGTCCTGCCCAGAAGATCTTCGTCAGTCTGGATCCATGCACCTTCGTTGAAAGACAATTCAACGTATCAGAAATTCTGACGCTGGAAATTCAGTCATGGTATCAAGCACACATCGGTTATTCCCAAGAACGGATTACACAGATCCTGGAACAGGCGAGAAAGACCCTGACCAGGAAACAGTTTTCTACAAATCAAAGGCCAAAGCGGTTAATTTCTGCGATTGCAGCCGCCATCATTCTTGGCGTCGTAGGTGCTGTCATTGCCACCGGTGTAACAGTCGCCATTTCCATCTCTATTAAGACATTGGAACTTGAGATTGGTTCACTGAAAAGGAACTTGCTAAGTATTCATGCAGAGATGGAAAACCAAAAGAAACATTGTTCCATTGTTAAGGATCCATATGAAAAGCCCTCTTGGACATTCCAACATAATCCAATTTATCGCGTTGGTTTAAGTTGTAATGAGGGGGATTATGTCATGCCTTTTCATAAGTATATAAACATTTATACATTATTATTGTTATAACGTGTATTCATGGCCTATAAGTATCCATGTTGAACTTGTATTCACCCTTCTGTATGAACCTTCAATGTGTAAAAGAAAAAAATATGGGTTCAAGAAAAAAAATTCTTCCTGGCAGATGTGGGCCTATCTAAGGAAGTAATTTTACCTCATCACTAGGCTATGAGCCGAGATAAGGTTCTTCCTGGCACTCGTCTGGCATCTCTTTATAATGAGATTTATTAATGAGACAAAAATATAATGTCTGTCTGTTCATATAGTGGATCTTATTTAGTTTTGACCCAAGTTAATCAATATATCACATATATGTTGTTTTATATTTCATATATTGGTTTTATTTTTGTTACATGTTATAATCGTATATTAACGTATTTATATCCTGTGTGTGTATCATCAGAAGTGTGTATTCCTGAGGTATCTAGGAAAGCATGCTCAGTTGGATTTCTGCTAATGAGAAGTTGCCCAGAAAAGTTGTGTTATTTTCAAAAGATAAGGCACCTGTAAAATCCAAAAACCCACACATTTGTTGTCTACATTTTAGTTTTATGACGTGAGAACAGTTATACTAGTTTCTGGGAATCTAAGTTTTTAATTGCTTCGAGTGTCAGGGGTATGCCTCCTTTTTGATGTATGTCCCAGGTGGTGGATGTTTGCCACTTAGCATGAAGTCACATTATATAAATTTAACTCTTAAAAGTTTCACATTTATAGATTACACAACATTGCCACCTAGGTATCGGCAGGTAACATTACACCATTCACCACAAAGCATTTTGAGTAATGTGTGATCATAGTACCATTACCATATGTGCACACCCTCTGGCTTGGTTGGAAGACTGTTATCTAAAGGGGTTGTAAGAGGGTGCAAGGTACCGTGGTCGATGGCAGGTACGTGTCACCGAGGTTCCTGGCCTCGGTGAGGTAAGAGCCGGGTTTTTGTGTGTCAGCAGCAGCTAGTGCTGTTTGACACCTTGTTTTTAGTTTGGCTGCAAAGCCAATCCGGTCCGGCTCTTACTGGGAGTAGGCAAAGAGTTGGGTGGGTGCCTACTCCCCACGGTCCAGGCCGGACTTTATCCGGGCCTTTAAAGGCAGCCTCCTCAGCAGCTGGGGGTGATTGTCCTGGAGCTGCTGTTAGGCTGTGGAATCATTTGCGTTTGGGAGTTCTGATCCATTCTGTGCTATGTGGAGTTCTCTGGGCTGGAAGCAAGAGCCCAAGCAAGGAGGAGTGCAGACGGCCTGAAAGCCGGAGGTGGATTGTCCTGCGGCTGGGCTGACAGCCAGGTGCGAACCTGCACCTAAAACCTCCCAGGTGATTGTAACCTGCATTGGACTGTTTTTGTTTTGCATCACGTTTTTCTGCTGTGTGTGAATTAACACCAAGAGACTGTTTACTGTTTGTTTTGTGCAAGTGTGAATAAAACACTGGTTACTGCACTTTCTGGACTCCCTTTTGCCTCTGTACTGCACCCGCACCGCTATCTACCAGAGCGACTCCCACATTTGGTGTTGGATGCGGGCATGCGCAGTGAGGCTGGCGTGAACGCCGAAAATTTTTGTTTTTGCTGGGCACGACTGGATGTCCTATATTAGGCCGGCAAAGTTGCAGCCTGTGTTCCCGGACAAAATGGAGGCGGTTGAAAAAGCCCTTGTGGAGGCTAACTTGCAGCAGCGGGAGGCCAACAAGCAGCAGCAGGAGACCAACCAGCTACTACTACAGCAGGTGATGGCCTTACAAGCTGCAGGAGCGTCCCACCACGACCATGATGCCCGGAAAGCGGTCCGTGCAGCGATTCCCAAGATGACCCCCGAGGATGATGCTGAGACCTATCTGGCGGTCTTTGAGAAGGTAGCCGTGAGGGAGAAGTTACCCCGTGACCAGTGGGCCGAGGTGGTCGCTCCGTTCCTGGCATCCGGACCCCAGCAGGTTTTTTTGACCTATCAGATGACCAGGCTGCTGATTACCCCACGGTGAAGGGGAGATCCTGGCCAGACTGGGGGTAAACGTGTTGGTCCGGGCTCAGCGGGTCCACCAGTGGGACTTTAAAACGGCTGAACCCGCCAGGCCGCAGTACTATGAGTTGCTGCACAGGTTTCAAAAGTGGCTGCAGCCTGAGGTTCTAAGTCCGGCTGCTATGCTGGACCGTCTGCTGGCCGACATCTTTTGGAGGGCCCTGCCTTATCCCCTCCAGCACTGGGCGGCTCTCCAGTATGTGCCCTGGAGATGGTCGACCTGGTGGAGCGTTACGAGGCCACCAGAAACCTGCAGGGGAGTCTTGCTGGGAATGGGTCAGTCAAACCCCGGAGGCCTCCACCCCAGTTCCGACGTCCGGCGAAAGAGAGGCCTGCACGGAGTGTACCCCCTGCGGATCCGCCTCCCGTGGTATGCTGGAGGTGTCAGGAGCCAGGCCACATCAGGGCCGACTGTCCGCATCGGGGTGAGCCGATGGAGGGGAACTACGGCTATCACCACTCCCTGTATGCACGGAAGCTGTGTGCAACTGGCACCCGTGAGGTGCAGGACAATAACCACCTGTGTCAGGTAGAGGTGGGAGATTCTCTGGCGGTGGCCCTGCTGGACTCCGGGAGTCTAGTCTCCCTGGTAAGGGCTGCCCTGGTAGGGCCTGCGGAGTATACCGACCGTAAAATCGGGGTCCTGTGCATCCACGGAGACCTAAAAGACTACCCCACTGCACTAGTGACTTTGTCCACAGCGGCTGGTAAGTGGACCCACGAGGTGGCTGTCGCTACTAAACTCCCACATGAACTGATACTTGGGAGGGACTTCCCAGGTTTCCCGGCGCTGTGGCCGGCGATAAAACTGTCTGATGGACCCGAGACAGGGGTAACCCTAGGAGAGTGGCCTGATACCACTGGAAGGCCAGAACCCTGGGAGCCCGAATCTGAAGGGCCAGCGGTAGGGGTGACCACTGCTCCAGCGGTAGAGGGGGAGACAACCCCACTGGAGTGTAATGGTGGGAGACACGGAGGACTTGCCACCGGGACCTGAGTTGGCAGACCTCAATGTCTCCGGGAAAATTTTGGGACCGCACAACACCGGGACCAAACCCTAACCAGGGCCTGGGAAAGTGTCGTAATGATTGATGGTAAACCCCAGAAACCAGGGGCTGAATTAATGTTTCCACGATTTATTGTTCTTCAGGATATGTTGTATCGGGTGAACCAAATCCGAGGTGAGCCAGTTGAACAGTTGGTGGTGCCCACCGCATAGGCCTTCTCCGCGTTGAAGTCGGCCCTGTGTGGGTCCCCGGTTTTGGTGACACCCGACTTCAACAGGGAGTTCGTCGTACAGACCGACGCCTCGGAGGTAGGCCTCGGTGCGGTACTGTCTCAGGAGGTCAACGGGGAAGAACATCCCGTTGTCTTCCTGAGCCGTAAGCTTAGTCCCGCCGAGTCCAGGTATAGTATAGTGGAGAGGGAGTGCCTGGCTATCAAGTGGGCACTCGAATCTCTCCGCTACTACCTGTTAGGGAGGAGGTTCCGTCTGGTGACCGACCATTCCCCTCTCAAGTGGATGAGCCAGGCCAAGGAGAGGAATGCTCGGGTCACCAGGTGGTTCCTATCCCTGCAGAACTTTAAGTTCTCAGTGGAACACAGGGCAGGCCGCTTGCAGGGTAATGCAGATGCCCTGTCCCGCGGCCCACTGCCTCACATGTGTTCACCCCTCAGGGCTGAACAAAGGGGGTGTGTAAGAGGGTGCAAGGTACCGTGGTCGATGGCAGGTACGTGTCACCGAGGTTCCTGGCCTCGGTGAGGTAAGAGCCGGGTTTTCGTGTGTCAGCAGCAGCTAGTGCTGTTTGACACCTTGTTTTTAGTTTGGCTGCAAAGCCAATCCGGGCCGGCTCTTACTGGGAGTAGGCAAAGAGTTGGGTGGGTGCCTACTCCCCACGGTCCAGGCCGGACTTTATCCGGGCCTTTAAAAGGCAGCCTCCTCAGCAGCTGGGGGTGATTGTCCTGGAGCTGCTGTTAGGCTGTGGAATCATTTGCTTTTGGGAGTTCTGATCCATTCTGTGCTATGTGGAGTTCTCTGGGCTGGAAGCAAGAGCCCAAGCAAGGAGGAGTGCAGACGGCCTGAAAGCCGGAGGTGGATTGTCCTGCGGCTGGGCTGACAGCCAGGTGCGAACCTGCACCTAAAACCTCCCAGGTGATTGTAACCTGCATTGGACTG
The DNA here is from genome assembly GCA_033119425.1 of Bufotes viridis. Lineage (NCBI taxonomy): Eukaryota > Metazoa > Chordata > Amphibia > Anura > Bufonidae > Bufotes > Bufotes viridis. The sequence goes on along the minus strand of CM065592.1, from coordinate 461,828,334 downwards.
TTTTTGTTTTGCATCACGTTTTTCTGCTGTGTGAATTAACACCAAGAGACTGTTTACTGTTTGTTTTGTGCAAGTGTGAATAAAACACTGGTTACTGCACTTTCTGGACTCCCTTTTGCCTCTGTACTGCACCCGCACCGCTATCTACCAGAGCGACTCCCCACAGGGTGTATTCTTTTGATAAGTCTGTGAATATTAATCATAGACGGGATGAGAGAGGGAAGTCCGAAAGAAAAAAAAAGTTCTACAAAGAAAGGACTAAAACAGAACGTGGTAAAGCTTTGGATTTTTCCTGGATCACGGGAACCCTCTGGAGAACTGACCGTTCCTCCGGAGTCCTACTCACCTTTTGACCCTTGGTAACGTATATCTTGTTTATTGCTTGCGGTTTGATAAGTTACTTAGCCCGGTATATAGTCAAAGAGCCCCATTTTTGGGATCCTTAGTGAAAAGACTTGTCATTAATTTTGATCATTCTCTTAGCCAAGATGCATATTGCTAAATTGAGGATCAGACATTGATACCTAGTCCTTGGGAACTTTGATATTCCCTAGCCTGAGACCGAGCTGGTAAATTTATAGTGCCGCCATATACCTCAATTGTTAAAAAGTTGATAGGAAAGGGTTGATAGACCTACTTTTCTTTAATTTGGATTGTTGCATATTATTCGTCTTGATTGGTCATTGGAAAGTATTGGTATTATATTTCATTGTCTGTCATTGAAAAGGTTGTATTATCGATTTTGTATTTAGCACTTATGTATAATAAACTCACATGTATTTTTGCATAGACGACGGTACCTTGTTTTCTTTCTAGTTGCACAACATAATTAAGGTTCTCGCTAACGAGCTGAGAGGTTATTATGTCGCCCTCTCCTCAGTAGGATCAATAACTTTGATATTTTTTTCCTTTGATCCTTTCTTTTGTTTTATTTGTATATAAAGCATTTTGCGCTTTATATCTGCGACACTGCTCATACATCCAGACTCTGTCATTGTGCCACTCTGTGGCTTCCTTCTGATGCTGATGCTGCTGCCACCACCTCCACACTTTGTCATTGTGCCACTGTGAAGCCTACTCATGCTGCTTCCACCTCCAGACTCTGTCATTGTGCCACTCTGTGGAATCCTCCTGATGCTACTGCTGCCAACACTTCCACACTCTGTCATTGTGCCACTGTGTGGCCTCCTCCTGATGCTGTTGCTGCCGACATCTCCACACTCTGTCGTTGTGCCACTCTGTGGCATACTCATGCTGCTGCCACCTCTGGACTCTGTCATAGTGCGACTCTTTGGCCTCCTCATGATGCTGCTGCCACCTCCAGACTCTGTCATTGTGCCACTCTGTGTTCTACTCATGCTGCCGCTACCTCAAGGCTCTGTAAATGTGCAACTCTGTGGCCTACTCATGCTGCTGCTAACTCCATACTCTGTAATTGTGCCGCTCTGTTGCCTATTCATGCTGCCGCCACCTCCACAGTCTATCATTGTGTCACTATGAGGCCTACTCATGCTGCTGCCACCTCCAGACTCTGTCATTGTCCCCCTCTGTGGCCTTCTCCTTATTCTGCTGCTGCCAACACCTCCACACAATGTAATTGTGCCACTTTGTGGCCTTCTCATGCTGTTTCCACTTCCACACTCTGTCATTGTGCCACTCTGTGGACTTCTCCTGATGCTGCCACCTCCAGACTCTGTTGTTGTGCCACCTCGAGGCCTACTCATGCTGCTTTCATCTCCAGACTCTGTCATTGTGCCACTGTGTAGCCTCCTCCTGAAGCTGTTTCTGCCGACATCTCCACACTCTGTCATTGTGTCACTCTATGGCATACTCATGCTGCTGCCACCTCTGGACTCTGTCATTGTGCGACTCTTTGGCCTCCTCATGATGCTGCTGCTGCCACCTCCAGACTCTGTCATTGTGCCACTCTGTGGCCTACTCATGCTGCCGCCACCTCAATACTCTGTTGTTGTGCCACTCTGAGGCCTACTAATGCTGCTTCTACCTCCAGATTCTGTCATTGTGCTGCTCTTTGGTAACCTCATGCTGCTGCCAACTCCAGACTCTGTAATTGTGCCACTCTTTGGCCTCCCCTGATGCTACTGTTGCAAACAGCTCCTCATTCTGTAATTGTGCCGCTCTGTTGCCTATTCATGCTGCCGCCACCTCCACAGTCTATCATTGTGTCACTATGAGGCCTACTTATGCTGCTGCTGTAACCTCCAGACTCTGTCATTGTCCCGCTCTGTGGACTCCTCCTGATGCTGACGCTGCCGACACCTCTAGACTACTCACGCTGATTCAACCTCCAGACTGTCATTATGCCAATCTTTGGCCTTCTCCTTATGCTGATGCTGCTAACATCTCCTCACTCTGTCATTGTGCCACTCTGTGGCCTCCTCCTAATGCTGCAGCTGCCGACACCTCTACACAATGTAATTGTGCCACTTTGTGGCCTTCTCATGCTGTTTCCAATTCCACACTCTGTCATTGTGCCGCTCTGTGTTCTCCACATGCTGATGCCAACTCCAGACTCTGTCATTGATCCACTCTGTGGCCTACTCATGTTGCTGCCACCTCCAGACTCTGTAATGGTGTGCCACTCTTTGGCCTACTCCTGATGCTGCTGCTGACACCTCCACACTCTGTCATTGTGCCACTTTGTGGCCTCCTCCTGATGCTATCCCTCCAACCTATGTCATTGTGCCACTCTGTGGTCCACTCATGCTGCCTCCACCTCCAGACTGTCATTATGCCACTGTTTGGCCTACTCATGCTGCCGTCACCTCCCAGCTCTGTCACTGTGCCTCTCTGTGGTACCCTCATGCTGCTGCCACCTCAAGACTTTGGATTGAGGAGAGAAAATAGATGGAGCGCCAGATGGGAAATAAAATTAGGTTGGTGCAGAGACAAGGCTCCTCAGGTGGTGAGGCTTCTAGGTTTTCACCAAAAACACACTTGAGGTGGTATATAGGTAATCAATAAATATTACTCACTTCACCAGGGGGTGGGTCAAGATAAGCTCAAGACACTTGGAGCCCACTACCCCCTCGCCGAGATCGCCTTCAGTTGGATACAATCCACGAAGTCCCTCAAAAGGATGACCCGGGAGACCTTCTGGATTGCAAAGTGTTCCTTTAATTCAAGCTCGACGCGTTTCAGGGTATACATAAAACCCCTTCATCAGGAGCATATAAAAACAGTGGTGTGCATGCACAACTTAAATATACAATTGGTAACTCATTGATTTACATGTGTTATCCATTCACTTCCGGTCATGTGACTTCGGACCGGAAGTGAATACTATTCAGGTCAATACAAGATAAATATTTCGCAGTTTTAAATATATAATATAATATAAGATACTTTCAAATATCGGGAGTGATCTTTCCCTTATTCCCTTAATGCCGATCCTTAGTGGCCCTAGAAGTAAATGGGGCTTCCGATCATGTGTGCGGATATGCGTTCCAATGTGGAACGCATTGGAGATCGTGGCAAGCCCATCCCCTCTTGGAGGTGAACGGTGCTTCCGGTCACATGGGCGGGCATGCGTTCCAGTGTGGAGCGCATTCAAGATCTCTGTAAGCTTATAGCCACCAAGCGGTGTCCTCTGATCTCCTGCGTTCCAACGTGAAGCGCAAGAAGGTACATGCGCACTCGAGTTGGACCCTGTTCTATTAAATGAATGGAATAAAAATAATAAAAATTAATTGATTATAGCCAGATCTCCAAAGTCATATAGACTGATTAGTCTCTTCTGGACAAGCAAATTCATCGCTGGATATGGGGGCATTGAAAAATAATAATAATAATGATAAAGATAAAAATTTATAGATTAATATAAATTATATGTATATAATTAATATTCATTGTGTATAATAATTATGTTTCCTATAAAATTGATATAAAATTCATGGAAAAAGAGGTATCCCTACAGGTAGGTGTTTACAACTTGTGAATAAAAATGAACTGAATATAAATGTACATAAAGACCTATATATATCTCTATATCTATGCACACACACACACACATATACATACATACAAAAGATTTTAAATTATATCCACATGTATATTAGGGGTGTAGACTGTATTTAACCACTAAAATTCGATGGGTTTATGGATAATCGATATATCGATGGAAGGGTATATACAAAGAATATTATATGTGAATAAAAATACATATATAGGGATAAATGAATTTAATAAGAATATAAAAACCTATATACTATGATGAAAATAATATGATAATACTATGAACAGAGAGGAGAGGAGGGGGGTTTGGGTTACTGGGGGCAATATTGGCCAATGTTTCTGTATTATTTGTTGGATGGAGCTATGCTTAGTATTGTAACGGGTGAGAAAGTTGAATTGGAATTTGTGTGGTTTCTCTGGCCCTTTAATTTTAACTTTACCTGGTGCGAGGCAATCTTCTTGGCTAGTCCCTATGGCTCAAGAGCGGGAGTCATGAATTAATTTCTCAGGGTAGTCTTTAGCCTCAAATCTTTTCTGTAGAATGTCCAATTGTTCAGACAGGCTGTTGCTGTCAGAACAATTCCTCCTTACACGCCTCATCTGTCCATATGGAATGTTTTTTTCCATTTATGGAAATGACAGCTCTTGAAGTCTAAATAGCTGTTTGCATCCACTTCTTTGAAGTGGGTGCTTGTTTTGATACATTCTCCACTGCTGTCCAAATTCAGGTCCAAAAAGACCACCGTGTGTGGGTTAAAATGGGCAGTGAATTTAAGATTCCACTCATTTTGGTTTAAGTTGTCTAGCAAGGCCAGTATGGTGGTGGGATCGCCTTTCCATACCAAAATTATATCATCTATAAAGCGTTTGTAAAGGCAGATGTCAGTATGGTCTAGTAAGCCTTGTTGTTTCTCAAAAGCCTCCATGAATAAATTTGCATACGATGGGGCAAATTTCGTCCCCATCGCTGTGCCGCATTTCTGGAGGTAGAACTCCTCCTCATATTTGAAATAGTTGTGTGTAAGTATGAATTCCATTGCGTCTACCAGAAATGTTCTTTGATTGGAGGGAGGAAGGGGTCTTCCTCCAGGAAGGTGTTAACTGCTCTTAGGCCTAAGTGGTGTGGTATATTACTATAGAGCGCTGACACATCTAGAGTTACCCATGTGTAGCCTGATTCCCAAGTAAAATCCTGTAAAATGGTGATAAGGTGGCTGGAGTCGCGTAGATATGAGGGTAGATGTTTGACATACCTTTGTAGTATATGGTCGATATAGGCTGATAAATTGGATGTCATGGAGTCTACACCTGAGATTATTGGGCGTCCAGGGGATTTTCTAAACTCTTATGGATCTTGGGGAGGTAATAAAAGTACAGGATGGATGGGAATGCTATTTTTAAAAATTGTAGTTTCTTTTGGTCTTCCTCAAGACTTTGTCATTGTGCCACATGGTGGCCTTCTCCTAATGCGGCTGCTGCTGCCACCTGCGGACTCTGTCATTGTGCCTCTCGGTGGTCTCCTCATTCCACTTCCACCACCAGACCCTGTCATTGGGCCACTCTTTGGTTTCCTCATGTTGCCTCCACCTCACCACTATGTCAAAGGTCCACTCTATAGACTTCTCATGCTGTTTCCACTTTCCACACTTCATGGCTGGTCGACTATTGTGGCTTTTGGCCTGGCTGACCTCACCATTTATTTGACACTTCTCCTGATCTGTCAGAAGGAAGTAAAAATGAGACGCACAACAGATCCTGTCTCTGTAGCAGCTTTAAGGCCTGTATGTTCCCATCAGAAATGCCTTATGCTTTGGTAGTCAAAAGCAGGAGTAGAAAACACAAAAGACAGGCAAATATTCCATTCACGTGTCATCTCTGCTTTTAGCAATACTGATGGATTATTGAGCAAATACGGACCGAGTGAAGGCATATTAATTAGTGACATCAACACAAACTTATTGATGACACACTCTCCTCTCTGTCAGGGGTCTATACTTATATAAGCGTTTAATAGAACAGGTTCTGTAGAAATCAGTTGACAAGGGTGTAAAAGGAGTGCGCTTCTTCTTGACACTAACATTGACATGTAAGGCTCAGTTGATACTTGGGTTATTTGATCAGTTTTGGCCACGTGACCGCCCAAATAAGTGAAGAATGCAGTGATTCTAAGATCGACGCCTGTCATCTGCATGTCATACGGACTCACAGTATTATTTCACTATCAAAGCAGACTCCCTATGCGTGTTACTGCAAGGCACAGTGTTTTACACCACTATAAAGGCTCTCAGCCGCAAGGAAATAGCCTTTTTGTAATGTAATTCGCCATGAATATATTCGGATCGAACCGAATTTTCCCGGAAAAGATTAGCGCGTCGGTAAAACGAATTTTTGAAAAATGTACTCATCTCGAATAGTGTTGAGTTAGAAGCAGCATGAGGAGACTATAAACTGGCAAGGTGACAGAGTGTGGAGGTGGCAGCAACATCAGGAGACCACAGAGTGACCCGGTGACAGAGTGGGGAAGTGGGTGGCAATAACAGTACCCGCTGACGATGGTGGTTTTAAGAAAGACCACTTGGCATCAGATGTGTGGCATCAGGCAGGTGTCAGAATTAGAATAGTAGCTGAGGCAGGTAGCAAGAAGAAACCAGTCTTTTTGTAAAACTTTGGGTGAGGCAGCATGGATAATCTAACCTGCCAAAAATTAGAAGGAACCGGCACTCCAATACACCCTTTATTACACATAAAGGAAGGCATCCTACACACCCTTGAAAAATTATGATTGTTGGCCTGCTGGTGACCCTCAAAAACATTTGGAGCAAGGGCCTGCTGGTGACCCTCTAAAACATTAGGGGCGAGGGCCTGCTGGTGAGCTGATGCTCAAACATTATATGCGAGTGCCTGTGTCAAGGATGGAGGACAGTTAGCAGGAACTGATAAATAACGACAGACTGGCTTGATCCCAAACTAAGGAAAACATAGGAGGGCCCTATAAATCGTTAAGAACTCTCCCAAACTACTGTGCACATATACAAGTCCCGGTGGTAGGCAGATACATGCCCTCGTACCTATAACTGAGTGACACCTGAATTCCCTATAGTAGTGAGGGAATGGCCACCGGCTCCCTGCACTGAGTTAGGGTCACCTAGAATCAAGCCAGCAAACAAAACACAAAGTAAACGGAATGCACTTATCTTAGAGCAAAACAACTGCAGCCTCCAGCAGCACGCACTTCATCCAGGAAGTAATATAAACCGCAAGGAGGAGCAGTAAGGGAGAGAATATAAAGCAAACTAATTAATCAAAGATAAGAGGCAGCTGAGGGAGAGAAAGGAACTGAGCAAAGTGAAACCAAAACAAAGAACGTCATACACAAGACAGGGAGGAACCTCTGACCGACCGTCTCCCAGAACCGGCGGTGACAGCCTGCTGGTGAGCTGATGCTCCAAAACATTATATGCTAGTTCCTGCAGGTGAGTTGATGCTCTAAAACATTATATGCGAGTGCCTGTAGGTGAGCTGATGCTCTAAAACACTATATGTTGCATGCTGTACAGCTTACCCTCTAAAAAAATTAGAGTGGAGGGAATATATATACAATCTGTATGGAGGAGGAGGAGGAGAAAACAAGATTCAAACATATACTCTATTTTTGTGTGGTGGAAAAGGTGCATGGGAATACACTACAGTAGATTGAGTACATACTAAGTGATAGATTTAAATTGCCTTTATGTTCATCAGCTCAACTCTCCTCTGGTGGAGTTGAGAAGTCAGGGGCAATCCAGGCCTTGTTCATTTTTATCTGAGTCAACCTGTCAGCATTGCCAGTGGACAAGCGGATACGATTATCTCTTATAATGCCACCAGCAGCACTAAATACATGCTCAGACAAAACGCTGGTGGCAAGGCAGGTAGGCACCTCCAAGGCATAGAGCGCAAGTTCGGGCCACGTGTCCAGCTTGGGCACCCAGTAGTTCTAAGGCACTAAGGGATCATTTAGGATGCTGACACAGTCTGCTATGTATTCCTTCACTATCTTCCAGAACTTTTCCTCCTTGTACCACAAGACAGTGCTTCAGGGAGGCAGGGTGTCATGAATGTGTCCCATGCCTTGGAGAGTGTTGCCCTGCCTTTGTTGGAACTGCTGTGGGTTCCCCTTGTCTCCCTTCCTCGGTTGCCTAAGGAAGTATTGACTCTGCTGGCCGCATTGTCAGATGGAAAATTTGGGAGCAAAATACCGTCTTGTATTGCACCGTTTTACTAGTCCTCTCCACCACAGGAATTATAGATGAGAAGTTATCTTTGTAGCGGGGGTCAAGAAGTTGGAACACCCAGTAATCTGTGTAATCTAAAATGATTATAACGCGGGAAAGCCAGCCTAACATGAAGTCAGCCATGTGGGCCAGAGTACCAACAGGCAAGACGTCAATGTCGACATAAGGATGACTCTCCATGTCCACATCCTCCTCTTATGCCCATCCATGGCGAAACAGATGGAATTAAAGTTCCATGGGTACTACTCACTGTAGCAGAGGCAACTGTCTCCAGCTCCTCCTCCTCTTCATGGTCCAATTTGCACTTCGAAGACGAACTGTGGGTGGTATGGCTATCACTCTGTGTAATGTCCTCCTCCATTTCCTTGTCTGCCTCGTTCAGAGCATCCTTCTGAATTGGGAGCAGTGATCGTTTGAGTAGACACAGCAGTGGGATGGTTACACTGATAATAGCGTTATCGCCACTAACCATCTGTGTGGATTCATCAAAGTTTTTAAAACCTCACAGAGGTCTGACATCAATGCCCACTCCATGCTTGTGAATAGTGACAGTTGACTGGAAAAGCAACAACCATGTTGCAGCTGGTATTCCACAACTGCCCTCTGCTGCTCACAAAGCCTGGCCAACATGTAGAACGTAGAGTTCCAGTACATGCTCACGTGGTACAACAGTCGGTGAGCTGGAATCCGCAAGTGCTGCTGCAGCGTTGACAGACCATCTGAAGCTGTGGACGACTTGCCGAAATGGGCAAACACGCGACGTGCCTTCACTAGTAGCTCTTGCAAATTGGGGTAGGTTTTGATAAACCGCTGAAACATTAAGTTTAAGATGTGGGTTAGTCATGGGATGTGTGTCAGGTTGCTGAGCTCCAAAGCCGCCACCAAGTTATGGCCATTGTCAGACACAAATATGCCTGGTTGTAGGTTAAGTGGCAAGAGCCACAGCTTGGTCTGGTCCCTTATACCCTGCCACAGCTCTGCGGTGGTGTGCTGTTTGTCCCCTAAGCAGATCAGTTTCAGCACGGCCTGTTGACTCTTACCCATAGCACTGCTACACTGCTTCCAGGCAGCGACTGATGGCTGACTGCTGCTGGAGGGGAAGTGGAGGAGGAGGCAGCAGAGGAGAAGTGGGGGTTGGAGCCAGTAACATAGCTGCTGGCGGAGATCCTGATGGACATAGGGCCCGCAATCCTGGGTGTTGGTAGCACCTGTTCCATCCCAGGGTACGACTCACTCCCGGTCTCCACTACAATTAGCCAGTGTGCGGTCAGGGAAATGTAGCGTCCCTGGCCACCAGCACTTGTCCATGTGTCTGTGGTGAAGTGGACCTTCCCAGTAAGTGCGTCGGTCAAAGCACAGGTGATGTCCTGGGACACATGCTGGTGTAAGGTGGGCACGGCACACTGTGAAAAAAGTGGTGGCTGGGGACTGCGTACCGAGGGATGGCTATCGACATCAGGCTGGGGAAGGCCTCAGTGCCCACAAGCCTAACTGGCAACATTTCAAGTGCCAGTCATTTCCAAACTTGCGCATTTAGTGCTATGGCCTGTCTGGATATTTGTGCTTGTGTTCAAATGCCTGTGCTATTGACATTTGGATGCTGCGCTGGGACAGGGAAGTGGATGTTGTTGCTGACGGTTCATGCGAAGGTCCAGGTACAGGACGAGGGCATCCGGGCCTGCGCCTCGACATGGGATTGTCCAGCAGTGTGTAACACAGGGAAGAGGAGGCAGTAGTGTGACCCGCAGACACAGATTGTGGACCCAGGCGTTCTGCCCACTTATTATGGTGCTTGGATGCCATGTGGCGGGTCATGCTGGTGGGGGTGAGGTTGCTAGTGTTCACGCCCCGGCTCATTTTGGTATGGCACAGGTTGCAAACTACCACTATTTTGTCGTCTGTGTGCACTTTTGTGTGTACCCTTCATGTGCTGACCCTGCGGTCCTTTCCTATTTTCTTCCTCGTGTTACATTGGTGCTATTGCGAGTCTTATGGTACATTTTACTATTTTTGTCTATTTTCTAATCAAATAAAGTTATATTCTTTGTAATTTATGTTGTTGTGCGTTCAATGGTTCGGTCTTACTCAGAAGTAAATTATAGCCAACCAATTGATATAAATGGATACCCGGTGCTAATTTGGTGTATACCCCTTGTCAAGGTAGATTTACGCATGGGGGTGCTCGGTGTAATGGTTGCGGGCCTGTTTGGTGTGGGCCGACTTCTCCCTTTGCAACCCCTATCCCTCTTCCAGACTGTTGCGGTGCTGTGGATACCTCCCCCTTGTACTGCTGTCCTTCCCATCTTGGGTCAGTGACCTCATTGTCCACCACCTCCTCTTCCACTTCCTCACTCTGCTCATCCTCCTGACTTGAACTAACCACATCCTCAGTTATTGACAACTGTATCTCATCATCATCCACCTCGTGAACGAAGATTTGTCGTTCACCACCGTCCTCTTCTTCGGACTGTGAAGGCTCAAGAGGTTGGGAATCAGGGCACATTATCTAAGGTACCTCTTCAAGCATTTTGGGCGCAAGGGCCAAATCTAATAGTGCCGCTGGAAGGAGCTCCTCAGAATATCCGAGTTTGGGATCACTCTTTTGGCAAGCCTCTCCATGGTGGAAGGAAGGATGATTAGAGTGAGGATTCTGTTGACCAGACTCTTGGCTACAGAGATTGGACGAGAGGGTGGTGCTAACTGACTGGAAGCATTATCTTTAGCAATCCAACTGACCAACTGTTCGCACTGGTCCGACTTGGACAGTGTTGACCTGCACGGCCAGCTATGTTGGACATGAAGCTGGGTACGGTGGACATATTTTTTTTTCTGATGCACTGGCAGCAGGCACAGTTTCATTGAGCCCAGGACCACGGCCTCTGCGTGCACCATCAGCATTACGCCCACTTCCCGGTCCCTTAGTGCTTGCCTTCTTTATATTAATGGTTTTCTCATTAGACGTGGCACAGTTTGTTTTACTGTCTGATAAAGACACAGTTTTTAGATGCAGGACAATATATGTCACAGAAACCCACAGAATATTGCGCCCGATTATTGGAATTTGTAATACAGACACTGTTTGCAGATGTTCTACACTATTGGTTACAGAACACCACTGATTATGGACACTAGATGTGGCCCAGGTTATTGTAATACAGACACTGTTTGCAGATGTTCTACACTATTGATTACAGAACACCATAGATTATGGACACTAGATGTGACCCATATTATTGGAATTTGTAATCCAGACACTGTTTGCAGATGTGCTACACTATTGATTACAGAACACCATAGATTATGGACACTAGATATGACCCACATGATTGGAATATATAATACAGACAGTGTTTGCAGATGTTCTACACTATTGATTACAGAACACCACAGATTATGGACACTAGATGTGGCCCATATTATTGGAATTTGTAATACAGACAATGTTTGCATATGTTTTACACTATTGGTTACAGAACACCACAGATTATGGATGCTAGATGTGGCCCAGATTATCGGAATTTGTAATACATACAATGTTTGCATATGTTTTACACTATTGGTTACAGAAAACCACAGATTATGGACACTAGATGAGGCCCATATTATTGGAATTTGCAATCCAGACACTGTTTGCAGATGTTCTACACTATTTGTTACAGAACACCACAGATTATGGACACTAGATGTGGCCCAGATTGTTGGAATTCGTAATACAGACACTGTTTGCAGATGTTCTACAATATTGGTTACAGAACACCACAGATTATGGACACTAGATGTGGCCCAGGTTATTGTAATTTGTAATACAGACACTGTTTGCAGATGTTCTACACTATTGATTACAGAACACCACAGATTATGGACACTAGATGTGGCCCATATTATTAGAATTTGTAATCCAGACACTGTTTGCAGATGTGCTACACTATTGATTACAGAACACCACAGATTATGGACACTAGATGTGACCCACATGATTGGAATTTATAATACAGACAGTGTTTGCAGATGTTCTACACTATTGGTTACAGAACACCACAGATTATGGACACTAGATGTGGCCCAGGTTATTGTAATTTGTAATACAGACACTGTTTGCAGATGGACTACACAATTGATTACAGAACACCACAGATTATGGACACTAGATGTGGCCCATATTATTGGAATTTGTAATACAGACAATGTTTGCATATGTTTTACACTATTGGTTACAGAACACCACAGATTATGGATGCTAGATGTGGCCCAGATTATCAGAATTTGTAATACATACAATGTTTGCATATGTTTTACACTATTGGTTACAGAAAACCACAGATTATGGACACTAGATGAGGCCCATATTATTGGAATTTGCAATCCAGACACTGTTTGCAGATGTTCTACACTATTTGTTACAGAACACCACAGATTATGGACACTAGATGTGGCCCAGATTATTGGAATTTGTAATACATACACTGTTTGCAGATGTTCTACAATATTGGTTACAGAACACCACAGATTATGGACACTAGATGTGGCCCAGGTTATTGGAATTTGTAATACAGACAATGTTTGCATATGTTGTACACTATTGGTTACAGAAAACCACAGATTATGGACACTAGATGTGGACCAGATTATTGGAATTTGTAATACAGACACTGTTTGCAGATGTTCTACACTATTGGTTACAGAACATCACTGATTGTGAACACTAGATGTGGCCCAGATTATAAAGACACAGTCTGCTTATGATGTACAGTATATGTCACTAATAGGTATAAAATAAAAATATCTTGCTTCTGTCAAACACACACACACACACACACACAGTAGTCCTTAAAAGGACTTTGGGGTATTTGAAAAGCTTTTGGTAGTAAAAACAGCAAATGTCTCTCCCTGCATGAATGACTATCCCTTCCAAATAACTGTCCCTGAGACTGCAGGAGGTAAATAGATTGCTGCTCTAATACAGACACACACACACACACACACAGTAGTCCTTAAAAGGACTTTTGGGTCTTGGAAATGCTTAAAGCTTTCTCTGAATAAAAACAGTGAAAATCACGCCCTACACTGTCTTTCTCTTCCAACGCTCTGCTCTCCTGACTATGACTGATCTGAGCACTTGTCATCGTGTGCTATAAAACCCCGATAATGTGTTCAGGCCAGGCAATCACTGTAATGCCAGCAGCCAACATGGCTAGTGGCATTACAGTGAGAGCTGTACTTACCTGCACCTTTATTGGCTGTTAAAACACGCAAAACATGTGGGGCAGAGACTCTACCATTGCGCTCTAGCACATGCGGTACTCGGTCGAGTACCACCATGTGCCTAGCATAGTAATTCTCGAGCCAAACAGATATTTCGCTGAGCATGCTCGCTTATCACTAAATCTGATGCATCAGGCATTGTTGGGTGGATATCCTGTCTGATCCATGCCTGTTTCATCTTGACAAAGGTCAGTCTCTCCACGTTTTGGGTAGACAGGCGAGTTCTCCTTGGGATAACTATGGCCTCCACCACACTAAACACCTGCTCTGATGCCACACTACTGTCCGGGCAGGACAGATTTTCCAAGGCAAAATACGGTTTGGCTGCCCAGTAGTCCAGTGGATCTTCAATGTGGGGAGGCAGGCTGCTGTACAAGTATGCCACCACCTGCTAATTCAGGTTCTGTTCCAGGTCTAGATGCTGCTGCTGGTGAGCAGTTTCTTCACTAGGCGGGTTAAGAAAGCTGCTCATCATCAACTTTAGATTCAAGCAGCTGCTGATGGAGTTAGTACTGCTCCTACCCCCACTTTGCCACATCAGCCAGAGCAGTGGAACAAGAGTGCAGTGGGCCCCCGGTCAGACCTGCGAGAGGATGGACGATAACGCAGATAGGCAGGGACCAACTGACTATATAGGATGTCTCTATAGTAGTTCAGTTTGTCCTCCCTCTCAGAAGGTGTAAAAGGCCCCCATTTTGGACCGGTAGCGAGGGTCTAGCAAGGTGGCGAGCCAGAAGTCATCCCTCTGCCGAATGGTGACAATTCACCTGTCACTACCCAAGCAAGTGAGCTTGCAACGGGCCATTTGTGCAAGTGACTCGGAGGGACTCCCTGTCTCCGTCTCCATTGCATACTGCCACGGTGTGCCTGGGTCATCTGCCTCATCTTCCTCTTGCTCCTACCGCTGCTCCTGCTCCTCCTCTCCTGTCTCCTGTGCTACACATTGCTTGTGCTCCAATGTCCTCCTCCTCCTCCAGTTTAGCCCCACAGGGCTCATGTAGCCATGAGATGTAGGCGCTACGTCTCCAGTCCCCTGACCAGCCATATTTACCAGCATCTGTCACCAGATATGAAGCAGTGGAACAACGTTGTTCATCCAGTAGTCCTGGCAAGTGACAAATAACATAGCATTCTCGAGGCATCTGAGCAAACAGCAGGTGTCGCACATGAGCTTCCATTGGCTGACATTGAAGTTTTGCTGCTGCAGCTCAAGGAGGGAGTCCTTGGCAGTTTACGAATGGCTAAAGTGCATGCAAAGTTTCATCGTAATTTTTAGGATGTCTTGCATATGGGTGGAAGACTTCAGGAACCGCTGGACAACCAGATTGAACATGTGTACCATGCAGGGCGTATGGTTCAGCCCTCCTTAATGCAGCCCCAACACAATGTTCTTCCCGTTGTCGGTCACCATGGTTCCGATTTTGAGTTGTCGCGGAGAAAGCCAGGATTCAATTTCTCGATGAAGCATATGGAGCAGTTCCTCCCCTGTGTGACTCTGTTCGCTCAGGCAAACAAGGTGTAGAACAACATGACACTGCCATGCCCTGCACATGTGGTATGCTGGAGGAGCACTGTAATTTGTCCCTGCAGTAGAGGCTAAGGAAACGGGGAGAATGAGGAGGAAGAGGCAGAAATTGTCGCAGGGTCAACGGCATGAGAACGTGGAGGCGGAGCGGCATCACCGGGCCAAGTTGCTGGTGTGGCTGGTAATGAACTACATTTACCCAGTGGGCCGTAAAGAACATATATTGTCCTTGAACATAGTTATAGCTCCATGTGTCAGCGGTGCCGTACACTTTGTCAGACACCGACAGGCTGAAGTACTGGCCCACCTTCTGTTCTACATATTTATGCAGGGCTGGTACTGCCTTTTGGCAAAGAAATGAAAGCTTGGGACTCTCCACCTCAGCTCAGCATAAGCCATCAGTTTTCTGAAAGGTGCAAAGTCCACCACTTGGAAAGGGAAGGACTGCAGCACCAGCAACTTGGACAGGAGCACGTTCAGCGTCTGCGCCGTTGGATGAGTGCACACATACTGTTGTCTCTTAGCAATCGCTTTGGTGATGCTGATGAAATTGCTAATGAAATAAATGACATGGAGGAGGAGGGCGAGGAGCATGAGTATCAGGACCAGTAGATGATGGGAAGGACAGAATGCTCCCTTCGGCTGAGGTGGTGGAGCCTTGACTGCCTGAAATCGGGTGTGTGCCACTCAGTGATGCAGTGGTTGCTGCGTCAAGCTGGACCACCACATTGGAGCCACAGTTCTCCCAGGCAACTTTATGTTGACGCTGCATATGTTGACACAGGGCTGTGATGCCAACATTGGCACCCTGGCCACGCTTCACCTTATAATTGCAATTTGTATCCCAAGTCAGTGCAGCAAAGTGTAATAGAATGGTTCCTATTACCCAGGCTGTACACTCCCCTATTGAACCGTGTTCTGGATCAATACTGTGGATTAATTCCTCCCTATTCTTTCCCTACACTTCTAAAGATGTTTCCCTGAACTTCTATTCAGCAAAATATAAGTTTTCAAGTCTTTCTTAGCACTGTCCTTAGCGCCTGCTAACGTTTCTCCCTGCACTAAGTACACTGGAAAATTGCTGAATCCAAGATGAGGCTGAGGCTATTTATAGGGCTGTGACATCACCTGGCTGTCTGCTGATTGGCTGCATGCATGGCATTATGGGATATCCCTCGTTCCCAGAGTTCTTTATTCCACGTACTAACATGTGCAGCAGCCATTTTAGGAAAAAATGCGATTCGTTACCACGAAGCGCGATGAACTTCGGATTCTTTGCGAATCAAATTTTTCCTGAAATTTGGATCTAATTCCACTTTGTCAACTTTGATTTGCTCATCTCTAACCTTAATGTTAATGAAGCCTGCTTATTTCTACTATTTGCCCAGCAAATGGAAGTCTTCTCACTTGAGGAGGCTAAATTGATTCACTAAATTGAATATTAGTATTTTGGAGAACCAGACTATTTTGCACTGTCTGTACAAAGAACATTAAGATTGGAAGAACTGAAGGTATCTTGTAATGTCTGGTCTTAATAGGTTTATTGCAATGGAAAATCAATTTTGTTTCCAATTTGACAGTTATTCTCTCTCCAAAATGCCTTTACATTTCTCTTCTACGGTGCTATGGCTATGAAGACTTACCTGAAAGTAAATCAATATCTTGAGATTAAAAACTGCATAAGACAGTTTAATATATTTATAATTATGCACAACTGTACTGACTGTAGTATACAATTGAATTTGGATTATAGACCTTGTGTAGAGTTTTGCTGTATTCTAATATGAGTAAGCAAAACAGGAATTGATCTGTAAAGTAAGATACTGTTCAAACCTCAACTTTTCCCCTTCATTTTTGGCTCTGACAAATGCCAATGTATGTCACATAATTCTTGTGTGGCCCATTAACTGTCATTGGAACAAAAAAACACACAGATAAGACAAATTAAACTGTTTCTGATACTCCAATTATCTTGGTTTTATAACATTACTGTATGTCAGTTTACATGAGTAAGGTGGTCAAATAGTATTTTGCAATCTACCCATATACCTAAAAGCTGGAACCTAAAGTTCTACATGTTAGGCCACCAAACTTTTCCCTTGCTGTCTTCAACAAAGAGGTGGGCAAGAGAGAGAGTCAGCAAGGTAACTCAGGTCAAAGTGTTCCAGTCCCTACTGTTGCAACAGGGAAACAAGATATTTTATACACCCTAGCATAGTGGACAGTATAGCCATGGTTGCCAATACACAGCTATTAGCCAGAGATCCCTGTGGCAGACATTTTAGTCAGAATATTGTGAGTATTCATCTGCTTAGCTCATGCTTAGGCATCTGGGAGGACTGTGTAATGTGTAATGAGATTTGGTGAATGTACTCTGACCTTTATCATGCACACAGTAAAGAGAAACGACACACTAGCCATTACATTTTCCAACACATGCCCTGCCTAGCACCCACATGGACATGAACACCATGGGGACTACTGAACTACCAACAGGCAGGAAGCCCATGACTACAAGGAGTTCCCTGAGGAAACAGAAGGCCCCCTCCTTAACTGCACCGACCCAAGGGAGCGATGGCCTGAGGGAGTACACCATGACACATTATCATCAGGGCCACTTCCACTCCAATCATCTACTCTGTCTCAGTCAATGTCCCAGTGAAGGCAGCACAATTACGTCACTCATCGGTGCAAGGCTGCTAAATTCACAAGTCAGAAGAGACCTCAGCTGCTTTGCTCATCGTGGGATTGGGATTAGGTAGGTATACTATTTTTTTTTTATTGGGGGAGAAGGAAAACATTGAGGTGGAGATTTTAATTACTCTCTCTCTCTTCTGATATGTAAAATGGTTGCTGCCATTTTGCACAATTCGTGCAGGATCGGTTACAAAAGTTTTGGATTCACTGAAATTAAAAACTTTTGGAAAATTAATTTGTGTTGAATCAATTTGCTCTTCTCTGACCACAACATTTGAATAGACATATTTGCTCTCTCTGTTTTGCACATTTAAAATCATTACTTTTTCAAACTAAATGCCATGTGTTAAAATGTTAGATCGAAGGATTATTTATGAGATGTCTTTGGTATTTACTCCTTGCCAGAAGTCAAGTCTAGGGCTTTAGTCAAATAATTTTCATGCATCTTTTTTACAAGTCGCCAATGATATATGTAGCCTTTATAGAAGGATGTCACAAGTTTAAGTTAGCCCTATTCTCATTTTGGCAACTACCAAAAAAGGATTTCACATAATGGACCCCAGATATTAATGTCAAACAATAAATATTTAAAATCATTAATCATTTGTAGAGTATAAAACATTTATCAATAGTATGCATCAATAGTGGAAGAGGTATTCTGGTTATAACAAGTTATCCCCTATTTATAGGATAGGGAATAACTATAAGAAATGGATGGAGCGGTTGGTAGGAAATGTGCACCACCTCTCCATTCCTTTCTATGGGAGTTACGGAGATAGCCAACTGCAGTGCTAATCTATCTTTGGAGGTCCCATAGAAATGAATAGAGTGGCAGCATGCTGTCACGGACGTACCAAGACATATGGACGTCCCAGCGACGGTGATTGGCAGGAGATCTCTGAGACTGGCAACACGTAGTTTGATCTGACAGGTTTTTCTTGTGGATCAATAGGTGTCTGTGTTGTTTCTGGTAATGGCCACACCCCTTGCCTCCAGCTGTTGCTTATGTGGTCATTTAACCTTATTTATAGTTGATTATCCCACTATACTGTGCTGTTTATAGTTTCTGTGCCTGTGGATTGTTTGTGGTTGGATCTTGGCTGATGGCTGATACTGGTGCTTCCATAGACTCTTTGAAGCTAAGTTTTTCCTTTCCCTTTTGTATTTTGTTTGGGTTGTGTGTGTCGCATTTCCCTATTGTTTGCATTAGGCCTGAAGTAGACTCCTGTTCGTCCTTCCTTTTGGAGGAACAGGTTGTCTTGTCCCTGCCATTAGTACCAGGGTACTATAGGGCTAGATAAGACTCTAGGTATTCCTGCATATGAACTCACCTACCTTTGGGGTCTGCTCACACTGGTAGTCAGTCAGGATTTTAGTTAGGGTTTTCACTAGAAGGTGCCCATCTTCCCTCCCTAGTTCTCAGGCTTGATTCCCTGTTTTCCCTTCCCTCCTGGTGTTTCCCTCCCACACTGAAGCGTGACATTATAAACCGCCTTAACTGTCATTTTTTGTTTGTTTGTGTGCAACCATATTGCTGCACTGGAAGGTTAGCTGCAAGTGCTGTCTTTGGAGGTAGCTGACCTCCGCACGACCGTATGGCAGATGCAGAGATCACAGGCTCTTCATCATGGTGGTAGTGGTGGAGACCAGGCCTACCTGGAGCCTAAAGTTGCCCTCCCAGATAGATTCTCTGGGGACATGATAATTCATTTTGTTTAGGGAGGTGTGCAAACTGTATTTTAAGCTATTTCCACACTTATCTGGGGATGAGAAACAGCAAGTCAGTGTGGCTATTTCCTTGCTTAAGAGGAATGCGCAGTAATGGGCATTTTTCTGCCAACCGGATCGCTGTCTCTCTGGTCGGTAGATTAATTTTCGAAGCTTTGGGTCTTATCTATGATGATCCGAATCGGACCTCTCTAGCCGAATTCAGGCTGCGTGGCCTTCGTCAGACTGATTGTTCTACTGAGATTTATTGCTCTGAGTTGAGTTGGGCTACAGATACGGCATGGAACAATCCTGCCCACTGTTGCTAGTTTTGTCAAGGGTTATCAGAGAGGCTGAAGCACGCTTTGGTCTTTCATGAAACCCCAGTGTCTCTGGAGGCTGCTATGTCTCTGGCTATACCCATTGATAGACGCCTAAGAGAGAGATATAGGGGACCCCACTCTCAGGACGTACTATCACATTATGTATCGTCCTCCTCTGACACTTTGTGTGAAACTACTCCTGGGTTTATGTCTGGGGACGAACCCATGAAATTAGGGAAGCTACTCCTTGATCCACTTTTAAGCATACTAGTAATAGGAAGGGAGTGTGTTTTTCTGCGGACAGAAGGAAATTTTTTCCTAGTATGTCCATACATTCAATGGCAAAAATAAAACAGAAGGACATTTAATTCCCATCTGACTCTTGGAGGAGTGAGAGGAGAGTCAGAAAATGTGCATTTATCTTTGACTGGTAGTACCTGATTTCTCCTGACTGCTGAGGTATGCTAGAATCAAAAACTGTGGGGATTGAAGCGTTTATCAACAGTGGAGCCAGGGTGAACTTGATTGATGCTCATTTTGTCCGTATGCATGGATTGTCACCGATTGCATTAGAAAAAATATTTCCATTTTTGCTATTTATTTTGCACCTCTTAGGGTACTTTCACACTGGCGTTAAAGTTTTCTGGTATTGAGTTCCGTTATAGGGACTCAATACCAGAAAAACGCATCAGTTTGTCCTAATGCATACTGAATGGAAAGCAATCCTTTTATGGTATTTGGCTGGAGAAAATACAGCAGAATGCTGCGGCTTTTCTCCGGCCAAAATTTCCGAACACTTGCCGGATTCAGCATTATTTTCCATTAAAATGTATTAATGCCGGATCTATTACCAAAAGTTCCGGAAAAAAGATCCGCACACCTTTAAAAATGTGAAATAAATAAATAAATACCGGATCTGTTTTTCTGGATGACACCGGAGAGATGGATCCAGTATTTCAATGCATTTGTCAGAAGGATTCGCATCCGGAAACAAATTATATCCGTTTGCATACGGATATCCGGATCCGGCAGTTCCAGCAACAGAACTGCCTGCCAGATTCTTCTAACGTTAGTGTGAAAGTACCCTTACTCAGAAGTGTTTATCTCAAGTGGTGCATGATATCAGATTAAGAGTGGGTGACTTACACCAATAATTTATATCGTGTTTTGTGTTGTAGGGTCTCCCTGCTCCGGTGGTTCTGGGTTTACCGTGGTTAAGCAAGCACAATCCAAAATTGATATTTTACTGTGCAAGCCTTCTACAAGATGATTAATAAATATATTGAAGAGAATAGGGCCCAATACTGACCCCTGAGGTACCCCACTAGTGACAGTGACCCAATCTGAGTGTGTACTATTAATAACCACCCTCTGTTTTTTATTACTCAGCCAGTTATTAACCCACATACAGACATTTTCTCCCAGTCCGAGCATTCTCATTTTATATACTAATCTTTTGTGTGGTACAGTGTCAAATGCTTTGGAGAAGTCCTGATATATGACATCCACTGACTCACCCCGGTCAAGTCTATAACTTACCTCCTCATAGAAACTGATTAAATTAGTTTGGCATGACCGATCCCTCATGAAGCCATACTGATATTGCGTTATTTGCTTATTTTCATTGAGATACTCCAAGATAGCCTCTCTTAGAAAACCTTCAAACCGTTTACCAACAACAGATGTTAAACTTACCGGCCTATAATTTCCAAGCTCTGTTTTTGGACCTTTTTGAATAGTGGCACCACATTTGCTATGCTCCAATCCTTTGGAACATTCCCTGTCAGTATAGAGTCCATAAATATCAGAAATAAAGGTCTGGCTATGACATCACTTAATTCCCTTAGGATACGGGGGTGTATGCCATCCCGTCCTGGCGATTTGTCTATTTTAATCTTTTTAAGTCACTGTTGTACTTCTTCCTGGGTCAGACAGGGCACTTTTAATGCGGAATTTACTTTTACATTCTGCATTTCATCTGACAGTTTATTTTCCTCAGTGAATATAGTAGAGAAACATATATTTAATAGTTTTGCTTTATCCTCGTCGCTCTCTGCAACACCCCCTTCATTGACAATTGTATTGCATTGACAATTGTCTAAATACATCTTTTTTCTGTTTTAACTACTAAGACATTCACCTCTTTTTATCTGATTTTGACGATGTATTTTCTGAGAGTGGATGCCAGGATTTACCTCAGCATAGGGAATATGATATCAACCTTATTTCCGGAGCTAATTTGCCAAAATCTAGATTGTATAACCTTTCTGAACCTGAAAGACTGGCCATGAGAGAGTATATTGCCGAGAATTTGGATAATGGACACATACGACCTTTCAAGTCTCCAGTGGCCGCAGGGTTCATTTTTGTTAAAAAAAATGACGGAAGTCTTCTGCCATGTCTGGATTTTCGTGAACTCAATCGGATTACTGTCCGTGATCCTTACCCTCTTCTTTTGATTCCCGATTTGTTTAACCAGATTGTTGGTGCCAAGGTGTTCTCCAAGTTGGGGGGCATATAATCTGGTTAGGATCAAGGAAGGGTATGAATGGAAGACGGCTTTTAATACTCCAGAAGAGCACTTTGAGAACCTGGTCATGCCTTTTGGGTTGACCAATGCTCCTGCGGTTTTCCAGCATTTTGTGAATGACATTTTTCATCACCTTGTGCGGAGGTTTGTAGTTGTGTATTTAGATGACATTCTAATTTATTCTCCAGACGTGGAGATACATCAGAATCACGTTAGACAGGTGTTACAGATCCTAAGAGATAATAATAAATTGCAAAATTAGAGAAGCGTGTATTACTGTACATAAGGTACAGTTTTTGGGCTACCTGCTGTCATCTTCGGGTTTTCGAATGGATCCAGAGAAAGTACGTGCTGTATTGGACTGGGATCGACCCGAAAATCTGATGGCTCTTATGCAGTTTTTGGGGTTCACCAACTATTACCAAAAATGTATTCAAAACTATTCTACAATAGTAAAACCCTTAACTGACATGACTAAGAAAGGGACAAATGTTCCAGTATGGTCTGATTCGCCGTTGCGAGCCTTTTCTGCGATTAAGGAATGCTTCTCTTCTGCCCCTATATTGGTGCAGCCGGATGTATCACAACCTTTCATTGTGGAAGTGGATGCATCCGAGGTGGAGGTAGGAGCAGTTTTATTGCAGGGCCCATCACCTGGTAAATGGCTTCCATGTGCCTTTTTCTCTAAAAAACTCTCTTCCGCAGAGAGAAATGATGATGTAGGTAACAGAGAGTTACCCGGAGGAGCGATTCATCCGATCACGGTGTTCACTGATCACAAAAACCTGGCTTACCTGGAGTTGGCTTAACGACTGAACCCAAGGCAGGCCAGATGGTCTTTGTTTTTCACTGTCACCTATTGTCCTGGGGTTAAGAATGTCAAGGCAGATGCCTTGTCACGTAGTTTCCCTGGAAGTGGTGAGTTTGAAAATCCGAGTCCTATACTGTCGGAAGGGGTGGTGATATCCGCTCTTTACCCTGACCTAGAGGTGAAGGTTTTAGAGGCCCAGGGAGATGCACCGGATTCTTGTCCCTCTGGGAAACTGTTTGTGCTATCGGAATTGCGTCACAAGGTGTTTGAGGAACATCACTGTACAGTTCTTACGGGACACCCTGAAAGCAGATCCACTGCTTAAGTGTGTTGAGGACTATGTGTCAGTCTGTAGTACCTGGACATATGCCAAGGTGACACATACTCAGTCTTCCGAATCTCTACTTACTCATTTATCCAAGGATTTTATCACTGATCCACCTAATTTTTCAGCAGGAAAGACAGTTATTCTGGTGGTAGTTGATCGATTTAGTAAAATGGTGCACTTTATAGCGTTGCCGGTAGCGATGAGCGAGCATGCTCAGCCGAATATCTGTTCGGCTCGAGCATCGCTATGCTCGGCACATGGCGGTGCTTGACCGAGTACCGCATGTGACTGAGCACAATGCTTGAATCCTTGCCCCACATGTTTCGTGGGTTTTAAGCAGCCAGGTTTTAATGCAGTACTGGAGACCATATCTGAAGACGGATATTGAAACTTTGGAGAGAGTTCAGAGAAGGGCTACTAAACAGTAGTAGTACATGGATTGCAGGACAAAACTTACCAGGAAAGGTTAAAGGACCTTAACATGTATAGCTTGGAAGTAAGAAGAGACAGAGGGGATATGATAGAAACTTTTAAATACATAAAGGGAATCAGCACAGTAAAAGAGGAGAGAATATTTCAAGAAAGAAAAACTGCTACAAGAGGACATAGTTTTAAATTAGAGGTGCAAAGGTTTAAAAGTAATATCAGGAAGTATTACTTTACTGAGAGAGTAGTGTGATGCATGGAATAGCCTTCCTTCAGAAGTGGTAGCTGCAAATACAGTGAAGGAGTTTAAGCATGCATGGGATAGGCATAAGGCCAACCTTCATATAAGATAGGGCCAGGGCTATTCATAGTATTCAGTATATTGGGCAGACTAGATGGGCCAAATGGTTCTTATCTGCCGACACATTCTATGTATGTTTCTATGTTTCAATAAAGGTGCAGGTAAGTACTGCCCTAACTGTAATGCCAGTGCTATATAGCACCCGATGACGCATGTTTGGCTCAGACGTAGACAGAGAGAGAAGAGCGTAAGAAGGTAAAGACAGAGTAGGGAGCGAATTTCACAGTTTTTATTCTGAGAAAGCTTTTCCAAGACCCAAAGGTCCATTTAAGTACTACTGTGTGTGTTTTAGAGCAGCAATCTATTTACCGCCTGCACTCTCAGGGACAGATACAGTGAGAGAAATTTGCTGTTTTTACTACCAAAAGCTTTTCAAAGACCCTAAAGTCCTTTTATGGACTTATGTGTGTGTTTGACAGCAGCAAGATATTTTTATTTTATACCTATTCGTGACATATACTGTACATCATCCGCAGACTGTGTATTTAATAATCTGGGCCACATCTAGTGTCCATAGTGTGTGGCTTTGTGTAAAAATACTGAACTACATCTGCAAACAGTGTCTATATTACAAATTCCAATAATCTGGGCTAATATCGTGCCCATATTCTGTGGGTGTCACACACAGGGGGTGGGAGTAGTGACCATTGAACTCCCCCTTAACTTCGCAAGTTCTAGCGACTAGGGACAACTGATCGACAAACCCTTAGCTAGGATAGTGCAGGGAGACAAACAACACATAAACAGAAAGGTCAAACAAGCCACGTCAAAACCAAGAGAGCAAAAGGAACTGGAGAAGCAAGCAGAGAATCATCAGGACAAGCTTAAGTCAGACCAGGAGAGCATGCTAAGACCAGAGTATGAGACGAACAGGAAGTCAGAAGCCAAGCACGAACAAACAAACCAGGTGAGTATCATGCAGGAAGGACCTCAATAACAGACAATCTGTGGCCAGCAGATGCCTGTTTAAATAGTTGCACTAGTGGAGTCATGTGACGTGGCAAACGTCACATGACTCTTGATTTCTAATGCAACCCATACAGCCGGCGCCGAGTGATCAGCTCGGCACTCAGCCTACAGTGTGGTTCCCACAGGAACGGGCGATACCGGATGTGCTGACCCAAAGCCCCAGGCGACAGCTTCTCAGGATGTCCCCAATGAAATTTTTTTGTCAAGCCTAGGGGCGTGAACATCCTTAGCTGGTACCCAGGACCTTTTCTTTCAGTCCATAGCCTTTCCAGTGTAACAGATACTGTAAAGAGTTGTGGACTCTCCTAACATCCAAAATTTTGGAAACCACAAATTCCTCAGTATTATTAACCAGTACCAGTTTTCAGCAGAGATTTATGGAAGACATCATTGATGTGGAACAAATCAGGTAACCCTAATCTAGAAGACACTGGGTTGATTACCTCAGTAATCTCGTATGGACATATAAAATGAGGTGTGAAGTTGCGGCATCCATGCCTTAATACTAAATCCATAGCCTGATGAAGGGCTGTCAATTAGCCCGAAACGTTGTATAATTTCCGGCAAACTATGAATTAAATAGCATCAAAAAACTAATGGTGTGCTGTCATACTGAAATTATGATTGTATAGTATTCCTGAAGTGGAGGCGGGAAGAAAACCTTGACGTGCACCCAAAAGAAACTCCAGTGCTACTTGAGTGCTGTGACCCCTACACGAAATTACTCTCAGGATGATAGGCAGACAAGAAGGACAATGAGATTTGGCATCTCTGACAGAAGGCTCTCCAAAATCTCGACACAAACTGGACACCTCTATCAAACACAATGTTCTCGGGTACCGTGTCTCCACAAATACAGAGGCCAGAGTCTTAGCATTCAGAAGTTTAGCAGGGGCAACAAAATGTACCATCTTACTGAATCTGTCAACCACTACCCAAACCAAAGTTTTACCCTCGGCAGGTGGCCTATCCGTGATAAAGTCCATGGAAATATGGGACCAGGGTTTCTGGGAATCGGTAGGGGTCGCAGTTCACCAGCAGGACGAGTGCTAGGGGTTTTGGACCTGGCACACACCTCGCAGGCAGACACATAGGACTTGATATCCTTGAAACGGGTGGGCGACCAATAAGACCTGGATACCAGCTCTTTAGTACTCTTGATACCAGGATGTCCACACAAAGCAGAATCATGACACTGAACCAACAACCAGAGATGGAACTGTTCAGGAACAAACAACTTATCTGTTGGTGTGAGTACCAGGGCAAGATGTTGTTCTGCCTTAATAAGAGCCGTAAGATCTTGGGACACGGCTGCTAAATATATGCTAGCTGGCAATATGAGTTTCAGGCTGTGCGATCCGTGGGCTGGAACGCACAGAAACTCCAGGATAGGGCATCTGCCTTCACGTTTTACTCCCTGGCCTGAAAGTGATGGAGAAATTAAGCGTGTGAAAAATAATGCCAATCTGGCTTGATGGGGATTCAACCTCTTAGCAGACTCAAGAAACAACACAATGTTTAGCCTCAAGGAAATGTCTCCACTCTAAAGTGCCCATTTAATGGCCAGCAATTCACGATTCCCCACATTATAATTTCTCTCAGTTGGGGAAAATATTTTGGAAAAGAAGGCACAAGGCCTTAAATTGGTAAGACTAGCAGGATCTTAGAGAGGACCGCCCCACTCCGTCCTCAGAGGCATTCACCTCCACAGTGAAAGGTCTCTCTTGATCCGGCTGAATCAAAACTGGAGCGCAGCTGAAAGCCTTCTTAAGTGTCTCAAATACTTCAGTATTTTTGGTGAGATCGGTCACAGGAGCGCGCGTCTGGAGAGTTAACTGACAGGCCTGCCAGCCGATGATCAATCGCTGGCAGGCTGTAGATGCGATATAAATCGCATCAAACATGTATACCAGACGCTGTTTTGTGAACAGCTGCCTGGTATATCTGCTACCTGGTCCTCTGGTGGTCCCATTTGCTGGGATCGACTCACCAGAGGACCAGGTAACACAGTAAAGCTGCACCAAACACTACACTAACCCCCCCACCCCCTCACCTATTAACCCCTTGATCACCCCATCTAGACCCCTGATCACCCCCTGTCATTGATCACACCCCTTGTAAGGCTCCATTCAGACGTCCATATGTGTTTTGCGGATCCGTGATTCACGGATCCGTGATCCGATCCGCAGATCCTCAAAACACGGACACCGGCAATGTGCTTTCCGCATTTTGCAGATCCGCACATTGCCAGAACTATATAGAAAATGCTTCTTGTCCGCAATTGCGGACAAGAATAGGACATGTTCTATATTTTTGCGGAACGGAAGTGCAGACCGAAGCGCGGATCCGTAATTCCGATCCGAACGGGACAAAGTCTGTCCCCATAGAAATGAATGGGTCCGCACTCCGCTCGCAAACAGAATTGCGGACGGGTGAATGGGGGCATAAGGGTCCCTTATCACCAGCCAGTTAGCTACTCGTTAGGTAGCTAGCGCCGCAGCCACTGACTTAGAGATTTTTCATCCACATTGACCGATGCGAATGAAAAATCTGTGCCGCTCATTTTTTTTTTTTCAGCGCAGAGGCTGAACGAAAAATCTCATTACCCGTATGCTCAATATACGGAGAATCGCAGAAACTCCTAATGCTGGCCATACGTGTAATGATTGCGGAGACCCTCAAATGCCAGGGCAGTACAAACACCCACATGTGACCCCATTTTAGAAAGAAGACACCCTAAGGTATTCCGTGAGGGGTATGGTGAGTTCATGTAAAATTTTATTTTTGTCACAAGTTAGTGGAATATGAGACTGTAAAAAAAAAAAAAAAAATCAATTTCCGCTAACTTGTGCCAAATTTTTTTTCTGTGAACTCGCCATGCCCTCACAGAATACCTTGGGGTGTCTTCTTTCCACAATGGGGTCACATGTGGGTATTTATACTGCCCTGGCATTTTAGGGGCTCCTAAAGCGTGAGAATCCAAATGCGTAAAAATGGCCTGTGAAATCCTGAAGGTACTCATTGGTTTTAGGGCCCCTTTGCGCATCTTGGCTGCAAAAAGTGTCACTCATGTGGTATCGCCGTACTCAGGAGAAGTAGGCAATGTGTTTGGGGTGTATTACATATACCTATGCTAAGTGTGAGAAATATCGCTGTAAACGACAACTTTTAAATTTTTTATTCAAAGTTGCCAATTTACAGAGATATTTCTCTCACTCCAGCATGGGTATATGTAAAAATACACCCTAAAACACATTGCCCTACCTGCAGGCGAGCTAACCCTCTAAAACATTATGTGTGAGGGCCTGCAGGGTGAGCTAACCCTAAAAACATGAATTGCGAGGGCCTGCAGGTGAGTTGACCCCTGTTAAACATTATATGTGAGGGACTGCAGGTTAGCTGACCCTGTTAAAGATTATATGTGAGGGCCTGCAGGTTAGCTGACCCTGTTAAAGATTATATGTGAGGACCTGCAGGTGAGCTGACCCTCTAAAACATTATGTGTGAGGGACTGCAGGTGAGCTAACCTTAAAAAACATGAATTGCGAGGGCCTGCAGGTGAGCTGACCCTGGTAAACATTATATGTTAGGACTGCAGGTAAGCTGACCCTGTAAAGCATTATATGTGAGGGCCTGCAGGTGATCTGACCCTCTAAAACATTATGAGCGAGGCAGCCAAAAAGCATGTTGATATGGATGGAGGAGGAGGAGGAGGAGGAACTCACGATGCGCCTGGAGACGTCTGGTGCGTGCTCACGTCATCAGCACGTCCGGCTTCAGCCGCATCTCTGATGGTTATAGGTTGAGTGGCGAGAGCCACAGCTGAGTCTGGTCCCTTATACACTGCCACAGCTCTGTGGCGGCGTGCCGTTTGTCACCTAAACAAATAAGTTTCAGGACGGCCTGTTGTCGTGTCCCCACTGCTGTGCTACACTGCTTCCAGCTACTGACTGATAGCTGAATGGTGCTGCAAGATGAGAATTCAGAGAGGGAAGTGTAGTAAGAGTAGTAAGAGTAGGAGGAGGGGGTTTTCTGCAACTAACGTAGGTGGTGGTGAAAATCCTGATGGAATGGGGGCCCACAATCCTTGGCATTGGTAGCACCTGTGCCATCCCAGGATTCAACTAGCTACCGGCCTCCACAAGGTTTACCCAGTGTGCCGTCACGGAAATGTAGCATTCCTAGCCAAAAGCACTTGTCCTTGTGTCGGTCGTTAAGTGGACCTTCTCAATAACTGCGTTAGTCAGGAACGGGTGATGTTACGGGACACAATTGCTGGTGTAATGCGAGGACAGCACACCGAGAAAAATAGTGGTGGCTTGTGACTTAGCAACGAGGACGTAAGCCGCCATAAGGCCACAGGCCTAAATGGCAACATTTCCAGGGCCAGCAATTTTTAAAGGTGTGCATTTAGTGCTATGGCCTGTGGGTGAGTGGCTGGGTATTTGCACTTACGTTCTAAGGCCTGGGTTAAGGACATCTGTACGCAGGCCTATTTGGTGCAGCCCGCCTTCTCCCTTTGCCATCCCACAACCTTTTCCAGCCTGTTGTGGTGCTGTGGATTCCTCCCCTTTGTACTGCCGTCCCGCTCGGCTTCCAAGGTTGGGTCAGTGATGTCATCTTTGACCACCCCTCTTCCACTTCCTCACTCGGGTCATCCTCCTGACTTGTGACTTGTATTGTTGACCTAACAAGACCCTCACTAATTGACAACTGTATCTCATTCGCATCATCCATCTCCATCGTTATCTTCTTCTGACTGTAGATGCTGAAAATTTTGGGAATCAGTTCACAAGATCTCCTCATGTCCCTCTTCAGGGAGGGTAGGCTCACCTGCAGGCCCTCACCTACAATATTTTAGAGGGTCAGCTCACCTGCAGGCCCTCAATTACAATATTTTATGGGGTCAGCTGACCTGCAGGCCCTCAACTACAATATTTTACAGGGTCGGCTCAGCAGCAGGCCCTCACGTACAATATTTTACAGGGTCAGCTTAGCAGCAGGCACTCGCCAATCATTTTTTCAATGGTCAGCCAAGCAGCAGGCACTCGCCCATCATTTTTGCAATGCTCAGCAGCAGGCCCTCGCCCCTAATGTTTTGGATGGTCACCAGCACGCCATCAATGATAATTTTTCAAGTGTGTGTATGATGCTCTCCTTATGTGTAACAAAGGGTGTATTGCAGTGTCGGTTCCTTGTAATTTTGGCAGCCCTTTCATTTGGTGCAAAGGCTGTATGAGTGTAGGAGTACCAATACTTGAATAATTGTACCACAATGTGAATGACGCCCTCCTTTATGTGATATACAGGCTGTTTCGAGTGCCTCTTGCTTGTACTTTTTGCAGCACTTGCACTTTATATACAATGTTTATATACAATGAAAGAATGTTTCCTATCAATTTTTCCAGTGAAATTGATTTTTTTTGGGGGAGTTTTGTGCATATTTTTGTCAGTTTGTAAAGTGGCGTACAACTCGGACAACATGGTTCCCAGCATGGTTCCCAGTCGAGCACACGAATATAGCAATGTGTTCGGGCCGAACACCCGAATACTTTGGTGCTCAATCATCACTAGTTGCCCGGGCCTATCTAATGCTAAAACACTTGCACAAGTGTTTGTTGACAACATTGTGAAACTCCATGGCATTTCCTCTGACGTGGTCTCGGATGTGGGACTGTACTTGACTGGATGTCTGTACTCGACTGGGTTACAACTGTCTTTTTCTTCAGCTTTTCGTCCTCAGTTGAATGGACAGACGGAGCGCACTAATCAGAGTCTGGAGGCTTACTTAAGATGTTTTGTCTCTGAGAACCAGGAGGAGTGGTCTTCGTTTTTGTCTTTGGCAGAGTTTTCCATAAATAATTGCAGACAGGAGTCCACTGGGAAGTCGCTGTTTTTGGGGGCATATGGGTTTCACACTCAGTTTGGCACATTTTTGGTTTAGATACTTCTTGTAGTCTTGAAGAGGAATGTTTTTCGTCATCATTGTCATCTATATATTGTATGCAACAAGTATAAATATGTGGCTGACAGGAAACATATGAATGGTCTGGACCTAATAGTGAGTGATTCTGTGTGGCTGTCCACGAGAAACATTAAGTTGAAGGTACCTTCTTGGAACTTGGGTCCAAGGTTTATTAGTCTATTAAAGATCACTGCCAGTATTAATCCTGTAGCATTTTGTCTTATCTCAGGCTCTGAAAATTCATAATGTAATGTGTTTCATACATCTTTGTTGAAGAGATATGTTGAACCTTTGGAGCCGTCTTCCTTGCCACCTGCTCCTGTCATAGTGGACAGTAGTTTGGAATTTCAGATCTTTTCACAGGTCTCACCCAGATAAGGTCGGTCCTGGGCGCCTGGAGGTCACCCGTAGAGGGGGTACTGTTACATACAGACATCCCGGCGACAGTGATTGGCAGGAGATCTGTGAGACTGGCAACACCTGGTTTGATCTGGCAGGTTTTCTTGTGGATCAATAGGTGTCTGTGTTGTTTCTGGTAATGGCCACACCCTTGCCTCCAGGTGTTGCTTATGTGGTCATTTAGAGTTCCTTTATTTACAGAACCTCCATGCTTATCATCAGTGGGGGTTCTAGGAGTAGGATCCTCATTGATCCTGTGGATAGGAGATAACTTGTTATAAACAAAATACCCCTTTAAAGGACAAGGTCAATATGTAAGTTTAAAATGGTGAACCTTAGATGAAATTACATGTATATTAGTAATTAGAAAACCTGTATATTGCAATCCCATATCATTCTATTATAAGCATCACTTCCTTCATTTACAAATCACAAAATGGAACTGTATCTGGAACAAATAAAAATTCCCTTGGCCTCCTATGTATCCCATGATTAGATAATGGTGACAAAGTTTCAGCTTTGTAGGTTCACTGATGACACTTAAGTGGAGGCAGGATTGCAGTGGGCTCCATTTCTGTTCTACCATCCATGACTGACACATCACTATGCCTTGTAAATGTGGTGCAGCAAAAAAAAAAAAATGGACCCCTCTGAGGGCTTTTTAGTAATATTGTATTCTACGTTTCTTGGATTAATAATATATTTTCCAATAGGTCTTCATTAAACATTTTCTTCAGTTTGTCTTCTGCAGCATTTAGCTTCACTGAATCTGAAGACTGTTGCACAAGCCCTTAACTCTACTCTTCTGACATCTCATAAACAATTATTCAAGCTACATTCTTATCAAAGGCATAAGAAGAGAGCTAGAGATATGGGTTCTAGATCAAGTTTTCAGAGCAGCTGTTTGACAGAATGCAGTGAGGAGGAGAAGCAACAGTTTACAGATTCTGTAAAAATGCAGGCTGTGGAGGATAAACTGTTGAATATCTTTAATAAAGGCCAATTGGAAATCCCAAGAAAAGTGAAATGTAATAATAATAATAATAATAATAATAATTACATAACCAAAGGTTTCTATAGCCTTTTTGTCTAAGCTAGACATGAGCGATATAAGATATTCAAATTAACTTTTCCTAAGCCTATGTGATGCCAGCAAATGTAAGATGTGCTAATTTTCATGTATTTTTTATAGAAACCCAGAGTGGCGTTGACTGGTTTTCAATACTCCTTATGCATACTTAGCACACTGCAGAAGGAAAACAGTATCCCAGCCAAGGCCTCTCAGCTACAAAGCCAATTTTATCTGATAAAGGGCATGAAGTGTTTAGTCCTTGATGGGCTATTTCCAGATAGAACAACAAGATGTATGGTTGATTTAACTATTATCCTAGTTATGTTAGGAGCAATGAGCAATGATTGAAAGCATATGCTGTAGTTGTGAAACACTTAGCTTTTTTAATTCCTTCAGAAAGAAAGGTGAGTTGCACATGCTTTTCACATTCAGATCTCTCTCTTCATTTCCCTGAAATGAATTGCAAAACATTCAGGTTTGCTAGAATGTTGTGGGGTTTTTTGTTAGAAAATTCAGGTTGAATTCCAAAATTATATAATTGATTTGCTTATCTCTATTATGTATATTTATCTATCTCCTTTTGCTTCACAGATCAATTTTCCCCTATTTTTCCAGTTACATTTTTGTGGTAGCCTCAAAGTGTTCAATCAGTGCTTCTTCATAAGATTTTTATTTAGTTATAACTGTGCTTGTGTCCCTTCATAATGCATCTCTGGCAAGCCAGTTTCCTTTCCAAAAGATAAGAGAGTTTCATACCAGAACCCAGAGTATGCATGACCAGTATTATAAGCCAGAATCCTCTGGGTTGCTGGGAAATTTGTAAAAATTTGCATCAGACAGGCTTAGGAAAGCTAATTTGAATGCTTCCCAGAAAACCAGAGGAGCATTGCATAACCTACAATTCTCTGCACATATACTACACGTACTAGGCACTCTCCGTAATGAGAAAGATTACACACACACACACATTACATATATAGCCCAGAAACCCAGAGTAGAATACAAGTCTCTCTTTCCTTTTTGGACAAAGAAGTCTGTCTACAGTAGCCCAGAAGTCTATGGGGAATAAACATACCAATCAATCAGTCAGTTACAATGTTGCTCAATAGTGTATATAAGAGGTCACATCATGGTGAGATGTTTCACCTCAGAATTACTGGTATTCCAAACAGTATTTCTGGAGTTTGTAGAGCTTATCATTAGCACAATCAACAATGTAATAAAACATTTTCAGAGTATGTCTGGAAAGAGGTCTTGCCTTAAAATTGTTTTTACAGTACTTGTCAGGTAAATATATAATGAAACTGAATGTTCTGATACAGTGTGTTACTTTAATTATCTTATTATGTTTCCTGTCATAGCTCCATTCATTTACATGGCCTAGAACATGTACGCACATAACAACCTTCAATTAGTCGTTCAATGTCAACAGTCGATCCCTTATTTAGTGCTACTACTATGAAGGCAGGATGTGTGTTATTAAACTGTTTGTCTTCTGGATACCAGAGAATGTAAAAGTTATAATTAAAAACCACTTTTCATTATAAGCACATTAGAGTTCACTGTAAAGTATATATTCAATCAATATATCTAGCAATGCATGTGTATAGTTTAGGTTTATTGCACACACAATATTATTATTTGAATTATCTGATGGACTATAAATACAGAAAACATAATAATACTCTGAATGAAAAAAATATAAAACCTTGCATTAGTGAGAATAACTGAAAAGAATGCAAATAATGAATTAGTAATTACATTGCATCTATAGTTGGAATCATGTACATTTTTGCAGCGTCTTAATAAAATAAGGGACAAGTTCTCACATCTGTAAGGGTACCATATTATGTTTTCTACAGCCTATTATCTGGATATATATTCAGTGATGATGAACTAGAGGAAGATGATCACAGAATTTAAGAAAATGTGTAACCAGTTGTTTATATGCCTTATGTCTAGTGATCATGTTAGAAGGCCGATTTATTGGCCTGTATTTGTGGGAGGGCATTAGTAGCACATTTATACCAGGCAGGTGCCTCCTTGGGTGTTTCGAAGGTGCTGCATAGTCGTGTGCAGTCTGAGCCATCTGATGCAGCACATGGGCTGAATCAGCCGCTTCGTACCTAGTCGGCGTTGGGAACCCAGCTGAGGTCCTTCCGGTCGGGTGAGGGTTTGCTGCAAGCTCGTGCAGCATCATCCGGCTACAGTCCAGCCGGCGGTGTGTCGGCTCCTTTGTTGAGGAGGAGCAGCACCGCACCGGAGCGATCTGCCTGGCAGCCCACGCGTGGCGCCCACGCGGCAGTACGGTTAGGCAGTAGGGGTCAGCGTGACTCGTCTCGTTTTCTCGAGCCTGGTAGCCCACGCTAGCGCGCACACAGCAGTACAGTTAGGCAGCAGGGGTCAGCGTGACTCTGTCTCGTTTTGTTGCAGGTTTCTATGTCTTGCACGGGCCGCCGTGCTTTGCTAGGGGCAAGGGATGGTAGGGTACGTGCCATTGCTACAATGATGTTTTACACATTCATGTCAGCAGCACATGGGTGGTAGCACCAGCTGCTTTTGAATTTAGCGGCATGGACCTCGGTTGTGCCATGGCAGGTTGCCGTGGTCCAGGCCGCCCCTCTGGAGAGGGGGTGTTTAGGGGTGAATATGTCATCAGTTTGTCTGTGTATATCTGTATGTCTTTCTTGTCTGTTTTCACTTTCCTGCTCGCCAGCAAACCTCTCTCGCTATCTGCTATTATTTCTGCAGACAGACTAAGGCCTTGTTCACACTGATGTCCAGCATTATCCCCTTACTTACATTATAGAGGGTGAGGTGCAGGGAGCTGATTAATTCAGGTGAAGCAGAGTTGCTGTTAACAGAGTGTTATTGTTTCTTTAGTATGAATGCTATTTTGCGATATGTATATTAAGTAGATGGTAAGCTCCTCTGTGTTGAGGTTTCTTTCATTTGTCTTGTTTCATTTGTGTGGAAATATAAAATGTGTGTGTGTCACTTTAAGGCTGTGAACCTGAGTTTGTGTACTTAAAAAGCACCTGTGCAATGTGTTGGGGATCCATCTTCAGTTCAGAGTGTTAGCTGGACGCGGGGGATACTTGCTACAAAGGTAATTGCAGAGACCCATGAGGACCATTTATTTTGTTATTTTGCCTCGTTTTGTTGCTTTATTTATGCTCAAAATAGATATGAGCGTGGCTTTTGCCAAGAACTGAGTTTAGATTGTTTTAACGGCATATACACTCACATCTCAACAGGCGTAGTGCTGATGGTGGCAACGTTTGTATGTACTCATCTATAGCCACATGGTGTGTTGCAGGTGGTTTATATTACTGCATGCCTCATGTCAGTGTCGGCATACTACCACAGCCAGGATCGTCTTTGCATGTCATTTTGCTTTTCAGGTCATGTCACAGCTCGCCATTTTCAGTTGGTGTGGTCAATTACATCTTTTGCTAAGGTAGTAGGACGAGAAAAAAAGGGGGCTTTTAAAGAAGGAAAAAAATCACATTACGGGTGGATTTCCCATTAGCTTATGGGCTTTGCTACTTGACGTTTTATTTTAAGGTTGTTATAGGTTCAGAATGTTGGGTAAGTCACTTTTTTATCAGTTTGCGGTGTCACAACATCAGACCTGACCCGTCAGGCCTTGGCGGTTTCACCCATTTCATTGGTTTCTGATGCCTGCATGCCTCGTGTCAGTGTCAGCACATTACCACAGCCAGGATCATCATTGCATGTCATTTTTGCTGTTCAGGTCCTGTCACAGCTCTCCATTCTCAGTTGGTGTGCTCAATTACATCTTTTGCTCAGGTAGTAGGATAAATAAATAAAAATAAAATTTAAACGTTATTAGCTTACAAACTCGCTACTTGACGTTTCTCCAAAGGTTGCTATAGGTTCAGAGTATTGGGTAAGTCACATTTTCATCAGTTTGCGGTATCACAACATCAAACCGGACACGTTGCTCAGGTCACGGCGGTTTCAACTATTTGGTTTTTCTGATGCTTCCGCTGTCACTGGTTTTGTTGCCATTTCTTGGCCCCCAATATAATAATTTTCTTTCTGACATTCCATTCAAGGTGCCCGGTTCGTGTCTTTCAGCAATTACTGGCAGCAGTAACAGACCAACACTTTGAGAGTACTCTGCTGTGGTTCCCACGGCACCACTCACCACTGGTGTTGGGCGCGAGTATTCACAAAGCAGGTTTTGATCTCGAATGTCGTGATTTCGAGATTTTGTGAATGTGTCGAATACATGACCCCATATTAGCAATTACAAATATTCGCTCTTAAGATAAATAGTGAGTGAAAGGGAAACTGTATCTTGAAAAAAAAAAAAATTCAGACATAATTCCCCAACTTGAATTGCTTTCTTTAACAATTTCCACTATTCCTGTCAGAGTAAAGACTTAATAGGTAAAACTGTTCTGCGAATGTTTGTCATTTGAATATTCGCATTATTCTAGATTGTATTTCCTTACCTAACAAGCATTATCAGGTTGTGTCAGACTCCAGTACGCTGCATGTATCGCGAAAATTCATATATGTCTTTTCGCACCTTTCCATTCGCACAAATGACTCCTGCCATTTCAAGCTTTCAATACGTGTAAAGCTGTTTAAACGTTATAACGAATAGATTCTATGCGCATTACGAATTTAACTTGAAAAATGAATCGCAAGTTATGATATTGAATGCAAAATAACGAATATTGCGAAGTTGCGAATGTGTGACAAATATGATGCAAATTGTTTGTCAGATATTGCGAGTTGAATGTGGGTCTTTGGCCTCATCACTACTCACCACCTCTCAGTTGTGCTGCATGTCCATATGCCGGTGTCCAATTTAGGGTTGAAACTGACAGCTATTGGGCCTTTCCTCCAGGTGGGGTGCAGCATATGCTGCCTCTAGGAACAAAAGTTCTGGCCCATATTATCCGGAAGTTAGTTTGATGGCGCTCTGCATGTTTAATAGGTTTCATACCTCAATCTAGTCGAGAGATGTTCTTGCATTCCAGAGGTTGGTCATGTCAGTGTTGTTGCTATGTACTATTGTGTATCATTTAGTTGTGGGTTTTTGCCCCTTTTAGGCATTCCTCCGCTGCAGCGAATATGGCACAAATCAAGCCGCTTAGTTTAGTTAGTTAGGCAGGTAGACGGTTACGTGTCATGTAGCCCCGACCACAAGTTTGAAGGCCAATTTATTGGCCTGTATTTGTGGGAGGGGCGGTATAGCACATTTATACCAGGCAGACGCCTCCCTTGGGTGTGTCGACGGTGCTGCGTACCCTCCCAACCCGCCATTCTTTTTCATAAACACCTTGCAGGGTATGCCCTCTTTAGGCATTCCTCCTACACAGCGAGTTATGGCACAACTCAAGCCGCTTAGTTTAGTTAGTTAGGCAGGTAGACAGTTACGTGTCATGTAGTCCCGACCACAAATGTAGATTTCTCCTGTTCTAATCCCCTTCTATAAACAAAAGTAGACATCCATCATTTGGTAGCTTTGGATGCTATTTAATTGCATTCTTTTATTTAGGATGAAACTAATTTTTATTGGTCCTTATTAGAAATTAACAAAGTTTTTAAAAAATTAATATGGTCGCTTCATCAAATTTTCCCAAAAATTTACTTTCATTCAAAATAATTCATCATGAAATGCATTAAATCAGGTTTATCCCGGCCTACAGTTAAACTTTAGGAGGATACAGTATATCCTGGTGTACATCACTGGGCAGTGCAGCAAACAGTTACTGTGCGGCAGAATGACAGGCAGGTCACATACATGGACATGCACACCATTGTACAAGCCACCTAGCTAAACAAACAAAAAAAAAAGCAGAAAGCATCCATCAGTGAAGCAAAAAAAAACTCTTTAGTGGAACAAAATAAGGACATGGAGGCAGTGCCAATAAAGTTTGAATCCCTTCTGTTTGATGTAGAATGACTGTGCATCACTATTAGACTTAGTTCACACTTTACTTGTTTGGTCAGTAATTGTCAGCCCAAAGCAGGTGCGGGTCAAACCCACAGAGCAGGTTCATATCTATTCATGATATCTAATCAAAGAGTAGGCTTGGCTCCTGAATTTGCCTAACTCTAAGGCCTCTTTCAGACGGGCGTTGCGGGTGCACTCCGTCAAACAGTGCGGGTGCGTTGCGGGAATTGCCGCGATTTTTCCCTGCGAGTGCAAAGCGCTGTCATGCGTTTTGCACGCGCGGAGAAAAATCGGCACTTTTGATACCCAGACTCGAACCTGCACTTCTTCACAGAAGTGCATGTTTGG
The DNA here is from genome assembly GCA_033119425.1 of Bufotes viridis. Lineage (NCBI taxonomy): Eukaryota > Metazoa > Chordata > Amphibia > Anura > Bufonidae > Bufotes > Bufotes viridis. The sequence goes on along the minus strand of CM065592.1, from coordinate 461,789,424 downwards.
GTCAGAAATGATCCGCTGGTATTATTTCACATTATAACATAGTTATAATGTAAAATAATACCCTTAGCTATCTCCCTAATGTTGAACCCGGTGCAGAATGGGTTAAAAATAATAAACTAATCATAACTTACCTGGTCCATTTGATCGCGAAGCCCGGCCTCCTCTCCGTTAGCTTGAAAGATGTAAAGGACCTGTAATGATGTCACAGCATCACATGGCCCAATCACCTGCTCCATCACTATGGTGATGGAGCATGTGATTGGTCCATGTGACCACGTGACATCATCCAAGGTCCTAAGCACTATCCACAGCCTGAGGATAGTGATTAAGGACCTTGGATGATGTCACATGGTCACATGGACCAATCACATGCTCCATCACCATAGTGATGGAGCAGGTGATTGAGCCATGTGATGACGTCATCACAGGTCCTTTAGATCATCGATGCTGCAGGGAAAGAGAGGACAGATCGCGACTACGCGATCAAGTGGCTAAGGTAAGTTAACTTTATTATTTTTAACCCCTTCCTCATCATTTAACAATGCATTCTTTATTAAGAATGCTATTATTTCCCTTATAACCATGTTATAAGGGGAAATAATAGAGATTGGGTCCCGTTGCTAAGCAACAATGCGGGAAAATGCATACGCATCCGCACTTGGTTGCGGATGCTTGCGATTTTCCCGCATCCCCATTCACTTCTATGGGGCCTGCGTTGCGTGAAAACGCAGAATATAGAACATGCTGCGATTTTCACGCAACGCAGAAGTGATGCGTGAAAATCACCGCTCATGTGCACAGCCCCATAGAAATGAATGGGTCCGGATTCAGTGCGGGTGCAATGCGTCCTCCTCACGCATTGCACCCGCGCGGAAAACTCGCCCGTGTGAAAGGGGCCTAAGTGATTGAAAAAACTGATCAAATAACAGAAGTGTGAACTCCGCCTTACAGGTCAATGTTATCATCAGGTCTAATTTACCAGCATGGACTTAACTGTGCAGTGGCATAAAATTCAAAGATTGGCTCCATGACAGTGGGAAGTGTGTTAGCAGCAAGGCTGTGTTCACATCACTGTTTATGATGTGGACCCACTCCTGCTTTTGGCTTTCTTATCATGATCAAATCCTGATGCAAAACCATGTGATAGAGGTGATAGACCGTGTGATAGAGGCCTTCTGGACGATCAAACAACAGGACCAGTATTTATTTTGTTATTTTTTGTTATTTAATGGTAATGCAACATAGTGGTGGTGGTGGTGGTAGGGTAATAGCAGTCACAGTAACAGCATAAGATGGTGGCAGATCACAGTAGGGGCAGATAGCAGTAGAAGCAGCAAGAGTGTGGCATCAGGTGGGTGACAGCATCAGAATAGTGGCAGCAGTACATAGGCAGAAATAACAAGCCATTTGTCACAAATGATGTCTTGTTGTGGCAGCACACTATGGTCGGATCATTACTGCCGGTTTGTTGTATCAGGCACCAGTGTCTTCAAATCCTGGTTGATCCAGGACTGGTCCATCTTTATAAAGGCTAGTCTCTCAACATTTTGTGTTAAAAGACGAGTTCTCTTTGGGGGTAACTATGTCCTCCACCGCACTAAATACCCACTCTGATGCCACACTACTTGCTGGGCAGGAAAGCTTGTCCAGCGCAATCTCAGCCAGGTGCAGCCAGAATTCAAGTTTGGTTGTCCAGTAGTCCATGGGGATGTTGTATCTGGAGTGACAGGGTGCAGTCCAAGTATGCCACCACCTGCTGGTTCAGGTTCTGCTTCATGTCCTGTTGCTGCATGGTTTCTTTGGTAGGCGGGTGAAGAAAAGTGCTCATCAGAGACTCCAGACTTAAGTTGCTACTGATTAAGCTGGTGTTACTCCCGTCCCCCACCACCCTCCAGCAGTCATGGCAGTGAATAGTGAGCTCAGAGAGTTCCCCGATTAGACCTTCATGAGGATGGCGATTGGGCGCATAGGCAGCGACCAACAGACTACAAAGGATGTGTTGATAGTAGTTGAGTTTTTTCCCCTCTCAGGTGTAATAAAGCCCCATTTTGGGCCAGTAGCAAGGGTCTAACATTGTGGAGAGCCAGCAGTCATCCCTCTGCCAAATGGTGATATGGTGATAATGCTGCTGTCACTATGCAATCAACTCAGCATGCATTTGGCATATTTGTGTAAAGGACTCAGAGGGACTCCCTGCCTCCATTTCCAATGCTTACTGCCACGGCGTGTTGAGGTCATCTGCGTTGTCTTCCTTGTTGCCCTCTAGCTTCTCCTACTCCTCTGGATCCTCCTGCTTTCCTCCGGTTGCTAGAGCAAATAAACCTAGTTCTGTATAGAATTCCTGGGCGTTTATGTCCTCCTCCTCATCCTCATTATTCTCCTCATCCAGTTTAGCCTCCACAGGTGGCAATGAGATGTAGACTCCATATCTTCTGTCCCCTTGCCAGTTAGATTTATCAGCATCCACTCCAGGATGTAAAGGAGTGGAATTACATCATTCCGTAGTCCAGGCAACTGACACATAAAGTGACCTCCTCAAATGGCCTGAGCAAACGGCAGGTGTCACGCTGAGCTGACACTGTCTAATGTCAAAGTTAGTCCTGTCCATAGTCCTGTCCATCTGCACCATCGAGAAATTGGTCACAGGTTTCTTCTGCTGCTCATATAGTCGGTCCAACATGTGGAGCGTGGAGTTCCAACTTGTGTAAACGTTACATATGAGACGATGTAGGGGAACACCATTCTGTCTTTGCAACTCAAGGAGGTCATGTTTTACATGCTAAGAATGGATTAAGTGCATGCACAGTTTCCTTGATATTTTCAAGACGTCTTGCAGTTGGATGGAAGATTTCACTCACCCGCGATCCCTGGCCCTGAATGCAAGGATTTTAAAATTCCTGGTCCTTTGAAATTCTGTCATTCTGTCTGGTGGAGATGGATGGAGACTTTAAAAATTATGGTGGTGGCTGTCCCACAGTAAGTGGTTCCCAGCCACTTCTACTTTTCTAGGCGAGCCATCCCTTCCCTGCACAACCAAGTGGCTGACAAAATCAGGTGTGCACTGTGCAACGCCATCTGTGGCAAGTTCCACATAACCTCCGATACGTGGACCGGTAAGAACGTGCAGGGAAGTTATATCTCCCTAACAGCACACAGGGTAAATGTAGTGGCGGCTGGGCCAGAGGCGGATAGAAGTTTGGCGCATGTCCTTCCGCCCCAAGGATCGCAGGGCAATTCTATTTGCCTCCTGTTGCCTCCTCCTCCTCTACCACCTCCTCATCCTTTCAACGTAACATCTTCACCACCAACATCAGCACAGCCAGGGGAAACGACAGCAGGCTGTTCTGAAACTCATCTGTTTGGGGGACAAAACCCACACCGCGCAGGAGCTGTGGACGGGCAAGGAACAACAGACTGATGAGTGGTTGGTGTCACTGAGCCTCAAGCCCGGCATGGTGGTATGCAATACTGGGCAAAATCTCGTGGCAGCTCTGGGCCTAGACAGTTTGACACACATCCCTTGCCTGGCGCATGTGCTTAATTTGGTGGTGCAGAAATTCCTGAACACCTGACAGTGAAAATCAATTCAGTTAATCCAGCTCTTAGATTCAGGTAGGACAAATTCACTTTTCTTAGTGTTCAAGGACCCTGCGGCCTGAGCCGCAGATGTGACAGGCAAATAATTTTATTAAATTTGTTGGTTAGATTGTTTGGTAACATTTCCATGGCTATCAGGACTTTTTATTATAAATCGTAACAAAACTATACAAGGAACATTTCAAAAAGAAAATTAACCTGACCAAACTCCCACCCTACACCCCACCCCCTTTCACTCAAACCACTCATTAATGCCCATTCACAAACTATTTACAAATTTACTTATTTAAATAACTATAAGTCAGATAAACAAAATAAACAAACAAAACTATATACATGCCTTACCCCTAACTTATAACGCCAATCATATACAAGTGGCTCGGAGGGTGGGTTCCTGCACCAACATAGGCCAGGTACACTATTGTCCAGCCAGGGCACAGTTCTGGAGGAGGAGGAGGAGAAGAAACCATGTTCACAGCAGGGTGGCACCCAAAACAGCTCACGACCATCACTTGAGCGTGGCTGGGGGATACGGAGGACACAGATGATACACCTCCCACAGAGGACAGCTTGTCGTTGCCTCTGGGCAGCCTGGAAAACATGAGCGACTACATGCTGCAATGCCTGCACAACGACTGCCGAAGTTGCCTGGGTGGCCACCCTGCTGGATCCCCATTACAAGGACAATGTGCCGTGATTGATTCCGTCACTGAAGCGTGATCGGAAGAAGCCAGCACTGGTAGACACGCCACCACACCACAACAACCAGCACCACTGGCAGATATGGAACGTCTTAACAAGAGGCAGCATTTCAGCAAACTGGTGGAATAGTATCTGTGCACACGCCTACACATACTGACTGATGGGTCTGCCCAGGGTCGTAGCTACAGGAGAAGCAGGAAAGCGGCTGCTTTGGGGCCCTGACCAAGAATGGGCCCATCCAGGATGAGGAGGACTAAAATACTTTTTCAGGGCCCCCTTAACAGTATTATACAATGAAATTATATACAGTAGCAGTATAGACAGTGTTGAAAATGGATGGAACAGCTGCCTGGTCTGACTCTGAGAGAGCGATCTTTAGTAGCCACAGGAATGGGGGTAGCATGAAAGGAAGGGGTTGTGAAAAATTACTGGGGAGGGGGCCCCATTCAAAATTTTCTTTTGGGACCAGTCATTTCTAGCTACGCCACTAGGTCTGCCGCATTCAACTTCTAGGTCTCCAAATTGGGGACATGGCCTCAGCTTCAACTTTACACCTTGAGGTGCTGGCCTGCCCTGCAGCCAGTCTATTGTCTGAATGTATGTTTAGCACGGCTGGGGGAATTATCACAGACAAGCGCAGACGCCTGTCCAATGCTAACTTGGACAATCTCACGCTCATTAAAAAGAATCAGGCATGGATCCCACAGGACTTGTTCGTACCTTATGCAGAATAGACATGTATACTGGTCTCACCCAACCATTGTTTAACTACAGCGCACTTACTCTTTGTTTTCTTTTTATATTTCTTAATGTTTTGGGATCTACCACAATTTATAAAAAAAAAAGAAAACAAAACACGTTGTTGTTGGAGACTACCTTCGCTTCACAGCCAAAATAGGCTTATGTCAGGCAACAATGTAACCGCCAATTGTAATGAACTAAGTTTCCTGTCTGTTATGCAGTGCAGGGGTACTTTGAAAGAAAGTAGGGGTACAAATCAGCCAACAATCTGAATGCCATTTAATTTACTGAATATATTTCCCAGTCAGGAATGCAGTGCAGGGGTACTGAATTGAAAGAAAGACTTTGAAAGAAAGAAGGGTACAGACCACCCAACAATCTGAAGGCCACCTAATTTACTGAATATATTTCTCAGTCAGCAATGCAGTGCAGGGGTACTTTGAAAGAAAGAAGAGGTACAGCTCACCTAACAATCTGAAGACCACCTCATTTACTGAGTATATTTCAAGTCAGGTATGCAGTGCAGGGGTACTTTATGGCCAAAGAATGTAACATGATTTTTAGAGATTTACCTCCCTGTCACTAAGGCCTCATGCACACAAATGTATTTTGGGTCCGCGTCCGAGCAGCATTTTTGCATCTCGGGTGCGGACCCATTCACTTCAATGGGGCCGCAAAAGATGCGGACAACATTCTGTGCGCTGTCCGCGTCCTTTGCTCCGCTCCGTGGCACCGCCAAAAAATATAGCATGTCCTATTCTTTTTGCAGACAAGAATAGGCATTTCTACAATGGGCCACGCTCCGCTCCGCAAATTGCAGAAAGGAACGTGGAACAGCTCTTCCTTGTTTTGTGGATCCGCGCATTGTGGACCGCAAAACACCTACGGCCATGTGCAGGAGGCCTTATGCAGCGTAGGGGGCTTGTATATGGCAAAACTGGCAACATGTCACCCACCAATGTAACCGATGATTTTTTGAAAGTTAACTCCCTGTCACTTATGCAGAGCAGGGGTTTGTATACGACAAAACTGGTAAAACGTCACCCACCAATGGGAAAGACGTTCGTTACAGATTTACATCCCTGTCACCTTTCTAGCACAAAAAGTGTGTGTTTTTATAGCACCAATGTAAATACAGTATATTACGGTTGTATTGGACTGTCAGAAATGCAGCATAGCATGCAAATTTGCTATCTAGCACAAAAAATGTGCTTTTTATAGCAGCAATGCACCTGCCGTATGTAACGCTTTTAATTGGACTGTCAGAAATGTAGCATAGCCCGTAAGTTTACTATCTTGCAAAAAAGTGTGCTTTTTATACATCAACAAGGTTACTGCAGCATTTAGCGGTTTTATTGGACTGTCAGATATGCAGTGCCTGTGGCAGACAGATAAAAAATCGCTTTAGGGCACAAAAAGTATGACAGACTAATGTAATTGAATAATTTTCACTGCCAGGTATGCACTGCAGGCCTCAGGGTACTTTAACGGCCAAAAAGGGAACTTGTCCTCCACTGTGCTACCAGAACAGAATTAAAGTAATGTCCTTGGCACACATGCAGTTTACATGTAGTTGCAAGGGCACAGCACTTGTAAAAATGGCCACCGATGCCCACCGAACTAGCAGATGGATTAACCTTGCTTTTCAGTGTCACCGGGCTCATAGCACCCTCAATAATCTCTGTAGTTTGTAGATTGAACACTACACCATCAAGGTCAACAGAATTCTTCCCTAATCTCTCCTCACTGCAGCAGCAGCATCCTATCTCTACACTGAGAAGAGCAGAGTGACGTGCGGCGCTACATGACTCAAGCCTATATAGAGGTTGGGTCACATGCTGCTCTTGGTCAATCACAGCCATGCCATTAGTAGGCATGGCTGTGACGGCTTCTAAGGGCAGACTAGTGAAGAGCTTGTTGATTGGCTGCCCTGCAGCCTTTCAAAAGCGCAAAGAAATCGCCGAACACTAAACTTGAACCCAAACTTTTACGGAAATGTCCAGGTCCGGGTACCAAAATGGCTAGTAGTGATGCCTCTTGGTTAGGTGTTGCAGCCTCTAGGGCCTTTCAAAAAGGTGTGTATATATAATGACAGATCATGTGACACTTAGATTGCACATAGGTGGACATCATTTCATTAATTATGTGACTTCTAAAGGTAATTGGTTGCACCAGAGCTTTTTATGGGCTTCAAATGTGGTTAATACATACGCACATGACAATTTTCTGTTTTCTATTTCTAAACAATAGTTTTATTTATATATTTTTCTCATTTCACTTCATCAACTCAGACTATTGTGTCTTGATCCATGACATAAAATGCAGATTAACAAAACATTGAACTTAAAGCTGTAATGTAACAAAACACGAAAAAGTCAAGGGGGTGAATACTTTTGCAAGGCTCTGTATATTGTCCTTGACCATAGTTATAGCTCCACAGTCAGTGCCGGCATGAATTGTACCAGACTCCAACAGGCTCAAGGACTTGCCCGTCTGCTCAACATATGTACATGTGCAGGGCTGTTACAGCTTTTTTTAGAGAAGTAGTAATGGCTTGGGACTATCCACTTTGGGTAGGCTCTAGCAATCAGTTTTCTGAAAGTCCACAATATGGAAAGAGAGGAACTATAGTGCCAGCAACTTGGCCAGGTGCACGTTCAGCTTTTGCGCCGCTGGAGTGCACGCATATTGTTGTCTCTTTGCCATCGCCTCGGTGATCAATTGCTGGCAAAACACATGACAATAAGGAGCATTAGGAGTAATAGACAAAGAAAATAAATAACTGCTTCCTCCTGCTGAGGTTGAGAAGCCCTGACTGCTGGAGCGGGCTGGTGGGCGATGCAGCGGTTGCTGCGTCAGGCTGTACCGATACATTAGTGCCACGGTTTTCCCATGCCACTTTATAGTGGCGCTCCATGTGTTGACGCAGGGCCGTAGTGCAAATATTTGCACCCTGACAGCGCATCACCTTCTGCCCTCATATCCTGCATACCGATATACTAACGTCCACCAGTGACTTGATAAAAAAATTCCCACACTGCCGAGTATGATATTTTACCCTCAATACTCCATGATGACTGACTGCCTTTATGAACCCATGCATTGCTAGTAGCAGATGGTCAACCCCAAGTGTGTTTGGCTCCATATCTCTCACTGCTTCTACCTTGCTGGCTCATCGGCACTCTGCCACCCTGCTGCTATGTCACACGGGCCTGCTGATACCCTCACCCGCTGATAATGATGATGCCCCTCTGCACCTGGTTCCAACATGCGATTGGCTACATTATCATCCACAAATGTCTGTTTGTCACTTATGTCACTTAGTCTCATTGCAATTTTCCTGACGCTTGCAACACGTGTTCCCACTCGACGTCTAAGGGAGGATAGAATGGACCTCACCTCCAAGTCTGTGCTGAACTGCAGCTACTGACTGTCCGCACTAAGCTTGTCCTTCTTGATGTGAAGCAGAACCAGCAGCATGCATAATAGTGATGAGCGAGCATGCTCGGCCGAATATCTGTTTGGCTTGAGCATCGCTATGCTCGGTACATGGCAGTACTCGACTGAGTACCGCATGTGCTCGATCACAATGCTCGAGTCTCCGCCTGCACATTTTCCATATCAGCTGGTGGTGCTGGTTCCTGTGGTGTGCTGACAAAGCTTTTCCACATTTCGGCAATGCTAACCCTGCCTTCTAAGATGCTGGTGGTGCGACTTCTTCCTCCTCCTCTGCCTTCGCCTTGTGCTTCAACTGAGGCCCCAGTGTCAGGTGGGAATTCCATCAGCAGAGCGTCTACGAGTGTGCAGAATATTTCCCAGTCAGGTATGCAGTGCAGGGGTAGTTTGAAAAAAAGGGTTACAGATCACCTAACAATCTAAACACCGTCAAATTTACAGAATATATTTCCCAGTCAGGTATGCAGTGCAGGGGTAATTTTAAAGAAAAAGAATGTACTGATCACCCAACAATCTCAATGCCGCCAAATTTACAGAATATATTTCTCAGTCAAGTTTGCAGTGCAGGGGTAGTTTGAAAGAAAAAGGGGTATAGATCACCCCGCAATCTAAACGCCACCCAATTTACAGAATATATTTCCCAGTCATGTATGCAGTGTAGCAGGAACACACCCTCCAAGCCACTTATGAATGACTGGCCTGATAACCGTGGAAATGTCCCCCCAGAATCTAACAGATTGATTTACTGAATTGATTTCCCTCTCAGATACACAGAGCAGGCCGCAGTTAAGAAGAGAAAAAATGCTTCAGGTCACACAAATATGTGAAAGACGAATTTAATAGAATTATTTTCACTGTCAGGTATGCAGTGTAGCAGGAACACACCCCTAAGCCACTTGTGAATGATAGCCTGATAACCATGGAAATGTCCCCCAGAATATAACAGATTGATTTACTGAATTGATTTCCCTGTCAAGTATGCAGCACAGGGGTACTTTACAGAAAGAATTTTGAATATTTCACCCCTGGGGCCCTGAACTCCCAGACGGATTACCTACAGTATATTATTTTCCCTTCCCTGGCACATATGCAGTGCAGGTGCACTTAAAAATGGGTATATGTCGCCCACTGAACTACAAGAACAGGATTAAATTATTGTCCCTGGCAAATATGCAGGTTCAAGTGTGCTGCACAAGCACAACATGGCCGCCGACGCCCACCTAATTAAAACAGATGGATTAAAACAGATGGATTAAATAAATAAACAGATGGATTAAAACTTTTTTCTGTGTCACTAGGCTCAGGGCAGGGTACAAAAATGTTGCATTGCACCGACAAAAACAATCGCTGTAGATTGCAGACTTAACACCAAGCTCTGATATCAGATTCTTTCCTAATCCTTCCCTCACAGCAGCAGCATCCTATCCCTACACTAGTAAGAACTGACATGACGTGCGGCACTATGTTACTGGTCAATCGCAGCCATGCAATTAATAGGCATGGCTGTGGTGGCTTCTAAGGGCACACATCTTAAACGCTTGTTGATAGGCTGCCCTGCAGCCTTTGAACAAGCTTTATTAAACGGCCGAACACCGAACTCAAAACCAAACTTTTATGGTAAAGTTTGGGTTCAGGTCCGGTACGAAAAACCCTAAAGTTCAGTACGAACCCAAACTTTACAGTTCGGGTTCACTCAACACTAGTGCCAGGCTGCCCAGAGGTAACGACAAGCTGTCCTCTGTGGGAGGTGTATCGTATGTATCCTCTGTATCCCCCAGCCATGCTCCAGTGATGCCCATGAGCTGCTTTGGGTGCCACCCTGCTGTGAACACAATGCCTCCTACTCATCCTCCTCCTCCTCCTCCAGAACTGTGCCCTGGCTGGACAATTGTGTACTTGGCCTCTGTTGGTGCGGGAACCTACCCTCTGAGCCACTTGTGAATGACTGGCCTGATTACCGTGGAAATGATCCCTCTTCCTCCTCCTCTTCCTCCTATGCCACATCCTCTTCCATCATTGCCTGAAGCATTTTTCAAGGAGAAAACCCACACCGCGCAGGAGCTGTGGATGGCCATGGAACAACAGACCGATGAGTGGTTGGTGCCACTGAGCCGGAAGTCTGGCCTGGTGATGTGCGATAATGGGCGAAATCTCGTAGCAGCTCTGGGCCTAGCCGGTTTGACGCACATCCATTGCCTGGCACATGTGCTGAATTTGGCTGTACAGAGGTTCCAGAAAAATAACCCTGATATGTCAGAGCTGCTGCAGAAAGTGCAGGCCGTCTGTGCGCGCTTTCAGCGTTCTCACCCTGCTGATGCTCGCCTGTCTGGCTGCAGCGTAAATTTGGCCTTCCCGCTCACTGTCTCATATCCGACTTGCCCACAAGCTGGAACTCCACCTTGTACATGCTGAAAAGACTGTGCGAGCCCAGCAGGCGATAGTGGAGTTTCAACTGCAGCACGAACAGTAGAGTCGCTCTGCGGAACAGGACCACTTCACCACCAACGAGTGGGCCTCAATGCAGGACGTGTGTGCCATGTTGCGCTGTCTCGAGTACTCCACCAACATGGCCAGTGCCGATTACGCCATCCTTAGCGTTACTATCCTACTTTTGATGCTCTCCTCATTCCTTGAGGTCACCCACTGAACTAACACACATATTAACTATATTATTTTCCCTGGCACATATGCAGGTGTACTTCACAGAAAAAATGGGTATATATCTCCCACCAAACTAACAGACAGATTAACTATATTTATTTCCCTGTCATGTATGCGGTGCAGGTGTACTTCACACAAAAATTGGTATATGTCACCCACCAAACTAACAGACAGATAAACTATATTATTTTCCTGGCATTTATGCAGTGCAAGTTTATTTCACACAATATTAAATGGATATATGTCGCCCACCGAACTAACAGACGGATTAACTATTATATTTGTGTGTACAAAGTGTACAAAGATGTTGCATAGTGTTGATCAAGCACCAAAGTGCTCAGATCCTCGGGCTGAACACATCGGGAGGCTCGTGTGCTCTACAGAGCACCTGAGTATAATGAAAGTCAATGGGAGAACCAGAGCATTAAACCAGGCACCCCCTGCTCTGAAGAGGGAGGGTGCTTGGTTCATAGAAAAAGGTCAGAAATTGATGGAAACACCACCGAAATAGTTCGGTAACAGCATGGGAGGATGTCTGGATGGATCTTGGACTCCCAGGTCGCTGCTGGGAATGATGTTGTCCGAGTAGTACGCCACTTTTACAGACTGACAATAATAAACACAACACCAAAGATAAAATCGATTTTAGAGGAAAAATTTTAAGCACACACGTTACACTGAAGATGTGGCACTAGTAATGTCAGTGTCAGAAGTGGACAATGTCTATGGAAAAAGTACACTGTATGTTACAAATACATTTTTCAGCGCACACATTACACTGCAGATGTAGCGCTGGTAATGTCACTGTCCGCAGTGGACACCGTCTACGGAAAAAGTGCACTGGAGGACACAAATATTTTTGGATGCGCACACTTTACACTGGAGATGTTGCGCAAGTAATGTCACTGTTCGCAGCTGACACCATTTACGGAAAAAGTACACTGGATGTCACAGATATTTTTTGGATGCGCACACTTTTCACAGGAGATGTTGAGCTGCTAATATTACTGTCTGCAGTGGACATTGTCTACGAAAAAGTACACTGGATGTCACAGATATTTTTGGGATGCGCATATTTTACACTGGAGATGTCGCGCATAAAATGTTACTGTCTGCAGCGGTCTAACTATTGCATGCTATTTAGCTCAGGATGTGCTAAAAATTTATATTGCTGCTGCCACACACAATAGTCCTTAAAAGGACTTTTGGGTCTCTGAAAAGTTTTCTAATAAAAGTATTCCTATATCACTCCCTACACTGTCTGTCCCTTCCTCAGCACAGCTCTCCCAGACTAAGACTGAGCCGAACACGCGTCATCGGGTGCTATATAACACACGATGACGCGTTCTGATCAGCCAATCACTGTAATGCCAGTAACCAACGTGGCTATGGCATTACAGTGAGGGCAGCACTCACTTGCATGTTTTTGGCTGCGTAGTGGTCTAACCAATCGGAGCACAGACTGTGCGGGAGGAGACTTGAGCATTGCTCTCAAGAACATGGGGTATTCGGCCAAATACCGCCATGTGCTGAGCATAGAGATGCTCGAGCCGAACAGGTGTTTGGCCCAGCATGCTCGATCAACACTAATGTTGCATTGCACCCACCAAAAAATCATTGTAGGTAAAAACAGAATTAACAGCCAGATTTATTATTATTTTTCTGTGTCAGGGGTGCAAAGATGGTGTATTGCACCAACAAAAAAAAATTGACATAGGTCACCAAACAGAATCAATAGTCAGGTGAGATTCCTAACACTCTCCCTTACTTCAGCTGCCTGCTTTCTGTCTCTGCACTACTCAGAGATGATGGGCGGTGCTACTTGTAATCCAGCTTATATAGAGGCTGGGTCATATGATGCACCGGCCAATCACAGCCATGCCTTTAGTAGGCATGGTTGTGATGGCTTCTAAGTGCCCACTGCTTAAAAGCTTGTTGATTGGCTGCCCTGCAGCCTTTCAACAAGCTTTGTCAAATCTCGAACACCGAACTCAAACCCGAACTTTTCCGGCAAAGTTCAGGTTCGGGTCGAGAGTACCAAGAAAAAAAAATCGCTCAATACTACACAAAAAGTAAAAAAAGCAAAACATAAAATAAAAATGATATGTACATTTTCTAATATTTCAATATAGACTTTAAAACAACTTTCAGCTAAAAATTATGAGAAACATACCCACAGAAACACCACAAAGAAAACAGGGCAAACTATTAAGAAAATGTATCGTGAGCAGGATTGTTAAAGCAGATTTTGCGTTGTTGTAATTTGCACCAAATGTATCAAATGTCGCCTGATGTTTGAAAAATTTGCTGCGTTATTAACCCCTTCCCGACTGCAGATAGCATGTGTATAGAGCGTCATGGCAGCTCTTTAATGCAAGCGCTGCAAAGCGCTTGGATTAAAGTTTCTGTCCCTGCTCTGCAGCTGTCACAGACAGTGCAGAGCCCAGTAATGCCGACAAGGGACCAATCAGAGTGGTCTAACCAATCGGAGCGCGGACTGTAACAATGCCAGTTTCAGGCTACAATCTCCACTCTGGAGATCGCAACCTGAAATCGGGTAAGTGCCCCCAGTGCCCGCTAATAAAATAAATGCCCCCACATGCAGCAATTGCCCCCATTGTCCCCGATCACCCCCAGATGCCCCCTCCGCTCCTCCTTGTGCTGCCGGCTGTTGTGATGGCAGCGGCACAGAATGGAGCCGCTGCCATCAGCAGAGTGTGTTAGCTGTGACTTACAGCTAACACTCTGCTGCCACACCTGAAATCCGTGCTGGCACTGATCTCAGGTGTTTAACACCATAGATGCCGTGGTCAGCAGCTGCCCCGGCATCCATGGGGTTGAGAGGAGGGAGCTCCCTCTCTCTTCCATCTTGCAGTCACTCCTGCAATCATAACAGCCAGATGATTGCCATGGCAACCGGACACCTTACAAAGACCTCCTGGTTGCCATGTACCTAAGGCTGACTATACAGTACATTACAATAGATGAGTATAGTGACTGTATAGTGATCAGGCCCACTGGACCTTCAGGATCCAAATGAGTCTGGATAACTAAAAAAAAAGGGTAAAAAAAGTGAAAATTTTTTATAAAATAAGTCAAAATGTAAATGAAAAAAATTTTGTCTTTTCTCTTATGCGTTCATTTATGTCATTAAAAAATGAAATAAATAAAAAACACTACACATATTAACCACTTAAGCCCCCTAGCTTAAACACCCTTAATGACCAGGCCACTTTTTACAATTCCGCACTACACTACTTTCACCGTTTATTGCTCCGTCATTCAACTTACCACCCAAATGAATTTTACCGCCTTTTCTTCTCACTAATAGAGCTTTCATTTGGTGGTATTTCATTGTTGCTGACATTTTAACTTTTTTGCCATTAATACAAATTTAACAACATTTTTGCAAAAAAATGACATTTTTCACTTTCTGTTGTAAAATTTTTCAAAAAAACTACATTTCTATATAAATTTTTCTCTAAATTTATTGTTCTACATGTCTTTGATAAAAAAAGTCCAATAAGTGTATATTTATTGGTTTGGGTAAAAGTTATAGCGTTTACAAACTATGGTGCAAAAAGTGAATTTCTGCATTTTGAAGCAGCTCTGACTTTCTGAGCACCTGTCATGTTTCTTCAGGTGCTAGAATGTCAGGAAAGTATAAATAACCCCAAATCACTCCATTTTAGAAAGAAGACACCCCAAAGTATTCGCGGAGGGGCATGGTGAGTTCATGTATCATGTCATTTTTTTCACAAGTTAGCGGAAAATGACACTTTCTGAGAAAAACTATGCCCCTCAGTGAATACCTTAGGGTGTCTACTTTCGAAATGGGGTCATTTGTGGGGTGTGTTTACTGTTCTGGCATTTTGGGCGGGGCTAAATTGTGAGCCGCCATGTAAAACCTAAAGGTACTCGTTGGAATTTGGGCCCTTTGCGCAACCAGGCTGCAAAAAGTCTCACTTATGTGGTATCGCCGTACTCAGGAGAAGTAGGGCAATGTGTTTTGGGGTGTATTTTTACATATACCCATGTTGGGTGAAGAAATATCTCTGTAAACTGACAACTTTGTATAAAAATTTTTAAAAGTTGTCGTTTACAGAGATATTTTCACACACAGTATAGGTATATATAAAAATACACCCCAAGCTATACCTTACTCCTGAGTACTAGCTACCTATGTGTGATACTTTTGCAGCCTGAGTGCTAAAGAGCCTAAACCAATGAGTACCTTTAGAATTTCACAGGGCATTTTTACGCATTTGGATTCCAGACTTCTTCTCACGCTTTAGGGGCCCCTAAAATGCCAGGACAATATAAATACCCACATGTGACCCCATTTTGGAAAGAAGACACCCCAAGGTATTCCGTGAGGGTATGGTGAGTTCATGTAAAATTTTATTTTTGTCACAAGTTAGTGGAATATGAGACTTTGTAAAAAACAAAATAAAAAAATATATATATATCAATTTCCGCTAACTTGTGCCAAAAATAAAAATTCTGTGAACTCGCCATGCCCCTCATGGAATACCTTAGGGTGTCTTCTTTCCAAAATGGGGTCACATGTGGGTATTTATACTGCCCTGGCATTTTAGGGGCCCCTAAGCGTGAGAATCAAATGCGTAAAAATGGCCTGTGAAATCCTAAAGGTACTCATTGGTTTTAGGGCCCCTTGCACCTTGGCTGCAAAAAGTGCCAGTCATGTGGTATTGCCGAACTCAGGAGAAGTAGGGCAATGTGTTTTGGGGTGTATTTTTACATATTCCCATGCTGCGTGTGAGAAATATTGCTGTAAGCGACAACTTTTTACATTTTTTATTCAAAGTTGTCAATTTACAGAGATATTTCTCACACAAAGTATGGGTATATGTAAAAATACACCCTAAACACATTGCCTACTTCTCTGAGTCGGCGATACCACATGAGTGACACTTTTGCAGCCAAGATCGCAAAGGGCCTAAAACCAATGAGTACCTTTAGGATTTCACAGGGCATTTTTACGCATTTAGATTCTCACACTAGGACCCTAAAATGCCAGGGCAGTATAAATACCCCACAAGTGACCCCATTGTGGAAGAAGACACCCCAAGGTAATCCGTGAGGGGTATGGCGAGTTCACAGAAAAAAAAATTTGGCACAAGTTAGCGGAAATTGATTTTTTTTTTTTTTTTACAGTCTCATATTCCACTAACTTGTGACAAAAATAGTATTTTACATGAACTCACCATACCCCTCACGTAATACCTTGGGGTGTCTTCTTTCTAAAATGGGGTCACATGTGAGGTTTTTGTACTGCCCTGGCATTTGAGGTCTCCATAATCATTACACGTATGGCCAGCATTAGGAGTTTCTGCGATTCTCCGTATATTGAGCATACGGGTAATGAGATTTTTCCCGTTCAGCCTCTGGGCTGAAAAGAAAAAAAAATGAACGGCACAGATTTTTAATTCGCATCAATCAATGTGGATGAAAAATCTCTGCTCAAAATGTGCAAAAAAATATTTTACATGATCCACCCTGTCTGATAAACACCATAAAAAATAAAATAAAACGGTGCAAAAAAATCCCATTTTGTCACCTTACATCACTAACGGTGTTAACACCAAGCAATCAAAAGGCATATGTCCCACAAAATGGTCCCAACAAAACCATCACCTCATCGTGCAAAAAATGAACTCCTACATAAGAAAATCACTTAAAAAATAAAAAAATATAGCTCTTAGAATGCGGAGACACTAAAACATAATTTTTTGTTTCAAATATGCTATTATTGTGTTAAAGTTGAATACATTTAAAAAAGTATACATATTATGTATCGCCGCATCCATATCAACCAGCTCTATAAAAATATCACATGAAAAAAATGCAAAAAGCCATTTTTGTCACCTTACATCACAAAAATTGCACATATTAGGTATCACCACATTTGTAACGACCAGCTCTATAAATATATTACATGATCCACCCTGTCTGATAAACACCATAAAAAATTAAATAAAAACTGTGTAAACAAAAGCCATTTTGTCACCTTACATCATTAACAATGTTAACACCCAGCATTCAAAAAGGCGTATGCCCCCAAAGTAGTACCCATAAAACCGTCAACTCATACCACAAAAATGAGACCCTACCTAAGACAATCGGTCAAAACATAAAACAACTATGACTCTCAGACAATGGAGACACTCAAATATGATTTTTGGCTTTAAACTTCTATTATTGTGTTAAAGTGAAATAAATAAAAACAAAAGTGTACATATTATGTATTGCCGCGTCTGTAACAACCTGCTCTATGAAAATAGCACACGATAAACACTGTAAAACAAATAAAATAAAAACAGTACCAAAAAAGCAATTTTTGTCACCTATCATCACATAAAGTGCAACACCAAGCAATCAAAAACGAATATGCCTCCCAAAATAGCACCAATCAAACCGTCACCTCATCCTGCAAAAAATGAGATCCTATCTAAGACAATCGGTCAAAAAATAAAAAGCTATGGCTCTCAGACTATGGAGACACTAAAATATCATTTTTTGTTTCAAAAATGCTATTATTGTGTAAAATTTAAGTAAATAAGAAAAAAGTATACATATTAGGTATTTCCACATCTGTAACAATCTGCTCTATAAAAATTTCACATGACCTAACCCCTCAGGTAAATGCTATAAAAATAAATTAAAACTGTGCTTAAACAATCAATTTTTGGTCACCTTGTGACTTAAAGTGTAATAATGAATGATCAAAAAAAATCATATATACCCAAAAATGGTAACAATTAAAACGTCAACTCTTTCTTCAAAAAATAAGCCCCTGCACAAGACGATCGGCAAAAAATATCATATTCAGAAAATGGGGACACAAAGACGTATTTTTTTCAAAAATGCTTTACTATGTAAAACTGAAAGAAACAAAGAAAGTAAACATATTTGATATAATTGCATCGGTAACAACCTGCTCTATAAAAATAGCACATGATCTACACTGTCAGATGAATCTTGTAAAAAATAAAAACAGTGCTAAAACAGCCAAATTTTGTTATCTTGCCATAATATAGAGTAATTAAACATCATATGTACCCCAAAATGGTACCAATAAAACTGGTACCTTATCCCCTAGTTTTCAAAATCGGGTCACTTTTTGGGAGTTTCTGCTGTAAGGGTACATCAAGGGGCCTTCAAATGGGACATGGCATCTAAAAACCAGTCCAGCAAAATCTGCCTTCCAAAAACAATATGGCATTCCTTTTCTTCTGCGTCCTGCTGTGTGTC
Organism: Bufotes viridis; assembly: GCA_033119425.1. Taxonomy (NCBI): domain Eukaryota; kingdom Metazoa; phylum Chordata; class Amphibia; order Anura; family Bufonidae; genus Bufotes; species Bufotes viridis. The sequence continues at coordinate 461,770,992 of CM065592.1, read as the reverse complement.
CATACAGCAGTTTACGACTCACAACCAAAAAGTGAAATTTTGAAATGTCATCTCCATTTTCCTTTATTTTTGTGGAACACCTAAAGCATTAACAAAGTTTGTAAAATCAGTTTTGAGTAACTTGAGTGGTGTAGTTTCTACAATGGCGTCATTTATGGGGGTTTCTACTATGTAATCCCCACTAATTGACTTCAGACCTGAACTGGTCCTTAAAAGTGGGTTTTGGTAATTTTCTTAAAAATGTAAGAATTGCTTCTAAAATTCTAAACCTTGTAACGTGTTAAAAGAGTAAAATAACATTTACAAAATGATACCAACATAAAGTAGACATATGGGGAATGTTAAGTAATAAATGTTTTATAAGGTATCTCTTTCTGTTTTAAAAGCAGAGAAATAGAAATTTTGAAAATTGCAATTTTTCCCAATTGTTGGTAAATTTGGGATTTTTCATAAATAAAGGGGATATATATTGACTCAAATTTATGACTGTCGTAAATTACAATGTGTCATGACTCATGAGAAAACAATCTTAGAATGGTTTGGATAAGTAAAAGCGTTCCAAATTTATTACCACATAAACTGACACATGTCAAATTTGCCAAATTAGATGTGGACATAGGGGCATCAATGACCCTTGGACATGAAAGGGTTAAAGGGTTGTCTCACTTCAGTAAGTGGCATTTATCATGTAGAGAAAGTTAATACAAGGCACTTACTGTATTTTGATTATCCATATTGCCTTCTTTGCTGGCTGGATTCATTTTTCTATCATGTTATACGCTGCTCGTTTCCATGGTCACTGACCACCCTGCAATCCACCGGTGGGGGTCGTGCTTGCACAATATAGTAAAAAGCACTAGCCTATGTGCGCTCCCATGGTTCCAGCCACCAGAAAGTCTAACACTTTTTCCTATAGCGTGTAAGCACTGACCACCACTGATATATTGCAGGGTGGTCTGTAACCATGGAAGCAGCGCAGTGTATAATGTGATGGAAAAATGAAGCAATAAGGACAATCTCTTTCGCTACATGATAAATTCAGCTTACTGAAGTGAGAAAACCCCTTTAAAGTTACTTTCACACTAGCGTTTTTCTGGATCCGTCATGGATCTGCAACAACGCTTCTGTTACAAAAATACAACCGCATGCATCTGCCATGAATGGATCCGGTTATATTATGTCTTCTATAGCCATGACGGATCCGTATTGAACACCATTGAAAGTCAATGGGGACGGATCCGTTTTCTATTGGGTCCGAGAAAGCGGGTTTGTCCCCATTGACTTACATTGTGTGTCAGGACGGATCCCATTGACAATGAATGTGGACAAAGCGAGGCGTTCTTGACCACTATTGAGATCCCATGACGGATCTCAATAGAGGAATTGAAAAACTAGTGCGAATGTAGCCTAAGTCTAGCAAGTCTGTCTTGAGATATTACTCGACTTTCTACACTACCCTGTAGATTTCAACAATTTCTATGACCTTTTATTTTGATAAATAAAAAAATCCTTTATTATCTCCATTTAAAAAAGACATGTAATATTAAAATAGACAATGGCAATATCAGTCAGCTAAAAAGTAAACAATCTGGGAAAAACCTATGATTGGAAAAAATCTATACCATGCGCCAATTACTATTCAAAATCTGTATTTATAACAAACAACTAGCAATTCCTGATGAAGCATTAGGCAAAATACACATCAGGGCGCAGAGTACTTTTGTTGGTATATATATTGTAGCCAAGTGATTATTAAGGTACTGACTACATACATTATAAAGCGATGTATCCACTCTCACTTATTCTCATTTTCACAACATGCTTATTGAGTGCTCAGAAGTGAAAAATAAAAGGGAGATGACTAAAGGCTGATAAATGTGCTGTGATTCTTACTGATTAAAAAATGAATCAAAACAAATAGTTATTGCTAGTGGTATTTTTCCTAATTAATTTCCTAAAGTTTTGTGCTAAAAAGAACTGATCTGTAAAACTCTATGTAATTTTTTCTGGAGGGGATGTATTTTACATGGTGGGCAGCAGACAGCGAGTGTTTTCTGTGAAGACAAGGATTAATTAAAGCACTAACCTACGCTTTGTCATATAAGGACATGCATGCAGCTGTAAATAGAGACATTGTAATCCTTTACATAAGTAATCCCTCCCAAATGAATCCATGGCAGCAAAAAACAACTGTGCTGCACATACGTGCATAACATAGGTCAGTGATGGCTAACCCCCGCCACTCCAGCTGTGATTAAACTACGACTCCCAGCATGCTCCATTTATTTTTATGGAATTCTCCAAACAGCCTAGCAAGTGGAGATCTTGGGAGTTGTAGTTTTACCACAACGAGTGTCAGAGGTTATGCATCACAGTCATAGACTTCTGAGCTATTATTGCATAACCTTGTAAGCCACATTTGAGGTGGCACATATAGGCCAGTTTCAGGTGTATAGTGGAGCTGCAGTCTAGTGTCCTCTATAATAAAGAAAAATCAAAAAATGTGTGAAATCTTCCAACTGTGCTAGCGATGACTATAGACCATGAGGTAGTTTAAATAATTTGTATTAGGCTCCATTCACACGTCCGTGGTGTATTGTGGATCCGCAAATTGCGGATCCACAACACACCGGCCGGCACCCACCATAGACATGCCTATTCTTGTCCGCAAGCTGCGGACAAGAATAGGACATGTTCTATCTTTGCTGAAGCCCGGAACAGAAGTTCGGGGCCGTGCTCACGCAAATGCAGAAGCAGAGAGCACATTGTGTGCTCTCCGCTTCACGTCGACCCCATTGAGAATAAATGGGTTTGCACCCGTTCTGCAATTCTGCGGACCCATTTGCGGGCGATGTGAATAGGGCCTTAAACTTATTAAAAGATGCATACCTTCTAATAACTTGGGTGTATTTTTACCTTTCAAAAGCAGAAATAGAGTTGAAATAAAAAACTATCCTCCTTACCGGTATTTATTTAACACATCTTACTTAAATTATGTTTTCTTGGAAATCATATCCCTTCTACAGATCAGTGGTGTTCAAGTAGTATGACACTCAGCGATCATACATGTATCACCTATTATGTGGATAGGTGATAAAATGTTGTTAGTGGGATAAGCCATTTAAAAGGGTTGTCTAGAACTTTTTTTTGTTAAATGCCCCATCGAAATCTATGCTCACATTCAGTATGCACCAATAAAAATTCGGTGTATCTTCTGCTTGTCTGGTCTTGTTGTAAGCTAAGCTGTTTACATTTAAGACAGTATTAATAAATGTAACGCGTATTAAAATTGAAAGCGTGTCAAATATACAACCTACAGAGTTTCTACAAATGTACTTGAACTGACAAGCAAGGCGGTGGCCAATTCTTTTTCCTTGTATGCTAAAAATATTAATTCTACTTTGACTATATTGGCTTAGTTTTATGGTTGCGATTTCCGAGCAGATAACATGATATTATTTGGTGAAATGCAGTCTTCGTATTGAATTCAGTAGATGTACTGGTACAAAATATATCAAAATGTTCTGTCCGGTACAGTGCACCAGAGGGCACAATAAAACTGGCTGCACATATACTGCTAAGTAAGATTCTGTCTTTATATCTCTTTGCCCATTTTAGCTATGACAATTTTAACATCAATCGTAGGCAAAGCTTATTAAGGTAGTGATGCAGTATCTCGAAACACACGGCCAAAACAGCCAAAGAGCTAAGGGGCCCAAAAGGCTTAGTAAACTTGAAGGATCATCAGGGAGAACTGAAGTAAAAGATCTTAAACAGCCATAATAAGTAGTTACCAGCTACCTCCAGAGGACACTAACCAGCTGGTAGATCAATGTTCTTTCCCTTCTTCAATGTATTGGAAAGTCTTAGTTGCACTTCTAAAGAAACAGAAATAATCTAAAAACATTTATAAAATATTAGCTCAATGACTGAATGTCTTAGTTCTGTTAGCATCTGTGATGAAATATTAGAGGGAGATTTATCAAACTGGTGTAAAGTAGAACTGGCTTAGTTACCCATAACACCCAATCACAATCCACATTTCATTTTCCAAAGGAGCTCTGAGAAATAAAAGGTGGAACCTGATTGGTTGCTATGGGCAACTAAGCCTGTTTTCCTTACACCAGTTTGATAAATCTCCCATTAAATTTCTACAGGCCGACAGAGCAGGCAATTTTCAGGAATGGACCACTTTTGTTCCTAAGGTTAGGTCTACACAATGAAATTTGTTGCGCGACAATTTTTATAATGGTAGTCTATGGTGTCGCATTAGCGACATGCTGCGACTGCGTACGACAGTCTCAAAAATACTTTCAAGATGGATTTTTCAGCAAATGTTGCGTCGCAGTCGCAGCATGTCGCATTTCGCAGTGCGACACCATAGACTACCATAATAAAAATTGTCATGCGACATTAATGCAACAAAATGACGCACAACAAATGTTGCAGTGTAGTTGTACATTATGTCAGTCGTGTAGACCCTAGCCTAATAATTGCCCACTCATTACAAGAAGGAGAGTTACATTTACATGGAGCAATCAGCTCTGCAGTATGGGGACAAGAGATTTCTAGAGTCATCACTCATCCTTATACACATCCATTGTTTCTGGGAAGAAGGTCTGTATTTACATAGAACAATCTGCTCCAGAGAAACGATTACAACCTCAAACATGCTTTCATCAGATCAGCGTTCCTAGGAACATTTCTTCTGTATAATTGTTCTGATCATCGGCCAGCCTTTGCAAGCAGATTTTTTGTTACTGTGTCAGTGCCTCTAAAAGATGTACTTAAAAGATTCCCAACTGGCTTGCTCTTGCTCTCCTATGCAGCCATTGTGTTTTCTTAGTAACAGACAAGAACCAAACCCTAATATGTATTCTAATTCTGTAGCCACATTACCTGCAGGATAAGACCTTCCAAGATTTGCATGCTACCATGGAAATGCAATGTCTGCATAGTTGCTGACTCAGCTGGCTCCATTGGCCCCATAAATATTGAACAGAGCTGCGCTGTGCGCAGTTGTAATCACCACTCCATTACAACTCCTCCTCACTGCGGTTGTGCAGTGAGGATGAAGAGGAGTGCTAAGGACCCTTGTTCTAGACTCTATTCATTGCAGAATTTCCAGTTTTTGTTGTCCCCAGTGATTAGTCATTTATTATTTATTCTGTGAATAGGTGATACTTTTTCATGGGATAACACCTTTAAGTAATGAGGGGTTGTCCATTCAGTATTCAATCACAAATTGAACGACACTTTTACAAATCAGGTGTGTAACCAGCATATTTTGGGTTCCTGCTTCCTGTTAATGTGCGCATTTTAATTCTGCTTAAGTTGATAGTGATCTTGTGTATGTAATCAAATTATATTGCTTGTGGCCTATGTCTGCACTGACACATTAGAGGTGTGTCTAGGTCAGGGCTGAGCAAACTCGGCCCTCCAGCTGTTTCTAAAATCCTACTCTCATCATGCTCTGCCATAGCTGGAAACAGTGTTTGCATGCTGGGAGTTGTATTTTTATAACAGCTGGAGGGCATAGTTTGCCCAGCCCTGGTCTAGGTGTACATTACCAGTATTTGGCACATAAATGGCACCCCTAATTTCACCCACATTTGGTCCGATTCTACTGGGCGAGTATTTGGCACATAAATGGGACCCCTAATTTCGCCCACATTTTTACCTATTATTAATTTTTTATTATTGGGGGCTACTATAGGGGCCTCTACAAGGGGCACTATATAGTAGATAAAACGTAAAGGCACAAAGTCATTCCAGAAATCTTTTAATTCTGCCATTCACAACAAAAACAAAATGCAAAATTAAAAGATGAACCAATTTTACAGCCAAAAAAATAAAAAACAAAATTTAAATGGCTTCCAACTGCCAAGGTAACGCCCCATGTGGTGACATAAAATATGCCGTGAAGTGCTCCCGCACTGCCGCACCTTGTCTGTGCCCACGCACAACACTGGGAAGATGACTGTCCAGGGAATGGCTGAGGGGATCTTCAAAATTGTAGCCGTCTCTTTCCCGCACAAAATTATGTAGAACACAGGCTGCCTTCACGGCCGAGATGGAGGTCTCCAATTTGAGATAAATGGGTGTGTGGAGAAAGCGCCATTTGTTGGCTAATATGCCAAAGGCGCATTCCACCACCCTCCGCGCTCTTGTCAGCCGGTAATTGAAGACTCGCCTGGCAATGGAGAGTCCCCTGCTGGAGTACGGCCTCATCAGATGCTCCCCCAGCGCAAATGCCTCGTCACCCACAAAAACAAATGGCATTGCTGGGGAAGTGGTGCCAGGCAGTGTGGTGTTGTCAGGGAGGTCCAGAGTGTTATTAAGCAGCATTTGGCCAAAGTCGGAATGGCTAAAAACAGCAGAGTCCGAGCTGCTGCCATAGGACCCCACATCGATGTACCGGAAGCTATAGTTGGCATCACATACCGCAAAAAGAACAAACGGAAAAAAAAATTTATAATTAAAATATTGGCTGCCACTCCGGATTGGCTTCTTAATGCGGATGTGTTTGCCATCTATAGCTCCAACACAGTTCGGGAAATCGCAGGACTGCTGAAACTGATCCGCAATTTTCAGCCACTCCTCCTTGTGCGGTTGGGCCATCACAGCAGCATGAAGGACTTCCCATATTGCCACGCAGGTTTCCCTGATGATCACACTGGCTGTGGATTTCCCGATCCTAAAGGCATAGTGAAGACTGGCCAAAGACTGTCCAGTACCCAAGTACCTGTAAAAAAGCAGAAATCAATAATTAAGGAATGTTTTTGGATTTTGTTTTTAGTCAACACAATAAAAACTAAATGGAAGAGCCTGAAGGACGCATTCATACGGCATCGCCGCAAAGAGAGGGAGCAGAGGAGCGGCTCTTTCCCCACACGCTCAAGTTACGTGCAAGCAGAGCAGATGGCCTTCTTGATTCCGTGCACAGAAATGCGGAGGTGAGTCAAGGGATGCCACATTGAGGAGAGGATGTGGGATGACATAACATAACATACATTCACTTGCATATGGGGAACATACTTAACTATATTTTACTCTTAACAGCACCGAGAGTATCTGGGAACAGAGCCAGGCGGCAGATGAGGAGGAAGAGGACTCTGCCCACACTAGGGACAGCGAGCCAGGGCCATCTACTGCGCCAATGAGTCCGCCAGGCCCAGAAGCCACTCCACCTCTGACAAGCCCCACACAGGCTGTTCCATCTGTGCCTGAAGGCACTAGACAACACAGGGCCAAAAGGAGGAGAGTGGAGCGGCACGAGGACAGGCTCATAGCCAGCCTGGATGCCCTGGCACAGCCCGTCCCCAAGATGTCAAGTCAGGGCCATTTTCTCCTCAGTCTTGAGGAAAGACTAGTAAATGTGCCAAAACATCAGCAAGCTACTGTGCAAGACATGCTGACCAGAACTCTGGACACTTATTCCATACCATTTCAGGACCCCCAGCCGGTCCCCCAGCAGGCCACACAGCTGGCCACACAGCTGGAACCAATACTGGAAGCACAGCAGGCCCCCCAGCTGTCCCCACACCAGGCCACAAAGCTGGCCAAAAAAGTGGCCACAGAAATGGCAACACAAGTGGCCACAGAAATGGCACCAATGCTGGCAACACAACAGGCCCCAATACAGGCCCCAATACAGGACCCAATACAGGTCCCTATGCAGGCCCCTATGCAGGCCCCAATACAGGCCCCTATGCAGGCCCCAATACAGGCCCCAATACAGGCCCCTATGCAGGCCCCTAAATATGGCCCACAATATGGGCAACAACATGTTAAAAATATAGCCAACATGGCCAACAACAAGCCACACAATATGGGCAACAGTATGCTCAACAGTATGAGCAACATGGGCCACAATATGGGCAACACTATGGCCAACAATATGAGCAACATGGGCCACAATATGGGCAACACTATGGCCAACAATATGGCCAACATGGCCCACAATATGGGCAACACTATGGCCAACAGTATGGGCCAAGCACCTCCACCATCACCACCACCAGCACAGAAGTGAAACCCGACAATCAAAGTCGTGGAGCCACTGAAACAAGGCGGGATACAGAGACGGAAATTACGGGTACCGATTATGAGGACCTGTGAAAATTGTAATGTTAATTTGAGTGCCTCAAGTTGAAGTGGCAAAAACATTGTTTATTTTCTATGAAAAGGATCATAATAGTTTTATTTTTGTTTTCAAAAATTTTATGTTGAGTTTTGTGTACACAGTTTACACATGTTGGGGACATTTAAGAGTTAATTTCTTTTCCCAAATATAAAAAAATTCAAGCAAACTGTTTTGACTCTTATTTATATGTGAGGGGTTAAATATTGAAAAGGTGGATACATGATGCATGTAGGGGATATCTATGTAAACACTCATAGGTCACAAACTACAGGAGAAAAACAACACGGCCACACTGAGATACAGTCACCACACACTGGTAATGTTTTTGAAGGGCCCAAATTATAGAGTACTTACCGCAAAGTAATGACCAGTCTTTCCACAGGTGGGATGCTGTCCCGCATGAAGGTGTCCTGGTGCTGCAAACGAGTCTCCAACAGCCCCAGGAGCTCGTCAAAGCTGTGGACCACAAACATGGGGAGGGTTAACAATACAAAAAGAAAAAAACACTCAGCTGAACAATTGAAAAACCAGTCACATAACTTATAGGTACTAACCTGGGGATGGACATCCTCGTGTAGCCAAAAACTGCTCTTCATGGGCCCGGAGGTTCTGGTACAGAGCCCAGAACTGTCCCCTCTCCTGTCGCTGGGCAATGACAGGATGGACCCAGAAGCGTCGCCTGCTGTCCCTCCTTCTCCTCAAGCGCTCCAGTTGGATTGCAGTCACAAGTACTGCAACACGTCGCCTTCTGTAGCATTCCATGTCTCCTAAGCACACACTCTACCAGCCCACATGGAATTTCACACCTGCAATGCACTCTGATTGGCCTAACTTGATATAGCGAGGGCGGTTTTCGCATTGGCCAACAGTGCAGTCAATCACACAAGCGCGCATAAACGCACGTTCACTATTTACCAAAACGCTTACAAAACGCGCGTTAACGCGCGCCTAAAACGACGCTGAAAGCGCTATACAAAAACGCTCAGGTCTGAACCCAGTGTAAGGCTATTTTCACACTAGCGTTTTTACTGGATCCGGCAGGGTTCAGCAAAAACTCTTCTGTTACTGATGCGTCCGGATGCGTTGCAGATGCGTTCAGTGAAAACTGTGCGATTTCACAGGCAAAGCCATTCAGTTTTGCCTGCGATTGCTTTCAGTTGTTCAGTTTTTTCTGCGCGGGTGCAATGCGTTTTGATGCGTTTTTCACGCGCGTGATAAAAAACTGAAGGTTTACAAACAACATCTCCTAGCAACGATCAGTGAAAAACGCAACGCACCCGCACTTGCTGCAATTTTCACGCAACGCACAAGTGATGCGTGAAAAAAAAACGCTCATGTACACAGGGCCGGCGCCACCTGTAAGGCGACCTAGGCAATTGCCTAGGGCGCAATTTAGCAGGGGGCGCCGGAACCCTGCGATAAAAAAAAAAACAAATATGTGGTAACGCCGCGGGGCGTGCGGCGCGCCGCCCGCTATCATTTTGCACTGCCTGAGGGGCGGACCGTGCCGGGTGACACCAGTCCCTGGGGTAACACCCGGTGCGGTCTCCCGCCCCAGGCACCAGAGCAGAGTCGCGGCAGCGGGCGTGCAGGAGGAGGGCGGGCCGGAGGCGTGTCCCGTCCTCCCTGTGCATCTGATAGGCTGCCGGCCTAGTGCTGGCAGGCAGCCTATCAGAGGCCGGTTCAGGAGGCGCGATGGCGTCATCGCGCCGCCTGAGCCGTTACAGCGCGGGACACAGGCCGGAAGAGGCCTGCATCGCATCGCTGCCATGGAGGTAAGTATGTGTTTTCTTGTTTTTTTGTGTTTTTTTTTTTGGTTGGCTACTGGCACATAAGGGGGCGGCGGCGCATAAGGGACTGCTAGCACATTAGGGGGCTACTGGCTCATAAGGAGGTCACTGGCACATTAGGGGTCACTGGCGCATAAGGGGTCTACTGGCACATTGGGGGCTACTGGCTCATAAGGGGGTCACTGGCGCATAAGGGGGCTACTGGCTCATAAGGGATACTGGCACATAAGGGGGCTACTGGCTCATAAGGGTGCTACTGGCATATAAGGGCTACTGGCATATAAGGGCTACTGGCATATAAGGACTACTGGCACATAAGGGGGCTACTGGCTCATAAGGGGTGCTACTGGCATATAAGGGGCTACTGGCATATAAGGGACTACTGGCACATAAGGGGGCTACTGGCTCATAAGGGGTGCTACTGGCATATAAGGGGCTACTGGCATATAAGGGGCTACTGGCATATAAGGGACTACTGGCACATAAGGGGCTACTGGCACATAAGGGGGCTACTGGCAGCGGCGGCGCATAAGGGGACTGCTGGCACATTAGGGGGCTACTGGCTCATAAGGGGGTCACTGGCACATTAGGGGGCTACTGGCTCATAAGGGGGTCACTGGCGCATAAGGGGGCTACTGGCTCATAAGGGGCTACTGGCACATAAGGGGGCTACTGGCATATAAGGGGCTACTGGCATATAAGGGACTACTGGAACATAAGGGGGGCTACTGGCTCATAAGGGGTGCTACTGGCATATAAGGGGCTACTGGCATATAAGGGGCTACTGGCATATAAGGGACTACTGGCACATAAGGGGGCTACTGGCACATAAGGGGGCTACTGCAGCGGCGGCGCATAAGGGGACTGCTGGCACATTAGGGGGCTACTGGCTCATAAGGGGTCACTGGCACATTAGGGGGCTACTGGCTCATAAGGGGTCACTGGCGCATAATGGGGCTACTGGCACATTGGGGGGCTACTGGCTCATAAGGGGTCACTGGCGCATAGGGGGCTACTGGCGGCGCGCATAAGGGACTACTGGCACATAAGGGGGCTACTGGCTCATAAGGAGCTACTGGCACATAAGGGGCTACTGGCACATAAGGGGGCTACTGGCATATAAGGGGATACTGGCATATAAGGGGCTACTGGCACATAGGGGGCTACTGGCGGCGGCGCATAAGGGGACTGCTGGCACATTAGGGGGCTACTGGCTCATAAGGGGGTCACTGGCACATTAGGGGGCTACTGGCTCATAGGGGGTCACTGGCGCATAAGGGGCTACTGGCACATTGGGGCTACTGGCGCATAAGGGAGGCTACATGGGCAGCATAAGGGACTACTGGCGCATAAGGGGCTACTGGCACATAAGGGGCTACTGGCACATAGGGCCACTGCATAAGGGGCTACTGGCACATAGGGGCTACTGGCACATAAGGGGCTACTGGCAGCACATAAGGGACTACTGGCACATAAGGGGCTACTGGCTCATAAGGGACTACTGGCACATAAGGGGCCACTGGCATATAAGGGGCTACTGGCACATAAGGGGGCTACTGGCACATAAGGGGCTACTGGCACATAAGGGGGCTACTGGCACATAAGGGGGCTACTGGCTATAAGGGGCTACTGGCACATAAGGGGCTACTGGCACATGAGGGGGCTACTGGCACATGAGGGGCTACTGGCACATGAGGGGCTACTGGCACATGAGGGGGCTACTGGCACATGAGGGGGCTACTGGCACATAAGGGGGACTACTGGCACATAAGGAGGGCTATTAATATTGTTATAAGGCCGCCTCTGTACTATTATTATTATAATGGCCCCCTCTGTATTATTCTTATGTTAATAGCCCCCACTGTATTAGTATTATTATTATTTATACAGAGGGGCCGTTATTATAATAATAGCACAGAGAGGGCCTTTATATTAATAATAATACCGAGCTGTGTTGCCATGTTGGAGGGGAGAATTGGGATATACCCTATATACTGTGTATTATATTATGGGGGCACTAGGAGGAAGGCGGGAGAGGAGCACTATGGGGGCATTTACTAGGGGACTATATAGGGGTATTTTATACTGGTACATTATGGGGACATTAGCTGAGCTGGGGCATTACAAGGGGGTATTTTTGCACTGTATATTATAAGGAGAATTATTACTACAGGGGGGTTATGGTGGGCTTTATTACTCCCCATGTTATGACCCCAGTAGCAGCACCAGCCTCTCCCTGCTCTGCTATCCCTCTGATCCTTCTCCAAATCCTTATTCTGATATCTTTCTCTTTAGGATAAAACACATCATCTGCTCCGCCGATCCCCACAGTATACCTCTACACCGATCCCCGGCCAAAGTGTGAAGTGGCGTCCGAGATCCCCAAGGGCCAAGCCAAGTAACTGTAAGTTTTCATGTGAAATATGTTTGTTATACACATATAGCATACACTGCGCACAGCGTCATTGATTGCTATGACGCCGTGCGCTCGTGCCGCCGCTACAGTACTGTAAGGGCAGATCATCTGATGGGGGCGTCAATTTTTATCTTGCCTAGGCGTCAAAAATTCTTGCACCGGCCCTGCATGTACACAGACCCATTAAAATGAATGGGTCAGGATTCAGTCGCGGGTACAATGCGTTCACATCACGCATTGCACCCGCGTGAAAACTCGCCCGTGTGAAAGGGGCCTTTGCCTGTGAAATCGCACAGTTTTCACTGAACGCATCCGCAACGCATCCGGACCTAATCCGGACACGCTCATGTGAAAGAGGCCTAAGTCTAGCACGTCTCTTTTGCTCGCATCCCAGGACGGAAAGCAAACCGCAGCATACTGCGGTTTGCTCTCCGGTATGAGAATGGAATGCATTTTGGAGCACTCTGTTCTGTTCAGTTACATTTTGTCCCCATTGACAATGAATGGGGACAAAAAGGAAGTGCTAGTGTGAAAATAGCCTTACTAATCTAATTTCTACGCCTGCTGTCCTATCTCATCTCTCCCCACATGGAGTTTCACAAAGACACACAGGGAGAGATACTGTAGCTGCATTTCACTCCTTCTATCTTCTATCTCTCTCCTTCTCATCTTTTTTTTTTGGAATACTCTAGATTGATTTTTTGATAAATTAGAAGGTAGGGTTAGGAGAAATACACATTTCTGAAAAATATCAGATACAGTATTACAAAGTTTCATTTATTCACATGACACAACTAATATTAACAAAATAATACTACAACTTGTTTTAAGACCCTCTGGTCTCTTCCCCCTTTTAGATTCATCTTTTTGGCTTCTGTCCATTCACTCCTTTAGCAAGATGTCAACATTAGAAGAATAGAAGAAGGTGGTGGAAGTTCAATGTGGGAAGCATTCTTCTGAAACTCACTTGGATAGCTTTGTTTAGATATTTTGTTGGTCAGCTTTAAAAATTTATGGCAGCTCTTTAGGGTCCAAATGATATTTCTAGAAAAACATACAAACAGATAATAGAATTTGCTTCTATGAGACATCTGTAGTGTGCCAGACCAACAGGGGAATTATATGTGAGTTCACGGTGTGAGCAATTAAGGTAGTCCGAGGAAAACACAGTTCTGGTTACTCACGGTTATGTCGTCCCTGGGCAGGCTTGCATAAGTGAAGAGGAGAACGGCTACAACGATTCTCTGGGGCCCGCTCGATAAAGGGACACAGGCCAGGTGGTGGTTCGAGGTGGCCTTGGTGGTTTGTATTAATGTGCCTATGGCAAGGTCCCTTATTGTCGTGACACCAGTACCTTTTGTGGTGGTACAACCATTTACACTGGGTTCAGACCTGAGCGTTTTGAAGCCTAGCGTTTTTGGTGCGTTCAAGACTGGCGTTTAGGCGCGTTTTTGTCAAGCGTTTTGGTAAATAGTGTAGGCGCGTTTGACGCGCGTTTATGTGATTGACTGCATAGTTGGCCAATGACCAATGATATAGTTTGGCCAATCTGAGTGCTTTAGAGGTGTGACATTCCATGGTGGCTGATTCAGCATGTTGCAAACTTTGTAAGCGCGCATCCATAGGCGCGTTTTACGCTACACTAACGCCCAAACAACACGCCTATCGCGTTTCCCATTGAAGTCTATTGCCACCAAACGCTCGAAAACGCCCGAGTTAACGCAAACATACTTGCTTATGCTTCCGACGTTTTAGGCGCCTACGAGCAGCGCATAAACAGCGCAAGTGTGAACCACCCCCATAGGAATGCATGGTTCCTGTACTGTTGTGCGTTTTTTGCGCGTTCGACGCGGCGTTTTACGCAAAGTGTGAACTGAGTGTTATAGTAGTAGTAATCGAGGAATTGGAAACTGAGACAAGGATGGTGCAATCCAACTTATAACTTTTACTGAACGTTGTTCCTGGTAACAGTTACATCCAAGAATAAAACAGTCTCTAATACATCCAGATGTGAAATACAGTCTCTCATGCATACAAAGTTAGGAAAAATGTAAGTCCTCAGGGAAAAACAGGCTCTTTGTCTTTATATATATATTAAAGCTACTGCTTCAGACTAGGCTTTGAAGTATAAAAAGTCAGGCTAGTATTAACTCTCGCCTTATTCTAACCTTGATAAAATGTGGTTTCAGAATCCTTGAACCTCTATTTCCAGTGCTTTTCTTACAGTTGGCCCAACTGTCCTCAGGATTTAGGCTAGGTTCACATGACGACAATAAGTCGCGCGACAAATAGGGCACAACTTCACTGCAACATTTGTCGCGCGACATTTTGTCGCACTATTGTCGTGCGACAATTTTTATAATGGGAGTCTATGGTGTCGCATTGCGACATGCGACATGCTGAGACTGCGACGTGACAGTCGCAGAAAAATCCATCTTGAATGGATTTTTTGCGACTGTCGCGTCACAGTCGCAGCATGTTGCATGTCGCAAAGCAACACCATAGACTCCCATTATAAAAATTGTCGCAAAAATCCATTCAAGATGGGTTTTCTGCGACTGTCACGTCGCAGTCGTAGCATGTCGCATGTCGCAATGCGACACCATAGACTCCCATTATAAAAATTGTCGCACGACAATAGTGCGACAAAATGTCGCACGACAAATGTCAGTCGTGTGAACGTAGCCTTAAACTGGAGGTGTGGATGCCGGAAGCTGTGTCCTACACCAAATTGCAAAGGTGCCTGGGAAGCCTTTGAGTATGGTCGTTATGCTATCCTTTGACTTGAATACTTGTAAATACATATTAATCCCCTCGAAACTTGCTGTTTGCAGCTTTGTCACTGGTTACCCCCGAGGGCAAGCTATAGAAGTAGATTTCTCACCTCTAGGCTAAATCTTATAGGCTTTAACCCTGGACCGTGAAGCCATCAGGAGAGAGCAGAAAGGCAGGAGGCCTCCCTCTAGCAGGAAGCTACATGACTGCACACTGACTAAACTTCTGGAAAGAACTGACTCTAACTAGGCCCGAGCTAAGCTATTTATACACTGTCACACTGCCCCCATCTAGTGGTCAGACTAGTGTAGTGCAATCTAATTGGCCTGAATAAAAGGATCTTACATAGAATCACATAGTGACATGGGAGAATATGACATGAGATGAAGTATGACATTCAGACATAATATATGGCAATAAAACATTAAAAAACAGTTTGCTGTGCCCACGATCACGAGTGGGACACTGCACATCTATTGTCAAATAAAAATTCTGGTGGATCTCATCGACTTATAGAGAGATCCATGAGATTTCTGTCAGGTTGACACAGTGCTCTCAATTTTACTACAATAATCACACTGAATATACTTGAATCAATTAACTGTTTGCGTGTTAATACATTTTTATTTAATCAGAGGGACTCCCAAGGAGGACACAGACACTGCAATTGAACAAGTTCCCATCAAGTCAGGCTGCACCAAAGTGTCATCTTACAGCCCATTATAACATGCTGTTGTAGGCTTCTTTCTGCCACAGCTTGACATGGCTATATGCAACTTGTGGGGCTGTTCTAGTCATTTGGAATGGCATTTGCTTTGTAGTCACTATGCCACTACCTTTCATGAAGTCCCTCAATCTCCTTTTTAGCAGAGTAATGCCTGTATAAAGATCACCAAATCATAATGGCAGCAGCATTTGTCAACAGCTTTCAATGCAGAACTGGTATTTGCAGAATACAATGTTAACTCTTGAACATTTTAGTTTGGTATGCAGGAGGACAATTAATACTCTCAAAACTGTCCTCTTCTGCCCGACAGTCCACCCGTTCTGCTATTATTGGTAAATAGACCATAAATTAGTCCTTAGGGCAGCCGACCACCCTCCCCCTGTTCAGTCCAATTCTGGGAAGGTGCATTATTGGCCTATGCTAATTAGGAAGCGGCTACCTATGTCCTTCAGTTGCTTGTCATAATCTAAATGGCTGGTTTTATGGAGGTTGTAAACAGAATGGCTGCCCCACAGCCGTCCAACCTCTTTTCCTGCTTCTTCATGTAATATGCAGTTATGTTGGTCCATCCATCTTGCAGCAAGTCGACAGCCAGGAAACTATGATTCCCATGTAGACCTTACTAACAGAGGTCAAATACCGTAGGTGCACAAAACAATAGGGACAATCACAGATGGACGCAAGTGGGAACATATATATGGGAAAAAATCAATACAAATATTTTAAGACAGGAGATGAGCGTTACCAAGCTAGTGGAAAATCATTAGAAACTACTAAAACAAACTCAAGACCACGACGACTCTGACTCACCTTTGTTTTCTCAGTAACATCATGTAAGCCTACTTCTCCATAGCCTACAACATATAATCAGTATTGTCTCTTTTGTTTCTATTTTTGGGGGTTCTATTTCTCCTTGTGGAAAGCACCTAGTGGCCATAATGAGTATTACAAGGAAAGCAATCGTTCTCTGGGAAAAATATATGCAAATTAGTTATTTCCAAAAAGAAAAGAAAGACGTGTCTCTAATGCCACCAGATGTAAGGCAATTACCATATAAGTCAAGGCTTGACATTTTAAACAGGCCTTGAGACATATCATGAATACTAGTTAAGCCAGTAACTCATCTGCAGATGGCTGCATTGGGGTGATACCCCCCATCAGTGCAGAGCAGAGATTACTGGTTTAACTGGGTTAAAGGCCTTCATCATGATTCAGAAGGAATTATTTATCCTTATGAAGAGCCCCTAGTAGGAATGAGGAGTTATATAGGCCAGGAACCTTCTTCCCCAGAACATAGCAATGTGTCTTCTCATTAGATTTGCTAGACATCCCAAATTACGGACTGCCTAGATAGATAAATAGATATAGTGGGATTTACGATTGTTTTCTTTACCTCCAACCAGGCCACTATACTTGTGCAGTTAGTCCAAAGGAAGCTGTGGTTAATATGTGGTTCAGGCTTTTGAACAGCGCACTGAATAGCATTTGGACAGTCGTTTAGCAGGTGCAATATTGCTGAAGTACATTACTATGATTACGTTACAGATGCTCTTTATTAAAAGGTGTGATAATGCATTACCTTTATGTAGAACAATACCCTAAGATATAAACTATGGGGATCATTTATTTACCTGAAATATGCCTATATTATGTGTATTTCAGGCGCATATTGCAGCGCAATGGTTAGTCTAAAATGCTGGTCTTAATAAATGACCCCTGTATCATTGCAGAAATGGCCTTAACATAGATGCTAAAATGCAGTGCAATATGGTCGTCTGAAACTGGACCTGGTGTTTGCCCCAATATACGACAACCCAGGAGCAAAGAGGATGGGACCAACCAACGCTGCTCATCCTTTCTCCGAAGGCCCCATGGCAGCAAAATAGTGGCCCTCTATGGCTTGTTTGCCATTGAAATCAAAATAGCATGTGCATGTACAGGATGTTTTTCCTGCAGGGGTATAATCGAAGTTTGGTAGTGACCAACAGTGATTCAGCAGTGGAGCAGTGGGGTACCCAAAATATGAGCATTAAAGTTGAGAAAGAGAGAGCAGTTTTACGGGCAGTCCAACCACTGAATCAATTTGTCTTATCAAGCAGAGTTCTTCACCTGTGAGAGGGTATTTCCAAAGCTAAAAATGTTTTCTGTGATGATTGACAGGACCAGACATCTCTAACAATATTGAGCCTGCGCCGATGCTCCTAGTAGTGGCACAAATGCATAGGCCTGCTCCTGCTTCCATAGCAGTGACTGTGTATAATAATAGTAATGTCAAGCCTGTCCTTTGTTGAGTGAGGCATCAAACTCCACACTGTGTTCAGGTGATAAAGAAAACCTAGGGCTTTTTGGCCTCTAAAGAAGTATTGCTTTGGTGGATAGCTATATAGAAAATTTTGATTGATCTAAATTTTTCAACGTCCCCATTGCTATATGGCCAATAAATGGCCCAGCTAAATGTTTATTCAAAACAAGCCCGGCCAAATGTATTCTGTGCATGTAATGGTGATTTTAAAAATAAATAAATAAGTTGGTATATATTACTGTTAATGGTTTCACCTTTTCAAACAAATTCCACTGTTTAGAGTGTTTTTATTCCAGTCAAATGTGTACCCTCTCGAATATCAATGTGCAACATTTTGGGCTTTTATATTTTGTCCAGAGAGACATACTGTAGGCGCACAGGTGCACAGTTTATTCTGAGAGTGGAGTGACACGCATGACTGTGTAGAGTTAACATAACAGGAGAAACTCAGGCTACCATTTTAATTTAGCAGTTTATGAATAGTAAGATTAGAAATTAAAATAAGAAATGCAAATTGTTGCACTTAAAAATGAAAATAAATATTTTTTTATTTTCTTTCTACGTTTCATCTGATTAGTTTCTGTATATTTTATGCAATAGTTTTGCTAGAATGGGTATTTTTGGCAGTAGAATGACTCCACAACTGAATCGATTATCTCTGTGAATTATTTATTATCTTTTAACCGATAAGGATAAAGCTATTTTTTATGTGCCTAAATGTATTCCAACAGCCATATTTTCTATTAACATAGGCATAGGAGGGTTTATGTGTTTTTCTAGGAAATAATTTTTAAAACACATTATTGTTTAACATTTGTGTATTTTTTTTTTTTTTTGAGAGATGGTCATTGCAAAATATGTCATTTCAGTTGAAGAGAACCTAATAGTGTATAACTGGTGCAACCCTTAGAGCTAGAGATAAGCAAATTTGACGAAATCCAATTACCCTAAAAGTTGTGCATAACACTATAGGATTTCCTAGGAATATAGCCAACCCATTTTGAGCTCTTTAATGCCAAGACATCATTAGAAATGTCAAAGTGACAGTGAGATTATATATATCAATAAACTGTTTTTAGCCAGTGGTATAGAATAGTCTGTTTGATAACACATGCCACTGCAGGATTAAAAGAAAAAGAAAAAAAGAAAAAACACAAATACCGTATCCCTTTTGTCTCAGATGTCTTTTCCTCTGTCTTCTAATCTATGAAATAGTGACCCTGATTTTCAGTGGATTTTTAAGGTTTTGGATTCTCCAAATTTAAAATCTTTTAGAAAAAAATGTTTTAACCTGAATTTCATGATTTGAGAATAAATAGGCTTAACAGGCTAAGTGATAAACATATTTACTGAGTGTGATTAAATATACGTTAAAACAGACAAATTACATAAAGAATAAATAAAAATAAATCACATGGCCTGCACAATACAATATGTGTCATCATGTTGTAGCATATGGCCGACACCCCATGGTGATGCAAGAGATAGGGATAGACCTTACAACATCCTACTTGGATGATGTCCTTAATGGAGTTCCAATTAACTGTCTGTGTTCACCAGGTTTGTTTCTTTCAGCCCCTCTTCTTAAGGATGTCCAGTGTGCAGCACGCATATCTCTAAGATAATCAGTCAGGAATGTGGCCTTCTCCGCATAATAGGGGTTTGTGTATGTTATCTAACTATCCTTAAATCACCACATTACACATTTATAAGGAATCATTACAAAGAATATAGAAGGTGATATAATAATTAAAGGGGACAGAACCAATCAGTACTTAAAGGGGTTGTCCCATCTCAGACAATGAGGGCATATCGCTGGGACCCGCACCTATATCGAGAACGGAGCCCCAAAAGTGAAGGAGGGTGCACTGTGCATGCGCAGCCGCCCTCCATTCATTCTCTATGGGGCTGGTAAATATAGCCGAGCGCTGGCTCGGCTATTTCCATCGGTCCCATAGAAATGAATAGGAGCATGGTCCGTGCATGCGTGGTATGCTCCCATTCACTTCTATGGGAGCAGAGCTGGGTGGTGGACGGACCTCGGGAAATCTTGGGTCCTCCAGCCACAGCTCTCCCCGCTCCGTTCTCGATGTAGGTGTGGTCCCAGCGGTAGGTCCAGCAACTATCAGACAATGGAAGCATATCCTAGTGATATGCCCCCATTGTCTGAGATGGGAATATCCTTTAATTATGTAAAATACCCTTACAACACACAAAATTATAATGACTTTGATTCGCATAGAATCAATTATCTCTTCTCTACTTAGAGCATTAATCAGCCTCTAGCTGCTATGGAAACCCATCAGAACCCCACAATCAGGATTGGTGGGGTGATAAAGGGGCCTTACCTTTCTTTACACATTAAGGTTAGCGTCAGCCTTTCATTATCATGGGGTGTCAACTTTTATTTACAGCAATCTCCTAAGTCTGATGGAACAAATAGGGCTTCTGAGTCCATGCCATTACTGTGGTATAAGTGTATGACTCTATGTATATTCTACTTCCAATATAAATTGAGTAGCCATAACCATGAAATAAAATGTAATTTTATTGCAGCAGGTGTGGACCTACTGTGTCATTTGAACATATTTAGCTTGGGGCTACTCCTAGGGGCAAATTTTCTAAGTTCCCCTTCTAGGATCTGGACTTCACTGTAGGATAACCTCTAGAACGCTATCTCACAGTATTCTGTGGTCAAGTGAATGCTGACCCACGGAGATCAAGATACACCATTGAGAAGCACCAAGAGATCAGTCAAAACTGGAGTCAGGGACAGGCCCAGATCAGGATAGGCAGAGTTTTTGCAATATGATAAACAGTCTGAGGTCAGGTTAGACAGATTAGGGTGAGAATGGAGATGAGGCAGCGATCAGGTTAGGCTGCAAAAGGTCAAATTTGCGAAGCAGGCAAATATTAAAATATCAAACCCTTGTAGGACCTCAGAGTTACTAGCTAGGGAAGATCAAAGTACATGCGCAGGCCCTTTAAGAGCTATATACCCTATAAGTGGAGAGAGGAAGTGGGGGCAAGGAGCAGGCTGCAGCTTGTGGAGGAGTTTAACAGTACTGCCCCAGTGGTGGGATTAGCCAAGCAGCAGAAAAGGAAGAGCATTCGGTTGGACTGCAGGAGAACCAGGAAGGAGGTAAGAGCATGGGCTGCTGCTACAACACCTCTAGTAATGTAGTTTGAATGATATAAGTATTACAAATTAGTACCAGGACAACAGCTACAATATGAGAATGTTATCACAAAGGTAGCTTGTGAAATGATACCAAGTAGAGTGCAAATACAGATGAAAATAAAGTGCATCAGCATTTCCCAGCACTAGCTCAATCCCGATGGTGCACATATTATGAGTATGTAACTGTTTCAATATCTATGCTCCATTACTCCTTTGATTTATTGGTTATGTACTGATGTTCTTTAAGATTGCTTATAGCTAGCCAGAAGTGGATTCAAACCTTTGCAGCTCATATACATTTGGTTGAATCACTTTATTTACATCTGTATTTGCAATCCATTTTGGGTAGTTTGCACGCTATTATTGGTGCAGAGACGTGTGAAGGAGGCTATATAGTGGGAAATGGAGTCCTCTTTGTCTCCATATTCTTTTCCAAGTGGTACCCCATTGAAACTGGAGATATACAGACATACAGGGGTGATCCACAGTTAGCATCCTAACATGCATTCATAAAATATGTAGAATAAAGAGCAAATATGTTATTGTATATCTAATTTTAAATTGACAACCTTGTAAACAATGCAATCAACATGATATCTGAACCCTGCAAAACTTGACTATAATATTAGGCGCTGTACCACATGGACACCCTCTTCCCAAAAGAAGCTTCTCCAGTGACCAGCTGATTATCATGAGTCCTGCTGCTGAAATCAACTGATGACCTGGAAGCCTATAGATGATTATAATTTATTTGCAGGGAAAATATAGTATTCCAAATAATTCAATTCAAATAAGTGGACAACCATATATAACATGGTTGTGCTGAGTGGTAGCTGTTCTTCCACAGTTACATTTTTGTCAGATAATAGAGGTGAGAATCCCCTAGTGTGTCCTTATGTGTAATACGGACAGTGCTTATCAAGATGGGCTAAGTGGTTATATTTTCTACATTGTAATATATATTGCTGCTAAAGAAGATAATATGATAACTCTTAAAGGGGTCTTCTGGAAGCATAATATTGATGGCTAGTCTTCCAGATAGGCCATCCATATCTGACTAGAAAGGGTCTGAAAACCCACATCTCCATGATCAGCTGTTTCAGAGTAACTCCAGTGCCGGACACACCAACTGCCATTCCTTTCTTTCAACATGTGACTGGCTGCAGTGGTCCCATGTTGTCGATATGATGTCAACATTGAGGAATTGGAAAATTGAGGCTGGATCCACTCATAAGCACCGATCTTGCTTTAAAATCGGTTTTCTATTTGCATCAACATCCTATGAAAAAATAATTTATGAAGGCAGCTGTATTTTTTGATTGTATTACTTTTATCTTTATTGCTTCTATCTTCCCTTCTGGACTATGGTCACATGACCATGTCCATGCAGCTTTCTCTCATTTCCGGTGATGTCAGGGGCAGTGATAGGAGAGTGACTATGTAACTAGCTGGGTGGGAGGAGCTATACACTACCTGTGCGTTATTAGGGGTGGCGCTGGAGCTGTGGCAGACAAAGAAGAAGTGTATCATGGGATCGGTTGGATACAGGAACAGGAAGTGCTACATACAGGGTATAAGGAAACTAGAGTGATTGGTTTACATGGTAAAAATGGGTCACGAGGGTCCAAAATGAAAATCAGCTTCGGAAAGAAATACATGAGGTAAGCAACTAGTTTAGCATATCTGTTAAAACCCAGAACAATCTTTGTTTACCCTGTTAAGCATTCCCAATAAATGCTCATATCCTGTTGTCATTTGCCGTCATTACACAAATATACAGACTTTTTTCAATTTCCCTATGAGTCCAAAATACTACCCTGTCATTTGCCACCTTATTTCAGATTTTAGGTATTTGTTAGCATATAAAATAACATTCATATAGACTCACTGTTGGTGACAATTTAACGGTAATCTTAATAAAAAGTGGTGGTAAGTGGGAATTCAGACCCCAAAAAGTGATATAGTTTGCATTTCAATCAAAGTTTTGTGGCGTCATGGAGATGATAAATGCCCTTCTTTGTCTTTACTTTTTAGTTCATTTTGTAAGCCTTTCTACTGAATACTGTTGAGACTATTGTATGAAAATACTATATTGTACTCTATCGAGACTTATATGAAGTAATAGTATTTTAAGAAATATCAGACACTAGCTATTTAATGACATTGAGTATGAATATAAATGCAATGCAATACACATTACCTGCACGTGTGCTGTCATCTATTATTGCCTTTTCTTTTCTATGATCTTTTTATTAACATTTGAAGAAAAAAACAGAATGCATCTAATTCAAGGTCAGATGCACAGTGTGTTGAAAAGAAATATGTGTATATAGGACATTGCATGACAAGAAACGGCAATAATGTCATTAAATGAATTACGTATAGAACACTGTAATGAATATATTATAGTAAAATAAAGAAAAAATGATGGGGATTGGAGATGGAGGAAAAGGTAAGGAAGGGGGAAAATGAAGGCAGAAGGGACTTTTACTATGCAAAATCAACACTAACATTAACCACCTCAGCCCCCTAGCTTAAACACCCTTAATGACCAGACCACTTTTTACAATTCTGCACTACACTACTTTCACGGTTTATTGCTCGGTCATACAACTTACCACCCAAATGAATTTTACCTCCTTTTCTTCTCACTAATAGAGCTTTTATTTGGTGGTATTTCATTGCTGCTGACATTTTTACTTTTTGATATTAATCAAAAATGACCGAAATTTTATCAAAAAATGACATTTTTCACTTTCTGTTGTAACATTTTTTTTTTAAAAACTACATTTCTATATAAATTTTTCTCTAGATCCCCCTTGATGTACTGGAATATAGTCTGCTAGAGAGCGATATTAAACCAACCCTGAAGACTTTACCTGATGCGCAGAAATAAGAAAAATCACTGCACGGCCATAAACCAAACTACTGGCCAACAGGTGCAAACAAATATCAGCGCGGTAGAAGGAAGGCTCGCAAGACACCGGCTCTTTTGTCACAGCGGAGCGGTATCCAGAGCCACGGAGGGGCAAAGAAAAAGGATACATCAGATCCTTTCTAGCAGCACTTGGAACATCGAAAAGTATACGGACGGACACAACCTGGCAGGACGCTGTCGATTTGTGAGTATAGCGGGACGCAGCTAAACATTATTAGACCACTTAATCCATCACTATGAGATGGAACATTGAATAGACTTAAAGAGCATGTTTTAGTATAGAAGTGAGAGGATTGGAGGCCATCACTCTGTATATATCGCTCACCCCAGCAGTGGCGCGGTTACTGTGCAGATATATCCGGCACTAATTTTATGTCATTTTATTACTACAAGTTTTTATGTGCATTGACAGTCTGTTTTAACCTTGTGTTAACTTTGAACAAAAAAAAAAAAAAGAAGTAAGGCCCCATTCACACGTCCGCAAAAATGTCCGCATGTGAAATGTCAGTGTGAATGGGGCCGGCGGTGATGCGGAGAGCACACTATGTGCTCAACGCATTAGCATTTGCGGAGCTGTGGCCGCAAACATCCGGGTTTCGGGCCCGAAACATCCGGCCGCAGCTCCGCAAAAGATAGAGAATGTCCTATTCTTGTCCGCAATTGCGGACAAAAAAAGGCATTTTCTATATAGTTCTGGCAATGTGCGGATCCGCAAAATGTGGAAAGCACATTGACGGTGTCCGTGTTTTGCAGATCCGTGGATCCGCAAAACACATATGGATGTCTGAATGAGCCTTACAGGGGGGTGATTAGTGACAGGGGGTGATCAGGGGTGACATGGGGTGATCAGGGTTAATCAGTAACAGGGGCTGGATGGGGGTCTGTTTGGTGATTGGTGCACTTACATATAGCTTCTCTGGTGGTCCCAAGCAAAAGGGACCACCAGAGGAGCAGGCAGCAGGCATATCAGACGCTGTTAACAAAACAACCTCTGATATGCGATTTTTTTTAACTACTACAGCCTGCCAGCGCTTGATCAGCGCTGGCAGGCTGTAGTTTACCTTCCTCCCAACACGATTTCACAGGAAATCTCGCCTCTGCGAGATGACGTACGGATGCGTCCACCCAGAATAACCCGACCGCCCGCCTAACGCACGGATGCGGCCTGGAGCGGTTCAAGGGGTTAGCCCATAATGCAAAAATGAAAATTAGACGTCATATAGTACATGGCAATCTCTTTCTAACAAAGCTAGAACCAGCCACGGACCTCACATGGATCCAGAGAACTCCACATTCATTGCTCTGCTAGATTTATATCAAGCTGAAAGCTCAAGCGAAGTGTTTTTTCTGCTGCAGCTCAGGGGCGTGTCCATGCTCTCCCTATCACAGCTCAGAAGGCATTTGAGGATAAAACTGAGCATGTGCAGGCATCTCACTGAGCTGGACAAAGAAACGAGAAAAACAACAAACAGCAGGTGGCGCTATAAAGATACATGTTATTGAATAACTTGAATATTTGATGTTCTCCAATTTATGCTCACCCACCAAACTAACAGATGGTTTATCTCCGGTGTCAATTTAACTGCCAACAATCAACAACTAAGGCCTCTTTCACACGGGCGTCATGTTTGACGCCCGGTTAAGAGGCGGGTGCGTATGGAATATGCGCTTTTTCCAACGCGGGTGCAAACGCTTGTAATGCGTTTTGCACGCGCTGAGAAAAATCGCCATGTTTGGTACCCAGACTCGAAGCCGGACTTCATCACTGAAGTCCGGTTTCGGGTCTTCTGAGAATTGATTATTTTCCTTATAACATGGTTATAAGGGGAATAATAGCATTCTTAATAAAGAATGCATAGTAAAATGAAGTGGAAGGTTGTAAATACAAAGTTAACTACTCTTAGCCACTTGATCGCGTAGTTGCGATCTGTCTCTGCTTTCCTGCATCAGCTAAGAACTAGTGATCTATGATGACGTCACATCACATGGTCCAATCACATGGTCCATCTTACCATGGTGATGGACCATGTGATTGGACCATGTGATGACGTCATCACAGGTCCTTTAGTTCTTAGCTGATGCAGGGAAAGAGAGGACAGATCGCAACTACGCGATCAAGTGGCTATGGTAAGTTAACTTTATTATTTTTAACCCTTCCACTTCATTTTACTATGCATTCTTTATTAAGAATACTATTATTTCCACTTATAACCATGTTATAAGGGAAAATAATAAAGATCGGGTCCCATTGCTAAGCAACCATGTGGAAAATCGCAACGCATCCGCACTTGCTTGCGGATGCTTGCGATTTTCCTGCAGCCCCATTCACTTCTATAGGGCCTGCGTTGCGTGAAAATGCACAATATAGAGCATGCTGCGATTTTCACGTAACGCAGAAGTGATGCGTGAAAATCACCGCTCATGTGCACAGCCCCATAGAAATGAATGGGTCCGATTCAGTGCGGGTGCAATGCGCCCTCCTCACGCATTGCACCCGCGCGAAAACTCGCCCGTGTGAAAGGGGCTCTAAGTTCACTAACAGTAAGGCAGTGCCCGTGTCATAAACAGAATACATTTCTTTAGGTCACACAACAGTGTAACGGAGCAATTTAATACAATTACTTCACTATCACTAAAAATTGGATTTTCAAACCAACAATGTAAAGCTGAAGTTAACGGTTTAATTTGACTGTCAGAAATGCAGCGTATACCACTAATGTGCTATCTACCATAAAACCTGTGTATTTGCAACCAACTATGTAAATGCAGACTTCAAAAGGTTACTTAAAATTACTGAAATACAGGGTAGGCCTCAGATCTGCTTTGCAGCACAAAACCAGTGTTTATTGCAACAAACTACAGAAATGCAGTATGTCACTGCTAAATTTTAAAATAGTTTTTGTGTGATGTATGCCAAAGTGCTATGTGGAACAACAATATGGGTGTCAGGGATCAGAGAGAAGGAAAGAGGGTGCACTCTGACTCCACCCTCAACCCTAGGCGACGGAGCGTAACTGGGCCACGGTCCCTTACATAACATAAGTGCACAGAGGAAAGATAAGAAAGGTCAACAAGCCAAAGGTCAGAACCAGGAGAAGCGGTCAGTACAAATGGAGCGGGCAAATGCAAGGTCAACAGTCAGAGCTGAGGGTCAAATCCAGGAAAGCAAATACGCACAAAGGATGAGACGAAGTTGAGGTCAAAAGAACAAGCCAAGGTCACAAGGTCAGGAGGTCAATCAGAACAAGCAGCCGCAGACTAGAACCAAAGGACAAGGAAGCACCAATGGACCAGTATCATGGCAACCTGTAGCCAGCAGTTTGCCTGTATTTATAGTGGGAGTGAGGGTCATGTAACGTGGCCAGTGTCACATGACTGACAGACAAGTCTGAGCACTCGAGTGATTAGCTTGGCGCTCAAGGCAGACCTAGGAGCAGGGAGCCACACAGCTACCAAAGCCACCCTGGGAATGAGGCCAAACACAGATCCTCACTCCTGAAGCTAAGCAGCAGGTCTGAGGCTGATGGGTGACCGACTGCACTTTTAGCGCCCTGTTACAATGGGTTTATTTCCCCCAAATACACAAATGCTATATGTCACTGCTAAGTTTTAAAATGCATTGTATGCCAAACTGCTCTGTCGAAAAACTATACGGGTTTATTTCCTCCCAAATAAAGGAATGCAGTATGTCACTGCTAAATTTTAAAAAAGGTTTTTCAGCGTTCTATGAAAAAGTGCTTTGTGAAATAGCAGTTTATTTCCCCCAAATACACAAATGTTATTTGTCACCGCTAAATTTTAAAATGGGTTTTTCAGCGTTGTATGCAAACATTCTCTGTGGCACAACAGTACTGGTTAAT
The DNA here is from genome assembly GCA_033119425.1 of Bufotes viridis. NCBI lineage: Eukaryota > Metazoa > Chordata > Amphibia > Anura > Bufonidae > Bufotes > Bufotes viridis. The sequence continues at coordinate 461,742,857 of CM065592.1, read as the reverse complement.
TAACTCAACTACAGAAATGCAATATGTACGCCCCAAAATTATAAAAAAAAGGTACTGTAGGGGGAATTGACCTGCCAGAAAAAAGGAATTTTTTCCTATACTTTGCTACACTACAGAAATGCAGCTTTTCTCCTCAAAATTTTTAAATAGGTTTCTCAGCAGTGTATGCAAACGTGCTCTGTGGTATGACAGTACAGATTTATTCCCCCAACTACAGAAATGCACTATGTCACCCCAAAGTTATAAAATAGGTAATGTAGGGGACTTGACCGCCAGGAAAAAGGAATTTTTCCTACACTTTGCTACCAAAAATAATTTGACTAATGTCTCTGGCAGGCTGGCAGACATGCAGGTCCCATGCAGTTCCAAAGACACTGCAGTTCGCTAAAATGGCCGCTTGTTTGACACCTTGTTTTTTAGTTTGGCTGCAAAGCCAATCTGGGCCGGCTCTTACTGGGAGTAGGCAAAGAGTTGGGTGGGTGCCTACTCCCACGGTCCAGGCCGGACTTTATCCGGGCTTTTAAAAGGCAGCCTCCTCAGCAGCTGGGGTGATTGTCCTGGAGCTGCTGTTAGGCTGTGGAATCATTTGCGTTTGGGAGTTCTGATCCATTCTGTGCTATGTGGAGTTCTCTGGGCTGGAAGCAAGAGCCCAAGCAAGGAGGAGTGCAGACGGCCTGAAAGCCGAGGTGGATTGTCCTGCGGCTGGGCTGACAGCCAGGTGCGAACCTGCACCTAAAACCTCCCAGGTGATTGTAACCTGCATTGGACTGTTTTTGTTTTGCATCACGTTTTTCTGCTGTGTGAATTAACACCAAGAGACTGTTTACTGTTTGTTTTGTGCAAGTGTGAATAAAACACTGGTTACTGCACTTTCTGGACTCCCTTTTGCCTCTGTACTGCACCCGCACCGCTATCTACCAGAGCGACTCCCACAGGGTGTATTCTTTTGATAAGTCTATGAATATTAATCATAGACGTGATGAGAGAGGGAAGTCCGAAAGAAAAAAAAGTTCTACAAAGAAAGGACTAAAACAGAACGTAGTAAAGCTTTCTGAATTTTTTCCTGGATCACGGGAACCCTCTGGAGAACTGACCGTCCTCCGGAGTCCTACTTCACCTTGACCCTTGGTAACGTATATCTTGTTTATTGCTTGCGGTTTGATAGGTTACTTAGCCCGGTATATAGTCAAAGAGCCCCATTTTTGGGATCCTTAGTGAAAAGACTTGTCATTAATTTTGATCATTCTCTAAGCCAAGATGCATATTGCTAAATTGAGGATCAGACATTGATACCTAGTCCTTGGGAACTTTGATATTCCTAGCCTGAGACCGAGCTGGTAAATTTATAGTGCCGCCATATACCTCAATTGTTAAAAAGTTGATAGGAAAGGGTTGATAGACCTACTTTTCTTTAATTTGGATTGTTGCATATTATTCGTCTTGATTGGTCATTGAAAGTATTGGTATTATATTTCATTGTCTGTCATTGAAAAGGTTGTATTATCGATTTTGTATTTAGCTACTTATGTATAATAAACTCACATGTATTTTTGCATAGACGACGGTACCTTGTTTTCTTTCTAGCTGCACAACATACATAAGGTTCCGCCAACGAGCTGAGAGGTTATTATGATCGCCTCTCTCCTCAGTAGGATCAGTCAACTTTGATATTTTTTCCTTTGATCCTTTCTTTTGTTTTATTTGCATATAAAGCATTTTACGCTTTATATCCATGACACTGCTCATACATCCAGACTTGTCATTGTGCCACTCTGTGGCTTCCTTCTGATGCTGATGCTGCTGCCACCACCTCCACACTCTGTCATTGTGCCACTGTGAGGCCTACTCATGCTGCTTCCACCTCCAGGCTCTGCCATCATTGTGCCACTCCTGTGGAATCCTCCATGATGCATGCTACTGCTGCGCAACACTTCCACATCTCTGTCATGTTGTGCCACATGTGTGGCCTCCTCTCCTGATGCTGTTGCTGCCGACATCTCACACTCTGTCGTTGTGCCACTCTGTGGCATACTCATGCTGCTGCCACCTCTGGACTCTGTCATAGGTGCGACTCTTTGGCCTCCTCATGATGCTGCTGCCACCTCCAGACTCTGTCATTGTGCCCACTCAGTGCCTCTACCATGCATGCCGCTACCTCAAGGCTCTGTAAATGTGCTAAGCTCTGTGGCCTCACTCATGCTGCTGCCAACTCCATACTCTGTAATTGTGCCGCTCTGTTGCCTATTTCATGCTGCCGCACACCTCCACAGCCCATCATTGTGTCACTATGGAGGCCTACTCATGCTGCTGCCACCTCCAGACTCTGTAACATTGTCCCCCTCTGTGGCCTTCTCCTTATTCCCTGCTGCTGCCAACACCTCCACACACGTCGTAATAGAAGCCCACTTTGTGGCCTTCTCTTCATGCCTGTTTCCCACCTCCACCTCTCACTCCTGGCTCATTGTGCTTCCACTCTGTGGGAACTTCTCCTGACGCTGCACACCTCCAGACTCTGTTGTTTGTGCCACCTCGAGGCCTCACTCATGCTGCTTTCATCTCCAGACTCTGTCATCGTGCCACTGTGCAGCCTCCTCCTGAAGCTGTTTCTGGGCGCGCATCTCCACACCCTGTCATTGTGTCACTCATGGCATACTCAGCGCTGCTGCCACCTCTGGACTCTGGGTCATTGTGCGACTCTTTGGCCTCCTCCTTGATGCTGCTGCTGCCACCTCCAGATCTCTCTGTCATTTGTGCCACCCCCAGTGGCCTCACCTCATGCTGCCGCCACCTCAGACCCTGTTGGGTTAGAAGCCACTCTGAGGGCCTACTAATGCTGCTTACCACCTCCAGATTCCGTCATCGTGCTGCTCTTTGGTAAGCAACCTCATGCTGCTGCCAACTCCAGACTCTGTAGTTGTGCCACTCCTTGGCCTCCCCCTGATGCTACTTGTTGCCAAACAGCTCCTCATTCTGTAACTGTGCCGCCCTGTTGCCTATCTTCATGCTGCCGCCACCTCCACAGTCCCTATCATTGTGTGCACTGTAGGGCCTGCACTTCATGCTGCTGCTGTAACCTCAGACTCTGTCATTGTCCCGCTCTAGTGGACTCCTCCTGATGCGCTGCCAGCCTCCTCCCTCCCTAGACTACTCACGCAGTGAGGCTGGCGTGAACGCCGAAAATTTTTGTTTTTGCTGAGTACCACTGGATGTCCTATATTAGGCCGGCAAAGTTGCAGCCTGTGTTCCCGGACAAAATGGAGGCGGTTGAAAAAGCCCTTGTGGAGGCTAACTTGCAGCAGCGGGAGGCCAACAAGCAGCAGCAGGAGACCAACCAGCTACTACTACAGCAGGTGATGGCCTTACAAGCTGCAGGAGCGTCCCACCACGACCATGATGCCCGAAAGCGGTCCGTGCAGCGATTCCCCAAGATGACCCCGAGGATGATGCTGAGACCTATCTGCGGTCTTTGAGAAGGTAGCCGTGAGGGAGAAGTTACCCGTGACCAGTGGGCCGAGGTGGTCGCTCCGCTCCTGGCATCCGGACCCCAGCAGGTTTTTTGACCTATCAGATGACCAGGCTGCTGATTACCCTGACGGAGGAGATCCTGGCCAGACTGGGGTAAACGTGTTGGTCCGGGCTCAGCGGGTCCACCAGTGGGACTTTAAAACGGCTGAACCCGCCAGGCCGCAGTACTATGAGTTGCTGCACAGGTTTCAAAAGTGGCTGCAGCCTGAGGTTCTAGGTCCGCTGCTATGCTGGACCGCCTGCTGGCCGACATCTTTGGAGGGCCCTGCCTTATCCCCCTCCAGCACTGGGCGCCTCCAGTATGTGCCCTGGAGATGGTCGGACCTGGTGGAGCGCTACGAGGCCACCAGAAACCTGCAGGGGAGTCTTGCTGGGAATGGGTCAGTCAAACCCCGGAGGCCTCCACCCCAGTTCCGACGTCCGGCGACAGAGAGGCCTGCACGGAGTGTACCCCCTGCGGATCCGCCTCCCGTGGTATGCTGGAGGTGTCAGGAGCCAGGCCACATCAGGGCCGACTGTCCGCATCGGGTGAGCCGATGGAGGGGAATCCACGGCTATCACCACTCCTGTATGCACGGAAGCTGTAGCAACTGGCACCCGTGAGGTGCAGGACAATAAACCACTCTGTGTCAGGTAGAGGTGGGAGATTCTCTGGCGGTGGCCCTGCTGGACTCGGGAGTCTAGTCTCCCTGGTAAGGGCTGCCCTGGTACGGCCTCAGCGGAGTATACCGACCGTAAAATCGGGGGTCCTGTGCATCCACGGAGACCTAAAAGACTACCCCACTGCACTAGTGACTTGTCCACAGCGGCTGGTAAGTGGACCCACGAGGTGGCTGTCGCTACTAAACTCCCACATGAACTGATACTGGGAGGGACTTCAGGCTTCCGGCGCTGTGGTCACGATAAAACTGTCTGATGGACCCGAGACAGGGTAACCCTAGAGAGTGGCCTGATACCACTGGAAGGCCAGAACCCTGGGAGCCCGAATCTGAAGGGCCAGCGGTAGGGTGACCACTGCTCCAGCGGTAGAGGGGAGACAACCCCACTGGAGTGTAATGGTGGGAGACACGGAGGACTTGCCACCGGGACCTGAGTTGGCAGACCTCAATGTCTCCGGGAAAATTTTGGGACCGCACAACACCGGGATCCAAACCCTAACCAGGGCCTGGGAAAGTGTCGTAATGATTGATGGTAAACCCTAGAAACCAGGGGCTGAATTAATGTTTCCAACGATTTGTTGTTCTTCAGGATATGTTGTATCGGGTGAACCAAATCCGAGGTGAGCCAGTTGAACAGTTGGTGGTGCCCACCGCATAGGCCTTCTCCCGCGTTGAAGTCGGCCCTGTGTGGGTCCCCGGTTTTGGTGACACCCGACTTCAACAGGGAGTTCGTCGTACAGACCGACGCTCGGAGGTAGGCCTCGGTGCGGTACTGTCTCAGGAGGTCAACGGGGAAGAACATCCCGTTGTCTTCCTGAGCCGTAAGCTCAGTCCCGCCGAGTCCAGGTATAGTATAGTGGAGAGGGAGTGCCTGGCTATCAAGTGGGCACTCGAATCTCTCCGCTACTACCTGTTAGGGAGGAGGTTCCGTCTGGTGACCGACCATTCCCTCTCAAGTGGATGAGCCAGGCCAAGGAGAGGAATGCTCGGGTCACCAGGTGGTTCCTATCCCTGCAGAACTTTAAGTTCTCAGTGGAACACAGGGCAGGCCGCTTGCAGGGTAATGCAGATGCCCTGTCCCGCGGTCCACTGCCTCACATGTGTTCACCCCCTCAGGGTTGAACAAAGGGGGTGGTAAGAGGGTGCAAGGTACCGTGGTCGATGGCAGGTACGTGTCACCGAGGTTCCTGGCCTCGGTGAGGTAAGAGCCGGGTTTTCGTGTGTCAGCAGCAGCTAGTGCTGTTTGACACCTTGTTTTTAGTTTGGCTGCAAAGCCAATCCGGGCCGGCTCTTACTGGGAGTAGGCAAAGAGTTGGGTGGGTGCCTACTCCCCACGGTCCAGGCCGGACTTTATCCGGGCCTTTAAAAGGCAGCCTCCTCAGCAGCTGGGGGTGATTGTCCTGGAGCTGCTGTTAGGCTGTGGAATCATTTGCTTTTGGGAGTTCTGATCCATTCTGTGCTATGTGGAGTTCTCTGGGCTGGAAGCAAGAGCCCAAGCAAGGAGGAGTGCAGACGGCCTGAAAGCCGGAGGTGGATTGTCCTGCGGCTGGGCTGACAGCCAGGTGCGAACCTGCCCCTAAAACCTCCCAGGTGATTGTAACCTGCATTGGACTGTTTTTGTTTTGCATCACGTTTTTCTGCTGTGTGTGAATTAACACCAAGAGACTGTTTACTGTTTGTTTTGTGCAAGTGTGAATAAAACACTGGTTACTGCACTTTCTGGACTCCCTTTTGCCTCTGTACTGCACCCGCACCGCTATCTACCAGAGCGACTCCCCACAGGGTGTATTCTTTTGATAAGTCTGTGAATATTAATCATAGACGGGATGAGAGAGGGGAAGTCCGAAAGAAAAAAAAAAAGTTCTACAAAGAAAGGACTAAAACAGAACGTGGTAAAGCTTTGGATTTTTTCCTGGATCACGGGGAACCCTCTGGAGAACTGACCGTTCCTCCGGAGTCCTACTCACCTTTTGACCCTTGGTAACGTATATCTTGTTTATTGCTTGCGGTTTGATAAGTTACTTAGCCCGGTATATAGTCAAAGAGCCCCATTTTTGGGATCCTTAGTGAAAAGACTTGTCATTAATTTTGATCATTCTCTTAGCCAAGATGCATATTGCTAAATTGAGGATCAGACATTGATACCTAGTCCTTGGGAACTTTGATATTCCCTAGCCTGAGACCGAGCTGGTAAATTTATAGTGCCGCCATATACCTCAATTGTTAAAAAGGTGATAGGAAAGGGTTGATAGACCTACTTTTCTTTAATTTGGATTGTTGCATATTATTCGTCTTGATTGGTCATTGGAAAGTATTGGTATTATATTTCATTGTCTGTCATTGAAAAGGTTGTATTATCGATTTTGTATTTAGCACTTATGTATAATAAACTCACATGTATTTTTGCATAGACGACGGTACCTTGTTTTCTTTCTAGTTGCAAAACATAATTAAGGTTCTCGCCAACGAGCTGAGAGGTTATTATGTCGCCCTCTCCTCAGTAGGATCAATAACTTTGATATTTTTTTTCCTTTGATCCTTTCTTTTGTTTTATTTGTATATAAAGCATTTTGCGCTTTATATCTGCGACACTGCTCATACATCCAGACTCTGTCATTGTGCCACTCTGTGGCTTCCTTCTGATGCTGATGCTGCTGCCACCACCTCCACACTTTGTCATTGTGCCACTGTGAAGCCTACTTATGCTGCTTCCACCTCCAGGCTCTGTCATTGTGCCACTCTGTGGAATCCTCCTGATGCTACTGCTGCCAACACTTCCACACTCTGTCATTGTGCCACTGTGTGGCCTCCTCCTGATGCTGTTGCTGCCGACATCTCCACACTCTGTCGTTGTGCCACTCTGTGGCATACTCATGCTGCTGCCACCTCTGGACTCTGTCATAGTGCGACTCTTTGGCCTCCTCATGATGCTGCTGCCACCTCCAGACTCTGTCATTGTGCCACTCTGTGTTCTACTCATGCTGCCGCTACCTCAAGGCTCTGTAAATGTGCAACTCTGTGGCCTACTCATGCTGCTGCCAACTCCATACTCTGTAATTGTGCCGCTCTGTTGCCTATTCATGCTGCCGCCACCTCCACAGTCTATCATTGTGTCACTATGAGGCCTACTCATGCTGCTGCCACCTCCAGACTCTGTCATTGTCCCCCTCTGTGGCCTTCTCCTTATTCTGCTGCTGCCAACACCTCCACACAATGTAATTGTGCCACTTTGTGGCCTTCTCATGCTGTTTCCACTTCCACACTCTGTCATTGTGCCACTCTGTGGACTTCTCCTGATGCTGCCACCTCCAGACTCTGTTGTTGTGCCACCTCGAGGCCTACTCATGCTGCTTTCATCTCCAGACTCTGTCATTGTGCCACTGTGTAGCCTCCTCCTGAAGCTGTTTCTGCCGACATCTCCACACTCTGTCATTGTGTCACTCTATGGCATACTCATGCTGCTGCCACCTCTGGACTCTGTCATTGTGCGACTCTTTGGCCTCCTCATGATGCTGCTGCTGCCACCTCCAGACTCTGTCATTGTGCCACTCTGTGGCCTACTCATGCTGCCGCCACCTCAAGACTCTGTTGTTGTGCCACTCTGAGGCCTACTAATGCTGCTTCTACCTCCAGATTCTGTCATTGTGCTGCTCTTTGGTAACCTCATGCTGCTGCCAACTCCAGACTCTGTAATTGTGCCACTCTTTGGCCTCCCCTGATGCTACTGTTGCAAACAGCTCCTCATTCTGTAATTGTGCCGCTCTGTTGCCTATTCATGCTGCCGCCACCTCCACAGTCTATCATTGTGTCACTATGAGGCCTACTTATGCTGCTGCTGTAACCTCCAGACTCTGTCATTGTCCCGCTCTGTGGACTCCTCCTGATGCTGACGCTGCCGACACCTCTAGACTACTCACGCTGATTCAACCTCCAGACTGTCATTATGCCAATCTTTGGCCTTCTCCTTATGCTGATGCTGCTAACATCTCCTCACTCTGTCATTGTGCCACTCTGTGGCCTCCTCCTAATGCTGCAGCTGCCGACACCTCTACACAATGTAATTGTGCCACTTTGTGGCCTTCTCATGCTGTTTCCAATTCCACACTCTGTCATTGTGCCGCTCTGTGTTCTCCACATGCTGATGCCAACTCCAGACTCTGTCATTGATCCACTCTGTGGCCTACTCATGTTGCTGCCACCTCCAGACTCTGTAATGGTGTGCCACTCTTTGGCCTACTCCTGATGCTGCTGCTGACACCTCCACACTCTGTCATTGTGCCACTTTGTGGCCTCCTCCTGATGCTATCCCTCCAACCTATGTCATTGTGCCACTCTGTGGTCCACTCATGCTGCCTCCACCTCCAGACTGTCATTATGCCACTGTTTGGCCTACTCATGCTGCCGTCACCTCCCAGCTCTGTCACTGTGCCTCTCTGTGGTACCCTCATGCTGCTGCCACCTCAAGACTTTGGATTGAGGAGAGAAAATAGATGGAGCGCCAGATGGGAAATAAAATTAGGTTGGTGCAGAGACAAGGCTCCTCAGGTGGTGAGGCTTCTAGGTTTTCACCAAAAACACACTTGAGGTGGTATATAGGTAATCAATAAATATTACTCACTTCACCAGGGGGTGGGTCAAGATAAGCTCAAGACACTTGGAGCCCACTACCCTCGCCGAGATCGCCTTCAGTTGGATACAATCCACGAAGTCCCTCAAAAGGATGACCCGGGAGACCTTCTGGATTGCAAAGTGTTCCTTTAATTCAAGCTCGACGCGTTTCAGGGTATACATAAAACCCCTTCATCAGGAGCATATAAAAACAGTGGTGTGCATGCACAACTTAAATATACAATTGGTAACTCATTGATTTACATGTGTTATCCATTCACTTCCGGTCATGTGACTTCCGGACCGGAAGTGAATACTATTCAGGTCAATACAAGATAAATATTTCGCAGTTTTAAATATATAATATAATATAAGATACTTTCAAATATCGGGAGTGATCTTTCCCTTATTCCCTTAATGCCGATCCTTAGTGGCCCTAGAAGTAAATGGGGCTTCCGATCATGTGTGCGGATATGCGTTCCAATGTGGAACGCATTGGAGATCGTGGCAAGCCCATCCCCTCTTGGAGGTGAACGGTGCTTCCGGTCACATGGGCGGGCATGCGTTCCAGTGTGGAGCGCATTCAAGATCTCTGTAAGCTTATAGCCACCAAGCGGTGTCCTCTGATCTCCTGCGTTCCAACGTGAAGCGCAAGAAGGTACATGCGCACTCGAGTTGGACCCTGTTCTATTAAATGAATGGAATAAAAATAATAAAAATTAATTGATTATAGCCAGATCTCCAAAGTCATATAGACTGATTAGTCTCTTCTGGACAAGCAAATTCATCGCTGGATATGGGGGCATTGAAAAATAATAATAATAATGATAAAGATATAAAATTATAGATTAATATAAATTATATGTATATAATTAATATTCATTGTGTATAATAATTATGTTTCCTATAAAATTGATATAAAATTCATGGAAAAAGAGGTATCCCTACAGGTAGGTGTTTACAACTTGTGAATAAAAATGAACTGAATATAAATGTACATAAAGACCTATATATATCTCTATATCTATGCACACACACACACACATATACATACATACAAAAGATTTTAAATTATATCCACATGTATATTAGGGGTGTAGACTGTATTTAACCACTAAAATTCGATGGGTTTATGGATAATCGATATATCGATGGAAGGGTATATACAAAGAATATTATATGTGAATAAAAATACATATATAGGGATAAATGAATTTAATAAGAATATAAAAACCTATATACTATGATGAAAATAATATGATAATACTATGAACAGAGAGGAGAGGAGGGGGGTTTGGGTTACTGAGGGCAATATTGGCCAATGTTTCTGTATTATTTGTTGGATGGAGCTATGCTTAGTATTGTAACGGGTGAGAAAGTTGAATTGGAATTTGTGTGGTTTCTCTGGCCCTTTAATTTTAACTTTACCTGGTGCGAGGCAATCTTCTTGGCTAGTCCCTATGGCTCAAGAGCGGGAGTCATGAATTAATTTCTCAGGGTAGTCTTTAGCCTCAAATCTTTTCTGTAGAATGTCCAATTGTTCAGACAGGCTGTTGCTGTCAGAACAATTCCTCCTTACACGCCTCATCTGTCCATATGGAATGTTTTTTTCCATTTATGGAAATGACAGCTCTTGAAGTCTAAATAGCTGTTTGCATCCACTTCTTTGAAGTGGGTGCTTGTTTTGATACATTCTCCACTGCTGTCCAAATTCAGGTCCAAAAAGACCACCGTGTGTGGGTTAAAATGGGCAGTGAATTTAAGATTCCACTCATTTTGGTTTAAGTTGTCTAGCAAGGCCAGTATGGTGGTGGGATCGCCTTTCCATACCAAAATTATATCATCTATAAAGCGTTTGTAAAGGCAGATGTCAGTATGGTCTAGTAAGCCTTGTTGTTTCTCAAAAGCCTCCATGAATAAATTTGCATACGATGGGGCAAATTTCGTCCCCATCGCTGTGCCGCATTTCTGGAGGTAGAACTCCTCCTCATATTTGAAATAGTTGTGTGTAAGTATGAATTCCATTGCGTCTACCAGAAATGTTCTTTGATTGGAGGGAGGAAGGGGTCTTCCTCCAGGAAGGTGTTAACTGCTCTTAGGCCTAAGTGGTGTGGTATATTACTATAGAGCGCTGACACATCTAGAGTTACCCATGTGTAGCCTGATTCCCAAGTAAAATCCTGTAAAATGGTGATAAGGTGGCTGGAGTCGCGTAGATATGAGGGTAGATGTTTGACATACCTTTGTAGTATATGGTCGATATAGGCTGATAAATTGGATGTCATGGAGTCTACACCTGAGATTATTGAGGCGTCCAGGGGATTTTCTAAACTCTTATGGATCTTGGGGAGGTAATAAAAGTACAGGATGGATGGGAATGCTATTTTTAAAAATTGTAGTTTCTTTTGGTCTTCCTCAAGACTTTGTCATTGTGCCACATGGTGGCCTTCTCCTAATGCGGCTGCTGCTGCCACCTGCGGACTCTGTCATTGTGCCTCTCGGTGGTCTCCTCATTCCACTTCCACCACCAGACCCTGTCATTGGGCCACTCTTTGGTTTCCTCATGTTGCCTCCACCTCACCACTATGTCAAAGGTCCACTCTATAGACTTCTCATGCTGTTTCCACTTTCCACACTTCATGGCTGGTCGACTATTGTGGCTTTTGGCCTGGCTGACCTCACCATTTATTTGACACTTCTCCTGATCTGTCAGAAGGAAGTAAAAATGAGACGCACAACAGATCCTGTCTCTGTAGCAGCTTTAAGGCCTGTATGTTCCCATCAGAAATGCCTTATGCTTTGGTAGTCAAAAGCAGGAGTAGAAAACACAAAAGACAGGCAAATATTCCATTCACGTGTCATCTCTGCTTTTAGCAATACTGATGGATTATTGAGCAAATACGGACCGAGTGAAGGCATATTAATTAGTGACATCAACACAAACTTATTGATGACACACTCTCCTCTCTGTCAGGGGTCTATACTTATATAAGCGTTTAATAGAACAGGTTCTGTAGAAATCAGTTGACAAGGGTGTAAAAGGAGTGCGCTTCTTCTTGACACTAACATTGACATGTAAGGCTCAGTTGATACTTGGGTTATTTGATCAGTTTTGGCCACGTGACCGCCCAAATAAGTGAAGAATGCAGTGATTCTAAGATCGACGCCTGTCATCTGCATGTCATACGGACTCACAGTATTATTTCACTATCAAAGCAGACTCCCTATGCGTGTTACTGCAAGGCACAGTGTTTTACACCACTATAAAGGCTCTCAGCCGCAAGGAAATAGCCTTTTGTAATGTAATTCGCCATGAATATATTCGGATCGAACCGAATTTTCCCGGAAAAGATTAGCGCGTCGGTAAAACGAATTTTTGAAAAATGTACTCATCTCGAATAGTGTTGAGTTAGAAGCAGCATGAGGAGACTATAAACTGGCAAGGTGACAGAGTGTGGAGGTGGCAGCAACATCAGGAGACCACAGAGTGACCCGGTGACAGAGTGGGGAAGTGGGTGGCAATAACAGTACCCGCTGACGATGGTGGTTTTAAGAAAGACCACTTGGCATCAGATGTGTGGCATCAGGCAGGTGTCAGAATTAGAATAGTAGCTGAGGCAGGTAGCAAGAAGAAACCAGTCTTTTTTGTAAAACTTTGGGTGAGGCAGCATGGATAATCTAACCTGCCAAAAATTAGAAGGAACCGGCACTCCAATACACCCTTTATTACACATAAAGGAAGGCATCCTACACACCCTTGAAAAATTATGATTGTTGGCCTGCTGGTGACCCTCAAAAACATTTGGAGCAAGGGCCTGCTGGTGACCCTCTAAAACATTAGGGGCGAGGGCCTGCTGGTGAGCTGATGCTCAAACATTATATGCGAGTGCCTGTGTCAAGGATGGAGGACAGTTAGCAGGAACTGATAAATAACGACAGACTGGCTTGATCCCAAACTAAGGAAAACATAGGAGGGCCCTATAAATCGTTAAGAACTCTCCCAAACTACTGTGCACATATACAAGTCCCGGTGGTAGGCAGATACATGCCCTCGTACCTATAACTGAGTGACACCTGAATTCCCTATAGTAGTGAGGGAATGGCCACCGGCTCCCTGCACTGAGTTAGGTCACCTAGAATCAAGCCAGCAAACAAAACACAAAGTAAACGGAATGCACTTATCTTAGAGCAAAACAACTGCAGCCTCCAGCAGCACGCACTTCATCCAGGAAGTAATATAAACCGCAAGGAGGAGCAGTAAGGGAGAGAATATAAAGAAAACTAATTAATCAAAGATAAGAGGCAGCTGAGGGAGAGAAAGGAACTGAGCAAAGTGAAACCAAAACAAAGAACGTCATACACAAGACAGGGAGGAACCTCTGACCGACCGTCTCCCAGAACCGGCGGTGACAGCCTGCTGGTGAGCTGATGCTCCAAAACATTATATGCTAGTTCCTGCAGGTGAGTTGATGCTCTAAAACATTATATGCGAGTGCCTGTAGGTGAGCTGATGCTCTAAAACACTATATGTTGCATGCTGTACAGCTTATCCTCTAAAAAAAATTTGAGTGGAGGGAATATATATACAATCTGTATGAGGAGGAGGAGGAGGAGAAAACAAGATTCAAACATATACTCTATTTTTGTGTGGTGGAAAAGGTGCATGGGAATACACTACAGTAGTTTGAGTACATACTAAGTGATAGATTTAAATTTCCTTTATGTTCATCAGCTCAACTCTCCTCTGGTGGAGTTGAGAAGTCAGGGGCAATCCAGGCCTTGTTCATTTTTATCTGAGTCAACCTGTCAGCATTGCCAGTGGACAAGCGGATACGATTATCTCTTATAATGCCACCAGTAGCACTAAATACATGCTCAGACAAAACGCTGGTGGCAAGGCAGGTAGGCACCTCCAAGGCATAGAGCGCAAGTTCGGGCCACGTGTCCAGCTTGGGCACCCAGTAGTTCTAAGGCACTAAGGGATCATTTAGGATGCTGACACAGTCTGCTATGTATTCCTTCACTATCTTCCAGAACTTTTCCCTCCTTGTACCACAAGACAGTGCTTCAGGGAGGCAGGGTGTCATGAATGTGTCCCATGCCTTGGAGAGTGTTGCCCTGCCTTTGTTGGAACTGCTGTGGGTTCCCCTTGTCTCCCTTCCTCGGTTGCCTAAGGAAGTATTGACTCTGCTGGCCGCATTGTCAGATGGAAAATTTGGGAGCAAAATACCGTCTTGTATTGCACCGCTTTACTAGTCCTCTCCACCACAGGAATTATAGATGAGAAGTTATCTTTGTAGCGGGGGTCAAGAAGTTGGAACACCCAGTAATCTGTGTAATCTAAAATGATTATAACGCGGGAAAGCCAGCCTAACATGAAGTCAGCCATGTGGGCCAGAGTACCAACAGGCAAGACGTCAATGTCGACATAAGGATGACTCTCCATGTCCACATCCTCCTCTTATGCCCATCCATGGCGAAACAGATGGAATTAAAGTTCCATGGGTACTACTCACTGTAGCAGAGGCAACTGTCTCCAGCTCCTCCTCCTCTTCATGGTCCAATTTGCACTTCGAAGACGAACTGTGGGTGGTATGGCTATCACTCTGTGTAATGTCCTCCTCCATTTCCTTGTCTGCCTCGTTCAGAGCATCCTTCTGAATTGGGAGCAGTGATCGTTTGAGTAGACACAGCAGTGGGATGGTTACACTGATAATAGCGTTATCGCCACTAACCATCTGTGTGGATTCATCAAAGTTTTTAAAACCTCACAGAGGTCTGACATCAATGCCCACTCCATGCTTGTGAATAGTGACAGTTGACTGGAAAAGCAACAACCATGTTGCAGCTGGTATTCCACAACTGCCCTCTGCTGCTCACAAAGCCTGGCCAACATGTAGAACGTAGAGTTCCAGTACATGCTCACGTGGTACAACAGTCGGTGAGCTGGAATCCGCAAGTGCTGCTGCAGCGTTGACAGACCATCTGAAGCTGTGGACGACTTGCCGAAATGGGCAAACACGCGACGTGCCTTCACTAGTAGCTCTTGCAAATTGGGGTAGGTTTTGATAAACCGCTGAAACATTAAGTTTAAGATGTGGGTTAGTCATGGGATGTGTGTCAGGTTGCTGAGCTCCAAAGCCGCCACCAAGTTATGGCCATTGTCAGACACAAATATGCCTGGTTGTAGGTTAAGTGGCAAGAGCCACAGCTTGGTCTGGTCCCTTATACCCTGCCACAGCTCTGCGGTGGTGTGCTGTTTGTCCCCTAAGCAGATCAGTTTCAGCACGGCCTGTTGACTCTTACCCATAGCACTGCTACACTGCTTCCAGGCAGCGACTGATGGCTGACTGCTGCTGGAGGGGGAAGTGGAGGAGGAGGCAGCAGAGGAGAAGTGGGGGTTGGAGCCAGTAACATAGCTGCTGGCGGAGATCCTGATGGACATAGGGCCCGCAATCCTGGGTGTTGGTAGCACCTGTTCCATCCCAGGGTACGACTCACTCCCGGTCTCCACTACAATTAGCCAGTGTGCGGTCAGGGAAATGTAGCGTCCCTGGCCACCAGCACTTGTCCATGTGTCTGTGGTGAAGTGGACCTTCCCAGTAAGTGCGTCGGTCAAAGCACAGGTGATGTCCTGGGACACATGCTGGTGTAAGGTGGGCACGGCACACTGTGAAAAAAGTGGTGGCTGGGGACTGCGTACCGAGGGATGGCTATCGACATCAGGCTGGGGAAGGCCTCAGTGCCCACAAGCCTAACTGGCAACATTTCAAGTGCCAGTCATTTCCAAACTTGCGCATTTAGTGCTATGGCCTGTCTGGATATTTGTGCTTGTGTTCAAATGCCTGTGCTATTGACATTTGGATGCTGCGCTGGGACAGGGAAGTGGATGTTGTTGCTGACGGTTCATGCGAAGGTCCAGGTACAGGACGAGGGCATCCGGGCCTGCGCCTCGACATGGGATTGTCCAGCAGTGTGTAACACAGGGAAGAGGAGGCAGTAGTGTGACCCGCAGACACAGATTGTGGACCCAGGCGTTCTGCCCACTTATTATGGTGCTTGGATGCCATGTGGCGGGTCATGCTGGTGGGGGTGAGGTTGCTAGTGTTCACGCCCCGGCTCATTTTGGTATGGCACAGGTTGCAAACTACCACTATTTTGTCGTCTGTGTGCACTTTTGTGTGTACCCTTCATGTGCTGACCCTGCGGTCCTTTCCTATTTTCTTCCTCGTGTTACATTGGTGCTATTGCGAGTCTTATGGTACATTTTACTATTTTTGTCTATTTTCTAATCAAATAAAGTTATATTCTTTGTAATTTATGTTGTTGTGCGTTCAATGGTTCGGTCTTACTCAGAAGTAAATTATAGCCAACCAATTGATATAAATGGATACCCGGTGCTAATTTGGTGTATACCCCTTGTCAAGGTAGATTTACGCATGGGGGTGCTCGGTGTAATGGTTGCGGGCCTGTTTGGTGTGGGCCGACTTCTCCCTTTGCAACCCCTATCCCTCTTCCAGACTGTTGCGGTGCTGTGGATACCTCCCCCTTGTACTGCTGTCCTTCCCATCTTGGGTCAGTGACCTCATTGTCCACCACCTCCTCTTCCACTTCCTCACTCTGCTCATCCTCCTGACTTGAACTAACCACATCCTCAGTTATTGACAACTGTATCTCATCATCATCCACCTCGTGAACGAAGATTTGTCGTTCACCACCGTCCTCTTCTTCGGACTGTGAAGGCTCAAGAGGTTGGGAATCAGGGCACATTATCTAAGGTACCTCTTCAAGCATTTTGGGCGCAAGGGCCAAATCTAATAGTGCCGCTGGAAGGAGCTCCTCAGAATATCCGAGTTTGGGATCACTCTTTGGCAAGCCTCTCCATGGTGGAAGGAAGGATGATTAGAGTGAGGATTCTGTTGACCAGACTCTTGGCTACAGAGATTGGACGAGAGGGTGGTGCTTAACTGACTGGAAGCATTATCTTTAGCAATCCAACTGACCAACTGTTCGCACTGGTCCGACTTGGACAGTGTTGACCTGCACGGCCAGCTATGTTGGACATGAAGCTGGGTACGGTGGACATATTTTTTTTTTCTGATGCACTGGCAGCAGGCACAGTTTCATTGAGCCCAGGACCACGGCCTCTGCGTGCACCATCAGCATTACGCCCACTTCCCGGTCCCTTAGTGCTTGCCTTCTTTATATTAATGGTTTTCTCATTAGACGTGGCACAGTTTGTTTTACTGTCTGATAAAGACACAGTTTTTAGATGCAGGACAATATATGTCACAGAAACCCACAGAATATTGCGCCCCGATTATTGGAATTTGTAATACAGACACTGTTTGCAGATGTTCTACACTATTGGTTACAGAACACCACTGATTATGGACACTAGATGTGGCCCAGGTTATTGTAATACAGACACTGTTTGCAGATGTTCTACACTATTGATTACAGAACACCATAGATTATGGACACTAGATGTGACCCATATTATTGGAATTTGTAATCCAGACACTGTTTGCAGATGTGCTACACTATTGATTACAGAACACCATAGATTATGGACACTAGATATGACCCACATGATTGGAATATATAATACAGACAGTGTTTGCAGATGTTCTACACTATTGATTACAGAACACCACAGATTATGGACACTAGATGTGGCCCATATTATTGGAATTTGTAATACAGACAATGTTTGCATATGTTTTACACTATTGGTTACAGAACACCACAGATTATGGATGCTAGATGTGGCCCAGATTATCGGAATTTGTAATACATACAATGTTTGCATATGTTTTACACTATTGGTTACAGAAAACCACAGATTATGGACACTAGATGAGGCCCATATTATTGGAATTTGCAATCCAGACACTGTTTGCAGATGTTCTACACTATTTGTTACAGAACACCACAGATTATGGACACTAGATGTGGCCCAGATTGTTGGAATTCGTAATACAGACACTGTTTGCAGATGTTCTACAATATTGGTTACAGAACACCACAGATTATGGACACTAGATGTGGCCCAGGTTATTGTAATTTGTAATACAGACACTGTTTGCAGATGTTCTACACTATTGATTACAGAACACCACAGATTATGGACACTAGATGTGGCCCATATTATTAGAATTTGTAATCCAGACACTGTTTGCAGATGTGCTACACTATTGATTACAGAACACCACAGATTATGGACACTAGATGTGACCCACATGATTGGAATTTATAATACAGACAGTGTTTGCAGATGTTCTACACTATTGGTTACAGAACACCACAGATTATGGACACTAGATGTGGCCCAGGTTATTGTAATTTGTAATACAGACACTGTTTGCAGATGGACTACACAATTGATTACAGAACACCACAGATTATGGACACTAGATGTGGCCCATATTATTGGAATTTGTAATACAGACAATGTTTGCATATGTTTTACACTATTGGTTACAGAACACCACAGATTATGGATGCTAGATGTGGCCCAGATTATCAGAATTTGTAATACATACAATGTTTGCATATGTTTTACACTATTGGTTACAGAAAACCACAGATTATGGACACTAGATGAGGCCCATATTATTGGAATTTGCAATCCAGACACTGTTTGCAGATGTTCTACACTATTTGTTACAGAACACCACAGATTATGGACACTAGATGTGGCCCAGATTATTGGAATTTGTAATACATACACTGTTTGCAGATGTTCTACAATATTGGTTACAGAACACCACAGATTATGGACACTAGATGTGGCCCAGGTTATTGGAATTTGTAATACAGACAATGTTTGCATATGTTGTACACTATTGGTTACAGAAAACCACAGATTACGGACACTAGATGTGGACCAGATTATTGGAATTTGTAATACAGACACTGTTTGCAGATGTTCTACACTATTGGTTACAGAACATCACTGATTGTGAACACTAGATGTGGCCCAGATTATAAAAGACACAGTCTGCTTATGATGTACAGTATATGTCACTAATAGGTATAAAATAAAAATATCTTGCTTCTGTCAAACACACACACACACACACACACAGTAGTCCTTAAAAGGACTTTGGGGTATTTGAAAAGCTTTTGGTAGTAAAAACAGCAAATGTCTCTCCCTGCATGAATGACTATCCCTTCCAAATAACTGTCCCTGAGACTGCAGGAGGTAAATAGATTGCTGCTCTAATACACAGAGACACACACACACACACACAGTAGTCCTTAAAAGGACTTTTGGGTCTTGGAAATGCTTAAAGCTTTCTCTGAATAAAAACAGTGAAAATCACGCCCTACACTGTCTTTCTCTTCCAACGCTCTGCTCTCCCTGACTATGACTGATCTGAGCACTTGTCATCGTGTGCTATAAAACCCCCGATAATGTGTTCAGGCCAGGCAATCACTGTAATGCCAGCAGCCAACATGGCTAGTGGCATTACAGTGAGGGCTGTACTTACCTGCACCTTTATTGGCTGTTAAAACACGCAAAACATGTGGGGCAGAGACTCTACCATTGCGCTCTAGCACATGCGGTACTCGGTCGAGTACCACCATGTGCCTAGCATAGTAATTCTCGAGCCAAACAGATATTTCGCTGAGCATGCTCGCTTATCACTAAATCTGATGCATCAGGCATTGTTGGGTGGATATCCTGTCTGATCCATGCCTGTTTCATCTTGACAAAGGTCAGTCTCTCCACTTTTTGGGTAGACAGGCGAGTTCTCCTTGGGATAACTATGGCCTCCACCACACTAAACACCTGCTCTGATGCCACACTACTGTCCGGGCAGGACAGATTTTCCAAGGCAAAATACGGTTTGGCTGCCCAGTAGTCCAGTGGATCTTCAATGTGGGGAGGCAGGCTGCTGTACAAGTATGCCACCACCTGCTAATTCAGGTTCTGTTCCAGGTCTAGATGCTGCTGCTGGTGAGCAGTTTCTTCACTAGGCGGGTTAAGAAAGCTGCTCATCATCAACTTTAGATTCAAGCAGCTGCTGATGGAGTTAGTACTGCTCCTACCCCCACTTTGCCACATCAGCCAGAGCAGTGGAACAAGAGTGCAGTGGGCCCCCGGTCAGACCTGCGAGAGGATGGACGATAACGCAGATAGGCAGGGACCAACTGACTATATAGGATGTCTCTATAGTAGTTCAGTTTGTCCTCCCTCTCAGAAGGTGTAAAAAGGCCCCCATTTTGGACCGGTAGCGAGGGTCTAGCAAGGTGGCGAGCCAGAAGTCATCCCTCTGCCGAATGGTGACAATTCACCTGTCACTACCCAAGCAAGTGAGCTTGCAACGGGCCATTTGTGCAAGTGACTCGGAGGGACTCCCTGTCTCCGTCTCCATTGCATACTGCCACGGTGTGCCTGGGTCATCTGCCTCATCTTCCTCTTGCTCCTACCGCTGCTCCTGCTCCTCCTCTCCTGTCTCCTGTGCTACACATTGCTTGTGCTCCAATGTCCTCCTCCTCCTCCAGTTTAGCCTCCACAGGGCTCATGTAGCCATGAGATGTAGGCGCTACGTCTCCAGTCCCCTGACCAGCCATATTTACCAGCATCTGTCACCAGATATGAAGCAGTGGAACAACGTTGTTCATCCAGTAGTCCTGGCAAGTGACAAATAACATAGCATTCTCGAGGCATCTGAGCAAACAGCAGGTGTCGCACATGAGCTTCCATTGGCTGACATTGAAGTTTTGCTGCTGCAGCTCAAGGAGGGAGTCCTTGGCAGTTTACGAATGGCTAAAGTGCATGCAAAGTTTCATCGTAATTTTAGGATGTCTTGCATATGGGTGGAAGACTTCAGGAACCGCTGGACAACCAGATTGAACATGTGTACCATGCAGGGCGTATGGTTCAGCCCTCCTTAATGCAGCCCCAACACAATGTTCTTCCCGTTGTCGGTCACCATGGTTCCGATTTTGAGTTGTCGCGGAGAAAGCCAGGATTCAATTTCTCGATGAAGCATATGGAGCAGTTCCTCCCTGTGTGACTCTGTTCGCTCAGGCAAACAAGGTGTAGAACAACATGACACTGCCATGCCCTGCACATGTGGTATGCTGGAGGAGCACTGTAATTTGTCCCTGCAGTAGAGGCTAAGGAAACGGGGAGAATGAGGAGGAAGAGGCAGAAATTGTCGCAGGGTCAACGGCATGAGAACGTGGAGGCGGAAGCGGCATCACCGGGCCAAGTTGCTGGTGTGGCTGGTAATGAACTACATTTACCCAGTGGGCCGTAAAGAACATATATTGTCCTTGAACATAGTTATAGCTCCATGTGTCAGCGGTGCCGTACACTTTGTCAGACACCGACAGGCTGAAGTACTGGCCCACCTTCTGTTCTACATATTTATGCAGGGCTGGTACTGCCTTTTGGCAAAGAAATGAAAGCTTGGGACTCTCCACCTCAGCTCAGCATAAGCCATCAGTTTTCTGAAAGGTGCAAAGTCCACCACTTGGAAAGGGAAGGACTGCAGCACCAGCAACTTGGACAGGAGCACGTTCAGCGTCTGCGCCGTTGGATGAGTGCACACATACTGTTGTCTCTTAGCAATCGCTTTGGTGATGCTGATGAAATTGCTAATGAAATAAATGACATGGAGGAGGAGGGCGAGGAGCATGAGTATCAGGACCAGTAGATGATGGGAAGGACAGAATGCTCCCTTCGGCTGAGGTGGTGGAGCCTTGACTGCCTGAAATCGGGTGTGTGCCACTCAGTGATGCAGCGGTTGCTGCGTCAAGCTGGACCACCACATTGGAGCCACAGTTCTCCCAGGCAACTTTATGTTGACGCTGCATATGTTGACACAGGGCTGTGATGCCAACATTGGCACCCTGGCCACGCTTCACCTTATAATTGCAATTTGTATCCCAAGTCAGTGCAGCAAAGTGTAATAGAATGGTTCCTATTACCCAGGCTGTACACTCCCTATTGAACCGTGTTCTGGATCAATACTGTGGATTAATTCCTCCCTATTCTTTCCCTACACTTCTAAAGATGTTTCCCTGAACTTCTATTCAGCAAAATATAAGTTTTCAAGTCTTTCTTAGCACTGTCCTTAGCGCCTGCTAACGTTTCTCCCTGCACTAAGTACACTGGAAAATTGCTGAATCCAAGATGAGGCTGAGGCTATTTATAGGGCTGTGACATCACCTGGCTGTCTGCTGATTGGCTGCATGCATGGCATTATGGGATATCCCTCGTTCCCAGAGTTCTTTATTCCACGTACTAACATGTGCAGCAGCCATTTTAGGAAAAATGCGATTCGTTACCACGAGCGCGATGAACTTCGGATTCTTTGCGAATCAAATTTTCCTGAAATTTGGATCTAATTCCACTTTGTCAACTTTGATTTGCTCATCTCTAACCTTAATGTTAATGAAGCCTGCTTATTTCTACTATTTGCCCAGCAAATGGAAGTCTTCTCACTTGAGGAGGCTAAATTGATTCACTAAATTGAATATTAGTATTTTGGAGAACCAGACTATTTTGCACTGTCTGTACAAAGAACATTAAGATTGGAAGAACTGAAGGTATCTTGTAATGTCTGGTCTTAATAGGTTTATTGCAATGGAAAATCAATTTTGTTTCCAATTTGACAGTTATTCTCTCTCCAAAATGCCTTTACATTTCTCTTCTACGGTGCTATGGCTATGAAGACTTACCTGAAAGTAAATCAATATCTTGAGATTAAAAACTGCATAAGACAGTTTAATATATTTATAATTATGCACAACTGTACTGACTGTAGTATACAATTGAATTTGGATTATAGACCTTGTGTAGAGTTTTGCTGTATTCTAATATGAGTAAGCAAAACAGGAATTGATCTGTAAAGTAAGATACTGTTCAAACCTCAACTTTTCCCCTTCATTTTTGGCTCTGACAAATGCCAATGTATGTCACATAATTCTTGTGTGGCCCATTAACTGTCATTGGAACAAAAAAACACACAGATAAGACAAATTAAACTGTTTCTGATACTCCAATTATCTTGGTTTTATAACATTACTGTATGTCAGTTTACATGAGTAAGGTGGTCAAATAGTATTTTGCAATCTACCCATATACCTAAAAGCTGGAACCTAAAGTTCTACATGTTAGGCCACCAAACTTTTCCCTTGCTGTCTTCAACAAAGAGGTGGGCAAGAGAGAGAGTCAGCAAGGTAACTCAGGTCAAAGTGTTCCAGTCCCTACTGTTGCAACAGGGAAACAAGATATTTTATACACCCTAGCATAGTGGACAGTATAGCCATGGTTGCCAATACACAGCTATTAGCCAGAGATCCCTGTGGCAGACATTTTAGTCAGAATATTGTGAGTATTCATCTGCTTAGCTCATGCTTAGGCATCTGGGAGGACTGTGTAATGTGTAATGAGATTTGGTGAATGTACTCTGACCTTTATCATGCACACAGTAAAGAGAAACGACACACTAGCCATTACATTTTCCAACACATGCCCTGCCTAGCACCCACATGGACATGAACACCATGGGGACTACTGAACTACCAACAGGCAGGAAGCCCATGACTACAAGGAGTTCCCTGAGGAAACAGAAGGCCCCCTCCTTAACTGCACCGACCCAAGGGAGCGATGGCCTGAGGGAGTACACCATGACACATTATCATCAGGGCCACTTCCACTCCAATCATCTACTCTGTCTCAGTCAATGTCCCAGTGAAGGCAGCACAATTACGTCACTCATCGGTGCAAGGCTGCTAAATTCACAAGTCAGAAGAGACCTCAGCTGCTTTGCTCATCGTGGGATTGGGATTAGGTAGGTATACTATTTTTTTTTTATTGGGGGAGAAGGAAAACATTGAGGTGGAGATTTTAATTACTCTCTCTCTCTTCTGATATGTAAAATGGTTGCTGCCATTTTGCACAATTCGTGCAGGATCGGTTACAAAAGTTTTGGATTCACTGAAATTAAAAACTTTTGGAAAATTAATTTGTGTTGAATCAATTTGCTCTTCTCTGACCACAACATTTGAATAGACATATTTGCTCTCTCTGTTTTGCACATTTAAAATCATTACTTTTTCAAACTAAATGCCATGTGTTAAAATGTTAGATCGAAGGATTATTTATGAGATGTCTTTGGTATTTACTCCTTGCCAGAAGTCAAGTCTAGGGCTTTAGTCAAATAATTTTCATGCATCTTTTTTACAAGTCGCCAATGATATATGTAGCCTTTATAGAAGGATGTCACAAGTTTAAGTTAGCCCTATTCTCATTTTGGCAACTACCAAAAAAGGATTTCACATAATGGACCCCAGATATTAATGTCAAACAATAAATATTTAAAATCATTAATCATTTGTAGAGTATAAAACATTTATCAATAGTATGCATCAATAGTGGAAGAGGTATTCTGGTTATAACAAGTTATCCCCTATTTATAGGATAGGGAATAACTATAAGAAATGGATGGAGCGGTTGGTAGGAAATGTGCACCACCTCTCCATTCCTTTCTATGGGAGTTACGGAGATAGCCAACTGCAGTGCTAATCTATCTTTGGAGGTCCCATAGAAATGAATAGAGTGGCAGCATGCTGTCACGGACGTACCAAGACATATGGACGTCCCAGCGACGGTGATTGGCAGGAGATCTCTGAGACTGGCAACACGTAGTTTGATCTGACAGGTTTTTCTTGTGGATCAATAGGTGTCTGTGTTGTTTCTGGTAATGGCCACACCCCTTGCCTCCAGCTGTTGCTTATGTGGTCATTTAACCTTATTTATAGTTGATTATCCCACTATACTGTGCTGTTTATAGTTTCTGTGCCTGTGGATTGTTTGTGGTTGGATCTTGGCTGATGGCTGATACTGGTGCTTCCATAGACTCTTTGAAGCTAAGTTTTTCCTTTCCCTTTTGTATTTTGTTTGGGTTGTGTGTGTCGCATTTCCCTATTGTTTGCATTAGGCCTGAAGTAGACTCCTGTTCGTCCTTCCTTTTGGAGGAACAGGTTGTCTTGTCCCTGCCATTAGTACCAGGGTACTATAGGGCTAGATAAGACTCTAGGTATTCCTGCATATGAACTCACCTACCTTTGGGGTCTGCTCACACTGGTAGTCAGTCAGGATTTTAGTTAGGGTTTTCACTAGAAGGTGCCCATCTTCCCTCCCTAGTTCTCAGGCTTGATTCCCTGTTTTCCCTTCCCTCCTGGTGTTTCCCTCCCACACTGAAGCGTGACATTATAAACCGCCTTAACTGTCATTTTTTGTTTGTTTGTGTGCAACCATATTGCTGCACTGGAAGGTTAGCTGCAAGTGCTGTCTTTGGAGGTAGCTGACCTCCGCACGACCGTATGGCAGATGCAGAGATCACAGGCTCTTCATCATGGTGGTAGTGGTGGAGACCAGGCCTACCTGGAGCCTAAAGTTGCCCTCCCAGATAGATTCTCTGGGGACATGATAATTCATTTTGTTTAGGGAGGTGTGCAAACTGTATTTTAAGCTATTTCCACACTTATCTGGGGATGAGAAACAGCAAGTCAGTGTGGCTATTTCCTTGCTTAAGAGGAATGCGCAGTAATGGGCATTTTTCTGCCAACCGGATCGCTGTCTCTCTGGTCGGTAGATTAATTTTCGAAGCTTTGGGTCTTATCTATGATGATCCGAATCGGACCTCTCTAGCCGAATTCAGGCTGCGTGGCCTTCGTCAGACTGATTGTTCTACTGAGATTTATTGCTCTGAGTTGAGTTGGGCTACAGAGACGGCATGGAACAATCCTGCCCACTGTTGCTAGTTTTGTCAAGGGTTATCAGAGAGGCTGAAGCACGCTTTGGTCTTTCATGAAACCCCAGTGTCTCTGGAGGCTGCTATGTCTCTGGCTATACCCATTGATAGACGCCTAAGAGAGAGATATAGGGGACCCCACTCTCAGGACGTACTATCACATTATGTATCGTCCTCCTCTGACACTTTGTGTGAAACTACTCCTGGGTTTATGTCTGGGGACGAACCCATGAAATTAGGGAAGCTACTCCTTGATCCACTTTTAAGCATACTAGTAATAGGAAGGGAGTGTGTTTTTTCTGCGGACAGAAGGAAATTTTTTCCTAGTATGTCCATACATTCAATGGCAAAAATAAAACAGAAGGACATTTAATTCCCATCTGACTCTTGGAGGAGTGAGAGGAGAGTCAGAAAATGTGCATTTATCTTTGACTGGTAGTACCTGATTTCTCCTGACTGCTGAGGTATGCTAGAATCAAAAACTGTGGGGATTGAAGCGTTTATCAACAGTGGAGCCAGGGTGAACTTGATTGATGCTCATTTTGTCCGTATGCATGGATTGTCACCGATTGCATTAGAAAAAATATTTCCATTTTTGCTATTTATTTTGCACCTCTTAGGGTACTTTCACACTGGCGTTAAAGTTTTCTGGTATTGAGTTCCGTTATAGGGACTCAATACCAGAAAAACGCATCAGTTTGTCCTAATGCATACTGAATGGAAAGCAATCCTTTTATGGTATTTGGCTGGAGAAAATACAGCAGAATGCTGCGGCTTTTCTCCGGCCAAAATTTCCGAACACTTGCCGGATTCAGCATTATTTTCCATTAAAATGTATTAATGCCGGATCTATTACCAAAAGTTCCGGAAAAAGATCCGCACACCTTTAAAAATGTGAAAATAAATAAATAAATACCGGATCTGTTTTTCTGGATGACACCGGAGAGATGGATCCAGTATTTCAATGCATTTGTCAGAAGGATTCGCATCCGGAAACAAATTATATCCGTTTGCATACGGATATCCGGATCCGGCAGTTCCAGCAACAGAACTGCCTGCCAGATTCTTCTAACGTTAGTGTGAAAGTACCCTTACTCAGAAGTGTTTATCTCAAGTGGTGCATGATATCAGATTAAGAGTGGGTGACTTACACCAATAATTTATATCGTGTTTTGTGTTGTAGGGTCTCCCTGCTCCGGTGGTTCTGGGTTTACCGTGGTTAAGCAAGCACAATCCAAAATTGATATTTTACTGTGCAAGCCTTCTACAAGATGATTAATAAATATATTGAAGAGAATAGGGCCCAATACTGACCCCTGAGGTACCCCACTAGTGACAGTGACCCAATCTGAGTGTGTACTATTAATAACCACCCTCTGTTTTTTATTACTCAGCCAGTTATTAACCCACATACAGACATTTTCTCCCAGTCCGAGCATTCTCATTTTATATACTAATCTTTTGTGTGGTACAGTGTCAAATGCTTTGGAGAAGTCCTGATATATGACATCCACTGACTCACCCCGGTCAAGTCTATAACTTACCTCCTCATAGAAACTGATTAAATTAGTTTGGCATGACCGATCCCTCATGAAGCCATACTGATATTGCGTTATTTGCTTATTTTCATTGAGATACTCCAAGATAGCCTCTCTTAGAAAACCTTCAAACCGTTTACCAACAACAGATGTTAAACTTACCGGCCTATAATTTCCAAGCTCTGTTTTTGGACCTTTTTGAATAGTGGCACCACATTTGCTATGCTCCAATCCTGTGGAACATTCCCTGTCAGTATAGAGTCCATAAATATCAGAAATAAAGGTCTGGCTATGACATCACTTAATTCCCTTAGGATACGGGGTGTATGCCATCCCGTCCTGGCGATTTGTCTATTTTAATCTTTTAAGTCACTGTTGTACTTCTTCCTGGGTCAGACAGGGCACTTTTAATGCGGAATTTACTTTTACATTCTGCATTTCATCTGACAGTTTATTTTCCTCAGTGAATATAGTAGAGAAACATATATTTAATAGTTTTGCTTTATCCTCGTCGCTCTCTGCAACACTCCTTCATTGACAATTGTATTGCATTGACAATTGTCTAAATACATCTTTTTCTGTTTTAACTACTAAGACATTCACCTCTTTTATCTGATTTTGACGATGTATTTTCTGAGAGTGGATGCCAGGATTTACCTCAGCATAGGGAATATGATATCAACCTTATTTCCGGAGCTAATTTGCCAAAATCTAGATTGTATAACCTTTCTGAACCTGAAAGACTGGCCATGAGAGAGTATATTGCCGAGAATTTGGATAATGGACACATAAGACCTTTCAAGTCTCCAGTGGCCGCAGGGTTCATTTTTGTTAAAAAAATGACGGAAGTCTTCTGCCATGTCTGGATTTTCGTGAACTCAATCGGATTACTGTCCGTGATCCTTACCCTCTTCTTTTGATTCCCGATTTGTTTAACCAGATTGTTGGTGCCAAGGTGTTCTCCAAGTTGGGGGGCATATAATCTGGTTAGGATCAAGGAAGGGTATGAATGGAAGACGGCTTTTAATACTCCAGAAGAGCACTTTGAGAACCTGGTCATGCCTTTTGGGTTGACCAATGCTCCTGCGGTTTTCCAGCATTTTGTGAATGACATTTTTCATCACCTTGTGCGGAGGTTTGTAGTTGTGTATTTAGATGACATTCTAATTTATTCTCCAGACGTGGAGATACATCAGAATCACGTTAGACAGGTGTTACAGATCCTAAGAGATAATAATAAATTGCAAAATTAGAGAAGCGTGTATTACTGTACATAAGGTACAGTTTTTGGGCTACCTGCTGTCATCTTCGGGTTTTCGAATGGATCCAGAGAAAGTACGTGCTGTATTGGACTGGGATCGACCCGAAAATCTGATGGCTCTTATGCAGTTTTTGGGGTTCACCAACTATTACCAAAAATGTATTCAAAACTATTCTACAATAGTAAAACCCTTAACTGACATGACTAAGAAAGGGACAAATGTTCCAGTATGGTCTGATTCGCCGTTGCGAGCCTTTTCTGCGATTAAGGAATGCTTCTCTTCTGCCCCTATATTGGTGCAGCCGGATGTATCACAACCTTTCATTGTGGAAGTGGATGCATCCGAGGTGGGGGGTAGGAGCAGTTTTATTGCAGGGCCCATCACCTGGTAAATGGCTTCCATGTGCCTTTTTCTCTAAAAAAAACTCTCTTCCGCAGAGAGAAATGATGATGTAGGTAACAGAGAGTTACCCGGAGGGGGCGATTCATCCGATCACGGTGTTCACTGATCACAAAAACCTGGCTTACCTGGAGTTGGCTTAACGACTGAACCCAAGGCAGGCCAGATGGTCTTTGTTTTTCACTGTCACCTATTGTCCTGGGGTTAAGAATGTCAAGGCAGATGCCTTGTCACGTAGTTTCCCTGGAAGTGGTGAGTTTGAAAATCCGAGTCCTATACTGTCGGAAGGGGTGGTGATATCCGCTCTTTACCCTGACCTAGAGGTGAAGGTTTTAGAGGCCCAGGGAGATGCACCGGATTCTTGTCCCTCTGGGAAACTGTTTGTGCTATCGGAATTGCGTCACAAGGTGTTTGAGGAACATCACTGTACAGTTCTTACGGGACACCCTGAAAGCAGATCCACTGCTTAAGTGTGTTGAGGACTATGTGTCAGTCTGTAGTACCTGGACATATGCCAAGGTGACACATACTCAGTCTTCCGAATCTCTACTTACTCATTTATCCAAGGATTTTATCACTGATCCACCTAATTTTTCAGCAGGAAAGACAGTTATTCTGGTGGTAGTTGATCGATTTAGTAAAATGGTGCACTTTATAGCGTTGCCAGTAGCGATGAGCGAGCATGCTCAGCCGAATATCTGTTCGGCTCGAGCATCGCTATGCTCGGCACATGGCGGTACTTGACCGAGTACCGCATGTGACTGAGCACAATGCTTGAATCCTTGCCCCACATGTTTCGTGGGTTTTAAGCAGCCAGGTTTTAATGCAGTACTGGAGACCATATCTGAAGACGGATATTGAAACTTTGGAGAGAGTTCAGAGAAGGGCTACTAAACAGTAGTAGTACATGGATTGCAGGACAAAACTTACCAGGAAAGGTTAAAGGACCTTAACATGTATAGCTTGGAAGTAAGAAGAGACAGAGGGATATGATAGAAACTTTTAAATACATAAAGGGAATCAGCACAGTAAAAGAGGAGAGAATATTTCAAGAAAGAAAAACTGCTACAAGAGGACATAGTTTTAAATTAGAGGTGCAAAGGTTTAAAAGTAATATCAGGAAGTATTACTTTACTGAGAGAAGTAGTGTACGCATGGAATAGCCTTCCTTCAGAAGTGGTAGCTGCAAATACAGTGAAGGAGTTTAAGCATGCATGGGATAGGCATAAGGCCAACCTTCATATAAGATAGGGCCAGGGGCTATTCATAGTATTCAGTATATTGGGCAGACTAGATGGGCCAAATGGTTCTTATCTGCCGACACATTCTATGTATGTTTCTATGTTTCAATAAAGGTGCAGGTAAGTACTGCCCTAACTGTAATGCCAGTGCTATATAGCACCCGATGACGCATGTTTGGCTCAGACGTAGACAGAGAGAGAAGAGCGTAAGAAGGTAAAGACAGAGTAGGGAGCGAATTTCACAGTTTTTATTCTGAGAAAGCTTTTCCAAGACCCAAAGGTCCATTTAAGTACTACTGTGTGTGTTTTAGAGCAGCAATCTATTTACCGTCTGCACTCTCAGGGACAGATACAGTGAGAGAAATTTGCTGTTTTTACTACCAAAAGCTTTTCAAAGACCCTAAAGTCCTTTTATGGACTTATGTGTGTGTTTGACAGCAGCAAGATATTTTTATTTTATACCTATTCGTGACATATACTGTACATCATCCGCAGACTGTGTATTTAATAATCTGGGCCACATCTAGTGTCCATAGTGTGTGGCTTTGTGTAAAAAATACTGAACTACATCTGCAAACAGTGTCTATATTACAAATTCCAATAATCTGGGCCTAATATCGTGCCCATATTCTGTGGGTGTCACACACACAGGGGGTGGGGTAGTGACCATTGAACTCCCCCCTTAACTCGCAAGTTCTAGCGACTAGGGACAACTGATCGACAAACCCTTAGCTAGGATAGTGCAGGGGAGACAAACAACACATAAACAGAAAGGTCAAACAAGCCACGTCAAAACCAAGAGAGCAAAAAGGAACTGGAGAAGCAAGCAGAGAATCATCAGGACAAGCTTAAGTCAGACCAGGAGAGCATGCTAAGACCAGAGTATGAGACGAACAGGAAGTCAGAAGCCAAGCACGAACAAACAAACCAGGTGAGTATCATGCAGGAAGGACCTCAATAACAGACAATCTGTGGCCAGCAGATGCCTGTTTAAATAGTGCACTAGTGGAGTCATGTGACGTGGCAAACGTCACATGACTCTTGATTTCTAATGCAACCCATACAGCCGAGCGCCGAGTGATCAGCTCGGCACTCAGCCACAGTGTGGTTCCCACAGGAACGGGCGATACCGGATGTGCTGACCCAAAGCCCCAGGCGACAGCTTCTCAGGATGTCCCCAATGAATTTTTTTTTGTCAAGCCTAGGGGCGTGAACATCCTTAGCTGGTACCCAGGACCTTTTCTTCAGTCCATAGCCTTTCCAGTGTAACAGATACTGTAAAGAGTTGTGGACTCTCCTAACATCCAAAATTTTGGAAACCACAAATTCCTCAGTATTATTAACCAGTACCAGTTTTCAGCAGAGATTTATGGAAGACATCATTGATGTGGAACAAATCAGGTAACCCTAATCTAGAAGACACTGGGTTGATTACCTCAGTAATCTCGTATGGACATATAAAATGAGGTGTGAAGTTCGGCATCCATGCCTTAATACTAAATCCATAGCCTGATGAAGGGCTGTCAATTAGCCCGAAACGTTGTATAATTTCCGGCAAACTATGAATTAAATAGCATCAAAAAACTAATGGTGTGCTGTCAAACTGAAATTATGATTGTATAGTATTCCTGAAGTGGAGGCGGGAAGAAAACCTTGACGTGCACCCAAAAGAAACTCCAGTGCTACTTGAGTGCTGTGACCCCCACACGAAATTACTCTCAGGATGATAGGCAGACAAGAAGGACAATGAGATTTGGCATCTCTGACAGAAGGCTCTCCAAAATCTCGACACAAACTGGACACCCCTATCAAACACAATGTTCTCGGGTACCGTGCTCCACAAATACAGAGGCCAGAGTCTTAGCATTCAGAAGTTTAGCAGGGGCAACAAAATGTACCATCTTACTGAATCTGTCAACCACTACCCAAACCAAAGTTTTACCCTCGGCAGGTGGCCTATCCGTGATAAAGTCCATGGAAATATGGGACCAGGGTTTAATGGGAATCGGTAGGGGTCGCAGTTCACCAGCAGGACGAGTGCTAGGGGTTTTGGACCTGGCACACACCTCGCAAGCAGACACATAGGACTTGATATCCTTGAAACGGGTGGGCGACCAATAAGACCTGGATACCAGCTCTTTAGTACTCTTGATAACAGGATGTCCACACAAAACAGAATTATGACACTCAACCAACAACCAGAGATGGAACTGTTCAGGAACAAACAACTTATCTGTTGGTGTGAGTACCAGGGCAAGATGTTTTTCTGCCTTAATAAGAGCCGTAAGATCTTGGGACACGGCTGCTAAATAGACGCTAGCTGGCAATATGGTTTCAGGCTGTGCGTCCGTGGGCTGGAGCGCACAGAAACTCTGGGATAGGGCATCTTCCTTCACGTTTTTACTCCCTGGCCTGAAAGTGATGGAGAAATTAAGCGTGTGAAAAATAATGCCAATCTGGCTTGATGGGGATTCAACCCCTTAGCAGACTCAAGAAACAACACGATGTCTCCATTCCTAAAGTGCCCATTTAATGGCCAGCAATTCACGATTCCCCACATTGTAATTTCTCTCAGTTGGGAAAATATTTTGGAAAAGAAGGCACAAGGCCTTAAATTGGTAAGACTAGCAGGATCTTAAGAGAGGACCGCCCCACTCCGTCCTCAGAGGCATTCACCTCCACAGTGAAAGGTCTCTCTTGATCCGGCTGAATCAAAACTGGAGCGCAGCTGAAAGCCTTCTTAAGTGTCTCAAATACTTCAGTATTTTTGGTGAGATCGGTCAAGGGCCTAGCAATTACCGAAAAATTCTTTATAAATCTACGGTAATAATTAGCAAATCCTAAAAAAGGTTTTTAAGGATGATGGCCTTACCCAGTCTAAAATTGCCAATACCTTACTAGGATCCATTTTAAAAGCATGAGAAGTGAGGACATACCCAAGATATAGAATATCTTGTACCCCAAAACACATTTCTCCTGTTTGACCGCCAATTGATTCTTCCTCAAAACCTCCAATACTTGTTTCACATGAGATACATGACTCTCAAAATCAGGGGAAAAAATCAAAACATCATCAAAAAACTATTACAAATTTACCCAAGAATTCCCTAAAAATATAATTCATAAAGTTCTGAAACACAGCTGGCGCATTGCTGAGTCCAAAAGGCATAACAAGATATTCGAAGTGTCCAGCTGGTGTATTGAAAGCTTTCTTCCACTAGTTTTTTCTGTGACATATACCGTCCTGCATTCGAAAACACAGTCTGTAGCGCAAATTTAAATAATCTGGGCCTAATGTAGTGTACATACTGTGTTTCTTTCTGTGACAAATTCTGTACTATATCAGAAAACAGTGTCTGTAGCGCAAATTTAAATAATTTGTGCCACATCTACTGTGTGTGCGTTTAGTACATATCACTGACATATACTGTACTTAGATGGTGTATGCTAGTCTGTGACATTATCAGGGCTAAATCGCCTGTGTAATGTATGCGCATCCCAAATACCTTTTTAATTTATTGGTGCAAACACTTACAAATCCAACGCTACTGTACGTGTGACATACTTTTAAGCATAAATAACATTTAATATTAAGAAGTCGGCCAGTAAGGGCCATGGAAATGGCCGTGATGCTGATGGTGCACGCGAGGGTGAGAGGCTGTGGCCCTGGGCGCGATGAAACTGAGTAAAAGAATGTAGCTGAGGGCCTCCAGGTGTACTAACCATCAAAAACATTATTTGCTACTGCCTTCAGGGCAGCTGACCCTCTAAAACATAATTTGCGAGTGCCTTCAAGCCAGCTGACCCTGTAAAACATTATTTGTGAGGGCCTGCAGGTGAGCTGACCCTAAAAACATAATTTTTCAGGGCCTGCAAGTGAGCTGACTCTGTTAAAGATTATATGTGAGGGCCTGCAGGTGAGCTGACCCTGTTAAACATTATATGTGAGGGCCTGCAGGTGAGACGACCCTGTAAAACATTATTTGTGAGGGCCTGCAGGTGAGCTGACCCTGTTAAACATTATATGTGAGGGCCAGCAGGTGAGTTGACCCTGTTAAACATTATATGTGAGGGACTGCAGGTGAGTTGACCCTGTTAAACATTATATGTGAGGGACTGCAGGTTAGCTGACCCTGTTAAAGATTATATGTGAGGGCCTGCAGGTGAGTTGACCCTTTAAAACATTATATGTGAGGACCTGCAGGTGAGCTGACCCTCTAAAACATTATGTGTGAGGGCCTGCAGATGAGCTAACCCTAAAAAACATGAATTGCGAGGGCCTGCAGGTGAGTTGACCCTGTTAAACATTATATGTGAGGGACTGCAGGTTAGCTGACCCTGTTAAAGATTATATGTGAGGGCCTGCAGGTGAGTTGACCCTTTAAAACATTATATGTGAGGACCTGCAGGTGAGCTGACCCTCTAAAACATTATGTGTGAGGGCCTGCAGGTGAGCTAACCCTAAAAAACATGAATTGCGAGGGCCTGCAGGTGAGCTGACCCTGGTAAACATTATATGTTAGGGACTGCAGGTAAGATGACCCTGTAAAGCATTATATGTGGGGGCCTGAAGGTGATCTGACCCTCTAAAACATTATGAGCGAGGGCAGCCAAAAAGCATGTTGATATGGATGGAGGAGGAGGAGGAACTCACGATGCGCCGGAGACGTCTGGTGCATGCTCACTAGAATACAGGGAAAAAGGACCGGCACTCACCAAATTCAATATCTTCACTTTATTCACCGCACATGGCAAGACAAAAAGACGCAGGCGTTTCGGCTCAAACGCAGTGAGCCTTCCTCAATTATCAAATCTACACAGGTTTGTCACATTTAAATAGACCGCCACAGCGGATATGATGTAGAATCACCATGGTAACATATATACAAATGGACACGCTATTATATACATAGTATCAGGAACCGGAGATTACTTCATATCAAGTTTTCTGAAATACAAAAAAATAAATAAATAAAGGGTGAACATACGTCCCCTATCCTCAAAAATTTATAATAATTAAAAACACGTTATTCAGGAAGTCCAATATATGGGAGATTTTTACAAAAAACTATGCAAATCATAGTCCCTATTTAGACCTTTCGGATGGATAGTTTGCAGCTTATGTATCCAAAAGGATTCTCGTTTTTAAGGGCTTTCACCCTGTCCCCACCTCGTCTGGGCATTGTTATCTGTTCAATAATTTTAAAATCGCAATTGTGAAACATTATGACGACACTGATCAAAATGAAACGGTATAGGTAATAATAAATTACGATTGCGGATGGTGGACTTATGTTTACAGAAGCGGTCCTTCATCCGCATTGAAGTCTCGCCTATGTAAACTAGTCCACATGGACACTTCAGCAGATAAATAACAAAATTACTGTTGCAGGTATAGAAACCCCTTATGGGAATTCGCTCACCCGTATGCGGATGGGTGAGGAATTCTCCCTTTATCGCACTTGAGCAGTGAATACACTGCAGACAGGGGAAAGTGCCCTTCTTAGGGGTAGATAGAGTCATTTGTCTCAGTGTCGTTTTGCTGCTACCTATATCTGCCTTGACCGTAATATCACGAATATTACGCGGACGTTTATAACACACCATAGGGCGCTGTTGGAACACCTCAATGGACGGATACGCTCTAGTTAAAATATTCCAGTGTTTATTAATAACACCGGTACATTTCAACATCCACGGATGATATTTGGTAATGAATGGAATCCGTGGCTTTTTTTCTTCTTTATCAGGTGGCATAGATATTTGAAGTTTATCCCGCTCCGTCTGTAGCAATGATGGGGGATAACCCTTTCAGAAAACTTTTGCATCATGCCATCCAATCGTCTGTCTTTAGTCTCATTTTTAGAGACTATTGTATTCACTCGGCGAAATTGTGAATATGGAAGCGATCTTTTACTGCCGGTGGATGGTTGCTGGCATAATGCAAAAGACTGTTCTTATCTGTTTCTTTTACATACAGATCGGTCTGTATCTGTCCCTCATCATCTTTCAGTATCCAAGTGTCCAGGAAATTCATTTTAGAGTGATCAAAATGCATGGTAAATTGTAATTCCTCCCAAATGGAATTCAGAAATTCCATGAAGACCCGAGGGTCCGAACGTCGCCACGCCACACGCAAAATATGTCATCCAAAAATCTCCTCCAAAAATGCAATGACTGATAAATAATTCATTTTCGTATACATAATGTTTCTCAAACCATGACATATAACAATTTATGTATGGCGGTGCGGCTCGAACCCATCGTGATCCCCGCCTCTGCTGGTAATATGTATCCTGAAATAGGAAATAATTTTCATGCAATACAATGTGGAGGAGTTCTAATAAAAATTCTCTTTCCTGAATACTAAAACTGGATGATGATAACATCCATTCAACTGAGCGTATACCTTTTCTATGTTCTATCGACGTGTATAAATTACAGACATCAAAGGTAACAAGCAAATCATCCCCTGTCATTGAAACCCTGACAATTTCCTCCAAAAAATGATAAGTATCACGTAAATAAGATGGCATAATCTTAGTAAGAGGTGTCAATGCTTTGTCCAGGACAATGGCAGGGGGTGACAGTATAGAATCAGTTAGGGCAACAATGGGTCGGCCTGGTGGTCTGGATAGGGACTTATGCACCTTTGGTAGAGTATATAATACAGGAGTAATTGGATATGCAGTTATCAGAAATTCCGACAGTTTTGAGTCGATCGTGCCCACACCACAATGTCGCCTCGTGATTTCTTCCAATTTATGTTTAATGCTGTATACAGGATCAGAATTAAGACATTGGTATGTGGCACCATCAGACAACTGCTGTAGAATTTCCCAAACATAATAGTCCCTATCCATGACCACCAGGGCGCCCCCCTTGTCAGCTGGCTTAATAATCAGCGTTTCATCCTGCAACAAAAAATCAAGCGCTTGTTTTTCCACAACAGATAAATTATGCGTAGTGTAAATGTTGCCTTTTTTATATTCCTTTATCATTTCCAACATATCACGCTGGACCAAAGATACAAACGTCTCAATTGGATGGTATATTTTTGGTGGTGAAAAGTTACTTTTAAGTCTCAAGCCCAATTGCTTGAGTGAAAGACCTGAGCCAATATCAGTTTGTATGGATGTAATATTGTCATTAGATTCTGCAAAATGTACTTTCAAACGCATATTTCGATAAAACCGCTGAAGGTCCATCTCAAGTTCAAAGGTGTCCACCGAGCCGGTAGGACAAAATGACAGTCCTTTACCCAAAACTTGTAGCTGGAGAGGACTCAAAGTCTTAGAAGATATATTATACACTAGAGACTGCACGGTACCTGGGATCTCGTTACTCGCGGTGCATCGGTTCCTCCTATAATGACGTCCTGCACGTCTTGTATTTTTCTTGTTGGAATTTTCTTTTTCCTAAAAAGGAGCAGGTCGACGGGTGCCAGATGCATGATCGCTACCGGATCCCGATGAGTATGAATCAAAACGATAAGGTTGTCGTCTGTATAATGGTGTAGCAGTGCCCGACAAATCCTGCCATTTATATATCCGCTTCGAGAGGTAATCCTCAGAGTCCCGGATAAATTTATTTCGCTTTCCTTTTTCAATATCTTTACGCAGGTCAGTACATATTTTGTCCACTTTAGATTTAAGTATTGTGAACTCCTCACCCGAGGCTGAATCCTGCAGCTGGGACTCGATTGATTTTATCCTCTCGCGGCTCTCATCAATGGCTGTTGTTAAATGTTCAATAGTGAGCACCATCAAATCCATGAGCATTTATTTAAAATGTTCGCAAATTTAGAGCAATATTCGATGTCATCACAAAAAAAGGTGGGTCGGAGGTTCACCCGTAATCCCCGAGGAATCCTCTGTAGTCTGCAATATTCAGCTAGCGTTATTGCATGTAATTCCCATGCGGTTAACTTCCTGGATTCCTTCTCCAGTTCCCGACTCCTATATTCAGCCGGAGGTATTTGAAGAAAGTCCGCATCGGTGGTCACTTGAGATAAAATCTCTCTTGCCCGCTCATCAGTATAGGCAAATCCACTCATATTTAAAACAGGTGCACGCACTGCAGGACAGTAGTATACATAGAAATCAGTCGGCACTCTGGTATCAGCGGTGTGGTGCACGCGTCCCCGGAGCAATGCCCAATAGAATACAGGGAAAAAGGACCGGCACTCACCAAATTCAATATCTTCACTTTATTCACCGCACATGGCAAGACAAAAAGACGCAGGCGTTTCGGCTCAAACGCAGTGAGCCTTCCTCAATTATCGGATGACATATTTTGCGTGTGGCGTGGCGACGTTCGAACCCTCGGGGTCTTCATGGAATTTCTGAATTCCATTTGGGAGGAATTACAATTTACCATGCATTTTGATCACTCTAAAATGAATTTCCTGGACACTTGGATACTGAAAGATGATGAGGGACAGATACAGACCGATCTGTATGTAAAAGAAACAGATAAGAACAGTCTTTTGCATTATGCCAGCAACCATCCACCGGCAGTAAAAGATCGCTTCCATATTCACAATTTCGCCGAGTGAATACAATAGTCTCTAAAAATGAGACTAAAGACAGACGATTGGATGGCATGATGCAAAAGTTTTCTGAAAGGGGTTATCCCCATCATTGCTACAGACGGAGCGGGATAAACTTCAAATATCTGTGCCACCTGATAAAGAAGAAAAAAGCCACGGATTCCATTCATTACCAAATATCATCCGTGGATGTTGAAATGTACCGGTGTTATTAATAAACACTGGAATATTTTAACTAGAGCGTATCCGTCCATTGAGGTGTTCCAACAGCGCCCTATGGTGTGTTATAAACGTCCGTGTAATATTCGTGATATTACGGTCAAGGCAGATATAGGTAGCAGCAAAACGACACTGAGACAAATGACTCTATCTACCCCTAAGAAGGGCACTTTCCCTGTCTGCAGTGTATTCACTGCTCAAGTGCGATAAAGGGAGAATTCCTCACCCATCCGCATACGGGTGAGCGAATTCCCATAAGGAGTTTCTATACCTGCAACAGTAATTTTGTTATTTATCTGCTGAAGTGTCCATGTGGACTAGTTTACATAGGCGAGACTTCAATGCGGATGAAGGACCGCTTCTGTAAACATAAGTCCACCATCCGCAATCGTAATTTATTATTACCTATACCGTTTCATTTTGATCAGTGTCGTCATAATGTTTCGCAATTGCGATTTCAAATTATTGAACAGATAACAATGCCCAGACGAGGTGGGGACAGGGTGAAAGCCCTTAAAAACGAGAATCCTTTTGGATACATAAGCTGCAAACTATCCATCCGAAAGGTCTAAATAGGGACTATGATTTGCATAGTTTTTGTAAAAATCTCCCATATATTGGACTTCCTGAATAACGTGTTTTTAATTATTATAAATTTTTGAGGATAGGGGACGTATGTTCACCCTTTATTTATTTATTTTTTGTATTTCAGAAAACTTGATATGAAGTAATCTCCGGTTCCTGATACTATGTATATAATAGCGTGTCCATTTGTATATATGTTACCATGGTGATTCTACGTCATATCCGCTGTGGCGGTCTATTTAAATGTGACAAACCTGTGTAGATTTGATAATTGAGGAAGGCTCACTGCGTTTGAGCCGAAACGCCTGCGTCTTTTTGTCTTGCCATGTGCGGTGAATAAAGTGAAGATATTGAATTTGGTGAGTGCCGGTCCTTTTTCCCTGTATTCTATTGGACATTGCTCCGGGGACGCGTGCACCACACCGCTGATACCAGAGTGCCGACTGATTTCTATGTATATGGTGCATGCTCACGTCATCAGCACGTCCGGCTTCAGCCGCATCTCTGATGATTATAGGTTGTGGCGAGAACAACAGCTTAGTCTGGTCCCTTATACCCTGCCACAGCTCTGTGGCGGCGTGCCTTTTGTCACCTAAACAAATTAGTTTCAGGATGGCCTGTTGTCGTGTCACCATTGCTGTGCTACACTGCTTCCAGCTACTGACTGATAGCTGAATGGTGCTGCAAGATGAGAATTCAGAGAGGGAAGTGTAGTAAGAGTAGTAAGAGTAGGAGGAGGGGGGTTTTCTGCAACTAACGTAGGTGGTGGTGAAAATCCTGATGGAATGGGGGCCCACAATCCTTGGCATTGGTAGCACCTGTGCCATCCCAGGGTTCGACTAGCTACCGGCCTCCACAAGGTTTACCCAGTGTGCCGTCACGGAAATGTAGCATTCCTAGCCAAAAGCACTTGTCCGTGTGTCGGTCGTTAAGTGGACCTTCTCAATAACTGCGTTGGTCAGGGAACGGGTGATGTTACGGGACACAATTGCTGGTGTAATGCGGGGACAGCACACCGAGAAAAATAGTGGCGGCTTGTGACTTAGCAACGAGGATGTAAGCCGCCATAAGGCCACAGGCCTAAATGGCAACATTTCCAGGGCCAGCAATTTTTAAAGGTGTGCATTTAGTGCTATGGCCTGTGGGTGAGTGGCTGGGTATTTGCACTTACGTTCTAAGGCCTGGGTTAAGGACATCTGTACGCAGGCCTATTTGGTGCGGCCCGCCTTCTCCCTTTGCCATCCCACAACCTTTTCCAGCCTGTTGTGGTGCTGTGGATCCCTCCCCTTTGTACTGCCGTCCTCGCTCGGCTTCCAAGGTTGGGTCAGTGATGTCATCTTTG
Organism: Bufotes viridis; assembly: GCA_033119425.1. Classification (NCBI taxonomy): domain Eukaryota; kingdom Metazoa; phylum Chordata; class Amphibia; order Anura; family Bufonidae; genus Bufotes; species Bufotes viridis. The sequence continues at coordinate 461,702,147 of CM065592.1, read as the reverse complement.
ACCACCCCTCTTCCACTTCCTCACTCTAGTCATCCTCCTGACTTGTGACTTGTATTGTTGACCTAACAAGACCCTCACTTATTGACAACTGTATCTCATTCGCATCATCCATCTCCACCGTTATCTTCTTCTGACTGTAGATGCTGAAAATTTTGGGAATCAGTTCACAAGATCTCCTCATGTCCCTCTTCAGGGAGGGTAGGCTCACCTGCAGGCCCTCACCTACAATATTTTAGAGGGTCAGCTCACCTGCAGGCCCTCAATTACAATATTTTATGGGGTCAGCTGACCTGCAGGCCCTCAACTACAATATTTTACAGGGTCGGCTGAGCAGCAGGCCCTCACGTACAATATTTTACAGGGTCAGCTTAGCAGCAGGCACTCGCCAATCATTTTTTCAATGGTCAGCCAAGCAGCAGGCACTCGCCCATCATTTTTTGCAATGCTCAGCAGCAGGCCCTCGCCCCTAATGTTTTGGATGGTCACCAGCACGCCATCAATGATAATTTTTCAAGTGTGTGTATGATGCTCTCCTTTATGTGTAACAAAGGGTGTATTGCAGTGTCGGTTCCTTGTAATTTTTGGCAGCCCTTTCATTTGGTGCAAAGGCTGTATGAGTGTAGGAGTACCAATACTTGAATAATTGTACCACAATGTGAATGACGCCCTCCTTTATGTGATATACAGGCTGTTTCGGAGTGCCTCTTGCTTGTACTTTTTTGCAGCACTTGCACTTTATATACAATGTTTATATACAATGAAAGAATGTTTCCTATCAATTTTTCCAGTGAAATTGATTTTTTTTGGGGGAGTTTTGTGCATATTTTTGTCAGTTTGTAAAAGTGGCGTACAACTCGGACAACATGGTTCCCAGCATGGTTCCCGGTCGAGCACACGAATATAGCAATGTGTTCGGGCCGAACACCCGAATACTTTGGTGCTCAATCATCACTAGTTGCCCGGGCCTATCTAATGCTAAAACACTTGCACAAGTGTTTGTTGACAACATTGTGAAACTCCATGGCATTTCCTCTGACGTGGTCTCGGATGTGGGACTGTACTTGACTGGATGTCTGTACTCGACTGGGTTACAACTGTCTTTTTCTTCAGCTTTTCGTCCTCAGTTGAATGGACAGACGGAGCGCACTAATCAGAGTCTGGAGGCTTACTTAAGATGTTTTGTCTCTGAGAACCAGGAGGAGTGGTCTTCGTTTTTGTCTTTGGCAGAGTTTTCCATAAATAATTGCAGACAGGAGTCCACTGGGAAGTCGCTGTTTTTTGGGGGCATATGGGTTTCACACTCAGTTTGGCACATTTTTTGGTTTAGATACTTCTTGTAGTCTTGAAGAGGAATGTTTTTCGTCATCATTGTCATCTATATGTTGGAAAATTCAAGATAACTTGATGAATATGGGCAACAAGTATAAATATGTGGCTGACAGGAAACATATGAATGGTCTGGACCTAATAGTGAGTGATTCTGTGTGGCTGTCCACGAGAAACATTAAGTTGAAGGTACCTTCTTGGAACTTGGGTCCAAGGTTTATTGGTCTATTAAAGATCACTGCCAGTATTAATCCTGTAGCATTTTGTCTTTCTCAGGCTCTGAAAATTCATAATGTAATGTGTTTCATACATCTTTGTTGAAGAGATATGTTGAACCTTTGGAGCCGTCTTCCTTGCCACCTGCTCCTGTCATAGTGGACAGTAGTTTGGAATTTCAGATCTTTTCACAGGTCTCACCCAGATAAGGTCGGTCCTGGGCGCCTGGAGGTCACCCAGAGAGGGGGTACTGTTACATACAGACATCCCGGCGACAGTGATTGGCAGGAGATCTGTGAGACTGGCAACACCTGGTTTGATCTGGCAGGTTTTCTTGTGGATCAATAGGTGTCTGTGTTGTTTCTGGTAATGGCCACACCCTTGCCTCCAGGTGTTGCTTATGTGGTCATTTAGAGTTCCTTTATTTACAGAACCTCCATGCTTATCATCAGTGGGGGTTCTAGGAGTAGGATCCTCATTGATCCTGTGGATAGGAGATAACTTGTTATAAACAAAATACCCCTTTAAAGGACAAGGTCAATATGTAAGTTTAAAATGGTGAACCTTAGATGAAATTACATGTATATTAGTAATTAGAAAACCTGTATATTGCAATCCCATATCATTCTATTATAAGCATCACTTCCTTCATTTACAAATCACAAAATGGAACTGTATCTGGAACAAATAAAAATTCCCTTGGCCTCCTATGTATCCCATGATTAGATAATGGTGACAAAGTTTCAGCTTTGTAGGTTCACTGATGACACTTAAGTGGAGGCAGGATTGCAGTGGGCTCCATTTCTGTTCTACCATCCATGACTGACACATCACTATGCCTTGTAAATGTGGTGCAGCAAAAAAAAAAAAATGGACCCCTCTGAGGGCTTTTTAGTAATATTGTATTCTACGTTTCTTGGATTAATAATATATTTTCCAATAGGTCTTCATTAAACATTTTCTTCAGTTTGTCTTCTGCAGCATTTAGCTTCACTGAATCTGAAGACTGTTGCACAAGCCCTTAACTCTACTCTTCTGACATCTCATAAACAATTATTCAAGCTACATTCTTATCAAAGGCATAAGAAGAGAGCTAGAGATATGGGTTCTAGATCAAGTTTTCAGAGCAGCTGTTTGACAGAATGCAGTGAGGAGGAGAAGCAACAGTTTACAGATTCTGTAAAAATGCAGGCTGTGGAGGATAAACTGTTGAATATCTTTAATAAAGGCCAATTGGAAATCCCAAGAAAAGTGAAATGTAATAATAATAATAATAATAATAATAATTACATAACCAAAGGTTTCCATAGCCTTTTTGTCTAAGCTAGACATGAGCGATATAAGATATTCAAATTAACTTTTCCTAAGCCTATGTGATGCCAGCAAATGTAAGATGTGCTAATTTTCATGTATTTTTATACAGAAACCCAGAGTGGCGTTGACTGGTTTTCAATACTCCTTATGCATACTTAGCACACTGCAGAAGGAAAACAGTATCCCAGCCAAGGCCTCTCAGCTACAAAGCCAATTTTATCTGATAAAGGGCATGAAGTGTTTAGTCCTTGATGGGCTATTTCCAGATAGAACAACAAGATGTATGGTTGATTTAACTATTATCCTAGTTATGTTAGGAGCAATGAGCAATGATTGAAAGCATATGCTGTAGTTGTGAAACACTTAGCTTTTTTAATTCCTTCAGAAAGAAAGGTGAGTTGCACATGCTTTTCACATTCAGATCTCTCTCTTCATTTCCCTGAAATGAATTGCAAAACATTCAGGTTTGCTAGAATGTTGTGGGGTTTTTTGTTAGAAAATTCAGGTTGAATTCCAAAATTATATAATTGATTTGCTTATCTCTATTATGTATATTTATCTATCTCCTTTTGCTTCACAGATCAATTTTCCCCTATTTTTCCAGTTACATTTTTGTGGTAGCCTCAAAGTGTTCAATCAGTGCTTCTTCATAAGATTTTTATTTAGTTATAACTGTGCTTGTGTCCCTTCATAATGCATCTCTGGCAAGCCAGTTTCCTTTCCAAAAGATAAGAGAGTTTCATACCAGAACCCAGAGTATGCATGACCAGTATTATAAGCCAGAATCCTCTGGGTTGCTGGGAAATTTGTAAAAATTTGCATCAGACAGGCTTAGGAAAGCTAATTTGAATGCTTCCCAGAAAACCAGAGGAGCATTGCATAACCTACAATTCTCTGCACATATACTACACGTACTAGGCACTCTCCGTAATGAGAAAGATTACACACACACACACATTACATATATAGCCCAGAAACCCAGAGTAGAATACAAGTCTCTCTTTCCTTTTTGGACAAAGAAGTCTGTCTACAGTAGCCCAGAAGTCTATGGGGAATAAACATACCAATCAATCAGTCAGTTACAATGTTGCTCAATAGTGTATATAAGAGGTCACATCATGGTGAGATGTTTCACCTCAGAATTACTGGTATTCCAAACAGTATTTCTGGAGTTTGTAGAGCTTATCATTAGCACAATCAACAATGTAATAAAACATTTTCAGAGTATGTCTGGAAAGAGGTCTTGCCTTAAAATTGTTTTACAGTACTTGTCAGGTAAATATATAATGAAACTGAATGTTCTGATACAGTGTGTTACTTTAATTATCTTATTATGTTTCCTGTCATAGCTCCATTCATTTACATGGCCTAGAACATGTACGCACATAACAACCTTCAATTAGTCGTTCAATGTCAACAGTCGATCCCTTATTTAGTGCTACTACTATGAAGGCAGGATGTGTGTTATTAAACTGTTTGTCTTCTGGATACCAGAGAATGTAAAAGTTATAATTAAAAACCACTTTTCATTATAAGCACATTAGAGTTCACTGTAAAGTATATATTCAATCAATATATCTAGCAATGCATGTGTATAGTTTAGGTTTATTGCACACACAATATTATTATTTGAATTATCTGATGGACTATAAATACAGAAAACATAATAATACTCTGAATGAAAAAAATATAAAACCTTGCATTAGTGAGAATAACTGAAAAGAATGCAAATAATGAATTAGTAATTACATTGCATCTATAGTTGGAATCATGTACATTTTTGCAGCGTCTTAATAAAATAAGGGACAAGTTCTCACATCTGTAAGGGTACCATATTATGTTTTCTACAGCCTATTATCTGGATATATATTCAGTGATGATGAACTAGAGGAAGATGATCACAGAATTTAAGAAAATGTGTAACCAGTTGTTTATATGCCTTATGTCTAGTGATCATGTTAGAAGGCCGATTTATTGGCCTGTATTTGTGGGAGGGCATTAGTAGCACATTTATACCAGGCAGGTGCCTCCTTGGGTGTTTCGAAGGTGCTGCATAGTCGTGTGCAGTCTGAGCCATCTGATGCAGCACATGGGCTGAATCAGCCGCTTCCATACCCAGTCGGCGTTCGGGAACCCAGCTGAGGTCCTTCCGGTCGGGTGAGGGTTTGCTGCAAGCTCGTGCAGCATCATCCGGCTACAGTCCAGCCGGCGGTGTGTCGGCTCCTTTGTTGAGGAGGAGCAGCACCGCACCGGAGCGATCTGCCTGGCAGCCCACGCGTGGCGCCCACGCGGCAGTACGGTTAGGCAGTAGGGGTCAGCGTGACTCGTCTCGTTTTCTCGAGCCTGGTAGCCCACGCTAGCGCGCACACAGCAGTACAGTTAGGCAGCAGGGGTCAGCGTGACTCTGTCTCGTTTTGTTGCAGGTTTCTATGTCTTGCACGGGCCGCCGTGCTTTGCTAGGGGCAAGGGATGGTAGGGTACGTGCCATTGCTACAATGATGTTTTACACATTCATGTCAGCAGCACATGGGTGGTAGCACCAGCTGCTTTTGAATTTAGCGGCATGGACCTCGGTTGTGCCATGGCAGGTTGCCGTGGTCCAGGCCGCCCCTCTGGAGAGGGGGTGTTTAGGGGTGAATATGTCATCAGTTTGTCTGTGTATATCTGTATGTCTTTCTTGTCTGTTTTCACTTTCCTGCTCGCCAGCAAACCTCTCTCGCTATCTGCTATTATTTCTGCAGACAGACTAAGGCCTTGTTCACACTGATGTCCAGCATTATCCCCTTACTTACATTATAGAGGGTGAGGTGCAGGGAGCTGATTAATTCAGGTGAAGCAGAGTTGCTGTTAACAGAGTGTTATTGTTTCTTTAGTATGAATGCTATTTTGCGATATGTATATTAAGTAGATGGTAAGCTCCTCTGTGTTGAGGTTTCTTTCATTTGTCTTGTTTCATTTGTGTGGAAATATAAAATGTGTGTGTGTCACTTTAAGGCTGTGAACCTGAGTTTGTGTACTTAAAAAGCACCTGTGCAATGTGTTGGGGATCCATCTTCAGTTCAGAGTGTTAGCTGGACGCGGGGGATACTTGCTACAAAGGTAATTGCAGAGACCCATGAGGACCATTTATTTTGTTATTTTGCCTCGTTTTGTTGCTTTATTTATGCTCAAAATAGATATGAGCGTGGCTTTTGCCAAGAACTGAGTTTAGATTGTTTTAACGGCATATACACTCACATCTCAACAGGCGTAGTGCTGATGGTGGCAACGTTTGTATGTACTCATCTATAGCCACATGGTGTGTTGCAGGTGGTTTATATTACTGCATGCCTCATGTCAGTGTCGGCATACTACCACAGCCAGGATCGTCTTTGCATGTCATTTTGCTTTTCAGGTCATGTCACAGCTCGCCATTTTCAGTTGGTGTGGTCAATTACATCTTTTGCTAAGGTAGTAGGACGAGAAAAAAAGGGGGCTTTTAAAGAAGGAAAAAAATCACATTACGGGTGGATTTCCCATTAGCTTATGGGCTTTGCTACTTGACGTTTTATTTTAAGGTTGTTATAGGTTCAGAATGTTGGGTAAGTCACTTTTTTATCAGTTTGCGGTGTCACAACATCAGACCTGACCCGTCAGGCCTTGGCGGTTTCACCCATTTCATTGGTTTCTGATGCCTGCATGCCTCGTGTCAGTGTCAGCACATTACCACAGCCAGGATCATCATTGCATGTCATTTTTGCTGTTCAGGTCCTGTCACAGCTCTCCATTCTCAGTTGGTGTGCTCAATTACATCTTTTGCTCAGGTAGTAGGATAAATAAATAAAAATAAAATTTAAACGTTATTAGCTTACAAACTCGCTACTTGACGTTTCTCCAAAGGTTGCTATAGGTTCAGAGTATTGGGTAAGTCACATTTTCATCAGTTTGCGGTATCACAACATCAAACCGACACGTTGCTCAGGTCACGGCGGTTTCAACTATTTGGTTTTTCTGATGCTTCCGCTGTCACTGGTTTTGTTGCCATTTCTTGGCCCCCAATATAATAATTTTCTTTCTGACATTCCATTCAAGGTGCCCGGTTCGTGTCTTTCAGCAATTACTGGCAGCAGTAACAGACCAACACTTTGAGAGTACTCTGCTGTGGTTCCCACGGCACCACTCACCACTGGTGTTGGGCGCAGTATTCACAAAGCAGGTTTTGATCTCGAATGTCGTGATTTCGAGATTTTGTGAATGTGTCGAATACATGACCCCATATTAGCAATTACAAATATTCGCTCTTAAGATAAATAGTGAGTGAAAGGGAAACTGTATCTTGAAAAAAAAAAAAATTCAGACATAATTCCCCCAACTTGAATTGCTTTCTTTAACAATTTCCACTATTCCTGTCAGAGTAAAGACTTAATAGGTAAAACTGTTCTGCGAATGTTTGTCATTTGAATATTCGCATTATTCTAGATTGTATTTCCTTACCTAACAAGCATTATCAGGTTGTGTCAGACTCCAGTACGCTGCATGTATCGCGAAAATTCATATATGTCTTTTCGCACCTTTCCATTCGCACAAATGACTCCCGCCATTTCAAGCTTTCAATACGTGTAAAGCTGTTTAAACGTTATAACGAATAGATTCTATGCGCATTACGAATTTAACTTGAAAAATGAATCGCAAGTTATGATATTGAATGCAAAATAACGAATATTGCGAAGTTGCGAATGTGTGACAAATATGATGCAAATTGTTTGTCAGATATTGCGAGTTGAATGTGGGTCTTTGGCCTCATCACTACTCACCACCTCTCAGTTGTGCTGCATGTCCATATGCCGGTGTCCAATTTAGGGTTGAAACTGACAGCTATTGGGCCTTTCCTCCAGGTGGGGTGCAGCATATGCTGCCTCTAGGAACAAAAGTTCTGGCCCATATTATCCGGAAGTTAGTTTGATGGCGCTCTGCATGTTTAATAGGTTTCATACCTCAATCTAGTCGAGAGATGTTCTTGCATTCCAGAGGTTGGTCATGTCAGTGTTGTTGCTATGTACTATTGTGTATCATTTAGTTGTGGGTTTTTGCCCCCTTTTAGGCATTCCTCCGCTGCAGCGAATATGGCACAAATCAAGCCGCTTAGTTTAGTTAGTTAGGCAGGTAGACGGTTACGTGTCATGTAGCCCCGACCACAAGTTTGAAGGCCAATTTATTGGCCTGTATTTGTGGGAGGGGCGGTATTAGCACATTTATACCAGGCAGACGCCTCCCTTGGGTGTGTCGACGGTGCTGCGTACCCTCCCAACCCGCCATTCTTTTTCATAAACACCTTGCAGGGTATGCCCTCTTTTAGGCATTCCTCCTACACAGCGATTATGGCACAACTCAAGCCGCTTAGTTTAGTTAGTTAGGCAGGTAGACAGTTACGTGTCATGTAGTCCCGACCACAAATGTAGATTTCTCCTGTTCTAATCCCCTTCTATAAACAAAAGTAGACATCCATCATTTGGTAGCTTTGGATGCTATTTAATTGCATTCTTTTTATTTAGGATGAAACTAATTTTTATTGGTCCTTATTAGAAATTAACAAAGTTTTTAAAAAATTAATATGGTCGCTTCATCAAATTTTCCAAAAAAATTTACTTTCATTCAAAATAATTCATCATGAAATGCATTAAATCAGGTTTATCCCGGCCTACAGTTAAACTTTAGGGAGGATAGAGTATATCCTGGTGTACATCACTGGGCAGTGCAGCAAACAGTTACTGTGCGGCAGAATGACAGGCAGGTCACATACATGGACATGCACACCATTGTACAAGCCACCTAGCTAAACAAACAAAAAAAAAAAGCAGAAAGCATCCATCAGTGAAGCAAAAAAAAAAACTCTTTAGTGGAACAAAATAAGGACATGGAGGCAGTGCCAATAAAGTTTGAATCCCTTCTGTTTGATGTAGAATGACTGTGCATCACTATTAGACTTAGTTCACACTTTACTTGTTTGGTCAGTAATTGTCAGCCCAAAGCAGGTGCGGGTCAAACCCACAGAGCAGGTTCATATCTATTCATGATATCTAATCAAAGAGTAGGCTTGGCTCCTGAATTTGCCTAACTCTAAGGCCTCTTTCAGACGGGCGTTGCGGGTGCACTCCGTCAAACAGTGCGGGTGCGTTGCGGGAATTGCCGCGATTTTTCCCTGCGAGTGCAAAGCGCTGTCATGCGTTTTGCACGCGTGGAGAAAAATCGGCACTTTTAGTACCCAGACCGAACCTGCACTTCTTCACAGAAGTGCATGTTTGGGTCAGAAATTATCTCGCTGGTATTATTTCACATTATAACATAGTTATAATGTAAAATAATACCCTTGGCCATCTCCCTAATGTTGAACCCGGTGCAGAATGGGTTAAAAATAATAAACTAATCATAACTTACCTGGTCCATTTGATCGCGAAGCCCGGCCTCCTCTCCGTTAGCTTGAAAGATGTAAAGGACCTGTAATGATGATCACAGCATCACATGGCCCAATCACCTGCTCCATCACTATGGTGATGGAGCATGTGATTGGTCCATGTGACCACGTGACATCATCCAAGGTCCTAAGCACTATCCACAGCCTGAGGATAGTGATTAAGGACCTTGGATGATGTCACATGGTCACATGGACCAATCACATGCTCCATCACCATAGTGATGGAGCAGGTGATTGGGCCATGTGATGACGTCATCACAGGTCCTTTAGATCATCGATGCTGCAGGGAAAGAGAGGACAGATCGCGACTACGCGATCAAGTGGCTAAGGTAAGTTAACTTTTATTATTTTTAACCCCTTCCTCATCATTTAACAATGCATTCTTTATTAAGAATGCTATTATTTCCCTTATAACCATGTTATAAGGGGAAATAATAGAGATTGGGTCCCGTTGCTAAGCAACAATGCGGGAAAATGCAACGCATCCGCACTTGGTTGCGGATGCTTGCGATTTTCCCGCATCCCCATTCACTTCTATGGGGCCTGCGTTGCGTGAAAACGCAGAATATAGAACATGCTGCGATTTTCACGCAACGCAGAAGTGATGCGTGAAAATCACCGCTCATGTGCACAGCCCCATAGAAATGAATGGGTCCGGATTCAGTGCGGGTGCAATGCGCCCTCCTCACGCATTGCACCCGCGTGGAAACTCCGCCCGTGTGAAAGGGGCCTAAGTGATTGAAAAAACTGATCAAATAACAGAAGTGTGAACTCCGCCTTACAGGTCAATGTTATCATCAGGTCTAATTTACCAGCATGGACTTAACTGTGCAGTGGCATAAAATTCAAAGATTGGCTCCATGACAGTGGGAAGTGTGTTAGCAGCAAGGCTGTGTTCACATCACTGTTTATGATGTGGACCCACTCCTGCTTTTGGCTTTCTTATCATGATCAAATCCTGATGCAAAACCATGTGATAGAGGTGATAGACCGTGTGATAGAGGCCTTCTGGACGATCAAACAACAGGACCAGTATTTATTTTGTTATTTTTTGTTATTTAATGGTAATGCAACATAGTGGTGGTGGTGGTGGTAGGGTAATAGCAGTCACAGTAACAGCATAAGATGGTGGCAGATCACAGTAGGGGCAGATAGCAGTAGAAGCAGCAAGAGTGTGGCATCAGGTGGGTGACAGCATCAGAATAGTGGCAGCAGTACATAGGCAGAAATAACAAGCCATTTGTCACAAATGATGTCTTGTTGTGGCAGCACACTATGGTCGGATCATTACTGCCGGTTTGTTGTATCAGGCACCAGTGTCTTCAAATCCTGGTTGATCCAGGACTGGTCCATCTTTATAAAGGCTAGTCTCTCAACATTTTGTGTTAAAAGACGAGTTCTCTTTGGGGGTAACTATGTCCTCCACCGCACTAAATACCCACTCTGATGCCACACTACTTGCTGGGCAGGAAAGCTTGTCCAGCGCAATCTCAGCCAGGTGCAGCCAGAATTCAAGTTTGGTTGTCCAGTAGTCCATGGGGATGTTGTATCTGGAGTGACAGGGTGCAGTCCAAGTATGCCACCACCTGCTGGTTCAGGTTCTGCTTCATGTCCTGTTGCTGCATGGTTTCTTTGGTAGGCGGGTGAAGAAAAGTGCTCATCAGAGACTCCAGACTTAAGTTGCTACTGATTAAGCTGGTGTTACTCCCGTCCCCCACCACCCTCCAGCAGTCATGGCAGTGAATAGTGAGCTCAGAGAGTTCCCCGATTAGACCTTCATGAGGATGGCGATTGGGCGCATAGGCAGCGACCAACAGACTACAAAGGATGTGTTGATAGTAGTTGAGTTTTTTCCCCTCTCAGGTGTAATAAAGCCCCATTTTGGGCCAGTAGCAAGGGTCTAACATTGTGGAGAGCCAGCAGTCATCCCTCTGCCAAATGGTGATATGGTGATAATGCTGCTGTCACTATGCAATCAACTCAGCATGCATTTGGCATATTTGTGTAAAGGACTCAGAGGGACTCCCTGCCTCCATTTCCAATGCTTACTGCCACGGCGTGTTGAGGTCATCTGCGTTGTCTTCCTTGTTGCCCTCTAGCTTCTCCTACTCCTCTGGATCCTCCTGCTTTCCTCCGGTTGCTAGAGCAAATAAACCTAGTTCTGTATAGAATTCCTGGGCGTTTATGTCCTCCTCCTCATCCTCATTATTCTCCTCATCCAGTTTAGCCTCCACAGGTGGCAATGAGATGTAGACTCCATATCTTCTGTCCCCTTGCCAGTTAGATTTATCAGCATCCACTCCAGGATGTAAAGGAGTGGAATTACATCATTCCGTAGTCCAGGCAACTGACACATAAAGTGACCTCCTCAAATGGCCTGAGCAAACGGCAGGTGTCACGCTGAGCTGACACTGTCTAATGTCAAAGTTAGTCCTGTCCATAGTCCTGTCCATCTGCACCATCGAGAAATTGGTCACAGGTTTCTTCTGCTGCTCATATAGTCGGTCCAACATGTGGAGCGTGGAGTTCCAACTTGTGTAAACGTTACATATGAGACGATGTAGGGGAACACCATTCTGTCTTTGCAACTCAAGGAGGTCATGTTTTACATGCTAAGAATGGATTAAGTGCATGCACAGTTTCCTTGATATTTTCAAGACGTCTTGCAGTTGGATGGAAGATTTCACTCACCCGCGATCCCTGGCCCTGAATGCAAGGATTTTAAAATTCCTGGTCCTTTGAAATTCTGTCATTCTGTCTGGTGGAGATGGATGGAGACTTTAAAAAATTATGGTGGTGGCTGTCCCACAGTAAGTGGTTCCCAGCCACTTCTACTTTTCTAGGCGAGCCATCCCTTCCCTGCACAACCAAGTGGCTGACAAAATCAGGTGTGCACTGTGCAACGCCATCTGTGGCAAGTTCCACATAACCTCCGATACGTGGACCGGTAAGAACGTGCAGGGAAGTTATATCTCCCTAACAGCACACAGGGTAAATGTAGTGGCGGCTGGGCCAGAGGCGGATAGAAGTTTGGCGCATGTCCTTCCGCCCCAAGGATCGCAGGGCAATTCTATTTGCCTCCTGTTGCCTCCTCCTCCCTCTACCACCTCCTCATCCTTTCAACGTAACATCTTCACCACCAACATCAGCACAGCCAGGGGAAACGACAGCAGGCTGTTCTGAAACTCATCTGTTTGGGGGACAAAACCCACACCGCGCAGGAGCTGTGGACGGGCAAGGAACAACAGACTGATGAGTGGTTGGTGTCACTGAGCCTCAAGCCCGGCATGGTGGTATGCAATACTGGGCAAAATCTCGTGGCAGCTCTGGGCCTAGACAGTTTGACACACATCCCTTGCCTGGCGCATGTGCTTAATTTGGTGGTGCAGAAATTCCTGAACACCTGACAGTGAAAATCAATTCAGTTAATCCAGCTCTTAGATTCAGGTAGGACAAATTCACTTTTCTTAGTGTTCAAGGACCCTGCGGCCTGAGCCGCAGATGTGACAGGCAAATAATTTTATTAAATTTGTTGGTTAGATTGTTTGGTAACATTTCCATGGCTATCAGGACTTTTTATTATAAATCGTAACAAAACTATACAAGGAACATTTCAAAAAGAAAATTAACCTGACCAAACTCCCACCCTACACCCCACCCCCTTTCACTCAAACCACTCATTAATGCCCATTCACAAACTATTTACAAATTTACTTATTTAAATAACTATAAGTCAGATAAACAAAATAAACAAACAAAACTATATACATGCCTTACCCCTAACTTATAACGCCAATCATATACAAGTGGCTCGGAGGGTGGGTTCCTGCACCAACATAGGCCAGGTACACTATTGTCCAGCCAGGGCACAGTTCTGGAGGAGGAGGAGGAGAAGAAACCATGTTCACAGCAGGGTGGCACCCAAAACAGCTCACGACCATCACTTGAGCGTGGCTGGGGGATACGGAGGACACAGATGATACACCTCCCACAGAGGACAGCTTGTCGTTGCCTCTGGGCAGCCTGGAAAACATGAGCGACTACATGCTGCAATGCCTGCACAACGACTGCCGAGTTGCCTGGGTGGCCACCCTGCTGGATCCCCATTACAAGGACAATGTGCCGTGATTGATTCCGTCACTGAAGCGTGATCGGAAGAAGCCAGCACTGGTAGACACGCCACCACACCACAACAACCAGCACCACTGGCAGATATGGAACGTCTTAACAAGAGGCAGCATTTCAGCAAACTGGTGGAATAGTATCTGTGCACACGCCTACACATACTGACTGATGGGTCTGCCCAGGGTCGTAGCTACAGGAGAAGCAGGGAAAGCGGCTGCTTTGGGGCCCTGACCAAGAATGGGCCCATCCAGGATGAGGAGGACTAAAATACTTTTTCAGGGCCCCCTTAACAGTATTATACAATGAAATTATATACAGTAGCAGTATAGACAGTGTTGAAAATGGATGGAACAGCTGCCTGGTCTGACTCTGAGAGAGCGATCTTTAGTAGCCACAGGAATGGGGGTAGCATGAAAGGAAGGGGTTGTGAAAAAATTACTGGGGGAGGGGGGCCCCATTCAAAAATTTTCTTTTGGGACCAGTCATTTCTAGCTACGCCACTAGGTCTGCCGCATTCAACTTCTAGGTCTCCAAATTGGGGACATGGCCTCAGCTTCAACTTTACACCTTGGAGGTGCTGGCCTGCCCTGCAGCCAGTCTATTGTCTGAATGTATGTTTAGCACGGCTGGGGGAATTATCACAGACAAGCGCAGACGCCTGTCCAATGCTAACTTGGACAATCTCACGTTCATTAAAAAGAATCAGGCATGGATCCCACAGGACTTGTTCGTACCTTATGCAGAATAGACATGTATACTGGTCTCACCCAACCATTGTTTAACTACAGCGCACTTACTCTTTGTTTTCTTTTTTATATTTCTTAATGTTTTGGGATCTACCACAATTTATAAAAAAAAAAAAGAAAACAAAACACGTTGTTGTTGGAGACTACCTTCGCTTCACAGCCAAAATAGGCTTATGTCAGGCAACAATGTAACCGCCAATTGTAATGAACTAAGTTTCCTGTCTGTTATGCAGTGCAGGGGTACTTTGAAAGAAAGTAGGGGTACAAATCAGCCAACAATCTGAATGCCATTTAATTTACTGAATATATTTCCCAGTCAGGAATGCAGTGCAGGGGTACTGAATTGAAAGAAAGACTTTGAAAGAAAGAAGGGGTACAGACCACCCAACAATCTGAAGGCCACCTAATTTACTGAATATATTTCTCAGTCAGCAATGCAGTGCAGGGGTACTTTGAAAGAAAGAAGAGGTACAGCTCACCTAACAATCTGAAGACCACCTCATTTACTGAGTATATTTCCAAGTCAGGTATGCAGTGCAGGGGTACTTTATGGCCAAAGAATGTAACATGATTTTTAGAGATTTACCTCCCTGTCACTAAGGCCTCATGCACACAAATGTATTTTGGGTCCGCGTCCGAGCAGCATTTTTTGCATCTCGGGTGCGGACCCATTCACTTCAATGGGGCCGCAAAAGATGCGGACAACATTCTGTGCGCTGTCCGCGTCCTTTGCTCCGTTCCGTGGCACCGCCAAAAAAATATAGCATGTCCTATTCTTTTTGCAGACAAGAATAGGCATTTCTACAATGGGCCACGTTCCGTTCCGCAAATTGCAGAAAGGAACGTGGAACAGCTCTTCCTTGTTTTGTGGATCCGCGCATTGTGGACCGCAAAACACCTACGGCCATGTGCAGGAGGCCTTATGCAGCGTAAGGGGCTTGTATATGGCAAAACTGGCAACATGTCACCCACCAATGTAACCGATGATTTTTTGAAAGTTAACTCCCTGTCACTTATGCAGAGCAGGGGTTTGTATACGACAAAACTGGTAAAACGTCACCCACCAATGGGAAAGACGTTCGTTACAGATTTACATCCCTGTCACCTTTCTAGCACAAAAAGTGTGTGTTTTTATAGCACCAATGTAAATACAGTATATTACGGTTGTATTGGACTGTCAGAAATGCAGCATAGCATGCAAATTTGCTATCTAGCACAAAAAATGTGCTTTTTATAGCAGCAATGCACCTGCCGTATGTAACGTTTTAATTGGACTGTCAGAAATGTAGCATAGCCCGTAAGTTTACTATCTTGCAAAAAAGTGTGCTTTTTATACATCAACAAGGTTACTGCAGCATTTAGCGGTTTTATTGGACTGTCAGATATGCAGTGCCTGTGGCAGACAGATAAAAAATCGCTTTAGGGCACAAAAAGTATGACAGACTAATGTAATTGAATAATTTTCACTGCCAGGTATGCACTGCAGGCCTCAGGGTACTTTAACGGCCAAAAAGGGAACTTGTCCTCCACTGTGCTACCAGAACAGAATTAAAGTAATGTCCTTGGCACACATGCAGTTTACATGTAGTTGCAAGGGCACAGCACTTGTAAAAATGGCCACCGATGCCCACCGAACTAGCAGATGGATTAACCTTGCTTTTCAGTGTCACCGGGCTCATAGCACCCTCAATAATCTCTGTAGTTTGTAGATTGAACACTACACCATCAAGGTCAACAGAATTCTTCCCTAATCTCTCCTCACTGCAGCAGCAGCATCCTATCCCTACACTGAGAAGAGCAGAGTGACGTGCGGCGCTACATGACTCAAGCCTATATAGAGGTTGGGTCACATGCTGCTCTTGGTCAATCACAGCCATGCCATTAGTAGGCATGGCTGTGACGGCTTCTAAGGGCAGACTAGTGAAGAGCTTGTTGATTGGCTGCCCTGCAGCCTTTCAAAAGCGCAAAGAAATCGCCGAACACTAAACTTGAACCCAAACTTTTACGGAAATGTCCAGGTCCGGGTACCAAAATGGCTAGTAGTGATGCCTCTTGGTTAGGTGTTGCAGCCTCTAGGGCCTTTCAAAAAGGTGTGTATATATAATGACAGATCATGTGACACTTAGATTGCACATAGGTGGACATCATTTCATTAATTATGTGACTTCTAAAGGTAATTGGTTGCACCAGAGCTTTTTATGGGCTTCAAATGTGGTTAATACATACGCACATGACAATTTTCTGTTTTCTATTTCTAAACAATAGTTTTATTTATATATTTTTCTCATTTCACTTCATCAACTCAGACTATTGTGTCTTGATCCATGACATAAAATGCAGATTAACAAAACATTGAACTTAAAGCTGTAATGTAACAAAACACGAAAAAGTCAAGGGGGTGAATACTTTTGCAAGGCTCTGTATATTGTCCTTGACCATAGTTATAGCTCCACAGTCAGTGCCGGCATGAATTGTACCAGACTCCAACAGGCTCAAGGACTTGCCCGTCTGCTCAACATATGTACATGTGCAGGGCTGTTACAGCTTTTTTTAGAGAAGTAGTAATGGCTTGGGACTATCCACTTTGGGTAGGCTCTAGCAATCAGTTTTCTGAAAGTCCACAATATGGAAAGAGAGGAACTATAGTGCCAGCAACTTGGCCAGGTGCACGTTCAGCTTTTGCGCCGCTGGAGTGCACGCATATTGTTGTCTCTTTGCCATCGCCTCGGTGATCAATTGCTGGCAAAACACATGACAATAAGGAGCATTAGGAGTAATAGACAAAGAAAATAAATAACTGCTTCCTCCTGCTGAGGTTGAGAAGCCCTGACTGCTGGAGCGGGCTGGTGGGCGATGCAGCGGTTGCTGCGTCAGGCTGTACCGATACATTAGTGCCACGGTTTTCCCATGCCACTTTATAGTGGCGCTCCATGTGTTGACGCAGGGCCGTAGTGCAAATATTTGCACCCTGACAGCGCATCACCTTCTGCCCTCATATCCTGCATACCGATATACTAACGTCCACCAGTGACTTGATAAAAAAATTCCCACACTGCCGAGTATGATATTTTACCCTCAATACTCCATGATGACTGACTGCCTTTATGAACCCATGCATTGCTAGTAGCAGATGGTCAACCCCAAGTGTGTTTGGCTCCATATCTCTCACTGCTTCTACCTTGCTGGCTCATCGGCACTCTGCCACCCTGCTGCTATGTCACACGGGCCTGCTGATACCCTCACCCGCTGATAATGATGATGCCCCTCTGCACCTGGTTCCAACATGCGATTGGCTACATTATCATCCACAAATGTCTGTTTGTCACTTATGTCACTTAGTCTCATTGCAATTTTCCTGACGCTTGCAACACGTGTTCCCACTCGACGTCTAAGGGAGGATAGAATGGACCTCACCTCCAAGTCTGTGCTGAACTGCAGCTACTGACTGTCCGCACTAAGCTTGTCCTTCTTGATGTGAAGCAGAACCAGCAGCATGCATAATAGTGATGAGCGAGCATGCTCGGCCGAATATCTGTTTGGCTTGAGCATCGCTATGCTCGGTACATGGCAGTACTCGACTGAGTACCGCATGTGCTCGATCACAATGCTCGAGTCTCCGCCTGCACATTTTCCATATCAGCTGGTGGTGCTGGTTCCTGTGGTGTGCTGACAAAGCTTTTCCACATTTCGGCAATGCTAACCCTGCCTTCTAAGATGCTGGTGGTGCGACTTCTTCCTCCTCCTCTGCCTTCGCCTTGTGCTTCAACTGAGGCCCCAGTGTCAGGTGGGAATTCCATCAGCAGAGCGTCTACGAGTGTGCAGAATATTTCCCAGTCAGGTATGCAGTGCAGGGGTAGTTTGAAAAAAAGGGTTACAGATCACCTAACAATCTAAACACCGTCAAATTTACAGAATATATTTCCCAGTCAGGTATGCAGTGCAGGGGTAATTTTAAAGAAAAAGAATGTACTGATCACCCAACAATCTCAATGCCGCCAAATTTACAGAATATATTTCTCAGTCAAGTTTGCAGTGCAGGGGTAGTTTGAAAGAAAAAGGGGTATAGATCACCCCGCAATCTAAACGCCACCCAATTTACAGAATATATTTCCCAGTCATGTATGCAGTGTAGCAGGAACACACCCTCCAAGCCACTTATGAATGACTGGCCTGATAACCGTGGAAATGTCCCCCCAGAATCTAACAGATTGATTTACTGAATTGATTTCCCTCTCAGATACACAGAGCAGGCCGCAGTTAAGAAGAGAAAAAATGCTTCAGGTCACACAAATATGTGAAAGACGAATTTAATAGAATTATTTTCACTGTCAGGTATGCAGTGTAGCAGGAACACACCCCTAAGCCACTTGTGAATGATAGCCTGATAACCATGGAAATGTCCCCCAGAATATAACAGATTGATTTACTGAATTGATTTCCCTGTCAAGTATGCAGCACAGGGGTACTTTACAGAAAGAATTTTGAATATTTCACCCCTGGGGCCCTGAACTCCCAGACGGATTACCTACAGTATATTATTTTCCCTTCCCTGGCACATATGCAGTGCAGGTGCACTTAAAAATGGGTATATGTCGCCCACTGAACTACAAGAACAGGATTAAATTATTGTCCCTGGCAAATATGCAGGTTCAAGTGTGCTGCACAAGCACAACATGGCCGCCGACGCCCACCTAATTAAAACAGATGGATTAAAACAGATGGATTAAATAAATAAACAGATGGATTAAAACTTTTTTCTGTGTCACTAGGCTCAGGGCAGGGTACAAAAATGTTGCATTGCACCGACAAAAACAATCGCTGTAGATTGCAGACTTAACACCAAGCTCTGATATCAGATTCTTTCCTAATCCTTCCCTCACAGCAGCAGCATCCTATCCCTACACTAGTAAGAACTGACATGACGTGCGGCACTATGTTACTGGTCAATCGCAGCCATGCAATTAATAGGCATGGCTGTGGTGGCTTCTAAGGGCACACATCTTAAACGCTTGTTGATAGGCTGCCCTGCAGCCTTTGAACAAGCTTTATTAAACGGCCGAACACCGAACTCAAAACCAAACTTTTATGGTAAAGTTTGGGTTCAGGTCCGGTACGAAAAACCCTAAAGTTCAGTACGAACCCAAACTTTACAGTTCGGGTTCACTCAACACTAGTGCCAGGCTGCCCAGAGGTAACGACAAGCTGTCCTCTGTGGGAGGTGTATCGTATGTATCCTCTGTATCCCCCAGCCATGCTCCAGTGATGCCCATGAGCTGCTTTGGGTGCCACCCTGCTGTGAACACAATGCCTCCTACTCATCCTCCTCCTCCTCCTCCAGAACTGTGCCCTGGCTGGACAATTGTGTACTTGGCCTCTGTTGGTGCGGGAACCTACCCTCTGAGCCACTTGTGAATGACTGGCCTGATTACCGTGGAAATGATCCCTCTTCCTCCTCCTCTTCCTCCTATGCCACATCCTCTTCCATCATTGCCTGAAGCATTTTTCAAGGAGAAAACCCACACCGCGCAGGAGCTGTGGATGGCCATGGAACAACAGACCGATGAGTGGTTGGTGCCACTGAGCCGGAAGTCTGGCCTGGTGATGTGCGATAATGGGCGAAATCTCGTAGCAGCTCTGGGCCTAGCCGGTTTGACGCACATCCATTGCCTGGCACATGTGCTGAATTTGGCTGTACAGAGGTTCCAGAAAAATAACCCTGATATGTCAGAGCTGCTGCAGAAAGTGCAGGCCGTCTGTGCGCGCTTTCAGCGTTCTCACCCTGCTGATGCTCGCCTGTCTGGCTGCAGCGTAAATTTGGCCTTCCCGCTCACTGTCTCATATCCGACTTGCCCACAAGCTGGAACTCCACCTTGTACATGCTGAAAAGACTGTGCGAGCCCAGCAGGCGATAGTGGAGTTTCAACTGCAGCACGAACAGTAGAGTCGCTCTGCGGAACAGGACCACTTCACCACCAACGAGTGGGCCTCAATGCAGGACGTGTGTGCCATGTTGCGCTGTCTCGAGTACTCCACCAACATGGCCAGTGCCGATTACGCCATCCTTAGCGTTACTATCCTACTTTTGATGCTCTCCTCATTCCTTGAGGTCACCCACTGAACTAACACACATATTAACTATATTATTTTCCCTGGCACATATGCAGGTGTACTTCACAGAAAAAATGGGTATATATCTCCCACCAAACTAACAGACAGATTAACTATATTTATTTCCCTGTCATGTATGCGGTGCAGGTGTACTTCACACAAAAATTGGTATATGTCACCCACCAAACTAACAGACAGATAAACTATATTATTTTCCTGGCATTTATGCAGTGCAAGTTTATTTCACACAATATTAAATGGATATATGTCGCCCACCGAACTAACAGACGGATTAACTATTATATTTGTGTGTACAAAGTGTACAAAGATGTTGCATAGTGTTGATCAAGCACCAAAGTGCTCAGATCCTCGGGCTGAACACATCGGGAGGCTCGTGTGCTCTACAGAGCACCTGAGTATAATGAAAGTCAATGGGAGAACCAGAGCATTAAACCAGGCACCCCCTGCTCTGAAGAGGGAGGGTGCTTGGTTCATAGAAAAAGGTCAGAAATTGATGGAAACACCACCGAAATAGTTCGGTAACAGCATGGGAGGATGTCTGGATGGATCTTGGACTCCCAGGTCGCTGCTGGGAATGATGTTGTCCGAGTAGTACGCCACTTTTACAGACTGACAATAATAAACACAACACCAAAGATAAAATCGATTTTAGAGGAAAAATTTTAAGCACACACGTTACACTGAAGATGTGGCACTAGTAATGTCAGTGTCAGAAGTGGACAATGTCTATGGAAAAAGTACACTGTATGTTACAAATACATTTTTCAGCGCACACATTACACTGCAGATGTAGCGCTGGTAATGTCACTGTCCGCAGTGGACACCGTCTACGGAAAAAGTGCACTGGAGGACACAAATATTTTTGGATGCGCACACTTTACACTGGAGATGTTGCGCAAGTAATGTCACTGTTCGCAGCTGACACCATTTACGGAAAAAGTACACTGGATGTCACAGATATTTTTGGATGCGCACACTTTTCACAGGAGATGTTGAGCTGCTAATATTACTGTCTGCAGTGGACATTGTCTACGAAAAAGTACACTGGATGTCACAGATATTTTTGGGATGCGCATATTTTACACTGGAGATGTCGCGCATAAAATGTTACTGTCTGCAGCGGTCTAACTATTGCATGCTATTTAGCTCAGGATGTGCTAAAAATTTATATTGCTGCTGCCACACACAATAGTCCTTAAAAGGACTTTTGGGTCTCTGAAAAGTTTTCTAATAAAAGTATTCCTATATCACTCCCTACACTGTCTGTCCCTTCCTCAGCACAGCTCTCCCAGACTAAGACTGAGCCGAACACGCGTCATCGGGTGCTATATAACACTACGATGACGCGTTCTGACCAGCCAATCACTGTAATGCCAGTAACCAACGTGGCTATGGCATTACAGTGAGGGCAGCACTCACTTGCATGTTTTTGGCTGCGTAGTGGTCTAACCAATCGGAGCACAGACTGTGCGGGAGGAGACTTGAGCATTGCTCTCAAGAACATGGGGTATTCGGCCAAATACCGCCATGTGCTGAGCATAGAGATGCTCGAGCCGAACAGGTGTTTGGCCCAGCATGCTCGATCAACACTAATGTTGCATTGCACCCACCAAAAAATCATTGTAGGTAAAAAACAGAATTAACAGCCAGATTTATTATTATTTTTCTGTGTCAGGGGTGCAAAGATGGTGTATTGCACCAACAAAAAAAAATTGACATAGGTCACCAAACAGAATCAATAGTCAGGTGAGATTCCTAACACTCTCCCTTACTTCAGCTGCCTGCTTTCTGTCTCTGCACTACTCAGAGATGATGGGCGGTGCTACTTGTAATCCAGCTTATATAGAGGCTGGGTCATATGATGCACCGGCCAATCACAGCCATGCCTTTAGTAGGCATGGTTGTGATGGCTTCTAAGTGCCCACTGCTTAAAAGCTTGTTGATTGGCTGCCCTGCAGCCTTTCAACAAGCTTTATTAAATGCCCGAACACCGAACTCAAACCCGAACTTTTCCGGCAAAGTTCAGGTTCGGGTCGGGGTACCAAGAAAAAAAAAATCGCTCAATACTACACAAAAGTAAAAAAAAGCAAAACATAAAATAAAAATGATATGTACATTTTCTAATATTTCAATATAGACTTTAAAACAACTTTCAGCTAAAAATTATAGAGAAACATACCCACAGAAACACCACAAAGAAAACAGGGCAAACTATTAAGAAAATGTATCGTGAGCAGGATTGTTAAAGCAGATTTTGCGTTGTTGTAATTTGCACCAAATGTATCAAATGTCGCCTGATGTTTGAAAAATTTGCTGCGTTATTAACCCCTTCCCGACTGCAGATAGCATGTGTATAGACGTCATGGCAGCTCTTTAATGCAAGCGCTGCAAAGCGCTTGGATTAAAGTTTCTGTCCCTGCTCTGCAGCTGTCACAGACAGTGCAGAGCCCAGTAATGCCGACAAGGGACCAATCAGAGTGGTCTAACCAATCGGAGCGCGGACTGTAACAATGCCAGTTTCAGGCTACAATCTCCACTCTGGAGATCGCAACCTGAAATCGGGTAAGTGCCCCCAGTGCCCGCTAATAAAATAAATGCCCCCACATGCAGCAATTGCCCCCATTGTCCCCGATCACCCCCAGATGCCCCCTCCGCTCCTCCTTGTGCTGCCGGCTGTTGTGATGGCAGCGGCACAGGAATGGAGCCGCTGCCATCAGCAGAGTGTGTTAGCTGTGACTTACAGCTAACACTCTGCTGCTACACCTGAAATCCGTGCTGGCACTGATCTCAGGTGTTTAACACCATAGATGCCGTGGTCAGCAGCTGCCCCCGGCATCCATGGGGTTGAGAGGGAGGGAGCTCCCTCTCTCTTCCATCTTGCAGTCACTCCTGCAATCATAACAGCCAGATGATTGCCATGGCAACCGGACACCTTACAAAGACCTCCTGGTTGCCATGTACCTAAGGCTGACTATACAGTACATTACAATAGATGAGTATAGTGACTGTATAGTGATCAGGCCCACTGGACCTTCAGGATCCAAATGAGTCTGGATAACTAAAAAAAAAAGGGTAAAAAAAAGTGAAAATTTTTTTATAAAATAAGTCAAAATGTAAATGAAAAAAATTTTGTCTTTTCTCTTATGCGTTCATTTATGTCATTAAAAAATGAAATAAATAAAAAACACTACACATATTAACCACTTAAGCCCCTAGCTTAAACACCCTTAATGACCAGGCCACTTTTTACAATTCCGCACTACACTACTTTCACCGTTTATTGCTCCGTCATGCAACTTACCACCCAAATGAATTTTACCGCCTTTTCTTCTCACTAATAGAGCTTTCATTTGGTGGTATTTCATTGTTGCTGACATTTTAACTTTTTTGCCATTAATACAAATTTAACAACATTTTTGCAAAAAAATGACATTTTTCACTTTCTGTTGTAAAATTTTTCAAAAAAACTACATTTCTATATAAATTTTTCTCTAAATTTATTGTTCTACATGTCTTTGATAAAAAAAAGTCCAATAAGTGTATATTTATTGGTTTGGGTAAAAGTTATAGCGTTTACAAACTATGGTGCAAAAAGTGAATTTCTGCATTTTGAAGCAGCTCTGACTTTCTGAGCACCTGTCATGTTTCTTCAGGTGCTAGAATGTCAGGAAAGTATAAATAACCCCAAATCACTCCATTTTAGAAAGAAGACACCCCAAAGTATTCGCGGAGGGGCATGGTGAGTTCATGTATCATGTCATTTTTTCACAAGTTAGCGGAAAATGACACTTTCTGAGAAAACTATGCCCCTCAGTGAATACCTTAGGGTGTCTACTTTCGAAATGGGGTCATTTGTGGGGTGTGTTTACTGTTCTGGCATTTTGGGCGGGGCTAAATTGTGAGCCGCCATGTAAAACCTAAAGGTACTCGTTGGAATTTGGGCCCTTTGCGCAACCAGGCTGCAAAAAGTCTCACTTATGTGGTATCGCCGTACTCAGGAGAAGTAGGGCAATGTGTTTTGGGGTGTATTTTTACATATACCCATGTTGGGTGAGAGAAATATCTCTGTAAACTGACAACTTTGTATAAAAAATTTTAAAAGTTGTCGTTTACAGAGATATTTTCACACACAGTATAGTATATATAAAAATACACCCCAAAGCTATGCCTTACTACTCTGAGTCGGCTAACTACTATGTGTGACACTTTTGCAGCCTGGAGTGCTAAAGAGCCCTAAACCAATGAGTACCTTTAGAATTTCATAGGGCATTTTTACGCATTTGGATTCCAGACTTCTTCTCACGCTTTAGGGGCCCCTAAAATGCCAGGACAATATAAATACCCACATGTGACCCCATTTTGGAAAGAAGACACCCCAAGGTATTCCGTGAGGGTATGGTGAGTTCATGTAAAATTTTATTTTTGTCACAAGTTAGTGGAATATGAGACTTTGTAAAAAACAAAATAAAAAAATATATATATATCAATTTCCGCTAACTTGTGCCAAAAATAAAAATTCTGTGAACTCGCCATGCCCCTCACGGAATACCTTAGGGTGTCTTCTTTCCAAAATGGGGTCACATGTGGGTATTTATACTGCCCTGGCATTTTAGGGGCCCCTAAGCGTGAGAATCAAATGCGTAAAAATGGCCTGTGAAATCCTAAAGGTACTCATTGGTTTTAGGGCCCCTTTGCACCTTGGCTGCAAAAAGTGCCAGTCATGTGGTATTGCCGAACTCAGGAGAAGTAGGGCAATGTGTTTTGGGGTGTATTTTTACATATTCCCATGCTGCGTGTGAGAAATATTGCTGTAAACGACAACTTTTTACATTTTTTATTCAAAGTTGTCAATTTACAGAGATATTTCTCACACAAAGTATGGGTATATGTAAAAATACACCCTAACACATTGCCTACTTCTCTGAGTCTGGCGATACCACATGAGTGACACTTTTTGCAGCCAAGATGCGCAAAGGGCCTAAAACCAATGAGTACCTTTAGGATTTCACAGGGCATTTTTACGCATTTGGATTCTCACACTAGGACCCCTAAAATGCCAGGGCAGTATAAATACCCCACAAGTGACCCCATTGTGGAAGAAGACACCCCAAGGTAATCCGTGAGGGGTATGGCGAGTTCACAGAAAAAAAAATTTGGCACAAGTTAGCGGAAATTGATTTTTTTTTTTTTTTTACAGTCTCATATTCCACTAACTTGTGACAAAAAATAGTATTTTACATGAACTCACCATACCCCTCACGTAATACCTTGGGGTGTCTTCTTTCTAAAATGGGGTCACATGTGAGGTTTTTGTACTGCCCTGGCATTTGAGGGTCTCCATAATCATTACACGTATGGCCAGCATTAGGAGTTTCTGCGATTCTCCGTATATTGAGCATACGGGTAATGAGATTTTTCCGTTCAGCCTCTGGGCTGAAAAGAAAAAAAAATGAACGGCACAGATTTTTAATTCGCATCAATCAATGTGGATGAAAAATCTCTGCTCAAAATGTGCAAAAAAATATTTTACATGATCCACCCTGTCTGATAAACACCATAAAAAATAAAATAAAACGGTGCAAAAAAATCCCATTTTGTCACCTTACATCACTAACGGTGTTAACACCAAGCAATCAAAAGGCATATGTCCCACAAAATGGTCCCAACAAAACCATCACCTCATCGTGCAAAAAATGAACTCCTACATAAGAAAATCACTTAAAAAATAAAAAAATATAGCTCTTAGAATGCGGAGACACTAAAACATAATTTTTTGTTTCAAATATGCTATTATTGTGTTAAAGTTGAATACATTTAAAAAAGTATACATATTATGTATCGCCAGCATCCATATCAACCAGCTCTATAAAAATATCACATGAAAAAAATGCAAAAAGCCATTTTTGTCACCTTACATCACAAAAATTGCACATATTAGGTATCACCACATTTGTAACGACCAGCTCTATAAATATATTACATGATCCACCCTGTCTGATAAACACCATAAAAAATTAAATAAAAACTGTGTAAACAAAAGCCATTTTGTCACCTTACATCATTAACAATGTTAACACCCAGCATTCAAAAAGGCGTATGCCCCCAAAGTAGTACCCATAAAACCGTCAACTCATACCACAAAAATGAGACCCTACCTAAGACAATCGGTCAAAACATAAAACAACTATGACTCTCAGACAATGGAGACACTCAAATATGATTTTTGGCTTTAAACTTCTATTATTGTGTTAAAGTGAAATAAATAAAAACAAAAGTGTACATATTATGTATTGCCGCGTCTGTAACAACCTGCTCTATGAAAATAGCACCGACAAACACGGTCAAAGCAAACAAGTAAACAACAATTGACCACAAGCAGACAATGGAGACACTCATCATCGTGAGTTTATTGGCTCAAGCAATCAAAACGAATGTGCCTCCCAAAGATAGCACCAATCAAGCTAAATCCTCATCCTGCAAAAGTGTACATCTATCGCCGGCGATCGGTCCAACAACTCCATGATAATACACTCGGTAAACACTATAAAAATAAAATAAAACAGTACCAAAAAGCAATTTTTTGTCACCTATCATCACATAAAGTGCAACACCAAGCAATCAAAAACGAATATGCCTCCCAAAATAGCACCAATCAAACCGTCACCTCATCCTGCAAAAAATGAGATCCTATCTAAGACAATCGGTCAAAAAATAAAAAAGCTATGGCTCTCAGACTATGGAGACACTAAAATATCATTTTTTTGTTTCAAAAATGCTATTATTGTGTAAAATTTAAGTAAATAAGAAAAAGTATACATATTAGGTATTTCCACATCTGTAACAATCTGCTCTATAAAAATTTCACATGACCTAACCCCTCAGGTAAATGCTATAAAAATAAATAAAAACTGTGCTTAAACAATCAATTTTTTGGTCACCTTGTGACTTAAAGTGTAATAATGAATGATCAAAAAAAATCATATATACCCAAAAATGGTAACAATTAAAACGTCAACTCTTTCTTCAAAAAATAAGCCCCTGCACAAGACGATCGGCAAAAAAATATCATATTCAGAAAATGGGGACACAAAGACGTATTTTTTTTTCAAAAATGCTTTACTATGTAAAACTGAAAGAAACAAAGAAAGTAAACATATTTGATATAATTGCATCGGTAACAACCTGCTCTATAAAAATAGCACATGATCTACACTGTCAGATGAATCTTGTAAAAAATAAAAACAGTGCTAAAACAGCCAAATTTTTGTTATCTTGCCATAATATAGAGTAATTAAACATCATATGTACCCCAAAATGGTACCAATAAAACTGGTACCTTATCCCCTAGTTTTCAAAATCGGGTCACTTTTTGGGAGTTTCTGCTGTAAGGGTACATCAAGGGGCCTTCAAATGGGACATGGCATCTAAAAACCAGTCCAGCAAAATCTGCCTTCCAAAAACAATATGGCATTCCTTTTCTTCTGCGTCCTGCTGTGTGTCCATACAGCAGTTTACGACCACAGCCAAAAAAGTGAAATTTTGAAATGTCATCTCCATTTTCCTTTATTTTTTGTGGAACACCTAAAGCATTAACAAAGTTTGTAAAATCAGTTTTGAGTAACTTGAGTGGTGTAGTTTCTACAATGGCGTCATTTATGGGGGGTTTCTACTATGTAATCCCCACTAATTGACTTCAGACCTGAACTGGTCCTTAAAAAGTGGGTTTTGGTAATTTTCTTAAAAAATGTAAGAATTGCTTCTAAAATTCTAAACCTTGTAACGTGTTAAAAAGAGTAAAATAACATTTACAAAATGATACCAACATAAAGTAGACATATGGGGAATGTTAAGTAATAAATGTTTTATAAGGTATCTCTTTCTGTTTTAAAAGCAGAGAAATAGAAATTTTGAAAATTGCAATTTTTTCCCAATTGTTGGTAAATTTGGGATTTTTTCATAAATAAAGGGGATATATATTGACTCAAATTTATGACTGTCGTAAATTACAATGTGTCATGACTCATGAGAAAACAATCTTAGAATGGTTTGGATAAGTAAAAGCGTTCCAAATTTATTACCACATAAACTGACACATGTCAAATTTGCCAAATTAGATGTGGACATAGGGCATCAATGACCCTTGGACATGAAAGGGTTAAGGGGTTGTCTCACTTCAGTAAGTGGCATTTATCATGTAGAGAAAGTTAATACAAGGCACTTACTGTATTTTGATTATCCATATTGCCTTCTTTGCTGGCTGGATTCATTTTTCTATCATGTTATACGCTGCTCGTTTCCATGGTCACTGACCACCCCTGCAATCCACCGGTGGGGGTCGTGCTTGCACAATATAGTAAAAAGCACTAGCCTATGTGCGCTCCCATGGTTCCAGCCACCAGAAAGTCTAACACTTTTTCCTATAGCGTGTAAGCATGACCACCACTGATATATTGCAGGGTGGTCTGTAACCATGGAAGCAGCGCAGTGTATAATGTGATGGAAAAATGAAGCAATAGGGACAATCTCTTTCGCTACATGATAAATTCAGCTTACTGAAGTGAGAAAACCCCTTTAAAGTTACTTTCACACTAGCGTTTTTCTGGATCCGTCATGGATCTGCAACAACGCTTCTGTTACAAAAATACAACCGCATGCATCTGCCATGAATGGATCCGGTTATATTATGTCTTCTATAGCCATGACGGATCCGTATTGAACACCATTGAAAGTCAATGGGGACGGATCCGTTTTCTATTGGGTCCGAGAAAGCGGGTTTGTCCCCATTGACTTACATTGTGTGTCAGGGCGGATCCCATTGACAATGAATGTGGACAAAACGAGGCGTTCTTGACCACTATTGAGATCCCATGACGGATCTCAATAGAGGAATTGAAAAAACTAGTGCGAATGTAGCCTAAGTCTAGCAAGTCTGTCTTGAGATATTACTCGACTTTCTACACTACCCCTGTAGATTTCAACAATTTCTATGACCTTTTATTTTGATAAATAAAAAAATCCTTTATTATCTCCATTTAAAAAAGACATGTAATATTAAAATAGACAATGGCAATATCAGTCAGCTAAAAAAGTAAACAATCTGGGAAAAACCTATGATTGGAAAAAATCTATACCATGCGCCAATTACTATTCAAAATCTGTATTTATAACAAACAACTAGCAATTCCCTGATGAAGCATTAGGCAAAATACACATCAGGACGCAGAGTACTTTTGTTGGTATATATATTGTAGCCAAGTGATTATTAAGGTACTGACTACATACATTATAAAGCGATGTATCCACTCTCACTTATTCTCATTTTCACAACATGCTTATTGAGTGCTCAGAAGTGAAAAATAAAAAGGGAGATGACTAAAGGCTGATAAATGTGCTGTGATTCTTACTGATTAAAAAAATGAATCAAAACAAATAGTTATTGCTAGTGGTATTTTTCCTAATTAATTTCCTAAAGTTTTGTGCTAAAAAGAACTGATCTGTAAAAACTCTATGTAATTTTTTTCTGGAGGGGATGTATTTTACATGGTGGGCAGCAGACAGCGAGTGTTTTCTGTGAAGACAAGGATTAATTAAAGCACTAACCTACGCTTTGTCATATAAGGACATGCATGCAGCTGTAAATAGAGACATTGTAATCCTTTACATAAGTAATCCCTCCCAAATGAATCCATGGCAGCAAAAAAACAACTGTGCTGCACATACGTGCATAACATAGGTCAGTGATGGCTAACCCCCGCCACTCCAGCTGTGATTAAACTACGACTCCCAGCATGCTCCATTTATTTTTATGGAATTCTCCAAACAGCCTAGCAAGTGGAGATCTTGGGAGTTGTAGTTTTACCACAGCCGGAGTGTCAGAGGTTAGCCATCACAGACATAGGTACTTCTGAGCTATTATTGCATAACCTTGTAAGCCACATTTAGGTGGCACATATAGGCCAGTTTCAGGTGTATAGTGGAGCTGCAGTCTAGTGTCCTCTATAATAAAGAAAAATCAAAAAAATGTGTGAAATCTTCCAACTGTGCTAGCGATGACTATAGACCATGAGGTAGTTTAAATAATTTGTATTAGGCTCCATTCACACGTCCGTGGTGTATTGTGGATCCGCAAATTGCGGATCCACAACACACCCGGCCGGCACCCACCATAGACATGCCTATTCTTGTCCGCAAGCTGCGGACAAGAATAGGACATGTTCTATCTTTTGCGAAGCCCCGGAACAGAAGTTCGGGGCCGTGCTCCGCAAATGCAGAAGCAGAGAGCACATTGTGTGCTCTCCGCTTCACGTCCGGCCCCATTGAGAATAAATGGGTTTGCACCCGTTCTGCAATTCTGCGGACCCATTTGCGGACGTGTGAATAGGGCCTTAAACTTATTAAAAGATGCATACCTTCTAATAACTTGGGTGTATTTTTACCTTTCAAAAGCAGAAATAGAGTTGAAATAAAAAACTATCCTCCTTACCGGTATTTATTTAACACATCTTACTTAAATTATGTTTTCTTGGAAATCATATCCCTTCTACAGATCAGTGGTGTTCAAGTAGTATGACACTCAGCGATCATACATGTATCACCTATTATGTGGATAGGTGATAAAATGTTGTTAGTGGGATAAGCCATTTAAAAGGGTTGTCTAGAACTTTTTTTTGTTAAATGCCCCATCGAAATCTATGCTCACATTCAGTATGCACCAATAAAAATTCGGTGTATCTTCTGCTTGTCTGGTCTTGTTGTAAGCTAAGCTGTTTACATTTAAGACAGTATTAATAAATGTAACGGCGTATTAAAATTGAAAGCGTGTCAAATATACAACCTACAGAGTTTCTACAAATGTACTTGAACTGACAAGCAAGGCGGTGGCCAATTCTTTTTCCTTGTATGCTAAAAATATTAATTCTACTTTGACTATATTGGCTTAGTTTTATGGTTTGCGATTTCCGAGCAGATAACATGATATTATTTGGTGAAATGCAGTCTTCGTATTGAATTCAGTAGATGTACTGGTACAAAATATATCAAAATGTTCTGTCATGTACAGTGCACCAGAGGGCACACTAAAACTGGCTGCACATATACTGCTAAAGTAAGATTCTGTCTTTATATCTCTTTGCCCATTTTAGCTATGACAATTTTAACATCAATCGTAGGCAAAGCTTATTAAGGTAGTGATGCAGTATCTCGAAACACTACGGCCAAAACAGCCAAAGAGCTAAGGGGCCCAAAAGGCTTAGTAAACTTGAAGGATCATCAGGGAGAACTGAAGTAAAAGATCTTAAACAGCCATAATAAGTAGTTACCAGCTACCTCCAGAGGACACTAACCAGCTGGTAGATCAATGTTCTTTCCCTTCTTCAATGTATTGGAAAGTCTTAGTTGCACTTCTAAAGAAACAGAAATAATCTAAAAACATTTATAAAATATTAGCTCAATGACTGAATGTCTTAGTTCTGTTAGCATCTGTGATGAAATATTAGAGGAGATTTATCAAACTGGTGTAAGTAGAGACTGGCTTAGTTACCCATAACACCCAATCACAATCCACTTTCATTTTCAAAGGAGCTCTGAGAAATAAAAGGTGGAACCTGATTGGTTGCTATGGGCAACTAAGCCTGTTTTCCTTACACCAGTTTGATAAATCTCCCATTAAATTTTTGCAGGCCGACAGAGCAGGCAATTTTCAGGAATGGACCACTTTTGTTCCTAAGGTTAGGTCTACACAATGAAATTTGTTGCGCGACAATTCTTATAATGGTAGTCTATGGTGTCGCATTAGCGACATGCTGCGATCATGCGTACGACAGTCTCAAAAAATACTTTCAAGATGGATTTTTCAGCAAATGTTGCGTCGCTAGTCGCAGCATGTCGCATTTCGCAGTGCGACACCATAGACTACCATAATAAAAATTGTCATGCGACATTAATGCAACAAAATGACGCACAACAAATGTTGCAGTGTAGTTGTACATTATGTCAGTCGTGTAGACCTAGCCTAATAATTCGCCCACTCATTACAAGAAGGAGAGTTACATTTACATGGAGCAATCAGCTCTGCAGTATGGGGACAAAGAGATTTCTAGAGTCATCACTCATCCTTATACACATCCATTGTTTCTGGGAAGAAGGTCTGTATTTACATAGAACAATCTGCTCCAGAGAAACGATTACAACCTCAAACATGCTTTCATCAGATCAGCGTTCCTAGGAACATTTCTTCTGTATAATTGTTCTGATCATCGGCCAGCCTTTGCAAGCAGATTTTTTGTTACTGTGTCAGTGCCTCTAAAAGATGTACTTAAAAGATTCCCAACTGGCTTGCTCTTGCTCTCCTATGCAGCCATTGTGTTTTCTTAGTAACAGACAAGAACCAAACCCTAATATGTATTCTAATTCTGTAGCCACATTACCTGCAGGATAAGACCTTCCAAGATTTGCATGCTACCATGGAAATGCAATGTCTGCATAGTTGCTGACTCAGCTGGCTCCATTGGCCCCATAAATATTGAACAGAGCTGCGCTGTGCGCAGTTGTAATCACCACTCCATTACAACTCCTCCTCACTGCGGTTGTGCAGTGAGGATGAAGAGGGTGCTAAGGACCCTTGTTCTAGACTCTATTCATTGCAGAATTTCCAGTTTTTGTTGTCCCCAGTGATTAGTCATTTATTATTTATTCTGTGAATAGGTGATACTTTTTCATGGGATAACACCTTTAAGTAATGAGGGTTGTCCATTCAGTATTCAATCACAAATTGAGACGACACTTTTACAAATCAGGTGTGTAACCAGCATATTTTGGGTTCCTGCTTCCTGTTAATGTGCGCATTTTAATTCTGCTTAAGTTGATAGTGATCTTGTGTATGTAATCAAATTATATTGCTTGTGGCCTATGTCTGTACTGACACATTAGAGGTGTGTCTAGGTCAGGGCTGCGCAAACTCGGCCCTCCAGCTGTTTCTAAAATCCTACTCTCATCATGCTCTGCCATAGCTGGAAACAGTGTTTGCATGCTGGGAGTTGTATTTTTATAACAGCTGGAGGGCAGAGTTTGCCCAGCCCTGGTCTAGGTGTACATTACCAGTATTTGGCACATAAATGGGACCCCTAATTTCACCAACATTTGGTCCGATTCTACTGGGCGAGTATTTGGCACATAAATGGGACCCCTAATTTCGCCCACATTTTTACCTATTATTAATTTTTATTATTGGGGGCTACTATAGGGGCCTCTACAAGGGGCACTATATAGTAGATAAAACGTAAAGGCACAAAGTCACTCCAGAAATCTTTTAATTCTGCCATTCACAACAAAAACAAAATGCAAAATTAAAAGATGAACCAATTTTACAGCCAAAAATAATAAACAAAATTTAAATGGCTTCCAACTGCCAAGGTAACGCCCCATGTGGTGACATAAAATATGCCGTGAAGTGCTCCCGCACTGCCGCACCTTGTCTGTGCCCACGCACAACACTGGGAAGATGACTCTCCAGGGAATGGCTGAGGGAATCTTCAAAATTGTAGCCGTCTCTTTCCCGCACAAAATTATGTAGAACACAGGCTGCCTTCACGGCCGAGATGGCGGTCTCCAATTTGAGATGAATGGGTGTGTGGAGAAAGCGCCATTTGTTGGCTAATATGCCGAAGGCGCACTCCACCACCCTGCGCGCTCTTGTCAGCCGGTAATTGAAGACTCGCCTGGCAATGGAGAGTCCCCTGCTGGAGTACGGCCTCATCAGATGCTCCCCAGCGCAAATGCCTCGTCACCCACAAAAACAAATGGCATCGCTGGGGAAGTGGTGCCAGGCAGTGTGGTGTTGTCAGGGAGGTCCAGAGTGTTATTAAGCAGCATTTGGCCAAAGTCGGAATGGCCAAAAACAGCAGAGTCCGAGCTGCTGCCATAGGACCCCACATCGATGTACCGGAAGCTATAGTTGGCATCACATACCGCAAAAAGAACAAACGAAAAAAATTTTATAATTAAAATATTGGCTGCCACTCCGGATTGGCTTCTTAATGCGGATGTGTTTGCCATCTATAGCTCCAACACAGTTCGGGAAATCGCAGGACTGCTGAAACTGATCCGCAATTTTCAGCCACTCCTCCTTGTGCGGTTGGGCCATCACAGCAGCATGAAGGACTTCCCATATTGCCACGCAGGTTTCCCTGATGATCACACTGGCTGTGGATTTCCCGATCATAAAGGCATAGTGAAGACTGGCCAAAGACTGTCCAGTACCCAAGTACCTGAAAAAAGCAGAAATCAATAATTAAGGAATGTTTTTGGATTTTGTTTTTAGTCAACACAATAAAAACTAAATGGAAGAGCCTGAAGGACGCATTCATACGGCATCGCCGCAAAGAGAGGGAGCAGAGGAGCGGCTCTTCCCCACACGCTCAAGTTACGTGCATGCAGAGCAGATGGCCTTCTTGATTCCGTGCACAGAAATGCGGAGGTGAGTCAAGGGACGCCACATTGAGGAGAGGATGTGGGATGACATAACATAACATACATTCACTTGCATATGGGGAACATACTTAACTATATTTTACTCTTAACAGCACCGAGAGTAGCTGGGAACAGAGCCAGGCGGCAGATGAGGAGGAAGAGGACTCTGCCCACACTAGGGACAGCGAGCCAGGGCCATCTACTGCGCCAATGAGTCCGCCAGGCCCAGAAGCCACTCCACCTCTGACAAGCCCCACACAGGCTGTGCCATCTGTGCCTGAAGGCACTAGACAACACAGGGCCAAAAGGAGGAGAGTGGAGCGGCACGAGGACAGGCTCATAGCCAGCCTGGATGCCCTGGCACAGCCCGTCCCCAAGATGTCAAGTCAGGGCCATTTTCTCCTCAGTCTTGAGGAAAGACTAGTAAATGTGCCAAAACATCAGCAAGCTACTGTGCAAGACATGCTGACCAGAACTCTGGACACTTATTCCATACCATTTCAGGACCCCAGCCGGTCCCCCAGCAGGCCACACAGCTGGCCACACAACTGGCCACACAGCTGGACCACACAGCTGGAACCATCTGCACAGCAGGCCCCCAGCTGTCCCCACACCAGGCCACAAAGCTGGCCCAAAAGTGGCCACAGAAATGGCAACACAAGTGGCCACAGAAATGGCACCAATGCTGGCCACAGCAATACAGGCTCCCAGTACAGGCCCCTAATACAGGCCCCAATACAGGCCCCTATGCAGGCCCCTATGCAGGCCCCTATGCAGGCTCCCAATACAGGCCCCTAGTGCAGGCCCCAATACAGGCCCCTATGCAGGCCCCCTAGGCAGGTCTCCACAATATGGCCTCAATATGGGCAACAACATGTTAAAAAATATAGCCAACATGGCCAACAACAAGCCACACAATATGGGCAACAGTATGCTCAACAGTATGAGCAACATGGGCCACAATATGGGCAACACTATGGCCAACAATATGAGCAACATGGGCCACAATATGGGCAACACTATGGCCAACAATATGGCCAACATGGCCCACAATATGGGCAACACTATGGCCAACAGTATGGGCCAAGCACCTCCACCATCACCACCACCAGCACAGAAGTGAAACCCGACAATCAAAGTCGTGGAGCCACTGAAACAAGGCGGGATACAGAGACGGAAATTACGGGTACCGATTATGAGGACCTGTGAAAATTGTAATGTTAATTTGAGTGCCTCAAGTTGAAGTGGCAAAAACATTGCTTTATTTTCTATGAGAAGGATCATAATAGTTTTATTTTTGTCTTCAAAAATTTTATGTTGAGTTTTGTGTACACAGTTTACACATGTTGGGGACATTTAAGAGTTAATTTCTTTTCCCAAATATAAAAAAATTCAAGCAAACTGTTTTGACTCTTATTTATATGTGAGGGGTTAAATATTGAAAAGGTGGATACATGATGCATGTAGGGGATATCTGTCGTAAACACTCATAGGTCACAAACGCCGCAAAGAGAGGGAGGCAGAGGGGCGGCTCTCTTTTCCCCACACGCTCAAGTCACGTGCAAGCAGAGCAGATGGCCTTCTTGATTCCGTGCACAGAAATGCGGAGGGGTGAGAGTCAAGGGATGCCACATTGAGAGGAGAGGATGTGGGATGACATAACATAACATACATTCACTTGCATATGGGGAACATACTTAACTATATTTTACTCTTAACAGCACCGAGAGTATCTGGGAACAGAGCCAGGCGGCAGATGAGGAGGAAGAGGACTCTGCCCACACTAGGGACAGAGAGCCAGGGCATCTACTGCGCCAATGAGTCCCGCCAGCCCAAGCCCTCCACCTCTGACAAGCCCCCACAGGCTGTTCCATCTGTGCCTGAAGGCACTAGACAACACAGGGCCCAAGAGGAGGGAGAGTGGAGCGGCACGAGGACAGGCTCATAGCCAGCCTGGATGCCCTGGCACAGCCCGGTCCCAAGATGTCAAGTCAAGGCCATTTTCCCCTCAGTCTTGAGTGCAAAGACTAGTAAATGTGCCAAAACATCAGCAAGCTACTGTGCAAGACATGCTGACCAGAACTCTGGACACTTATTCCATACCCGCCATTCCAGCGACCCCTAGCCGGTCCCCCCAGCCAGGCCACACAGCCGGCCACACAGCTGGAAGCCAATACTGGAAGCACAGCAGGCCCCCAGCTGTCCCCACACCAGGCCACAAAGCTGGCCACACAAGTGGCCACAAATGCTGGCCGCTGGAAGGCCACAGGGGCTGGGCACACAGCCTGCTGGCCACAGGAAATGGCAACACAAGTGGCCACAGAAATGGCACCAATGCTGGCAACACAACAGGCCCCAATACAGGCCCCCAATGCAGGACCCAATGCAGGTCCTCTATGCAGGCCCCTATGCAGGCCTCATCAGGCCCCCTATGCAGGCCCCAATACAGGCCCCTAATACAGGCCCCTAGTGCAGGCCCCTAAATATGGCCCACAATATGGGCAACAACATGTTAAAAAATATATAACATGGCCAACAACAAGCCACACAATATGGGCAACAGTATGCTCAACAGTATGAGCAACATAGGCCACAATATGGGCAACACTATGGCCAACAATATGAGCAACATGGGCCACAATATGGGCAACACTATGGCCAACAATATGGCCAACATGGCCCACAATATGGGCAACACTATGGCCAACAGTATGGGCCAAGCACCTCCACCATCACCACCACCAGCACAGAAGTGAAACCCGACAATCAAAGTCGTGGAGCCACTGAAACAAGGCGGGATACAGAGACGGAAATTACGGGTACCGATTATGAGGACCTGTGAAAAATTGTAATGTTAATTTGAGTGCCTCAAGTTGAAGTGGCAAAAACATTGTTTATTTTCTATGAAAAGGATCATAATAGTTTTATTTTTGTCTTCAAAAATTTTATGTTGAGTTTTGTGTACACAGTTTACACATGTTGGGGACATTTAAGAGTTAATTTCTTTCCCCAAATATAAAAAAAATCAAGCAAACTGTTTTGACTCTTATTTATATGTGAGGGGTTAAATATTGAAAAGGTGGATACATGATGCATGTAGGGGATATCTATGTAAACACTCATAGGTCACAAACTACAGGAGAAAAACAACACGGCCACACTGAGATACAGTCACCACACACTGGTAATGTTTTTGAAGGGCCCAAATTATAGAGTACTTACCGCAAAGTAATGACCAGTCTTTCCACAGGTGGGATGCTGTCCCGCATGAAGGTGTCCTGGTGCTGCAAACGAGTCTCCAACAGCCCCAGGAGCTCGTCAAAGCTGTGGACCACAAACATGGGGAGGGTTAACAATACAAAAGAAAAAAACACTCAGCTGAACAATTGAAAAACCAGTCACATAACTTATAGGTACTAACTTGGGGATGGACATCCTCGTGTAGCCAAAAACTGCTCTTCATGGGCCCGGAGGTTCTGGTACAGAGCCCAGAACTGTCCCCTCTCCTGTCGCTGGGCAATGACAGGATGGACCCAGAAGCGTCGCCTGCTGTCCCTCCTTCTCCTCAAGCGCTCCAGTTGGATTGCAGTCACAAGTACTGCAACACGTCGCTTCTGTAGCATTCCATGTCTCCTAAGCACACACTCTACCAGCCCACATGGAATTTCACACCTGCAATGCACTCTGATTGGCCTAACTTGATATAGCGAGGGCGGTTTTCGCATTGGCCAACAGTGCAGTCAATCACACAAACGCGCATAAAACGCACGTTCACTATTTACCAAAGCAGCTTACAAAAGCGACGTTAGCGCGCGCTTCAAACACGCTGAAAACGCTATACAAAAAACGCTCAGGTCTGAACCCAGTGTAAGGCTATTTTCACACTAGCGTTTTTACTGGATCCGGCAGGGTTCAGCAAAAACTCTTCTGTTACTGATGCGTCCGGATGCGTTGCAGATGCGTTCAGTGAAAACTGTGCGATTTCACAGGCAAAGCCATTCAGTTTTGCCTGCGATTGCTTTCAGTTGTTCAGTTTTT
Source organism: Bufotes viridis (assembly GCA_033119425.1). NCBI lineage: Eukaryota > Metazoa > Chordata > Amphibia > Anura > Bufonidae > Bufotes > Bufotes viridis. The sequence continues at coordinate 461,663,336 of CM065592.1, read as the reverse complement.
CTGGCGCTGGTGCAATGCGTTTTGATGCGTTTTTCACGCGCGTGATAAAAAACTGAAGGTTTACAAACAACATCTCCTAGCAACGATCAGTGAAAACGCAACGCACCCGCACTTGCTGCAATTTTCACGCAACGCACAAGTGATGCGTGAAAAACGCTCATGTACACAGGGCCGGCGCCACCTGTAAGGCTGACCTAGGCAATTGCCTAGGCGCAATTAGCAGAGGCGCCGGACCCTGCGATAAAAAAAAAAACAAACTGTGGTAACGCCGCGAGGCGTGCGGCGCGCCGCCCGCTATCATTTTGCACTGCCTGAGGGGCGGACCGTACCGGGTGACACCAGTCCCTGGGGTAACACCCGGTGCGGTCTCCCGCCCCAGGCACCAGAGCAGAGTCGCGGCAGCGGGCGTGCAGGAGGAGGGCGGGCCGGAGGCGTGTCCCGTCCTCCCTGTGCATCTGATAGGCTGCCGGCCTAGTGCTGGCAGGCAGCCTATCAGAGGCCGGTTCAGGAGGCGCGATGACGTCATCGCGCCGCCTGAGCCGTACAGCGCGGGACACAGGCCGGAAGAGGCCTGCATCGCATCGCTGCCATGGAGGTAAGTATGTGTTTTCTTGTTTTTTGTGTTTTTTTTTGGTTGGCTACTGGCACATAAGGGGCGGGCGGCGCATAAGGGGACTGCTAGCACATTAGGGGGCTACTGGCTCATAAGGAAGTCACTGGCACATTAGGAGTCACTGGCGCATAAGGGGGTCTACTGGCACATTGGGGGCTACTGGCTCATAAGGGAGTCACTGGCGCATAAGGGGGCTACTGGCTCATAAGGGATACTGGCACATAGGGGGCTACTGGCTCATAAGGGTGCTACTGGCATATAAGGGGCTACTGGCATATAAGGGGCTACTGGCATATAAGGACTACTGGCACATAAGGGGGCTACTGGCTCATAAGGGGTGCTACTGGCATATAAGGGGCTACTGGCATATAAGGGACTACTGGCACATATAGGGGCTACTGGCTCATAAGGGGTGCTACTGGCATATAAGGGGCTACTGGCATATAAGGGGCTACTGGCATATAAGGGACTACTGGCACATAAGGGGCTACTGGCACATAAGGGGGCTACTGGCAGCAGGCGCATAAGGGGACTGCTGGCACATTAGGGGGCTACTGGCTCATATAGGAGTCACTGGCACATTAGGGGGCTACTGGCTCATAAGGGGGTCACTGGCGCATAAGGGGGCTACTGGCTCATAGAGGCTACTGGCACATAAGGGGGCTACTGGCATATAAGGGGCTACTGGCATATAAGGGACTACTGGAACATAAGGGGGCTACTGGCTCATAAGAGGTGCTACTGGCATATAAGGGGCTACTGGCATATAAGGGCTACTGGCATATAAGGGACTACTGGCACATAAGGGGGCTACTGGCACATAAGGGGGCTACTGGCAGCGGCGGCGCATAAGGGGACTGCTGGCACATTAGGGGGCTACTGGCTCATAAGGGAGTCACTGGCACATTAGGGGGCTACTGGCTCATAAGGGGTCACTGGCGCATAAGGGGGCTACTGGCACATTGGGGGCTACTGGCTCATAAGGGGGTCACTGGCGCATAAGGGGGCTACTGGCGGCGCGCATAAGGACTACTGGCACATAAGGGGGCTACTGGCTCATAAGGAGCTACTGGCACATAAGGGGCTACTGGCACATAAGGGGCTACTGGCATATAAGGGGATACTGGCATATAAGGGGCTACTGGCACATAAGGGGGCTACTGGCGGCGCGATAAGGGACTGCTGGCACATTAGGGGCTACTGGCTCATAAGGGGGGTCACTGGCACATTAGGGGGCTACTGGCTCATAAGGGGTCACTGGCGCATAAGGGGCTACTGGCACATTGGGGGCTACTGGCGCATAAGGGGCTACTGGCGGCGGCGCATAAGGGGACTACTGGCACATAAGGGGCTACTGGCTCATAAGGGGACTACTGGCACATAAGGGGCCACTGGCATATAAGGGGCTACTGGCACATAAGGGGGCTACTGGCACATAAGGGGGCTACTGGCACATAAGGGACTACTGGCACATAAGGGGGCTACTGGCTCATAAGGGGACTACTGGCATATAGGGGGCTACTGGCACATAAGGGGGCTACTGGCACTGTGGCACATAAGGGGGCTACTGGCACATGAGGGGGCTACTGGCACATGAGGGGGCTACTGGCACATGAGGGGGCTACTGGCACATGAGGGGGGTACTACATGGGATACTGGCACATAAGGAGGGCTATTAATATTGTTATAAGGTCGCCTCTGTACTATTATTATTATAATGGCCCCTCTGTATTATTCTTATGTTAATAGCCCCACTGTATTAGTATTATTATTATTTATACAGAGGGGGCCGTTATTATAATAATAGCACAGAGAGGGCCTTTATATTAATAATAATACCGAGCTGTGTTGCCATGTTGGAGGGGAGAATTGGGATATACCCTATATACTGTGTATTATATTATGGGGGCACTAGGAGGAAGGCGGAGAGGAGCACTATGGGGGCATTTACTAGGGGACTATATAGGGGTATTTTATACTGGTACATTATGGGGACATTAGCTGAGCTGGGGCATTACAAGGGGGTATTTTTTGCACTGTATATTATAAGGAGAATTATTACTACAGGGGGTTATGGTGGGCTTTATTACTCCCCATGTTATGACTCCCAGTAGCAGCACCAGCCTCTCCCTGCTCTGCTATCCCTCTGATCCTTCTCCAAATCCTTATTCTGATATCTTTCTCTTTAGGATAAAACACATCATCTGCTCCGCCGATCCCCACAGTATACCTCTACACCGATCCCCGGCCAAAGTGTGAAGTGGCGTCCGAGATCCCCAAGGGCCAAGCCAAGTAACTGTAAGTTTTCATGTGAAATATGTTTGTTATACACATATAGCATACACTGCGCACAGCGTCATTGATTGCTATGGACGCCGTGCGCTCAGTGCCGCCGCTACAGTACTGTAAGGGCAGATCATCTGATGGGGGCGTCAATTTTTATCTTGCCTAGGGCGTCAAAAATTCTTGCACCGGCCCTGCATGTACACAGACCCATTAAAATGAATGGGTCAGGATTCGAGTCGCGGGTACATGCGTTCACATCACGCATTGCACCCGCGCTGAAAGCTCGCCCGTGTGAAAGGGGCCTTTGCCTGTGAAATCGCACAGTTTTCACTGAACGCATCCGCAACGCATCCGGACCTAATCCGGACACGCTCATGTGAAAGAGGCCTAAGTCTAGCACGTCTCTTTTGCTCGCATCCCAGGACGGAAAGCAAACCGCAGCATACTGCGGTTTGCTCTCCAGTATGAGAATGGAATGCATTTGGAGCACTCTGTTCTGTTCAGTTACATTTTGTCCCCATTGACAATGAATGGGGACAAAAAGGAAGTGCTAGTGTGAAAATAGCCTTACTAATCTAATTTCACGCCTGCTGTCCTATCTCATCTCTCCCCACATGGAGTTTCACAAAGACACACAGGGAGAGATACTGTAGCTGCATTTCACTCCTTCTATCTTCTATCTCTCTCCTTCTCATCTTTTTTTTTTGGAATACTCTAGATTGATTTTTGATAAATTAGAAGGTAGGGTTAGGAGAAATACACATTTCTGAAAAATATCAGATACAGTATTACAAAGTTTCATTTATTCACATGACACAACTAATATTAACAAAATAATACTACAACTTGTTTTAAGACCCTCTGGTCTCTTCCCCCTTTAGATTCATCTTTTGGCTTCTGTCCATTCACTCCTTTAGCAAGATGTCAACATTAGAAGAATAGAAGAAGGTGGTGGAAGTTCAATGTGGGAAGCATTCTTCTGAAACTCACTTGGATAGCTTTGTTTAGATATTTTGTTGGTCAGCTTTAAAAATTTATGGCAGCTCTTTAGGGTCCAAATGATATTTCTAGAAAAAACATACAAACAGATAATAGAATTTGCTTCTATGAGACATCTGTAGTGTGCCAGACCAACAGGGGAATTATATGTGAGTTCACGGTGTGAGCAATTAAGGTAGTCCGAGGGAAAACACAGTTCTGGTTACTCACGGTTATGTCGTCCCTGGGCAGGCTTGCATAAGTGAAGGGAGAACGGCTACAGCGATTCTCTGGGGCCCGCTCGATAAAGGGACACAGGCCAGGTGGTGGTTCGAGGTGGCCTTGGTGGTTTGTATTAATGTGCCTATGTCAAGGTCCCTTATTGTCGTGACACCAGTACCTTTGTGGTGGTACAACCATTTACACTGGGTTCAGACCTGAGCGTTTTGAAGCCTAGCGTTTTTAGTGCGTTCAAGACTGGCGTTTAGGCGCGTTTTGTCAAGCGTTTTGGTAAATAGTGTAGGCGCGTTTGGCGCGTTTATGTGATTGACTGCATAGTTGGCCAATGACCAATGATATAGTTTGGCCAATCTGAGTGCTTTAGAGTGTGACATTCCATGGTGGCTGATTCAGCATGTTGCAAACTTTGTAAAGCAGCGCATCCATAGGCGCGTTTTACGCTGCACTAACGCTCAAACAACACGCCTATCGCGTTTCCCATTGAAGTCTATTGCCACCAAGCGGCTCGAAAAACGCCAGTTAACGCAAACATACTTGCTTATGCTTCCGGCGTTTTTAGGCGCCTCTGACAGCGCATAAAAGCAGCGCAAGTGTGAACCACCCCCATAGGAATGCATGGTTCCTGTACTGTTGTGCGTTTTTTGCGCGTTCGAACGCGGCGTTTTACGCAAAAGTGTGAACTGAGTGTTATAGTAGTAGTAATCGAGGAATTGGAAACTGAGACAAGGATGGTGCAATCCAACTTATAACTTTTACTGAACGTTGTTCCTGGTAACAGTTACATCCAAGAATAAAACAGTCTCTAATACATCCAGATGTGAAATACAGTCTCTCATGCATACAAAGTTAGGAAAAATGTAAGTCCTCAGGGAAAAACAGGCTCTTTGTCTTTATATATATATTAAAGCTACTGCTTCAGACTAGGCTTTGAAGTATAAAAAGTCAGGCTAGTATTAACTCTCGCCTTATTCTAACCTTGATAAAATGTGGTTTTCAGAATCCTTGAACCTCTATTTCCAGTGCTTTTCTTACAGTTGGCCCAACTGTCCTCAGGATTTAGGCTAGGTTCACATGACGACAATAAGTCGCAGCGACAAATAGGGCACAACTTCACTGCAACATTTGTCGCGCGACATTTTGTCGCACTATTGTCGTGCGACAATTTTTATAATGGGAGTCTATGGTGTCGCATTGCGACATGCGACATGCTGAGACTGCGGCGTGACAGTCGCAGAAAAATCCATCTTGAATGGATTTTTGCGACTGTCAGCGTCACAGTCGCAGCATGTTGCATGTCATAAGCAACACCATAGACTCCCATTATAAGAATTGTCGCAAAAATCCATTCAAGATGGGTTTTCTGCGACTGTCACGTCGCAGTCGTAGCATGTCGCATGTCGCAATGCGACACCATAGACTCCCATTATAAAAATTGTCGCACGACAATAGTGCGACAAAATGTCGCACGACAAATGTCGTCGTGTGAACGTAGCCTTAAACTGGAGGTGTGGATGCCGGAAGCTGTGTCCTACACCAAATTGCAAAGGTGCCTGGGAAGCCTTTGAGTATGGTCGTTATGCTATCCTTTGACTTGAATACTTGTAAATACATATTAATCCCCTCGAAACTTGCTGTTTGCAGCTTTGTCACTGGTTACCCCCGAGGGGCAAGCTATAGAAGTAGATTTCTCACCTCTAGGCTAAATCTTATAGGCTTTAACCCTGGACCGTGAAGCCATCAGGGAGAGAGCAGAAAGGCAGGAGGCCTCCCTCTAGCAGGAAGCTACATGACTGCACACTGACTAAACTTCTGGAAAGAACTGACTCTAACTAGGCCCGAGCTAAGCTATTTATACACTGTCACACTGCCCCCATCTAGTGGTCAGACTAGTGTAGTGCAATCTAATTGGCCTGAATAAAAGGATCTTACATAGAATCACATAGTGACATGGGAGAATATGACATGAGATGAAGTATGACATTCAGACATAATATATGGCAATAAAACATTAAAAAAACAGTTTGCTGTGCCCACGATCACGAGTGGGACACTGCACATCTATTGTCAAATAAAAATTCTGGTGGATCTCATCGACTTATAGAGATCCATGAGATTTCTGTCAGGTTGACACAGTGCTCTCAATTTTACTACAATAATCACACTGAATATACTTGAATCAATTAACTGTTTGCGTGTTAATACATTTTTATTTAATCAGAGGGACTCCCAAGGAGGACACAGACACTGCAATTGAACAAGTTCCCATCAAGTCAGGCTGCACCAAAGTGTCATCTTACAGCCCATTATAACATGCTGTTGTAGGCTTCTTTCTGCCACAGCTTGACATGGCTATATGCAACTTGTGGGGCTGTTCTAGTCATTTGGAATGGCATTTGCTTTGTAGTCACTATGCCACTACCTTTCATGAAGTCCCTCAATCTCCTTTTTAGCAGAGTAATGCCTGTATAAAGATCACCAAATCATAATGGCAGCAGCATTTGTCAACAGCTTTCAATGCAGAACTGGTATTTGCAGAATACAATGTTAACTCTTGAACATTTTAGTTTGGTATGCAGGAGGACAATTAATACTCTCAAAACTGTCCTCTTCTGCCCGACAGTCCACCCGTTCTGCTATTATTGGTAAATAGACCATAAATTAGTCCTTAGGGCAGCCGACCACCCTCCCCCTGTTCAGTCCAATTCTGGGAAGGTGCATTATTGGCCTATGCTAATTAGGAAGCGGCTACCTATGTCCTTCAGTTGCTTGTCATAATCTAAATGGCTGGTTTTATGGAGGTTGTAAACAGAATGGCTGCCCCACAGCCGTCCAACCTCTTTTCCTGCTTCTTCATGTAATATGCAGTTATGTTGGTCCATCCATCTTGCAGCAAGTCGACAGCCAGGAAACTATGATTCCCATGTAGACCTTACTAACAGAGGTCAAATACCGTAGGTGCACAAAACAATAGGGGACAATCACAGATGGGCGCAAGTGGGAACATATATATGGGGAAAAAATCAATACAAATATTTTAAGACAGGAGATGAGCGTTACCAAGCTAGTGGAAAATCATTAGAAACTACTAAAACAAACTCAAGACCACGACGACTCTGACTCACCTTTGTTTTCTCAGTAACATCATGTAAGCCTACTGCTCCATAGCCTACAACATATAATCAGTATTGTCTCTTTTGTTTCTATTTTTTGGGGTTCTATTTCTCCTTGTGGAAAGCACCTAGTGGCCATAATGAGTATTACAAGGAAAGCAATCGTTCTCTGGGAAAAATATATGCAAATTAGTTATTTCCAAAAAGAAAAGAAAGACGTGTCTCTAATGCCACCAGATGTAAGGCAATTACCATATAAGTCAAGGCTTGACATTTTAAACAGGCCTTGAGACATATCATGAATACTAGTTAAGCCAGTAACTCATCTGCAGATGGCTGCATTGAGGTGATACCCCCCATCAGTGCAGAGCAGAGATTACTGGTTTAACTGGGTTAAAAGCCTTCATCATGATTCGGAAGGAATTATTTATCCTATGAAGAGCCCCTAGTAGGAATGAGGAGTTATATAGGCCAGGAACCTTCTTCCCCAGAACATAGCAATGTGTCTTCTCATTAGATTTGCTAGACATCCCAAATTACGGACTGCCTAGATAGATAAATAGATATAGTGGGATTTACGATTGTTTTCTTTACCTCCAACCAGGCCACTATACTTGTGCAGTTAGTCCAAAGGAAGCTGTGGTTAATATGTGGTTCAGGCTTTTGAACAGCGCACTGAATAGCATTTGGACAGTCGTTTAGCAGGTGCAATATTGCTGAAGTACATTACTATGATTACGTTACAGATGCTCTTTATTAAAAGGTGTGATAATGCATTACCTTTATGTAGGACAGTTATGGAAACTTTAAAAATGTAATTAAACTTTTAAAATTTTTAGTTTTCACTTTTATTGATAGTAATTTGAGATAGAGAAGTAGAACAATCAACATTTCCACACTGTGGGAGCTTTTTTGTACTGGAAAACACAAATAAAGTAAAAAAGAAAAAATGATTAAGGAATAAAACTGGGGTTGTGCTAAGTTTGTGCTGTACTCGGCTCTCTCCGGCAGCCCCATAGAAAATGAATGGAGCAGTTGACTTGCTGCTCCATCAGATAAAGGGAATTGGACCCCCATTCTCTGGATCTTGGGAGGTCTCAGTGGGCAAACCCCAAACAGTTTGTTATCCCCTATTCTGTAAATAAGGGAAAAATAGCAAACTTGACACGACCCATCTAAACATACATTTTGACATATGTATAAGTCAAGTTAAAGCATATAGAGGTATGGAATGGGTTCTAAGGAGATATAGGTGTAAACATTTCCCTGATTTTAGACATTGCAATGTACTTGAGCACTGGTGCATAGTGATTTTACTTGCATTTTGAATTTTATGCCTAATAGACCATATACTTGGCTCCAAAACCTTTTATCTTTGGGCATATCCACCAAATATATAATTCGCAAAGATCTAGAATAAAGTGCTATATATTCAGTATTCGCAAATATTCCATTTTTTTTTATCAGTACCATCCCTAGCTTCTTGTTTATGGGCCAATGAGAAGGCTGCAATATATTTGTCTGAGCTTAGCAACATCCCTAGCAACCAATAGGAAAGTTGCTCTACCCCTTACTATATAGAAACTCCCGAGCAGCCATTTTCTGCTGTTTTTGCAGTTCTGAGAGAGACAGCAGTGTCATTGCTGTGCTCTGTGCTTTGCTGAGTCATCTAGATCCTTATTAAATTAAATTAGATAGTTAACTCATGTATATAATACAGATAGTCATAGATAGTCAGTGTAGGTTAGATAGTGATATAGTGTAGCTGATAGTATCCAGTGCAGGGTATTAGGTAGTGTGATAGGAATTACTGTGCTGTGATAGGGATTAATGTCTAGCAGCTTGAAAAAGTAGCAAAGTGAGCCACGCCTGTATTATGCTCGAAATACACGCATAATGCATTACCAATTTTCGCAATCAATATAATAATGACTGGAGATCACAAATTCTATAATTTGCAAACTTATGGCGAATATTAGCCCAAAATTCATGAAATATCGCAAAAACGAATATTGCCTATGCTGCTCATCACTAATAATGAAGTGCCTACTGTATAACAGATACAGGTGCATCTCAATAAATTAGAATATCATTGAAAAGTTAATTTGTTTCAGTAATTCAATTCAAAAAGTGAAACTCATTCTATAGATTCATTGCACACAGAGTAATCAATTTCAAGAATGTATTTCTTTTAATGTTGACTATTATTAGAGATGAGTGAATTGAAGCTGACAAAGTGGAATTCGATCCGAATTTCAGGAAAAATTAGATTTGCACCGAATGCGAATTTCCTCGCTCTTCGTGGTAAAGAATCATATTTTCCCTAAAATGGCTGCTACAAGTGTGAGGATATTGGGCAAGGAACTCTGGGAAGGCGGGATCACCCATACTGACATAAATGCAGCTAATCAGCAGCCAGCCAGACCTGTGATGTTACAGCCCTATAAATACAGCGGACATCTTAGATTCTGCTATACACCAGCGTGCTTAGTGCAGGGAGAGACGTGTCTGCAGGCACTAGGGAGAGTGATAGGAAAGACTTGATTGTGGTAAAAAAAATAGGTTTACAAGTGCAAGGAAAGATTACTCAAGGTGTAGGGAAAGGATAGGGAGGAAGCATTCCACCAGCATTTGTGTTGAACTGGGTTCAGTAGTGACAGTAGAGGTGACAGTAGAGTTGAGCGAACACCTGGATGTTCGGGTTCGATAAGTTCGGCTCGAACTTCCCGAAAATGTTCGGGTTCGGGATCCGAACTCTACCCAAACTTCACCCCGAACTTTGAAGTCAATGGGAACCAAACTTTGGGCACTAAAAGGCTGCAAAATAGCCCAGGAAAGGGTTAGAGGGATGTAAAAGGAAGCAAAATGTAGGTAAATCCCCTGCAAACAAATGTGGATAAGGAAATTACCTAAAATAAAATAAAATAAATAAAAATTAACCAATATCAATTGGCAACTTGGAGGAGGAGGAGGGGGAATAGGAGGTTGGGGTGGCATCAGGTGGAAATGCTATGGGAGTTGATGTTCTCATCACAGCCAAAAAGGATTCATGTCTGCCTGCAGTGCCACAGGCCTCATTCACAGACTCAGGGCCATGGCACCCAGACGAAGGAGAGGTCCATTAAATTTTGGGTTGCCCCGCAAAATAATGGTAAAATGAAAAAAAGGAGGATTCAATAAAGAGCCCTGGAGTACAAGAATATATGGATAAGGGGAGGTAGTTATAAATGTCTATTCTGCACAAGGGATGGACAAGTTCTGTGGGATCCATGCCTGGTTCATTTTTATGAACGTCAGCCTGTCCACGTTGGCTGTGGACAGGCGGCTGCGTTTGTCAGTAATGACGCCACCTGCCGTGCTGAATACACGTTCAGACAAAACGCTGGCCGCCGGGCAGGCCAGCACCTCCAAGGCATAAAAGGCTAGCTCTGGCCACGTGGACAATTTGGAGACCCAGAAGTTGAATGGGCCGAACCATCAGTCAGTACGTGGAGGGGTGTGCACACGTACTGTTCCACCATGTTAGTGAAATGCTGCCTCCTGCTAACACGTTCCGTATCAAGTGGTGGTGCAGTTAGCTGTGGCGTGGTGACAAAACTTTTCCACATCTCTGCCATGCTAACCCTGCCCTCAGAGGAGTTGGCCGTGACACAGCTGCGTTGGCGACCTCATGATCCTCCTCTGCCTTCACCTTGGGCTTCCACTTGTTCCCCTGTAACATTTGGGAATGCTCTCAGGAGCGCTGTCTACCAACGTGCGCTTGTACTCGCGCATCTTCCCATCACGCTCCAGTGCAGGAAGTAAGGTGGGCACATTGTCTTTGTACTGGGGATCCAGCAGGGTGGCAACCCAGTAGTCCGCACACGTTAAAATGTGGGAAACTCTGCTGTTGTTGCGCAGGCACTGCAGCATGTAGTTGCTCATGTGTGCCAGGCTGCCCAGAGGTAAGGATAAGCTGTCCTCTGTGGGAGGCGTATCGTCATCCGCCTCCGTTTCCACCCAGCCACACACCAGTGATGTGCCCGAGCTGCATTGGGTGCCACCCCGCTGTGAACATGCTTCATCCTCATCCTCCTCCACCTCCTCACCCTCGTCCTCCAGTAGTGGGCCCTGGCTGGCCACATTTGTACCTGGCCTCTGCTTTTGCAAAAAAAACTCCCTCTGAGCCACTTCTAAGAGACTGGCCTGAAAGTGCTAAAAATGACCCCTCTTCCTTCTCCTCCTGGGCCACCACCTCTTCCATCATCGCCCTAAGTGTTTTCTCAAGGAGACATAGAAGTGGTATTGTAACGCTGATAATGGCGTCATCGCCACTTGCCATGTTGGTATCTCGAAACAGCGCAACAGGGCGCACAGGTCTCGCATGGATGCCCATGTCATTGGTGGTGAAGTGGTGCTGTTCCGCAGTGCGACTCACCTGTGCATGCTGGAGCTGAAACTCCACTATGGCCTGCTGCTGCTCGCACAGTCTCTCCAGCATGTGCAAGGTGGAGTTCCACCTGGTGGGCACGTCGCATATGAGGCGGTGAGCGGGAAGGCCAAAGTTACACTGTTGCGCAGACAGGCGAGCATCAGCAGGATGTGAACGCCAGAAGCGCGCACAGACGGCCTGCACTTTATGCAGCAGCTCTGACATGTCGGGGTAGTTGTGAAGAAACTTCTGCACCACCAAATTCAGCATATGCGCTAGGCAAGGGTTGTGCGTCAAACCGGCTAGTCCCAGAGCTGCGACGAGATTTCGCCCATTAACGCACACCACCAGGCCGGGCTTAAGGCCCACCGGCAGAAACCACTCGTCGGTCTGTTGCTCAATACTCCGCCACAACTCCTGCGCGTTGTGGGGCCTGTCCCCCAAACATGTGAGTTTCAGAATAGCCTGCTGACGTTTAGCCCGCGCTGTGCTGAAGATTGATGCCCTGCGATCCTTGGCGGCGGACGGACGTGCGCCAAAGAACTCTCCGCCTGGGGCCCAGCCGCCACTACATTTACCCAGTGTGCAGTTAGGGAGATGTAGCGTCCCTGGCCGTGCTTACTGGTCCACGTATCTGTGGTTAGGTGGACCTTGCCACAGATGGCATTGCGCAGTGCACACTTGATTTTATCGGATACTTGGTTGTGCAGGGAAGGCACGGCTCTCTCGGAGAAGTACTGGCGGCCGGGAACAACATTCTGTGGGACAGCTATCGCCATCAGCTGTTTGAAGCTGTCTGTGTCAAAAAGCCTGAATGACAGCATTTCAAAGGCCAGTAGCTTAGAAATGCTGGCATTCAAGCCCAGGGCTCGAGGGTGGGTAGGTGGGAATTTATGCGTTCTCTCCAAGGTTTTTGAGATGGAGAGCTGAACGTTGCCGTGTGACATGGTGGAGATACTTGGTGACGGAGGTGGTGGTGTTGGTGGCACATCATCTGTTTGGTGGGCGGCATGTGCCAACATTCCTCCCGAGGCAGAGGAAGAGGCTGAGGCAGCAGCAGAAGAGGGAGAAGGGGGAGCCTGAGTGAGTTCCTTGTTTTTAAGGTGTTTACCCCACTGCAGTTCAAGCTTTGCATGTAGATGCTTGGTCATGCAGGTTTTGCTAAGGTTCAGAACGTTAATGCCTCGCTTCAGGCTCTGATGGCACAGCGTGCAAACCACTTGGGTCTTGTCGTCAGCACATTGTTTAAAGAAATGTCATGCCAGGGAACTCCTTAAAGCTGCCTTTGGGTCGCTTGGTCCCTGGTGGCGGTGGCCAGTAGGAGGCGAACTCTCTTGGCGGCTGCTTTTCTGCTTTTGCCCCCTGCTCCCTCTTTTGCTACGCTTTTGGCTCGGTCTCACCACTGCCTCTTCCTCTGAACTATGAAAGTCAGTGGCACGACCTTTATTCCATGTGGGGTCTAGGACCTCATCGTCCCCTGCATCGTCTTCCACACAGTCTTCCTCCCTGACCTTCTGTTCGGTCTGCATACTTCAAAAAGGCGCAGCAGTTGGCACCTGTGTTCGTCATCATCAGAGACGTGCGGACTCCGATGAGGTGGTATTCCCATGTCCTCATCATTAGGAAACATAAGTGGTTGGGCATCAGTGCATTCTATGTCTTCCACCACTGGGGAAGGGCTAGGTGGATTCCCTTGGGAAACCCAGCCAGCAGAGTATTCAAACAGCATAAGAGACTGCTGCATAACTTGAGGCTCAGACAGTTTCCCTGATATGCATGGGGAAAACATGCTGGATCCACTGTCGGCCACCCAATTGACTAGCGCCTGTACTTGCTCAGGCCTTACCATCCTTAGAACGGCATTGGGCCCCACCAAATATCGCTGTAAATTCTGGCGGGTACTGGAACCTGAGGTAGTTAGTTCACTAGGACGTGTGGCTCTGGCAGAACGGCCACGTCCTTTCCCAGCACCAGAGGGTCCACTAACAACACCACGACTGCTTCCGTGTCCCTTACTAGATGTTTTCCTCATTGTTACCGTTCACCACTATAAGAAAAAAATTATTTGGCCCAATGTATTGAATTCAAATTCAGGCCTTTTTTACAGGCACCTAACACTATCTGGCTATCTATTTATGTACCATATTACACTAATCCAGGCACAGCAGTAACCACAGATTTAGAAGAATATCAATTGTAGGCCAAGTATTTAGGCCCTGGATGAAAGGTATCCTTTACGGACAGATTTACACATTGAGATGCACAGTAGGAAATGAAAAAAATATAGGATTATGCTTTCAGCACTTGTATTTTAACACTTTGTGTAAAATACCCTTTAACGAAGAGAAATACATTTAGAGATGCAAAACAATGTGTGCAAATGTAGACAATTATGCTGAATTTTAACACTTGCTGTAATATACCCTTTAATAGAAAGAAATACACTTGGAGATGCACGCTGAGTGTAATATACCCTTTCACGGACAGATTTACACTTGGCCTGCAACAGCTGGAACACCAGATTTTGGGTATTGCTATTTTGGCAATTGAATTTCACCCCAGAAAATAATATATCCTTTGACGGACACTATTAAACTTGGCCAGCCACTGCTGGGACAACAGATTTACAGTATTTCTATTTTTGCAACTGAATTTCACCGCAGAAAATAATATATCCTATGACAGACACTATGAAACTTGTCCAGTCCCAGCTGGAACACCAGATTTACTGTATTTCTATTTTGGCAACTGAATTTCACCACAGAAAATAATAAATCCTTTGACGGACACTATTAAACTTGACCAGCCACAGCTGAAACCACTGATTCATGGTATTGCTATTTTGGCAATTGAATTTCACCCCTTAACAAAATATATCCTTTGCCGGACACTATTAAACTTGTCCAGCCACAGCTGGAACACCAGATTTACGGTGTTATTATTTTTGCAACTGAATTTCACCGCACAAAATTATATATCCTATGACGGACACTATGAAACTTGTCCAGTCACAGCTGGAACACCAGATTTACGTTATTTCTATTTTTGCAACTGAATTTCAAAAAAAATGAAAAAAACACATATCACTGAATAAAAATTAAAAAAAATAAAATACACTACACATATTAGGTATCGCGCGTCCTTAAAAACCTGCTCTATAAAAATATCACATGACTGAACTCCTCAGATGAACGCCATAAAAAAAACCCCCAAAAAATGTTGTAAATAAGCAATTTTTTGGCACATTACATCACTAAAAGTGTAATACAAAGCGATCAAAAAGGCGTTTGCCTCCCAAAATAGTACCAATCAAACCGCCATCTCATCCCGCAAAAAACGAGCCCCTACCTAAAACAATTGGCCAAAAAATAAAAAAACTATGCCTCTCAGACTAAAACATGATTTTTTTGTTTCAAAAATGCTTTTTAGTGTTAAATGTAATTTTTTTTTTAAAAAGTAGACATATTTGGTATCTACACGTCCGTAAGAATCTGCTCTATAAAAATATCACATGACCTAACCCCTCAAGTAAACACTGTAAAAAAAAAATATAAAAACTTTGTCAAAAAGCCATTTTTTTGCCACCTTACATCACAAAAAGTGTAATAGCAAGCGATTAAAAAGTCATATGACCCCCCAAATAGTGCCAATCTAACCATCACCTCATCCCGCAAAAATGATACCCAACCTGAGACAATTGCCTAAAAACTGAAAAATATATGGCTCTCAGACTATGGAGATACTAAAACATGTTTTTTTTTCATTCAAAAGGATATTATTGTGTAAAACCAAAATAAATAAAAAAGGTATACATATTACGTATCGTCGCGTCCGTAAGGACCTGCTCTATAAAAATATAACATGACCTAACCCCTCAGATGAACGCCGTAAACATAAAAATAAAAACGTTGTCAAACAAGCCATTTTTTGTCACCTTACATCACAAAAAGTGTAATAGTAAGCGATCAAAAGTCATATGCACCCCAAGATGGTGCCAATCAAACCGCCATCTCATCCCGCAAAAATGAGCCCCTACATAGGACAATCGCCCAAAAATATATATATATGGCTCTCAAACTATGGAGACACTAAAACATGATTTTTTTTTTGTTTTAAAAATTATATTATTGTGTAAAACTTATATAAATAAATAAAAAGTATACATATTATGTATCGCCGGTCCGTCACAACCTGATCTATATAAATAACACATGACCTAACCCCTCAGCTGAACACAGCAAAAAAAAAAAATACGGTGTCAAAAGCCATTTTTGTCACCTTACATCACAAAAGTGTCATAGCAAGCGACCAAAATGTCATATGCACCCCAAGATGGTGCCAATCAAACCGCCATCTCATTCCGCAAAAAATGAGCCCCTACATAAGACAGTCGCCCAAAAAAATAAAATAAAACTATGGCTTTCAGAATGTGGAGACACTAAAAAAATTATTTTCAAAAATGCTTTATTATGTAAAACTGAAACAAAAAAACAAAAAGTAGTCATATTTGGTATTGTCGCGTCCGTAACAACCTGCTCTATAGAAATAGCACACAATCTAACCTGTCAGTTCAACTATGTAAATAACAAAAATAAAAACAGTCCCAAAACAGCTATTTTTTTGCAAATTTTCCATTTTAATCCATTTTTGCAGTAACAAAGCAAGGGTTAACAGCCAAGCAAAACTCAATATTTATTGCCCTGATTCTCTTGTTTGCACAAACACCCCATATGTGGTCGTAAACTACTGTATGGCCAAACGGCAGGGCACAGAAGGAAGGGAACGCCATATGGTTTTTGGAAGGCAGATTTTGCTGGACTGTTTTTTTGACACTATGTCCCATTTGAAGCCCCCCTGATGCACCCCTACAGTAGAAACTCCAAAAAAGTGACCCCATTTTGGAAACTACGGGATAAGGTGTCAGTTTTGTTGGTACTATTCTAGGGTAAACATGATTTTTGGTTGCTCTATATTACACTTTTTTTGAGACAAGGTAACAAAAAATAGAAATTCGGAAATTTCATCTCCATTTGCCAATAACTCTTGTGGAACACCTAAAGGGTTAACAAAGTTTGTAAAACTGGTTTTGAATACCTTGAGGGGCGTAGTTTCTTAGATGGAGTCATTTTTATGGAGTTTCTACTCTAGGGGTGCATGAGGGGGCTTCAAATGGGACATGGTGTCAAAAATCCAGTCCAGCAAAATCCGCCTTCCAAAACCCATATGGCGTTCCTTTCCTTCTGCGCCCTGCCGTTTGGCCATACAGCAGTTTACGACCACATATAGGGTGTTTCTGAAAACTACAGAATCGGGGAAATAAAAATTGAGTTTTGTTTGGCTGTTAACCCTTGCTTTGTTACTGGAAAAAATTGATTGAAACTGAAAATTTTTCAAAAAATCGAAATTCTGAAATTTTTATCTCCATTTGCCATTAACTCTTGTGGAAAACCTAAAGGGTTAATGACGTTTGTAAAATCAGTTTTGAATACCTTAAGGGGTGTAGTTTCTAGAATGGGGTGATTTTTGGGTGGTTTCTATTATGTAAGCCTCACAAAGTGACTTCAGACCTGAACTGGTCCCTAAAAAGTGGGTTTTTGAAAATTTCTGAAAAATTTCAAGATTTGCTTCTAAACTTCTAAGCCTTGTAACGTCCCCAAAAAATGAAATAGCATTCCCAAAATGATCGATACATGAAGTAGACATATGGGGAATGTAAATCAATAACTTTTTTTGGCAGTATTACTATGTATTATAGAAGTAGAGTAATTGAAACTTGGAAAATTGCAAATTTTTCAAAATTTTTGGTAAATTTGGTATTTTTTTATAAATAAAAATGAAATTTTTCGACTTCATTTTACCACTGTCATGAAGTACAATATGTGACGAAAAACAATCTCAGAATGGACTGGATAAGAAAAAGCGTTTTAAAGTTATCACCACATAAAGTGACAATGGTCAGATTTTGAAAAAATGGCCTGGTCCTTAAGGTGAAATAGGGCCATGTCCTTAAGGGGTTAAACTTGGCCAGCCACAGCTGAAACCACTGTTTTATGGTATTGCTATTTTGGCAATTGAATTTCACCCAAGAACAAAATATATCCTTTGTCGGACACTATGAAACTTGTCCAGCCACAGCTGGAACACCAGATTTACTGTATTTCTATTTTGGCACCTGATTGATGGACTTGGTGGCAGGTTGTGTGCGGGTGCACCACAAGACACAAAATGGCCGCCGATCACCCCAGAAAAAGTAACAGAAAAACGCTCTGTGCAGCCTAAAAACCAGTGAGCAATTAACTAGCAGAATTTGAATGATTCACAGCTGTAGATCGATCACTTCATTAGGTGTTTTTGCTGAGTTTTTCCTGCCTAATCTCACCCTCATAGCACCTGCGCCCTATCCCTACACTAATCAGAGCAGAGTGACGTAGGGCGCTAAGTGACTCCAGCTTAAATAAAGGCTGGGTCACATGCTGTTTAGTCAATCACAGCCATGCCATAGTAGGCATGGCTGTGATGGCTTCTTAGGGCAAGAAGTAAACGCTAGCTGATTGGCTGCTGTGCAGCCCTTTAGAAAGCGGAAGAATGCTGAACAACGAACCCGAACCCAAACTTTTTGAAAATGTTCGCGTCCGGGCCCGTGTCCAGAACACCCCAAAATTGGTACAAACCTGAACTATACAGTTCTGGTTCGCTCATCCTTGTGAAATTCTTTATGTAACATTGGCTTTTTTGGGGGGAAATGTATGGGTGAATGTACACCTCCTTTTGCGGTATGGACTGAAGTATTTAATGGTGAAATTTGTAATATGAAACTGTCTTTTTTTTTCCGGAAAAGTATGGGTGAATGTACACCTCCTTTTGGGGTATGGAATGACTTACTTAGTGGTGAAATTCTCTGTGACTCTGGCTTTTTTTCGGAAAATTTTGGGGTGATTGTACACCTCCTTTTGTGGTATGGACTGAAATACTTAGTGGTGAAATTCTTTTTTTGACACTGGCTTTTTTTTCGGAAAATGTATGGGTGAATGTAGACTTTCTTCTGTATGAACCGAATTCCATTATCCTTTCATTGGTGAATTTTTTATTTCAACCATGTTTTCTTCAGGAAAAGTGATAAGTGTTTGTAGACCTTCTTTGCGGTATGGACCAAATTACGTCGTCGTGGGTCCAGCAGTAAACATAATGAAGACGCTGATGACAACACACCAGCAGACTTTGCCTTTACCATTTGTGCACAATTAAATCAAGCAGGTTCAGTAAGTTGAAAATATTCATGGGTTTTTTATCTGCTCTGTCTGCATTCGATCTCTATAGCACAAAAGACATGACAGGAGAGCCTCTGCTTTGGAGTCCAAGTCCAGTTTCTTAAGATCAGGAGTTCCATCAGAATTGTGCGTAACATTCTTGCTCCCTGTAAAAAGCCATAACAAAAGGACTCCGTAGGCATACACATCAGAGGAAGCTGAAGCCACATGTTGCTTACAGTGGTACTCGCTCTTAAGGAAGCTGGGAAGGTTCAGACTGACCATCCGGCTGTGAGACAGGGCCATAGCAAAACCTTCTGGGGTCTCACATAAGCCACAGGAAAGGAGGTTGGTGGTCTGGTGTTCCTCCTATCTCTCATGTAGAGTAGGCAACCCTGGGATTAGTGGCTCCGGCTCTGGCTGAGGTAGTTCTCGGAAGCGGAGCACACCGTCTGCCGACACTTTGCTTATTTCAGCTGGGTCATCCGGCCATACCTCTGATGCTGACAATGGGACCAGAGGTTTCTCGAAGGCAGATTAACACTACAGCAAAGGGACCCTGAAGGGACTCCATGGGGGTGTATTCTACGGTGTCCCCCTTATATAGGCTGTGGCGGGCCTGAGGAAGATAATGGCGCTCACACTGACCATCCTGCTGTGAGACAGGGCCATAGCAAAACCTTCTGGGGTCTCACATAAGCCACAGGAAAGGAGGTTGGTGGTCTGGTGTTCCTCCTATCTCTCATGTAGAGTAGGCAACCCTGGGATGAGTGGCTCCGGCTCTGGCTGAGGTAGTTCTCGGAAGCGTAGCACACCGTCTGCCGACACTTTGCTTATTTCAGCTGGGTCATCCGGCCATACCTCTGATGCTGACAATGGGACCAGAGGTTTCTCGAAGGCAGATTAACACTACAGCAAAGGGACCCTGAAGGGACTCCATGGGGGTGTATTCTACGGTGTCCCCTTATATAGGCTGTGGCGGGCCTGAGGAAGATAATGGCGCTTCACACTGACCATCCGGCTGTGAGACAGGGCCATAGTAAAACCTTCTGGGGTCTCACATAAGCCACAGGCAAGGAGGTTGGTGGTCTGGTGTTCCTCCTATCTCTCATGTAGAGTAGTCAACCATGGGATGAGTGGCTCCGGCTCTGGCTGAGGTAGTTCTCGGAAGCGGAGCACACCGTCTGCCGACACTTTGCTTATTTCAGCTGGGTCATCCGGCCATACCTCTGATGCTGACAATGGGACCAGAGGTTTCTCGAAGGCAGATTAACACTACAGCAAAGGGACCCTGAAGGGACTCCATGGGGGTGTATTCTACGGTGTCCCCTTATATAGGCTGTGGCGGGCCTGAGGAAGATAATGGCGCTTCACACTGACCATCCGGCTGTGAGACAGGGCCATAGTAAAACCTTCTGGGGTCTCACATAAGCCACAGGCAAGGAGGTTGGTGGTCTGGTGTTCCTCCTATCTCTCATGTAGAGTAGGCAACCCTGGGATGAGTGGCTCCGGCTCTGGCTGAGGTAGTTCTCGGAAGCGGAGCACACCGTCTGCCGACACTTTGCTTATTTCAGCTGGGTCATCCGGCCATACCTCTGATGCTGACAATGGGACCAGAGGTTTCTCGAAGGCAGATTAACACTACAGCAAAGGGACCCTGAAGGGACTCCATGGGGGTGTATTCTACGGTGTCCCCCTTATATAGGCTGTGGCGGGCCTGAGGAAGATAATGGCGCTTCACACTGACCATCCGGCTGTGAGACAGGGCCATAGTAAAACCTTCTGGGGTCTCACATAAGCCACAAGCAAGGAGGTTGGTGGTCTGGTGTTCCTCCTATCTCTCATGTAGAGTAGGCAACCCTGGGATGAGTGGCTCCGGCTCTGGCTGAGGTAGTTCTCGGAAGCGGAGCACACCGCCTGCCGACACTTTGCTTATTTCAGCTGGGTCATCCGGCCATACCTCTGATGCTGACAATGGGACCAGAGGTTTCTCGAAGGCAGATTAACACTACAGCAAAGGGACCCTGAAGGGACTCCATGGGGGTGTATTCTACAGTGTCCCCCTTATATAGGCTGTGGCGGGCCTGAGGAAGATAATGGCGCTTCACACTGACCATCCGGCTGTGAGACAGGGCCATAGTAAAACCTTCTGGGGTCTCACATAAGCCACAGGCAAGGAGGTTGGTGGTCTGGTGTTCCTCCTATCTCTCATGTAGAGTAGGCAACCCTGGGATGAGTGGCTCCGGCTCTGGCTGAGGTAGTTCTCGGAAGCGGAGCACACCGTCTGCCGACACTTTGCTTATTTCAGCTGGGTCATCCGGCCATACCTCTGATGCTGACAATGGGACCAGAGGTTTCTCGAAGGCAGATTAACACTACAGCAATGGGACCCTGGAGGGACTCCATGGGGGTGTATTCTACAGTGTCCCCCTTATATAGGCTGTGGTGGGCCTGAGGAAGATAATGGCGCTTCACACTGACCATCCGGCTGTGAGACAGGGCCATAGTAAAACCTTCTGGGGTCTCACATAAGCCACAGACAAGGAGGTTGGTGGTCTGGTGTTCCTCCTATCTCTCATGTAGAGTAGGCAACCCTGGGATGAGTGGCTCCGGCTCTGGCTGAGGTAGTTCTCGGAAGCAGAGCACACCGTCTGCCGACACTTTGCTTATTTCAGCTGGGTCATCCGGCCATACCTCTGATGCTGACAATGGGACCAGAGGTTTCTCGAAGGCAGATTAACACTACAGCAATGGGACCCTGGAGGGACTCCATGGGGGTGTATTCTACAGTGTCCCCCTTATATAGGCTGTAGCGGGCCTGAGGAAGATAA
This sequence comes from Bufotes viridis, assembly GCA_033119425.1. Lineage (NCBI taxonomy): Eukaryota > Metazoa > Chordata > Amphibia > Anura > Bufonidae > Bufotes > Bufotes viridis. The sequence continues at coordinate 461,641,620 of CM065592.1, read as the reverse complement.
TGGCGCTTCACAGAGTGCCTGTTAACATACAGCTCCTGCCCGTTCTTGTCATCTTGGATGAAACCAGACACCCTCTCAACCGAGAAGAACCACACCACGCTCCCGATCATCCTCTCACAACTCGTTACCTGGGCTGGGGTCAATCCCATACCCTAACTGCCCAGTCCTCAATAGCCTTCCAATATTGCCACATATTTCCCCCATGGGCCGTAATCTCTCTGAGGACCATGGGATTTAGTCCTTCAAAAGAACCATGCTTCCTGGGTGGCATAGTGGTGACTCTGGCTTCCTCTGCCTTGTCAGCCATCATGGGGAATGTCACCTCTTTACTTTCAGGGGCTGCTGCTCTTGAGAGACGCGTATCTATTTGGGTGCTGCCTGCATCTCGGGCACTTTATATTCCCAACACATGCCGCCCCAGTTTGGCTGACGAGGACGTGCCATCTTGTTTCCATCTGGCTAGCATACATGAAGGAGGGGCTTCAAGTGAGGAGCTCCATTTCCTCTTCTTGCACCATAATATCGCTCACTTATATATCACAATTGTAATTTGAGGAGTTTTCCTTCTTTCTATATCTTTCTAGACATTGTTCACGCTCTAGTGGGACACTGCATCAAGATGAATCAGGCGTGGATCAGCCAGGATTTCTACACAACAATGCCTGATTCATCAAACTGATCATCCATGGTGCCACACCAACACATTGATAAAAGAGACCGGTTTCTTCTGGCTCCCTGCCTCAGCTACTATTCTGATGCTGTCACACGCCTGATGCCACACTTCTTTCCCCACCATATTCAGCGGGTACTGGTATTGCCACCCACCTCTACAGTATGTCACCTTGCCACTCTGTGGCCTCCTGATGCTGCCGCCACCTCCAGACTCTGTCATGGTGCCACTCTCTGGTCTCGTCATGCTGCTGTCACCTCCACACTTTGTCATAATGACACTCTGCAGCCTCCTGATGCTGCCGCCACCTCCAGACTCTGTCATTGGGCCACTCTGTGGTCTGCTCATGCTGCCACCACCTCCACACTCTGTCATTGTGCCACTCTGGTCTCCTCATGCTGCTGCCAACACCACACCACTATGTCACCTTGCCACTCTTTGGCCTCCTCATGCTGTTCCCACCTTCAGACTCTGTCATTGGGCCACTCTGTGGTGTGGTCATGCTGCCACCACCTACAGACTCTGTCATTGGGCCACTCTGTGGTCTGCTCATGCTGCTGCCACCTCCAGACTCTCTCATTGTGTCACTCTGTGGTCTCCACAATATGTCACCTTGCCGCTCCGTGGCCTCCTGATGCTGCTTTCACCTCCACACTATGTCACCTTGCCAATCAGTGGCCTTCTGATGCTGCCTCCACCTCCCTACTGTCATTGCGCTACTCTGTGGCCTCCTCCTGATGCTGCTGCCACCTCCACTGTGATTGTGTCACTCTGTGGCCTCCACATGCTGCTTCCACCTCAACACTATGTCATAGGGCCGCTCTGTGGACTTCTCATGCTATTCCCAACCTCCCCACTTCATGACTGGGCCACTATTTTGTCTTTCGGCCGGGCTAACATAATCATTTATTTGACCCTTCTTCTGATCTGTCAGAACGAAGGAATAATGAGATGCACAATGGATCCTGTGTAGCGGCTACAAGGTCTGTATGTTCCCATCAGAATTGGCTTATGATTTGGTAGCCAAAAGCAGGAGTCGGTACAAAACACAGAAGACATGCCAATATTTCATTCACGTGTCATCTCGGTTTTGGATCCACTCCTGTTTTACTTGGCCAAGTAATCAGTTTTTTTTTTTTGTATTAATGGATCAGAGGAAGGGCAAAATAATAAGTGATGTCTACACAAGGTATTTAATAGAACAGATTCGGTAGACCTCTAGGTTGAATCAGCTGATAACGGTGTAAAAGGAGTGTGATTCTTCTTGGCGCTAACATTGACCAGTAAGGCTGAGTTCATACATGACTTATTTGGTTAGTTTTGGTCCCTTGACTGCCCAAATCAGTGAAGTGTGCAGTGATTATAAGTGTGACGCCTGTCATCTGCATGTCATATGGACTCACAGTATTATTTCACTACCAAAGTAGACTCCATATGTGTGTTATTGCAAGGCACAGTGTTCTACACCACTATAAAGGCTCTCTGCAGCCAGGAAATAGCCGTTTTTTACATAATTTTTTAACAAATTTATTTGGATCAAACCGAAATTTTTAAAAATTCGTTCATCTCTAATGATTATACATTATGTACAGCTGATGAAAACCCAAGAGTCAGGATCTAAGAAAATTAGATTATATTATTATTATTTTTAATACATAAATGTTGGCCTACTGAAAAGTCTGTACAGTATACGCACTCAGTACTTGGTCACAGTCCCTTTTGCATGAATTACTGCATCTATATGGAGTGGTATGAAGCTGATCAGCCTGCTGAGTTGTTATGGAAGGTCAGGTTACTTTGATAGCAGTCTTCAGGTCATATGCATTGTTGGGTCTAGTGTCTCATATTCTCTTCTTGACAATACCCCTTACATTCTCAATGGGGTTTAGGTCAGGTGAGTTTGTTGGCCTATCAAGCATAGTGATACTATGGTTATTAAACCAAGTATTAGTACTTTTGGCAGTGTGGGCAGGTGCCAAGTCTTGTTGCCAAGGAAATCAGCAACTCCATAAAGCTTGTCAACAGAGAGAAGTGTGAAGTGCTATAATATTTCTTGGTAGATGGCTATGCTGACTTTGGACTCGATATAACACAGTGGACAAACACCAGCAGATGACATGGCTGCTCAAAACATCACTGCCTATGGAAACTTTGCATTATAACTCAAGCAACTTGGATTCTGTGCCTCTCCATTCTTCCAGACTCTAGGACCTTGATTTCCAAATGAAAAACAAGATTTATTTTCATCTGAAAACAGGACTTTGGGCCACTAAGCAAACAGTCCAGTCCTTTTCTCCTTAGCCCAGGTAACAGTCTTCTGTGGTTGTCTCTGGGCTCATGAGTGGCTTGACGAAAGAAATGCGACAGTTGTAGCGACAGTTGGGCATGTCTGTGTGTGGTGGCTCTAGCGCTGACTCCAGCTGCAGTCCACTCCTTGTGAATTTTCTACAAATTCTTCAATGACCTTTTATTGACAATCCTTTCAAGGCTGTGATTATCTCTGTTGCTTATACACCTTTTTCAACCACACTTTTCCTTACACTCAACTTTCCATTAATATGCTTGGATACAGCACTCTATAAAGAGAGAGCTTATTTATCAATGACCTTTGTGGCTTACCCTCCATGGGTAATGTAGGGTAATGTAGTAACATAGTAACATAATATGTGGCAAGCACCACAACCTCCTCACCACTTACCAAACACATCGCCGTCCATTGGAAAGTGACTGTGCTTGGTAACATAGTAACATAATTTGTACTGCTGAAAAAAGACATCCATCCATCCAGTTCAGCCTGTTATCCTGCAAGTTGATCCAGATGAAGGCAAAAAAAAAGAGAAGCCAATTTTCTTCATTTTAGGGGATACATTTCCTTCCTGACTGCAATTAGGCAATCAGAATAACTCCCTGGACCAACAACCCATCTATAGTAACTATGACCTATAATATTATTACTCTCCAGAAATACATCCAGGCCCCTCTTGAACTCATTTAGTGAATTCACCATTACCACCCCCTCAGGCAGAGAGCTCCATAGTCTCACTGCTCTTACCGTAAATAATCCTCTTCTATGTTTGTGTACAAACCTTCTTTTCTCCAGATGCAGAGGATTTACCCTCATCACAGTCCTGGGGATAAATAGATGATGGGAGATCTCTGAGATCGTTGTACTGACACTGACTTAGATCTCTCTTCAGTCGTGTTTTTTTCTAAACTGAACAACCCTAATTTTAATCTTTCTGGGTACAGTAGTCCACACATTTTAGTTACTACTTTAGCTGCCCTCATCTATACCCTCTCTATCTGTCTGTCTTGATCACAGGAGCCCAGAACTGTACACAATACTCCAAGTGTGGTCTGACTAGTGATCTGTAAAGTGGCAGGACTATGTTCTCATCACGGGCATCTATGCCGCATTTGATGTACCCGTGTCAATGACAGTTCTTCCCCTGTAGCCTACTAAACCAGACTGAGAGACCATTTAAATGCTTAGAAAACCTTTCCAGATGTTTTGTGTTGATTAGTTGATTAGGGTGTGACACCATAAGTCTAAAATATTGAACTTTTTCACAATATTCTAATTTACTGAGATTTTTCTTGACTTTGGGGTTTTCATTAGCTATACACCATAATCATTAACACTAAAAGATATAAACACTTGAAAAAGATCACTCTGTGTGAAATGAATCTATAGAAAATATTATTTTCATTTTTTGAATTTAATTACTGAAATAAATTAACTTTTTGATGATATTTTAATTCATAGATATTCACATGAATATATGGTGGAGAGGGTAGAGAACAAAGTGAATTCTATAAAGTATCTTTATAGAGATTTCCAGTGCAGAGACCTGGTGACTGCCATTTGTATTAGTGGTACAACCATGATGAAAATGATTAAAAATAATTAAAGGAGTTGGCAAGTACTGTATGTATTACTAGCTGCATATATGCTATGTACACAAGATCTGCTTCTGCTTCTTGGTGCTTTGCTCTGAATATGGCCGTTGACTTTTGTTTCTCCAAACATACAGTACTTAAAGGCTAAGTTAAATATGCTCAATGTGACAGATTTACTAATTCTGTTTTAGAACTAGGACAATTAGACTAGGCAAGCAAAAGATGCTCCAAATTAATCACAGTATCTCATGCAGAATGGTAAATTTGTTGCATCTTGCTAGACATTTAAGTCAGTTTTCTCTTCCTTATGCCATTGTCATGGTTGTCTTTCAGAACAATTTTGGTGTACGTTAGTGTATTTTAAGCCATGTCCCTTTTCTTAAAACTCCTCCATCCTCCAGGCCACATGCTTTTCACTAGTTGCTGTCTAGTAAAGAGCATCCTTTGCAATCATCTACAGCTCAGTTCCTTGTCCCTCCTCCTTCCGTACTCCCACCAAGACCAAGATCACAAAAATTCAATTCAAAATCCCAGAAGCAACTGAGGAATGATGATGGACCCATAAACATGTCAAGTTTATAAAAATGCTATGAAAAATATCAAGCGTACACTGCCTTGCAAAAGTATTCACCTCCTTGACTTTTTTCGTATTTCGTTACATTGCAGCCTTAAGTTCAATGTATTGTTAATCTGAATTTTATGTGATGGATCAAAACATAATAGTCTAAGTTGGTAAAGTGAAATGAGAAAAACATATAAATAAAACAATTGTTTAGAAATAGAAAACAGAAAATTGGCATGTGCGTATGTATTCACCCCCTTTGTTAGGAAGCCCATAAAATGCTCTGGTGCAAACACTTACATTCAGAAGTCACATAATTAGTGAAATGATGTCCACCTATGTGTCATTACCTATGTGTCATTACATGTACACACCTTTTTTGAAAGGCCCCAGAGGCTACAACACCTAAGCAAGAGGCATCACTAACTAAACACTGCCATGAAGACCAAGGAACTCTCCAAACAAGTAAGGGACGATGTTGTTGAGAAGTACAGGTCAGGGTTAGGTTATAAAAAATATCCAAATCTTTGATGATCCCGGGAGCACCATCAAATCTATCATAACCAAATGGAAAGAACATGGCACAACAGCAAACCTGCCAAGAGACGGCCACCCACCAAAACCCATGGACCGGGCAATGAGGGCATTAATCAGAGAGGCAGCACAGAGACCTAAGGAAACCCTGGAGGAGCTGCAGAGTTCCATAGCAGAGACTGGAGTATCTGTACATAGGACGACAATAAACCATACACTCCATAGAGTTGGGCTTTATGGCAGAGTGGCCAGAAGAAAGCCATTACTTTCAGCTAAAAACAAAATAGGCACGTTGTGAGTTTGCGTAAAGGCATGTGGGAGATTCTCAAAATGTATAGTGAAGGTGCTCTGGTCTGATAAGACTAAAATTGAACTTTTCGGCCATCAAAGAAAACGGTATGTCTGGCGCAAACCCAACACATCACATCACCCAAAGAACACCATCCCAACAGTGGTGGCAGCATCATGCTGTGGGGATGTTTTTCAGCAGCCGGGACTGGGAAACTGGTCAGAGTTGAGGTAAATAGATGGTGCTAAATAAGGGATTCTTGAGCAAAACCTTTACCACTCTGTGCATGATTTGAGGCTAGGATGGAGGTTCACCTTTCAGCAGGACAATGACCCCAAACAAACTGCTAAAGCAATACTTGAGTGGTTTAAGGGGAAACATGTAAATGTGTTGGAATGGCCTAGTCAAAGCCCAGATCTCAATCCAATAGAAAATCTGTGGTCAGACTTAAAGATTGCAGTACACAAGCGTAAACCATCCAACTTGAAGGAGCTGGAGCAGTTTTGCAAGGAGGAATGGGCAAAAATTCCAGTGGTAAGTGTTGGCAAGCTCATAGAGACTTATCCAAAAGGACTTGGAGCTGTGATTTCCGCAAAGGTGGCTCTACAAAGTATTGACTTTAGGGGGTGAATAGTAATGCAAATTGACTTTTTCTGTTATTTTGTCCTATTTGTTGTTTGCTTCACAATAAAAATAAAAATCTTCAAAGTTGTGGGCATATTCTGTAAATTAAATGATGCAATTCCTCAAACAATCTATGTTAATTCCAGGTTGTGAGGCACCAACATACAAAAAGTCAATGGGGTGAATACTTTTGCAAAGCACTATAACTTATGAAGAAAATGAATTTTTCTAAGCAGTAAAAAAAAATACAATTGGAAGGGTTATTTATTTCCTTTAAAGTTGAGATATACTGTATAATGCAAAATTTAGTACATGATAGAAAAATTGCTATCCTTGGGGAAAAATATCTTTAACCTCATCTGCTGAAATAATTAGAAAACATGATTGATGTGATTGATATTAGTTATGGCACACAATTGCGTTGATCCTTTATTCTTCATCATTGTCCTTTCATCTCAAAGTCTGCTGGCACTTTCAAGCTGTCTCCTTCCTTGTTGTCTGACTAAACACATTTACAGCATAATGTTAAAATTATCTCTGTATATGAAAGCCCTCATGAAAGAACCTGCCGTTGAAATAACAGGCTCCATGCATTATGAGCTTATAAACACAGCAAGTCTCTATGAAAGGTGATTAATACTGTTTTTCAAAGCAATTTCAAAGCAAAGTTGACATTTTTAAAATATTAGGGTAATATGGATTTTTGTGCTTATCGAGCATATCTATATTTTATGTTTTATTTTGCTTTCTGCATTACTTTCCTCTCTGTATCTGTATTTAAAATTCAATACACAGTTTTTCATGCTGTCCCTGAGTTGAACTCTCTACAAACATTTAGGTGACA